>OV281363.1:16782500-17982500 GCA_923062675.1 Marasmarcha lunaedactyla
AGCTAATAATTTGCTCCTCAATGAAAAAAAAACGAAATGTGTTAAATTTACATTGCCAAATGTCAAACAGGTAAACAGAAACATTGTAGTTAAGAGCCAGGAACTGACTCCTGTAAACTCAACTGTATTTCTGGGCATAACCTTAGACGCCAAACTGCAGTGGGGACCGCATGTTGATGGTTTAGCGAAAAGGCTTGGCTCTGCCGCATACGCTGTTAAAAAAATTAGACAAATTTCAAATGAAACAACTGCTCGATTAGTCTATTTTGGTTACTTCCACAGCCTCATGACATATGGTATTCTGCTGTGGGGGAGTGCTGCCGACATCGATGCTATATTTATTCTGCAGAAAAGGGCTGTTCGCGCTATCTATCAGCTCGGTCCAAGGGTGTCACTTAGAAGTAAATTTAAGGAAATAAATATTCTTACCTTTCATTCACAATATATTTTAGAAAATTTAATGTATGTTAAAAAGAACATAACCTTGTTCAAAAGAAAAAAAGATCTGCACAATGTTAACACAAGAGGAAGAAATATGCTGGCAGCTCATAATAGCAGGCTTCATAAAGTCACTAACTCATTCATGGGTCAATGTATACGCTTTTATAATAAGGTTCCTGAGGATATCCAAGGTCTTCCTACTGACAAATTCAAAGAAACTATAAAGGAGAAGTTGTGTGCTAGAGCATATTATAAACTATCCGATTATTTGGATGATAAAAGCCCTTGGGTATAATCCCCTCATTAACAGGATTGTACTAGTATTTGTAACAAAGCATGTGTAATGTGTCTGTTTGTGCGATGAGTTCTTCGTCCCGATGAATATCTAAAGCGTCATTGTCACTAAAGTACGTCTTCTTATGGTAGCGTCGGGTGACGGGTCGTTCACTTCCCTCTAATATGGTTGAGGAGGGCGATGGCTGGATCCCGCGTTAACTCGTGAACGGGTGCCGTTTGAGGGTGTTCGTCGTTTGGATACTTGGGGGGAGGGAGACTTGCCGAGCTAACAGATGCAGAAAAGAATAATTTTGTATAGACATAAAGAGACTCTGTAAACTTATTTTGAAAAAAAAAAAAAATATACCCGTGAAGTTTCTTGCCAGTTCTTCTTCACGAAGGTTTTTTTTTCGAACTGGTGGTAGAATCATGTTTTATTTGACGTCAATAAGAACAAGTAATTGTCAATGTTGAGAAATAAATATTTGAATTTGAATTTGAATTTGAATCCAGAAATACCGATTTTATTTAATTTACGTTTTCGTCCTATAAGTTACACGTTTTCAAAAATAACTGTTAGATATTATTATAACAAAAATAAAAATAAATTAAACAAAATTATCTTCACAATTCAAACAAATGATATTGTTCTAAAATTTGTCAGTCACACTGCTTGAAACCATTAGTTTCGACGTTTTACGTCTATACTAAACAATCAACAAAATAATTTCTTAATATGAATCTTATCAATATCAAATTTCTTAAAATTAAAACTAAATGAACTTAACGTAGAACAAGTAGATAATAAAAAATATAAAAACTATTTACTAACAATAATAACTTACTAATCAACTGCAAATATCTAACAAAAAAGGCATAAGTATTTTAATTTAATAACCACTGACTGTGGCCATTATATCACGTGATCAAAAACTTCGCAGATTGAACCTTTCATGTACATTTTCACATATAGCATCATAGAAATTTAAATTATCTTTCCCATCTTCATACTACCATATCACTTTATATAAATTATAATGTTTATGGGTTCATTAAGAATATTAAGACATTATACGGCGTGCTCTGTTTAATAATACCCAGTACATTGACCCTTACAAAAACTATGAAAGGTTAGGTTTTTTCTGTTACATCATGTTAGTTGTTGGCCTCGAAAAAGTTGTTTCGCGATTTCAACAAATCGGTTTTACGGTTTTTTAGGGCCGTATAACTTTGACTATGATTTTTTTTGTGAGAACAAACTTTTTAATGTTTAATAGGAATATTTCTTGCTTAATGCTGATGATGCGTCTTCCATCTCATCTGATGGAAAGAAATGATGAAGACGGGGATACTAGACATCTTTCTACTTTTAAAATAACAATAAAAACATCCCTACACAAACACACGAACTGTGATGGCCCCAAGGTAAGCAGAGCTTGTGTTATGGATGACGAACTCGGGGTGAATCCAGACTAAAAATATAAGTATATAGATATAAACAAACATGCAAACATTGTGCTTACCACAAAAATAAATGCCCCGACCAGGACTCGAACCTGGGACCTCCAGCGTATGAGTCAGGATTACTTCGCCACTCGGTTGTCTTCTTGATTTTCATCTCGAACAACAGACGCAAGAAATTCGACATCTTGGAAACCGAGCCAAATTCGTCCCATTATTTTCTTTTCTTTTTTATTTGTTTTTTTATTAATGAACATATGAAGTTTCTGCCAGCACCAATTTCGGTGTAAAAACGGACAAATTCAATACAAGTTAAATAATTCTAGGCTGATTTTTTGTTAACCCTATTTTTCGTAGTCACCATGCTCGATAAATAACATTTTATTTATAACTTCAAAACAGGTTTTTAATAACACTAAGTACAATAAATACCTGAACACTGCATAATGAACGCGACAGCCAAAAACGCCATCCATAGAGACAACCGCCGTAACTCCATTTTGAATAATCCCTTTCTTTTTTTACACAGGTCGAAATCACTGACAATTAAACTTCACAGACACAACACTGGTAAGGCACAAAAATCTTTTTTCAGGCACTTGATTTTCGATTCTGTAAAAAAAAACATTTAGTAAATTATTTAAGATTTAGCTATAAACATATTTTTTCTATAAAAAGTACGAATGCGTTGCTATCTTTTGATATGGCTTATACAAAGTTGCATGTTATTTTAAGCGCGAGTAGTAAAATTTTTCAATCCACTACTTATGGATATTCTAAAGTAAAAGCGAGGAAACTCGGTTCCGTACTAGGTAAATAACGACCAATCGAATTAGTTCATTCATTTTGTTTTTTTTTTAATAGGAGTTTCCTCGCACATGGAAACAAAGGCTGAAATCTACACAGGCTTCTTAGAACTATCTCGAGATTATCACAGAAAAATGATCAAATAAAATGCGACTTTCTTTTCTACTGTATATAGGTAAAATCTAACATATGACAATTGACAAGATATGTGTCACTGGTTTTCAGAGTGTGGATAAAATGTAGCATAAAAAAGTCGTACAGATTTCAACCTAGCCTGATTGGTTTGACATTGTCCAGTTCTAAATGTGTTTTTAAATGTGCATAAAATTATTAATGCTTTTCGTGTCTGTATTTTTTTCAGCAAGTACACTCGGTATAAGTCCAGGCCGAAGGCAAGAATCGTGGTGACGATGACAGTACTGGGGATTCGAATGCCTGCGCCACCTTCCCCCATGTCCTACCTACTGGAACTTTTCTAATGTTTTACAATATTTTCACATTGGGTTTTACAATAAAATTAAATATAAATAAATGGCAAATTCCTTTCAAAAGCCATAAACATATCCCGTTCCAGTACCATAATTGTGCGATACTAAAAAATAAATAAACGGTTCTTAACAATCAGTTTTGCAATAAAATGTTTTATCACGTCTTTCGCGTCAAAGAAAGAATGAATTATTTCCGTTGCTGAGTTAATAATACGGACTACAAGTGAAGGGTAGCGTGGCGTTCTGCCCGTAAATGAATAATGAAGTGAAAAGTTGGAGGCATTGTAATGAATTTCCGGACAAACACTCCAAAGATGTGGCCCTAAAGTAAGCAAAGCTTGAGGTATGGACGACCATACAGCGATCTGTGGGGAACCCAGAAAAAACAACCATGACCCGAGAACACACACCCCTGTCTATCACACAAATGAATTCCTCGACCAGAACTCGGACCTGAGCCTTCGAGGCAGGGCTACTACCACCGAAGCTACTGAACCATCCATCCAAAGGATTCTACCTGAATATCATTTAATTAATCTTTTAAATATTTTCACACCCAAAAACAAATTACAGGAAAGCTCAACACAAAAAGCTTACTAAAATATTAAAAGCTTAATCTCTTTATAATTATAAAGAATTATACCGGAGCTTAATAACAAATGGCCGTTGTCGAAGCTACTTAAGGAATGTAACGTAAAGCATCAGAAGCTTCCTGTGAAAGCTCGCACTTGGAACTTTGGAGAGGGTTAAAAATAAACTTTGGGTTTTTGATGTACACTCCTAAAGAAAAGGGGAAGCTATAATATTTTTTTACATCGACTTCGTTAAGTTAATTTTTTTTAAAACTACCAATAGCTTTAGAATATACCGCAAAAAATAAATACGAAAGGTGTAGTGGTATGTAGCCTTGCCTCATACGCCGAAGGTCCCAGGTTCGAGTCCTGGCCGGGGCATTCATTTGTGTGATGAACACAGATGTTTGTTCTCGGGTCATGGTTGTTTGTATTTATATATGTATGTTTATTCTGAGTTTCTCCCCAGTTCGCTGTATGGTCATCCATAACACAAGCTCTGCTTACTTTGGGGCCAAACAGTTGGTGTGTTTGTCTGGGGATTTATTTATATTATTTATTTATCTTCAATAAGTATGATATAATTATTTTCTCAGATAAATTTAGAAACATTTATTTATTTATTTTTTAAATTTACAGGTTTTCCTGGTATTTGTTGATACGGTATAAGTAGACTACGGAAGTACCAAACGGCCCAATGGATAGATAGGTAGAATTTTTTTGTATTAAATCAAATTGTGATTTCAAGTGTCAAGAAATAATTTACTAAATTATATATTGTACCAATAATAAACCTATAAAGGTAATCAACCAATTCCTATAACACTTACCATCAAAATTTCTCTTAAGTAAAAAAACTGTCTCATACTTCTGTACCCGACTGTACATCAAACTTCCCTCACTAGGCATAGCTTTGATCTTTTGAAGTTGCAGGCGTAATAAACAGAGTCAGGAAGTGCCGGGTTACTGGTTCGAGTCCTGGTTGTACCATTTTTAGATCTAAACACTACAATCTAGCTAGTTTTTAAGTTAAAAAATCTCCAAACAAACACACCAACTGTATGACTCCACAGTAAGCAGAGCTTGTGTAATGGATGAACATACAGCGAACTGGGGGGAAACCCAGAGTAAACATACATATATAAATATAAACAACCATGACTAAAATAGATCAGTGAATGCAACTATGTGACCATAAGTTCAACGCGGTAATTCTCCCTTTTGACCTCTTTGCACGATGTACCTACATTGTAAGTCAGGCATTGAATTCTGTCTGTTATTGTTTTTCTTAAATAAATAATTCCTTGATAATTCATTGCTGGAATACCAGCCTCACAGCCGACTAGGGGGGTACTTTTTTTACTCTTTTCATAGCTGGCAAAGGAGTGTGCCACCCACCTGATGGAAAGCTGGTAGAAATTGCCTTGTGGCACTAAGCCACCCTGTATAATGTGTGTGAATTTTAAATAACTAAAAAATAAGTAGCATTCGCAGCCATCCCTCGACATCAATAATCACAGGTATTTTATTTATTAATAATATTAATTTGTGATTATTATATCGACTGATGATGCGTTGCGGACCGTACTGTTGCCTTTGTTCCATTGATTGCACTGGCGGTTCCTTCCCTTTAAGCGGAACATAAACACGTAAATGTGATTATTATGGCTGTCAAAATAGGAAGAACTCCAATTCAAATTCAATTATTCATTTCTCATTGACAATTACTTGTTCTTATTGACGTCAAATAAAACATGACTCTACCACCAGTTCGGAAAAACCTTCGTGAAGAAGAACTGGCAAGAAACTTCAGGGTATATTTTTGTCAAAATCAATTTACAATGTCTCTTTATGTCTATACAAAATTGTTCTTATCTGCAAATGTTAGCTCGGTAAGTCTCCGTACTGTAATTCCGCCCCACGCGAGACGTTAACAAAGAAACGCATATTACCAATTTCAGGCAAACGCTTGATACTAGGAATCTACAAATGTAACGGCAGACTTCTTCAAATCAATAAATAGAATCATTACTTATTACGAAGCCAATACTTAGCACAATATTATTAAAATGTGTCCCTGTTAGAACATCGATAAGTATAGGTCACCTAAGTCTGACCTAAGTAAGTCTAGGCAAGTGATATGGCACGTACCTACTGTCCGTATTACCAAGTGAAGATACGTAACTTAGGTCAACTTTTTTGAAAGAGAAATAAGCTCTTACTTTACCTGACTTGTTTTTAGTTTAGCAAATATTAAAAACTGTGCTAATTCCACCTTTTATACAGTGGCAAAATGACAAAAATCGCGCAGTTGTAGTGAGTGCAATCCGTGCAGACAAAGTTTGTGAACTTGACCAATAATTATGGACGTATGGGGTGCATTTTCGTGGATCATATTATATAATGAACAAAGTTTAAATTTTATAATAAAAATAATAAATAAAAATCTCAAGAAACACATATCAATCATTATTTAAGGAATTATCGGGATTCTACGATGAGTCTTCATCCTCAATCAAAATTGTGTTAAGAATCCCGCCCAATACATAATAGCTTAAATAACCGCGATATTCCAAAAGGAAATTCCAGCTAATATAAGTAATTGAAAATTTACTTAATTAATTCCAGAAATAAGTATATAAACGTCAGCTTCACAATGTTTATAGCTTAACATAGTAATAATAAAACTTTAACATAATTACATAATTTAAACTTAACTGTTCTCCTAATTACGGTCCGGAAGCCAAAATACATTAAGTTGTAGTGAATAGAACTTCAAACTTAGAAAGGCTTTTCTTCAGATAAGGTGGACCTTGTAATTGTTTTCTAAGTTAAAGTTCCGGTTAAGTTACAGTTAGGTAATTGATAGTTCCACTTCGTTGCTCACGTGTGATTAAGTTGTCGTCATAGTTTTTTAAGATGTTGATAGGTAGTAATTGTGGTATTTATTTTTTATAGTTTATTTATTTATAGTTTGGATTCGAGTTCTTGTAGATGAAATATTTGCATTACTTTTAGGACGCAGATATATAAAGATCTTGTCCTTTGTTTCAGATCAAACCTTGCAAGCTCTCAAGACGGCAAAGATTTCGCATATGTTTTAAATGACGGAACTGATTTTCTGCAAACAAAAACTGCCTTAAAATCAGTATCTTCATTTGGTAGCTCCGATGCATATATACACATATACTGTCATGTATATGTCGGTTATATACATGTATGACAAAATGCACTGTCCTACAGTAGTTCCGAAACACTATTTTCAAATTATGAATTTCAAGGTTGCTTGGATGAGATCACTCTTTTAGTGATAAGGCCGCGTATATTGTCATTCTCTATTAGTTGGTTAGTTTAATTTTGTTTTTGTGTATTTTAATTGTAACTGGTTTGGCATGACAGATTTATAACACCAATTTTTTTCATCCGAGGGTTAGAAAGGGGCAAAAACTCAGCAACGCGGTATTGCAGGTAAAGCTACTTATTACAAAAGACAATAAGTACGATAATGATCACTGGGCTTCATCAAAAAACAATAATGTATTGTGTCACCATCACTATTACCTTCTAAAATTTATATTTTTAAAGGCGTGCTGAACCGTGAACTTTGTATTATCTGCCTCCAAGGTTGGATATGGATCATTAACTACAATTTTAAGATTACTCAATAGTAAAATAAACTTTAATGTCAATGTAGTATACACTCGGCGGTGCCTCAGAATGCTATGTAGGAATAATTTAAGTTCCGGCTAAGCGCCCTCAGCGCTGGGCCATGAAGTCCGGTAAAATTTAAAAGTAAACAGTCCATTTCGAAAGAAAAAGGTGGCTCAGTTAGGCTAAGGTGAGATTCGCTTGCACGTTGTTCCGTCTTTTGTAGGCGCCTACATACTAGGGTGTGACGCTGCTAGAGGATTCCAATGCGAATTCGAGCCTTCACCAACACACCCTACTGTACCTTTTTCTCGATAATTTTATAGATAAGAATAATTCGTTGATTTTAGTTAAATTGGTATGGAATTGATGTATATATGTACACATTTTTTAACTAGTACCACCCTACGTTACTATGCTACCACCCAACAAAAACTTCTTATTCATGGGTACGTGTTACATAAATCTGAAAGTCAATTTCACCTAAAGGTAAAGATTTTTTTCAAAAATGCATTTCTAGCGCTTTCCTGTACATAAGGAACTCTCATAAAAACGTTCATGTGAGCTGGTTTAGGCTGATTTCGTTGATTGTCTTGTTAAGTCGAAGAAACATAACTTTGTTCTCAAAGTAACATTTGCTTAATTCATTTGACTTTACATCGAAATTAAAAAATGCAAATATTTATTTCTCAACATTGGCAGTTACTTGTTCTTATTGACGTTAAATAAAGCATGACTCTGCGACCAGTTCGGAAAAACCTTCGTGAAAAAGAACTGGCGAGAAACCTCACAGGTATCATTTTTCCAAAATTAATTTACAATGTCTCTTTATGTCTACGAGTATACAAAATTATTCCTATCTGCATCTGTTAGCTCGGCAAGTCTTCCTCCCCCCCAGTATCCAAACGACGAACACACTCAAACGGCACCCGTTCACGAGTTAACGCGGGATCCAGCTATCGCCCCCCGTCACCCGACGCTTCCAATAAGTAATTACTTTAACTTTGTAAAGATTTTTGCACAACCACTATAAACTAACGTCTATAGGTAGGTGACGATTTCGTAAAGCAAATACACAGTCTAAAGAAACAGTAGGTAAACAACACATATTTCGTGCATCTCTTTCACTCATGTACCTCTCTCTATCTTTAGAAACGGAAAGCGAACGTGACATTGAGTTTGTTTGACCGTTTGTATGTTTGTCTTTAATATTTGACTTTCGATATATTCTTGTAACCTATATGTAGTTCAGGAGCCTCCAAGGATGCTGGGCTTCAAGTGTTTGAGATATTTTAGTTAGGATTTATTTATTTAAGGAGATTCCGTGATGCGGCAGTTGAGATTATGTTATGCCGACTTTGACGTAAATAAAATGGGCACACATAAAACCTCACGTACTTAAAAAATCGATGGTAGATCTGTTTAAATAAAATTGCTGAAAAAACGCACGCTCTTGAGGCATGGACCTCAGAAATCTTGCACCTGGTTGCCTGATTTTCTTTTCGACGGATACAAATAGTTGAGCCGCAAAGAGGTAGATGTAAATGTTTTTAGGTGTAGTTTGTACATCTTAAGAAATAGTTTAAAGGTCAGCAAGCCGTTTAAACTTATTTCTAACTAAAATTTATTTATTCGATATCTTCTTATTCTCTTGGATACATCTTTTTACATCTATAGATGCACGTTTACTTTTAATTTTTTCAATTAATCAATCAAATCAATTTATTTGCATTAATATTTTTTAAGTTTTACTAATTTGTATGGCATTTCAAGACTGCATGTTTTTATAGTGTATTCATAGCTGTCAAACGGACATTCGACCCACTTAATGGTAAGTGCTATCTGCGCCCATAGACATCATTAATCGTAGGTGATTTATTTAGTAATGTGATAGTGTTTATAATATCGACTTATAATGCGTCATCGACCGTAGGCTTCATTTGAAATTGCTTTTGTTCTAGTAATAACATAACAACCACACACAGTGCTTACTAAAGTAGCTGTTAACGATTTTCTTAGTTATGTTACTCTATATAATTTTATCAATTAATGAATTTGAATTGTACTGGAACCCAACCAAGTAAATATTACGATATTATTACGGCGGTGAAAACCGGGGGAAGGATTGTAGTACCGCCCCAGACGAGATCCTAACAAAAACTCTACTATATATATATATATATATATATATATATATATACTCTAATAAAATCTATCAAAACTATTTTTAAAGTAGACTATCCTTAACCTCACAGAATTTGAAATAATTGTTCTTATAAAAAAATACTCGTAAATAATTTCTCAATTAAATCCTTATCAAAAACATGAATGTAAACATTACAAAACATACTTTTATGAACAACAAGTGCGATAAGAGCAGGACGCAAGAAACAGTAGTGGTAGCAAAAAGTATCGTTTTTAAAACTATTGACAAACGTCAATAAATGTGTCTATACATTAATATAATTTTTTACGTTTAGTCTTATTATATTATTACATATGTAACATTATTGAGCGTTGATGCCGCGATCTTAAGACGTTAGCTTCTCATTGTTATCCCACCATTGAAACCCACAGGCGTAAGAATTTACTTCGAAGGTATATGTCGATTCTGCCAACCAGAAGTAGGCACGCGTGATGGACTATACATTCCCTTATACCACCCCTTGGTTGGTGATATTATTAGGGCTGTCTTGATGAACACTATTAAAGTTTGGACCTTATGTTGTACTCCAGTATTCCTTACAATAATAAAACGATACAGTTTGACGCAAAACGCATAAAAGAATCTTCATATTTGAATCATAACAATAACTAATCATATAACTATTCGAATAAATGCTAGTTAGCAACAAACTATGTTGATTAACTAACTTGTATACACTCATAACTTGTTCTCAAAACGAAAACTTCTAAAATCGTCTAAACCACACTTATCACTCTTATGACGAAGAAAGCTGTTCCAATGACCTGTACAACCAATATTTCATAATATACAGTAATATCTTAATAATACCTATATCTTTAATTGAAACATAACTTATGTTTCATATTTAGTTCACCAACTGATTTATTTACACTGCGGCAGATAAGCGAAACAGTTCAATCATTGTTTCGCGCCAAGATTTATTTATAAGCTATATTTGTTTGTTTTTTTTTTCAAGTTTAGGTCAAGTTGTGGTCAATAACCATTCATGAAGTTTATGATAGTAGTTTAATTTAATTACTGGTTATTACGAAAAAGATTAAGTTTTTGATTTGATGTAAATAAAAGCGTTGATTTTGCAAGATTTACCTAACCGTATTATTTTTTTATTGAAGATATAATATGGGTTGAGTGTGTTAATTTCGTTGTTAAAATCGCGGAAATCAGATGTTAAAGCAACTGTAGTATTTTTCCTACAACGGAAGTTTTTATCGTGGTGAATATTAAATAATATTTCATTGAATGGCCCTTAAAGACTGACAAGACTAATCTATTGATACCCATTTCAGGAGTTAACCAACTGCAACTTTTTTTATCTATGCGAAACAAAATTTTTCAAGAAGGTATTTCTATGGCCTATCTACAATTATATAGTTTCAACAATAAATCAAATCCAACAAAAAATGGAGGGATTTAACAACAATAATAATAATAAATCCCCAGACAAACACACCAACTGTAAGGACCCCAAAGTAAGCAGAGCTTGTGTTATGGATGACCATACAGCGAACTGGGGGGGAGCCTAGAATAAACATACATATATAAACAACCATGACCAGGGCAACTACCCAATACGCCGCTCTGCCTTCAAATACGAAAACGTCAATATTATACAATATTCTGTCATGAGCAGTGTTTCTATTATTATTATTAATTTAATAATATTATTAATTTGAATTTGTTTAGCTCTTACGTCTTGAATAATCAATCAAACATCACAAGATTTTTCATAACCTTAACGGGACTACAGAAAACGAGGTAGCATACCTTTCTTCCAGAAGAAAAGTAGTCACATTCCCTGCTGATATTTAAGCGAAGCTGCGGCCAAAAGCTAGACAAAATATTAAAGGAAAACACCCATTCCAGTCGCAGCAAACAACACTTTCTATTTGAAAGTTCATTGACCTTATACTAAGAAGTATAGTAAATTCACACTTTGAACAATAACTACCTTTGATTGCGCCTGCGTTTTTATCAGCTTTACGTCACGAAAACAGCGTTTGTGATAAGACGTCGATTGGAAAATGCAACTAGTCTTGAAATATTTTGATTTTTGTGAGGTTAGGTTTTTTCAAGGTAATCATGTTAATCAAGATTTAGTTTTGAGCCTTAATAATTCCACTGCAAGTAAATCAGCCATGGCCAACCAGGGTAGTGTCTGGAAATGTATAGTCCACTGCCTTGCCTACGGAAGGTTGGCAGATTTACACGAAATAATTTCATATGTGGCCTTCTTGACGATGTTTTCCTACTCCCTCAGAGCAGTTGTCAAACCTCTTTGACATTTTTGGCAGTCACCGGGATTAATCACCCGAGACACAACTTACAAAAACAAACTCCCGTGTAAATTTTTCCATGACTTTATTTAGCTTGAAAAAATACTTCCTTACAGAATAATTTATTTGCAAATAAATTAGAAAAAATTAGAAACTTTGCCAATTTAACCTTCATAAAACAATAAATAATCCGCAGAATAAAATTCACTTTCAAATAAACTTCATTGAAAGTAAGAAAAGAAAACACGTGACAAACCATAAAGTCAATTAGAAACTGATTTCCTCGAAGCCAATACTTTAATATTACGTACTCACTACATACAACTTTACACTTAAAAGGTATGTTGCTAAAATTTCTCTATGCATTCCTTACAACTTTGACCAAGAGTTTAAACTGAGTTACCTAACTACCCTTATTCCAAGGGTATAAGGTTTAAATTTGCATTTGGTGCTTCTTATTGTGTATGCACTGTACAGTCACGACCAAGGAAACTGTGACATGGTTCTAAGTGAATGAACGGAATGAATTAACATAACCGGTCGGAAAGGGCTCGCGCAATTTAGGTTCAAATTTGGGACGGCAAATGAATTTAAAAAAAAGGTTAAATTTTATAGTACCTAACTGATTGAACTGGCCAGTTTGAAATAAAAAAAGTTTAAATTAGATTTTAAAATAGAATTATTCGAAATTTCCATGAATCGATTTATAATAATTACGTAATGTTTTATGGACTTCGTACTCTTTTTTATAAGCAGATGAGCGAAAATTACAAAAATTAAACCATTGCTAATTAATGATCGATACTTTATTTTGTTTCAATATAAAAATAAAAAATGCCTAACTTGATTAAACTTGAGCCCAAATCAAAATGTTTACGGTAAATACTATCGAAAGATAAATTAGACCTACTAACCTCAACAAAACGTAATTTAATTTATTCAAAATTTTAAATTGCCTACTGATTAACTATATGATTAATATTATTAACATTCCAACATTTCTAAGAGGTTCATCAGAATATATTTTGTAATGGATAATTATAGGTATAATAAGTAATTCTCGAAACCTTAGATTTTCAAACCCTTTATCGAGATATTATTTGTAATGCTTATAAATGACTAGATAATGTCGTAGAGTCGATAAGTTTTAATAAAACTTTAGGTTGGCTGCATGAGTGTATGTTATATGAAATTCAAGGAAAAGGTTTTAATAATAAATATTCATTAGCATTAATATTTCAACAATATTTCTTAATCTATCTGTTTACGTGGTTGTGTTCCGGTCAAGGGGATGAAACACCCAGTGCAATTAATGGAACAAGACAATTTCAACTTAAGTCTTCGGTTGGCAACGCATCATTAGTCGACATAATAATTACATTCAATACTGATAAATAAAACACTTAAGACAATGTTGTCCGTTGGTGCGAATGCCACTTACCATCAGATGGTTCTTCTTCGGTAAGTTCTTCGTCCCGATGAATATCTAAAGCCACATTGTCACTAAAGTACATCTTCTTATGGTAGCGTCGGGTGATGGGTCGCTCACTTCCCTCTAATATGGTTGAGGAGGGCGATGGCTGAATCCCGCGTTAACTCGTGAACGGGTGCCGTTTTTGGGGTGTTCGTCGTTTGGATACTTGGGGGGAGGGAAACTTGTTTAGCTAACAGATGCAGATAAGCATAATTTTGTCTTTACAAATATACAATAAAGAGAAACTGTAAATTGATTTTGAAAAAAATATACCCGTGAAGTTTCTTACCTATCTTTCTTCACGAAGGTTTTTCCAAACTGGTGATATAGTCACGTTTTATTTGACGTCAATAAGAACAAGTAAATGTCAATAGTGAGAAATAAATATTTGAATTTCATTTGCCGACCATGGCAATAGTAAAAAATTTATATTACTATTATTTTATTATTCGTGTAGTCTCCGTAAAATCAAGTAATTTAAAACTGTTTACAGGTAAAATCGAATGAAACCTACATTTTTAATTACCATTCATATGGAGCTATTATCTTTGAAATCATATATTACTATTATTAACTAGAATTTCAACTTATACTTTAAACTGTACTTTAATCAACAGTTTATACAGGTTCTATAAACTAGCAACAACGATTAAAATACTTGTATAATCGATCGATTAAAATTACACACTACGCCCATCACTAAACGATTATTCGATGGAGAACTATCGCAAACTTTGAGTCGCGATGTTTGTTACTGATGACAATTATTTGGGCTTATCAGTTTCTTCTGATATAGGTTATGTAATTATTTCTAAGTGTATTTGATGGCTTATTCTAACCATTTGGTGTAGTTAGTTCCCCTGATAGAGATAAACATTTGTGATAGG
Organism: Marasmarcha lunaedactyla; assembly: GCA_923062675.1. Lineage (NCBI taxonomy): Eukaryota > Metazoa > Arthropoda > Insecta > Lepidoptera > Pterophoridae > Marasmarcha > Marasmarcha lunaedactyla. The sequence continues at coordinate 16,797,037 of OV281363.1, forward strand.
AAGCATTTTGGGTGTTTTCTCCAAAGTCATGTGGTTTACCATATCGTTATTTTGAGGCAATAAATTGGATGTTTTTGTCATTCAGCTCAAGTCAAAATTTGACTTTTCAATCTACATATGTTGCAGACTAAGAAGTAACCAACCAGTGATTAGCAAAAGCTAGTTTCATATTAAAACTTAAATAGAATAATCTTACATAAGAAAGAGAAAGTAATACAAAAATACATTTATCGTTTTAACTTAAATAAAAATCAAAAACATCTGATGACTTACCGTGGGATTAGCTAACCTTGAAATCTAATACAAAAAGACTTTTAGCAAACATTAGGGGTGGGAAACAAAAGTTTCGATAAAAAAACCGAAAGGTGTGAACCCCTAAGGGTGTGAAGACCTTGAATTTTAAAATCGAAAAGCGCATTCTATTTTTGGTTAATTTGAATTATAATAATAAACAGGGATGTGCTAAATCATCGTCTAATGATACCGGCAATGGAATAATAAAGGGTCGGTAATATGACACGATCAATTTAAGAAAAAAATAAGACACCACATTTTGAAACCGCAGCGTACGTTTCTTTCAAAAATGCATTGATGATTTATACTTTTTATGAATTATAATATTATTAAAACGTTTTTAGTATTAACAGAGCTTTGTTTTATTTAAAAAAAGGAAATTTATACCAAAAGTTCGCTAAAGTATGTTATAAACTTGCAAAAGCAAGAAGATATTGTAGTAGTTATAACTAGAATTATAGAATTCTAATTCTGAAGCTATTTGTATGTATGTGGACGCTGATATTAAAGATCATTCCAAACATTTAATAAAATGATATATAGACCATAGACTAAGGATATATTACATACTTCATTTAATAAAGCCGTGGCAAATAGCTGGTTGAAAATAAAAATGTTCATGATTTCACAAAAACCTAAGAGAATGATTCATGCTCAGTTAGAATTATGTGACTAATATTTTATTGATTAAATTCTTAAATTCAAGGTCATATCCATTGTTTCTTGTACGTCAACATGGTGTCGACGAATGAACTGATTATAAGTGGTGATAAGTAACAGACACGTCTCAAGAACTTACTGAAGTAGAATACAAGGAGGTTATTCCAGGAATAGGAACAGCTTAAATTAGAACTTGTTCCCTGAATTGAAGTTTTAAAGCTTGAAAAGCCGTTATACAAAAGCCCCGATGTAAACGACGTCGTTGTGGCTTGTAGTGACCATATTTTTGTAACAGTTGCGGTTACTAACTGAGTTTATTCAATGGTAGAGTTTCATGCCTACAATATTTTTATTTTGTGGTCTTTAAGAAAAAAATTGGAACAGTTCTTCTCTCGTGCATGCATGCGCATTATTTATATCTAAAATAGCTAAACCGAAGTGAAATAAAGCGATAATCTATTTAAATAGGTACAGTGAAGACGTAACAAACAATATGTATTTCAACTAAGAAATAAGGTGTAAAATAAGTAATTTTATTATTGTTAGACATTCCTTTGCTTTACGTCTATTAATTTAAGTTCACAGCTTAAGTTTAATCAGAGATTAATGGTAATAATCCTTGGTAAAGTTAAGATTAAAAACTTGAATGCGCTGTGTTTTATTTTATTTTTCTATGGTTAATTTGCTTTGAAATAAAACTGTTTTAACAAGTATTTCAACATGCTAATCTCACATTGTTTTTAAAAAAAAAACAAAAAGATAAAATAATTTGTAACTTCTAATGTAATAATTCGTTCTGGCTTAAGTATTTTAGATAAAATATTAAACTTGGCCTACTTTCTTTAAGACGAACAATGAAAAAACTTCCAATTCTTCAATCTGATTTATTTTCTCACCTATATTATTTTATAGGTGAAGATATATGTCGATAAATATTATACAACACTCGATAAAATATCTATTAAGATAGGAAAATGAGGCACTACTTAGAAAGCGTTATCTGACTTCTTGCAATACATAAATGTATTTTTAAACATACCCATAGTAATTTTTAATGACATTTTGTAAATTTACAGACGACTTTAATATTAGAGCTTTCTTTTCTCATACATAAGAATATATTGACACTGCTATATTTAGAAATCCATCTACTTGTAACCTATGAAACCAACTTATATTTTTATCATTCATAACTTTTTATCATTTATCACGGCACTCACTAGTGACACAGTTATCAGCTACGATTACATCGATAGTTAATCGATAGATTCACGTCAAGGTAAAAGTTTCTCACTCAGATAAATAATAGTTACAATTGAATTTGTGGGACTAATCATGGGTTACTAGTCTGACCGACGCTTCCTTCAGACTTTAATCTTAACGAAGAAATATGTGTAATGAATCATACGAATTATTTTCCATGAACATAAAATATTAAACGCTAACTACTTACCTTAATCAAACTATGGGTATAATTCAGTTACGATCCCAAAACTAATCAAAATCTAGCTACAAATATAGATGGTCTACAAGTTCTTTGGAAATTATATTAATTCGAAGATCTTATTAATGTATATCTTAATCTATTTAATTTGCTAGGAACAAATCAAAAAATTTATAATTAAGTACACATTTTAAAAGCACATAAGTAATACATAGTTCATTAGTTAAAACGTAATGAGCAATGTTTCGTCTTTTAATAATCCAACAAGTTCTATCATTAAATTTTTTTTAAATGTATCTTTCTTTCGTCAAAATTCGTAGCATAACTTGAATTGAAGGCCAAAAACTTTACCTAAATAAAATACAGATACATTTCTATCTCGTATATCAGGTTGTAAAAAACCGGTTACTGTCTCATTCCAAAGAATAGTTAAATACAATTTACGCAATTAAATTATCATAATTGTTTGTTTTTACGTTTACTTATATGAGTTTCATAATTTTATAGAGCAAGATGGACAGAAACAATTCATGTTATTAAGACTAGCTTACATATTCATTAAATATTGTTATTATTATTTCAATTTTTTTGTGAACATATACTGTTATTAGCATCCATAAATCTTCGGGATAAAAGTTTTTAGAATGTCAGTTATAAATCAACTATCGATTTTGCTGATGATATCATGGCAGAAAATGTGTGTGTATTTTCTTCTAAATTATATACCTATTTATTTCTTGTCTACTGCTAAGTCGAAACCTTGACAAAAAAATTATATAATTGGCCATTACTAGTTTTGTTTTTCAATAAATTTCGGAAATTGTTTTCAGTATCACTCATATATATTTAATTATTTCATTCATAAAAGAATTACAAACTACAAATTAATTTATGCGTGTTATTCCGAGACATTTTTTGTCACAGATCGTGCTGTAAATCTACAAATACCTGAAAGTAGAACAATTATATTCAGGTATACTTTCATTGATACTCTATACTATATATATTTCAACTTTTACCTATTGTTATATTTGCCTATTGTAATTTTCGCGAATACTTTTGTAAACCGGTAACAGACATATTGAAAAGTAACCAAAGAGAAATTCAGGTCCGCAGCCACTTCAGCCGATACAAATAAACCTCAACTCTATTTTTGCACATCATAAAAATAAGACACGAAAAGCAAATAAAATTGAACACCGGTAAACGAAAACACGATTAAAAAATGCACATTCAAAAACACTTTTGTTCCAATCACTTTTTACCAAAAAAAAAACACTATTCACGTTTTAGAAACAGAACGCAATCGTATTTTTTTTTTCGCGCGTACCGTTAGTTTGTACCGGAGACAGGCACCCCGCGTACGGTTTAATCTGGACTGAGGCGGACGCGAACTTTTCGAGTTTATTTTCTGACGCTTGCTTTGAGCGCACCGAATGTTCGACGCTATGGCATCTCTAGCTTAGCGCACGATCCTATTTACATTGCGTCTGTGTGCGTTGGGTTTACGTAGAGTAGGCGCGATGTCGATAGTGTTGTTATCGATTAATGTAGAGTTTTTATTTGTTGCTGGTGATGTTTATTCTTTTAAAGATGACTTTCATTTTGATGAGTTTGAAAGTTATTTTGAAGGAGCTTATTTTTAAATCCAACTGTATATTCAAAAAAACTATTTTATTAAAAATTTATTTTTTTAACTTTCAAAACAAATAAGTTGATGTGAAATACCTTCTTTATAATAGTTAATCAATTGAAACACAAAATCAACATAAGCTGGATCTTAAAATGCAATTGCATTTCTCTTGGTGACAATTCTTATTTAAATGGTCGATTTTTCACTCCGTGACACTGTATTAACCTGATTGACGTAATTCAATCCTCTATTATGCATTTATTAAGAACACAATTTAATAATGAATTAGTCTTTAAATAATTTTATATGTCTTTGAAATCGGTATTTAAAATCGCATTTAGGACCGTTGCTGTTCCTCATCTTCATTAATGATCTGGCAAGTTCCTTATTGAACCCATGTCTTCTGTATGCCGACGACTTAAAAGTATTTTCTGCCATAAAGAATATCGAAGACTGCGTTTCTCTCCAGCATGATCTTGACAAAATTTCCGATTGGTGCACAAAAAACAATATGCACCTGTCCATTGCCAAATGTCAAGTCATATCTTTTACAAAGAAAAAACATAAGATGACTTTTAACTACCACCTCCAAAACCAGCCCCTTAGCCGTGTTTCAGTTGTCAAGGATTTAGGCGTAACTTTTGATACAGGTTTGTCATTCACTAACCATTATGACACAGTAATAAATAAAAGCTTTAAAACTCTTGGTTTCATAACAAGATCGACACAACAATTTAAACGACATGATAGTTATCTCTATCTTTATTTTAGTTTGGTAAGGAGTACAATTGAGTATGCATCTGTAATCTGGTCACCTTATTATGAAGTGCATTCCTCACGCTTAGAAAGTGTGCAGAGAAGGTGCTTAAAAACATTAAGTTACCGATGCGGCCTCGCCCGAAAGATACCATCTTATAGTGACAGATTGCTTCACTTCAAAATACCTTCTCTGGAAATTCGTCGTAAGCAGCAGGATCTTCTCCATTTGCACAAATTACTTCACGCTAGAATTGACTCAACTAACCTACTCTCACACCTCAACCTCAATACTACATTGTTTAAAAAGGATCCGGAAACATAAGGTTTTTACTCTTCAAATCTACAAAAACATTACCTCATTTTTCAACCCCGTTGTAAGAATGTGTAGGCTGTACAACGATCTAGTAACATCCTCTCAAGAGCTTGATGTATTTTGCGACAGTTACAGGTCGTTTAAACGCCAGGTCAAACAAATTCTCAACTGAGTGTCCACCCTTCATTTGTTTAACTATTGCACACAATTCACAATATATGATACAGAAAGACATCACTCTCTATTATTTTATTACATATTATATAGTCCTGACATTGATATTATTCACATTGTAATCTACTTAAATATACAGAATTTTGTAATGTTATCCAATTTTGCATTTTAATTCAACTTTGATTCAATGTTTAATGAAATCTGATCCCACAATTTAATTCAACTTGATTCTATTCTTAAATAAGAAATTAGTAATGTAATATTATAATTTTATTTAATGAAATTTATTTTATTAGGTCTTTACCTATGAAATTGCCGTTTTTCACGAAATAAATGAAGCGTAATTTTTTTATATATTTTGTATTTCTATTAATCAAAATAATCACCCATGCAATCAATGCATCTTTGCCAACGCATTGGTAGCTTATTTTAGCCTTTCTTGAAGAAATCAGCTGGACGGGAGGCAACAAATTCTTCAAAGGCATTTTGTACTGCCTCTCGGGTATTGAATTTTTTTCCCGCCAAGAAGTTATCCAAATACTGGAAAAAGTAGAAGTCTGTAGGCGCAAGGTCTGGCGAGTACGGCGGATGACGGAGAACTTCCAACCCCAACTCTTGTAGCTTGGAGACCGTCTGCTGTGCAGTATGAGGTCGCGCGTTGTCGTGCAGGAGCAGTGGAGCCGAACGATTGACCAAAGCTGGTTGGAGACGTGCGAGCTTCTCCATCATTGTGTTCAGTTCTTCACAGTACACATCTGCAGTAATGCTTGTCCCGTTTGGCAAGAAGCTGTGATGAATTACACCCGCGTTAGCCCACCAAACAGTGACCATCACTTTTCTAGGGGTAAGTTTTCGTTTAGGGCATTGTTTGGGTGCTGAACCAGGGTCCAACCAACTTGCTGAGCGCCTACGATTGTCAAACAGGATCCATTTCTCGTCACAAGTAACAATGCGGTTCAGAATTCCTTTATTTGTATGCCTGCTGAGCAGTGCAAGGCACGTCTCCACGCGTACTTCGCGCTGGCGGTCATTGAGTTCGTGGGGTACCCATTTGTCAAGATTTTTTACCTTGCCAATTTGACGCAAATGGACCAATATTGTTTTGATGCTAACGTCGAAAGCTGCTGCTAATTCAGCCGTGGATTGAGTTTCATCAGCTTCCACAATTGCCTTTAATTCGTAATTGTCGACCAAAGTTTTCGGACGATTTCATTTTTCAGGTCAAAATTTCCAGAACGGAAGCGGGTAAACCAATAACGGGTGGTGCGTTCGTTTGTAGTGTTCGCTCCGTAAACGTCGTTGATGTTGCGTGCCGCTTGTGCCGCTTTGCTGCCAGGACGGTACTCATACTCCATAATTACTCGAATTTTTAACTTATCCATGATGACGAAAAATCTTCGAATGCGTTGAAAACAAATCACTAACTATTAAACAAATGACGATTTTAGAAAAAGAATTCCATGTTTGTCAAATAAAATTAATTTGAAATTAGAATTATCAGTCAAAAAAAAAAAATATTTTCATTTGAAATGGCCAGTACGGCAAAACGGCAGTTTCATAGGTAAAGACCTATTATAATTTATTTTAATCTTACAAAGAAGTTTAACTTCAGAATTAAATTCAATCTTTGTTCAATTTTTTTCTTGTGTAATTTTGTTATGAAACTTAATTTTTGTTGTGCTGAAATATTATAATTTTAATCCTTGTTTTAATTATATTAAGAAATATTGTAATTCCTATTATCATTTAGCTTTATTTTGTGTAAAGTTTACGCACAAGTCATAATGCTGTGCACACAATTTTTGGGTACCGATCTAGGTCTTGATTGTTTAACATCCATATTAATACATATACTTATTTCTTTCTGATTGTTACCTGTATGTGTGCCTTAATAATAATAAATAAATAAATATATTTTAAGAAAATTTAAACCATACAACCAACCATAAAATTTACGGCTATTGGTAGCTATTATTATCAGTGCCAGTAGAAAACATGTTTTAGTTGTAAATATGGCATTCAGTTGTTATGGTGCTTGGGAAAGGCAGATGAACGGCAACTGTCAATTTGGAACGTACTAGTAGTACATTTTTATGTTTTCAACACAAACAAACGAATATAAAATAGGGTAAGTGCTTAGTTTTCTGGCTCTCAATCCGTTGAATATTCGACAAAAATCTATAAAAATTATTTAAAAGGTAATTCTAAGCGATTTTAATAACTTAGCCGTTAAATCGTCTTTTTGCTTGGATTCACATACTTTCCTATAATACAAAACTTGATGATCCAAACTTAATTCGATAACAACTTTTATTAAACATAGATATGTAAGATGCACAAGAGTTTCATCGACTGCATTAAATCGATAAACATTTATCGATACGTCCACTACACTAGTAACATAAAATGCTTTCATACAATTGATAGTCATGCAAGTAACTCGAGCTTAAAGCTTTTGCGTACTTTAGGAAAACTTCCTTATTTCCCAAGAAATAAGGTGTAAAATAAGTAATTTTATTATTGTTAGACATTCCTTTGCTTTACGTCTATTAATTTAAGTTCACAGCTTAAGTTTAATCAGAGATTAATGGTAATAATCCTTCGTAAAGTTAAGATTAAAAACTTGAATGCGCTGTGTTTTATTTTCTTTTTCTATGGTTAATTTGCTTTGTAATAAAACTGTTTTAACAAGTAGTATGGTATTTTTCAGATGAAATTATGCAGGATTTGTCTTATAAATTTGTATGACATTTTAAGACTGCGTGTTTCCTTTAATACTATATTCATAGCCAGCAAAGGAGCACGTGACCCACTGGTGGTGAGCGAAATCCGGGCCCATGGACATCTTTAGTCGTAGCTGTTCATTTCATTCGTAGTGATTGTAATTATATATCGACTAATGAAGCGACGCCGGGCGTAGGCAGCAGGTGAAGTTGCCTTTGTTCCAGCAATGGCACTGGCTGTTTCTTTCTGTACGTCTTCTTATAGTAGCGTCGGGTGATGGGTCGCTCACTTCCCTCCAATACGGTTGAGGAGGGCGACGACTAGATCCCGCGTTAACTCGTGAACGGGTGCCGTTTGAGGGTGTTCGTCGTTTGCATACTTGGGAGACTTGCCGAGCTAACAGATGTAGATAAGAATAATTTTGTAAAGACACAAAGAGACGCTGTAAATTGATTTTGAAAAAAATATACCCGTGAAGCTTCTTGCCAGTGGTTCTTCACGAAGGTTTTTCCGAACTGGTGTTAGAGTTATGCTTTATTTGACGTCAATAAGAACTAGTGGTTGTCAATGTTGAGAAATAAATATTTGAATTTGAATTTGAATTTCCCTGTGACCGGACACAACTACGAGAAAGTATAGTATCTAGTATCATTGCGGTCAAAATAGCATACATAACATAACAGTAGCGATCTTAACAAAGAACTCTTCTACTTAAAAAAAAGAAATGAGCTTGCAACGAAAATATTTACTATTTACCCTTTTTTATTGAGAAAACATTGTGGAGTATTCGAAAGCGCGTTGCCGAGGTTGGTAGGTAATCAACAATTTTTTTTGGGAGAATTTATTTACATCGTTTACTAATTAGTAAAATTCTCGCGATTTCCCCACCGTATTTCCTGATTCGCTTAAGCTTATGGAATATTGATTACAAGTTTTTTATAAATTAAAAAATCTAGATTATCAGAAAAGCAACAGTTTCCAAACAGCTGCACTTATTCAAAAAATCTGTCGTGCTGCTAAGGGTTTATGGATTATAATTAAAATACACAAGCCAATAAATAGTTTTAGAGTAATATTAAGTTAATGGCTTTAAACTTTTTTCGTAAGAATACATTGATAAAATTACTTATAAAAGTCCCCTACCCAACTACACAAATTGAATATAACCTAAATGACAAAGTCATAGCAATTGAATTTGCCTGAAACAATGGTCTATCAATATATGATTAGAATTACCATAAGATTATCCGCATTAAAGTTACAGACCTATGAATTGGTTATATACAGACCTATTGTAAAGTAGAGGCAGGCTAATGTCACTCGAGGTACTAGCGTGCGTCAAATACCTAATAATACCGGGCGCTGGTTCGCCGGCGGCCCTTAGTGAAGTAGATTGCCGTATCGTGTTCACTTTAAGTTCATTTTTGCGTGTAATTTTTTGTCAGCTCGCGGAGAGATAGAGCTTTGGATACAAATCCTAAGTCCATAAGCATTTCTTTACGATTTCTTCTTCTTTTAGTGTAATGATGATGATGTTATGTATAATCACGAAGACAATGAAGATGAAAGTCAATAAGTAAAAAAGATAAATCAATGAAGAACACGACTTGCACAATCCAATTGGCGCCAAAAAGTTTTTTAGCGCCAATTTTTGTACGGAGTGATTTGCTGTTATGAAGTAAATTAATAATCTGTGGTAGAAACAGAAAAGGTACAATATTTTTATACAACATCACGTGATTTGCCTCCCTTTTTTCGAAATTGGCTGTTTATTTATGGCCCCTGTGGGCACTTTTTAATATCTCCTGCCTTTGTGGCCTAGCGCTAAGGGCGGTTCGCCGGAATTTAAACAACTCCTACGTACGATATACGTGTAAGGACACCCGAAAGGGCACGGACCTCGGCTTAGGACGTCGTATATTGAAACTACCGGATGTGAAAGTTGCACTGAAGGTGCTCAAAGGGAGGGCCGGTCGGAGGCTGCCCAGGGCGACCGAAGACGGACTGTTTGACTTATCAGTTCATTTAAATGAACCTATAATGAACTGAGAAGGGTACTATGCTCTGTCAATGCTATAAGTCGCTCTGTAGGCGAACGTGAAACCTTAAGTTTACGGGCTAGTATTTCATTAAGATTAACCCTCCTTGATGGCCTCAAATATCACCTTTCAGGTTATTAGCCATAGAAGAACGAGATGAGTACTGGGAGGGGTGAGGAGCAGGGGTGGGATGAACAGTTAGCTTTGCGAAAAGTCACATATATGCTTATCGTTTAAAACGAGTTGATATTGCGATGAAGATCACGCGTTGTGATTGGTCGGTTACGTAGCGCGTCACCGCAGCAATTACTTAAGTACTTTAAGAATTTTTTTATAACAAATAAACGAAATAACATTTCTCCTATCAATACTTATTAGAAAAGGTTCGTAATCAATCAGGTACCTTTGAAACTATGGCAGTTTCCGAGTGGTATACCTGTTGGTAAAATTAAGAATAATGAAAATTTATTAGAGTTATGATTATCCATACAGCGAACTGGGGGGGAACCCAGAATAAACATACTCTGTTACAACAAACATAGTCTGGGGATTATTATTATATATTAATTTTATAATATATAAATACAAACAACCATGACCCGAGAACAAACATCTGTGTTCATCACCCAAATTAATGCCCCGGCCAAGACTCGAACCTGGGACCTTCGGCGTATTAGGCAGGGCTACTTACCACTACACCACTAGATCGTCAAATTATATAACAATACTTTATTTCTACCACCAAGACTTCATCAACCCTACAGCTAAACCACATTGTTTACTAAAGTGAATTCATGAATATAGTAACCAACATCTTAAGTATCGATCTATTATTAAAAATAGATCGATCCAATACTTACATCAATTTAAAATTGATTGAGAGGAGATGACTCAACTATATTACACTTTGTAACCACACTAGTATTCGCCGTTACTTCATTCAATTAAAACGAGTTTTTTCAATCTGATTTAAGTTAGACCATATTATTGATAAAATTAATAGGTATCGTACTAAAATTTTCTAAGCTCGTTGGTAGATTTGGCATTTAGTGGGATGGAACAGGAAGCGTCAGCTCGACAAACCAGCCCCACCGACCCCAACTGGATGTATGAACTCCTAGAGCATGCTGCACCCTGATTACAAAGAATTGTATTTTATTAATTATTAAATTATTATTAAATAAGTTGATTCATGACGTCATAAAGAAGCATCATTTTCTAACTTGTTTTTATAATTATAATAATAAATCCCAGACAAACTCACCGGCTGCATATATCCCCGAAGTTAGCAGAGCTTGTGTTATTTATTAATGTCATTACAAGAAATGGGGGGAACCCAGAATAAACATACATATATAAATATAAACAACCATGACCCAACAGAACAAACATGTGTGTTCATCACACAAATGAATGCCCGGACTCGAACCTGGGACCTGCGGCATATTAGACAGCTACTACGGGTACAACCACTACGCCACTCGAACGTCAGACTTCTTTGTTTATGCTGTCGTGTCAATGTTTTCAACAAATACCTTTCAAAATCCATAAAATTTTGCAATGTGATTTTAGAAATACTTCAAACGTTCATTTAAAATTAAATACTGCACGAAAATCAGAAATATACAATTCAACAATTTATTTTTCCTATATGAAAAAAATAAAAAATATTTTTGCCTAAAAATTACTTACTGAAAAGTACAACATGTCCCAGAACTGGGAAAGATTAACAAATCATGCTTATAAAAAGAAGGGAATCCCACTAGCCATACTGATTATAATAATTAGTCATCTTGTGACCTCACTTTGACTAATGGTTGAGTAGTAAAAGATTACTCATTAAGTAGTAAAAGGTTATACAAGAATTCAATCTTGCACCTGTCATGCTGCAGCTATAGCATGGCGTGGCAAGACAAGTCTTATGTCACGGATTATATCACAATTTGGCAGATATAATCCGATCAGATATTTTTTTTTTAATAAATAAATCATTTATTCTCTCCAAAAATGAACAATACATGTGACACGATTTTATTAGTTATGGGGGACTGGAGCCTAAGCTAGGACAAGCCTGTATTATAGGTCTCCAGGTCACCACTGACAGTAAAATTTGAGCGAATTATTTTAATTTAAAACACCATTTGGACAAAAATCATTGTTGTGTGATTAAGTGAGTGTGAGTGTGTGTGTGAGTGTGTGTGCGTGTGTGTGTGTGTGTATTGGTGGAGAGGTGCTGTATGTAGAGTATATGGGTTGGCACTTGTATAACTAGTGAATTATAGTTAAGAGTGATTCCGTTGTTTCATAGTCCAGAGAAAGCAAATAAACCAGTAATCTCTTCTTACAGTTTGCTCCATCTAGGTCATATATTTGCACGTTTTTATTTATTTTATTGTACAAATAGGGCCCCAGGAAGAGAGAGAACTTTTGGGCGAAGCTAGTCAATACCGTGTCTATAGCACAGGGGTTAATACGTCGGGAATTCGATAGGGTCGGGTCAAATAGAGTGATAGAATGTTGCTTTATCAAAATATTATGAAAAAGTTGTCTCACTGTTAGGACCTTACACAGCTTATATAGGTCAACTGTAGGGTATCTATATGGAAGGAAGTAACTTACTTTCAGTAATGCTCTCTGTGCTCGTTCGAGTTTCAGTATATAAGTCTTACTGGTGCCACCCCATGTGGATATGCAGTATGTAAGGATGGATTGGCGTAGGGCGAAATACACAGTGTGAATAATTCTATTGTTGGCGGCACGTCGAAGTGATTTAAAAATGAAAATTAATTTGCGAATTCTTCTTGTCAATAATTGAATATGTTCATGGAAGTTCATTTGAGAGTCAAAAATAATACCAAGATATTTATAGGTGTCAGTTTTGAGTAATTTTGGGCAAGAGCAGTCACTCTTTGATGAGCATGAATGAGCTAAAAGTTCATGTGATGATAAAGTTTGACGATTTGATATTCGTAATGAAAAGGTAAGGTACTTTGTTTTTTCCGCGTTTACAGTCAAAATATTTCTCTTAAGCCAGTCCATAACCAGGTTCAGTCCAAGCTGGGCATTAGCGTATAGGTTATGCCAAGTAGGTAGCCAAATATATAAGGGCGATGGCTGGATCCCGCGGTAGCTCGTGAACGGGTGCCGTTTGAGGGTGTTCGTCGTTTAGATACTCGGGGGGAGGGAGACTTGCCGAGCTAACAGATGCAGATAAGAATAATTTTGTATAGACATAAAGAGACTCTGTAAAGTTATTTTGAAAAAAGTGTACCCGTGAAGTTTCTTGGCAGTTCTTCTTCACGAGTCTTTCGGAACTGGTGGTAGAGTCATGCTTTATTTGATGTCAATAAGAACAAGTAAATGTTGAATTATGAAATGACCGTAACGATGGATTATAAATAGATGGATATGAAAAATAGAAATTTTCAATGAATATTTAATAATTATAGCTTTTTTAGGTATATTGCTTTTAGTGCGTTTGAGAAATTCAACCAAAAGCTGAATCATTTTCAGAATCAGAATTTGAAAAAACATTTTTCTGTTTACAATTTTTCTAACGACGAAAATGTTAAGCTTTTGGTACCATTGTTTTTTAAAAATCTGTGCTTGTTCTATATTGCAACCAGAATGTTATCATAAATAGTATGAAGGGATGGCATACCGTTATTTTGGCTGGGTAGAGCCTGTTATAGACTTATAACTGACTTAGTTTAAATTAAGAACACATTCACGTTTTTTTTCTCATCTCATAACTTTTCTCTTGAAACTCCATCACACAGTATCCATACCTATACAAGATCGTTTTCGGCGCATGCTGTGCGTTTGTGGAACCATCTCCCTGAGCATATAAGAAAGTCTCCTTCTGTGTCCTCTTTCAAATCTTATTTGAAAAAATTGTTTTCGTTTGAACTGCTAAATGGTTGAGATTCTAGATGAATACAAGTAGGTATATGTATATGTTTGTATGTATTTGTTTATATGTTTATTATATTGTTTATTGAGTTTTAAATTTATATATATGTTGATTAGGTTTTTTTTTTATTACGTTGAATAAAATAATATTTTATGATTGTACACACCTGCCAACCCAAAATACCGAAATCCTACTAGATACTCTAAGGTTGATTGGAAGAGATCTCTGACTGGGATAAGTCCACCTTTGTACTTTGTATTTATTTTTTATTTTATAAATTAACCTGTACCATTTTTTTGTGCAATAAAGTGTTTACAATACAATACAATACAAAAGAAATCGAAGTTGTGAGAAAAACCTAGCTATGTAAAGACGTGTATCCATTGAAAAGATCCAACCCACACACAGTAACTATTGAGATATTAACGTTTTAGGACTTAGAACTGGTAACATTAAGCATAGCAAATGTATTTCGCTATAAGGAACCTAGTGGCTTGGAATGTTTTAAATACGAAATTTCGTTTGTTCTTGTTATAATCATTTATTGTATAATAATCCATGTAGTTAGTGTTATCAATAAATAAACAAAATACACAGTCTAATAAGTGGGATGGTACCCTGTGTAGATAAAAACACTTTACCTTTATATTTATTTACAGCTGTCTTCGTGATATGAAAGTATATAATATTTATTATTATAATATCCTTTTCATGGATATACGCCCTATTAATATAAGCTCTTTACTCGTATGACAATACTAAGAAAAGATGATAAGGGAGCAGTGATGTATTTTTTCTTAGAATAAATGCATATTGATATCTCGCTCATTATGAGCTACTTGTTAATGACGTAATGCAACAGAAAGACTTATAAGTTTTATTTATGTCCGTAATTTGACTCTATGCTCCATCTCACGTTGACGTTTATAAAGTAAACTTATTTCAGCTAAATGGTCAAACAAAAAGTAACTTTGTATATACTACATAGAATATATATTCTAGAAACATGTGACATCCAATCTGTAAAAAAATTGTCAAATGCGATTTTAATCACTATACTGCATAATAGGTCTTCACCTATGAAACTGCCGTTTTGCCGTACTGGCCATTTCAAATGAAAATATTTTTTTTTTGACTGATAATTCTAATTTCAAATTAATTTTATATGACAAACATGGAATGAAGAAATGAAGCGGCACAAGCGGCACGCAACATCAACGACGTTTATGGAGCGAACACTACAAACGAACGCACCACCCGTTATTGGTTTACCCGCTTCCGTTCTGGAAATTTTGACCTGAAAAATGAACCCCGTGGTCGTCCGAAAACTTTGGTCGACAATGACGAATTAAAGGCAATTGTGGAAGCTGATGAAACTCAATCTACGGCTGAATTAGCAGCAGCTTTTGACGTTAGCATCAAAACAATATTGATCCATTTGCGTCAAATTGGCAAGGTAAAAAAGCTTGACAAATGGGTACCCCACGAACTCAATGACCGCCAGCGCGAAGTACGCGTGGAGACGTGCCTTGCACTGCTCAGCAGGCATACAAATGAAGGAATTCTGAACCGCGAAAGTAAGCGCTCAGCAAGTTGGTTGGACCCTGGTTCAGCACCCAAACAATGCCCTAAACGAAAACTTACCCCTAGAAAAGTAATGGTCACTGTTTGGTGGTCTAACGCGGGTGTAATTCATCACAGCTTCTTGCCAAACTGCAGATGTGTACTGTGAAGAGCTGAACACAATGATGGAGAAGCTCGCACGTCTCCAACCAGCTTTGGTCAATCGTTCGGCTCCACTGCTCCTGCACGACAACGCGCGACCTCATACTGCACAGCAGACGGTCTCCAAGCTACAAGAGTTGAGGTCGGAAGTTCTCCGTCATCCGACGTACTCACCAGACCTTGCGCCTACAGACTTCTACTTTTTCCAGAATTTGGATAACTTTTTAGCGGGAAAAAAATTCAATACCCGAGAGGCAGTACAAAATGCCTTTGAAGAATTTGTTGCCTCCCGTCCAGCTGATTTCTTCAAGAAAGGCATCAATAAGCTACCTATGCGTTGGCAAAGATGCATTGATTGCATGGGTGATTGTTTTGATTAATAGAAATAAAAAATATATTAAAAAATTACGCTTCATTTATTTCGTGAAAAACGGCAATTTCATAGGTAAAGACCTAATATATTTAGTGACGTTGGTCCATGGCATCTTTAATGGACTAATACAGATGATCATACAGCTAACTGGGGGGGATCTCAGAATAAACATACACTGAAAAATATAAACAACCATGAGTCGAGAAGAACCTGTTTATCACACAATGAATGAGCTTGACCAGGACTCAGAACCTGGTCTCCAGTGTATGAGGCAGGGTGCCACTGACGCAACTTTGTCGACTATTGAACTATTGAAAATCAAAATAAATTTTTAAGGAGTTTTTTTAAATCCCTTTTTAAATTTACCTCGGATACACCTACATACAATTTTTCATTCTTGAAGTTCATAAAATTACACTTTCTGACCCTATAAGCGTGCCTGATATTTGATACAAAATACTTACCTCCCTGACTACAATAAATTCAAGAAACTATTTGATTTTTCATTTAATTTAATTTGACTTAAATGGCTACAGACCGCTTACAAAAGTTAATTAGGTAATTTTACATGTCATAACATTAAATTAATACATATGAATAAAAATTATAATAATAAAATAAAGAAGAAACAATTACATTATTTACAAGTGCAATGAATTACAAATTGGTCAAAAACAATAAATATTAATCATTAAAATAAATAAAAGTGTTTATAATATAATATATATATAAATAAGAAATAAAAATACGAGTCACAAATTACAAATTGGTCACAAATAGTAACTAAAATAATGAACAAATAAAAATAAAACGATGTCAAAATAAGGAGCACATTATATAGAATGGTCCAAGATGAAGAAAAATATAAAACAAAATTAAATATTCAAAGAATAGGTTTCATTATAATATAGGCACACTAGAAGTATCTTGTGCCATTCTTCCAAAAACAAGTCAAAATCGGTATTTGCGTCTGGGAGTCTGTTGGCGCGTGCTGAGGTCTATGACACTATCACAAAAACTTACGTCGAAAACTTATTATAAAATTATAGATTATTTGGATGACCAAACGGCGTGGGATAGAGGTATCCCCAGGCTATTTCTGTTTCCAAAAAATAATGTAAACAGCTTGGCTGTGACATGACATTAGAACGCACAAAAATCTATCTTGTGTATGTCATGTCGCAGTCAAAGTGCATACCTTCCCTTCCATATTGTACCATCGTGACAAGAGAGTGCCGAGAGGGATGTTGCGTCTTTTTCTCTGCTAGGTCTACCTGTAAAACCTTTTAAAAATAAAAAATAAACATTTATTAAGTGTAAACGATTTTTAAATATGATGAAATAAAATATTTTAATTTTTAATTTACGATATCAAAGTATTATAATTTTCTCGCTAACCCAATTATTACTGATAGGTTTAATTAAATGTTTTATGTATTGTAAAACTAACAATAGCGTTCCCTAGGCACCATTTATTCACAACTCGTATCGTAGACATATAAACAATGTTTTTATGTTCATTATTTAGTTAAAAGCCTTTTATATAAAGTTTTACCTAATAAATATGGATTTGAAATTTGAATAAATGAAGAGTTAGAGAATCGACACTTTGACTTGGTGAAAGTAGATCATAGGCCTTCAGACAGGAATATTTTTATAGACTAACTAGAACTCTCCCGCGATTTCATTCGTATAGTCTCATGAGAATTCAGATAACATATTTATTTTCACTACTCCTGAGTGTAGCAGCTTTCGAATCGTGAAATAATTAAAGAAATCACTTCAATTATATTACAAACAAATTAACAAAAACCCGACAGCCAACTTTCAAAAACTAAAAAGACCCGCGGGAAAACCTGTAAACAATGTACTCTATGTCATTCAATGCTACAACTGAGACGAATGTATGACAGTTCATATTTTGCTTTTTATTGAAAAAGGATGAGACTTTTGTCTTCTTTGTCACCTGATGGAAAGTGACGATGAAGACGAAGGTGTTACACGTCTATCCACGAGATACCGACTATAATTTTCTGGAAGAACATACGCAGGCAGTTCGTTCCACACCTTGGCGACCCGCACCAAAAAGGAACTATCGAAGCGTTTGGTTCGACTTCTTGGGATAGCTTTGACGACCGAGTGGTATAGTGGTAAGTAGCCTTGCCTTCGCGCTCTCTCCAAAATGTAATCTGTAGAAACACTACTAAACTGGCAACTTTCCGACGATGGTCGAGGCTTTGCAGATTTTTGGGGTGAGGTCAAAGTTGTTAATAATTTTTCGGGCTCTTCGGTCAACTGCGTCCATTGCTTATAGTTGGTACTTTGCAGAACCATCCCGAAGGTGGCTACAATACTCCATACAAGATCGAACTTGAGCTGTGTACAAATTAAGTAGCCGTTCATGGCTGAAGTACCGTCGGACCTTCGAGATGACTCCCGACTTCTTTGAAGCAGTTATAGCCATGGACATAATTTGTTGCCCGAAGTTTAGTTGGGACGATATAGTTACGTCCAGAAGCCCCAGGTGGTCGGCTGTGTCATATGTTCAAGTCCGTCAAGCGGCTTAGGATGCAGAGCACGCCGAAGTAATATACATACTTACAGACGCTCGAAAACCATAACCCTCATTCAGAGGAAATAACTTAAGAAAAATTTGACGTTTCATATACTAAAAGGGGTCTGACTCTAAAAAGTATTGAATTTCTGGAATCAGAAATTCTTACTAGAAGTGTAAGAAGATGTTTTCTCTTTTGTTTTCACGTCACTTGAATGAAAAAGAGTTTAAACGCCAAAAGACGGATCGCCGGCTCGTTTATCGATTATGACAAAATTAAAAATATCCAAAGAGAATACGTAAAAAAACTGCATCATATACTCTTTATATCTAGCTATATGCAAGCAATTAGATCACACAGTACTGCCCCAGTTACACAGACCTTAAGGTCAAAAAGATAAGGTTGCATCATTAATGCGGATAAAGGATAACCTTCGTGATATTGCGGAGAATTCGTTATTTCTAAATAAGGTTATATACAGTGCAGTTTTGAGAACCGAAAGATAAATAAAATCCCTAGACAAACACACAAAAAAACTGTATGGCCCCAAAGGAGGCAGAGCTTCTTTCATTGATGACAATACTATACTTCTGTCATATTAATATACACAACCGTAACCCGTAAACAACGTCTGTGTTCATCACACAAATGAATGCCCCGACCAGGACTCTTGGACCTCCGGGCTACTATCATTAACGCCACTCGTATTGATGAAAATAACTTCAGGCTTTCAAAAGTTATACACGTTTTATAACCCCTCTTTTGGTATTTGGTATTGGTGTGCAATGCCTTTGCATAAAATAAGTTGAAATAACTGGAACAGACAGTGACAGTTCAATGACTGTTGCTTACAATCGCACACAGAAAGGGTGCTGGTTATCGCAATGTGTGAGTGCGCTTTATATGATAGAAGACATTATCGCGCAAACATTGCTGGCAACGTAAAATTTTGACGTAACATTTAAAGTTCCAAAATTGAATCGGGGATAAAACAAAGCGGAATGTTCTAGCATTCTATTGTAGACATCCTCGATAGTATTAAGGATAAAAATTATTATAATTATTATAAAATTATTATAAAAATTATTATATTATATAATAATTATTATTTAATACAAAAGCAATATATATTAAAGTAATAATGAAAGTGTTTATCCTTAGGTAAAAGTCAGACCCTGTGGTTAGGGGTAACCACAGGGTCACGGAACATTGCGTTACTGAAGGTGCTCTTAAGTATAAACTTTGCTTAGCGAATTTATACCATATCGAGACCTTTTCTAGGTCTATACTTGCTCGGCGAAATCTATATTTAAATTTAAATCGACTTAAGAACCTTTTGACGTCTCTCATTAATCACACTAAAACGGATATCAATGCGGTTTTGAAATAATTATGGGCTAAATTTCATTTCAACAATAATAGTCCATTGAAATGTTACAATTTATAGGCCTAAATTTACATTTCAATTAGGACGCAATTTTATTTTTGGGACATGTAGGGGGGTCAGTAAAAGCTTAACCCCCAGTTTTATTACTACCATCTACAGATTAGTCTGAAGTAATTTTCTTGTATAATGTAAAAAAAAGTTATAAAGCAAAAAAGAAAATTTTTTGAGACATTTTTGCACTTTTTTGCTTATAACTTGTTTGTTTTTGATTTAACGATCAAAAGTTATATTAACACAATTGTAAACAAATCAATTTGCTACAAATAATGTTTTCAAAATTTTTTCTACGATTAATACTTTAGCAGATATAGCGAAAAAAGTGTTCTCACGCTTTTTTCCAAGGTGGCGACCGCGGGACATGGGTGGCAACCCCACAAACTTGGGGTTAAGCTTGTACTGACCCCCCTACGTGACCCAAAAACAAAATTGCGTCCTCAAAGAAATGAAAAATTTGACGTAACATTTCAATGGACTATAAAGCGCTCATAGCCGAACGGTGATGCTGCCGCTTGACCATCAAAGGCAAGCAACGTTCGGTGCGATCGACGTCGATCGACGTTGCGTGTTCCATGCTACCGTTAATAACCGATCGTCGATCGACTAATTAATGTAATTTTTTTGCATGGGACCATATAGTAAGCCCATATAGGTTAAGGGTTCATATAGTTGTAGACCAAGTAATTGTGTACTAAAAAAAAATTATAACTTATGCCGTAAATTTAAACCCTATAACCTTTAAAAGGTGTACCAGTAGTATAAACAAAGTGTTGTTTACACGTGTGCATCAAAAAGTACAATTGATTTTATCTATTTACACTGTATATGAAAAAGTAGCAAATAATTAAAAGACTTTTGAAAAACACTTGTTCATAAAGACTCTAGGTTGGATTGTAGTTCTGAGAAGGGCAGTTTTTCACAGGGAGCTTGTTGCGGATTGTAATGGGGTCTTAACGGTCGAAGCTTTATTCAACGAGATCAGAAATTTCTTCAGGTTCTGCGTGATATTCGTGATACCTCTTCTTCAAAGTTAGTGTTCTTTATGAAACAAATTAATGGGATCAAAAAATAATGCCTCATGAGATTCTTTTGAAGATGTCTGCCTTGTTCGGGAAATGTGGGGGTTTGCACTTATTAAAAGCCCGTGAAGAATGTTCTCATTGTGTGGCTCTTAATAACTAATAGCTTTCACGTTTTGTTATTTATAAATGTATTATTTTGGAAATATCTGGATCTTGTAAAAATATGCATGATTTAACTGGTCGATGTTGACAAATTTTGTTAGCGGTGTGTATATTGTTTTTATTGAGATGCACCTAGGATTTTTTCCAATCTTGTCAGTTACACCCTTCACGTAAGTCAGAAAAGCAGATCTACGTTCGACTGTGAGAGGCCTCACGTGGTTTCTGCGGGGACGAGGTGGTTTGAGGAAGCGTTTGGCGTTGCCACGAAGCGCTTCGACGACATGCTTGACTTCATCATCAATGCGCTGGGGGTCGCAGAAGCCTTGTGCTCTCTGAAACGAAGTGGAGTTGTCGCTGTGGGTGGGGTTCCTGCATATAGTGTGACTGTTGAGACGATACTCAACATGGCAACACTACAGTACTGCGAGGTGCCGAGTCGGGATGCAACTGTCACCTGTCAGCGCCGCCAGCTGTCAACGGGTTCGGCTGTCATCGCTTACACAAGGCAGTCGTGCGCTCACGCATTTTCAGAAACATTTTTTGCTTATAATATTGTTTAACGCTCCGAAGACGTTACCTTGGTACAGTGCTGTAATCGAATTCTTCAATACATATTTAACCTACAGTCCACTGCGTGTTATTTAACCACACTGAGTTCAGTACAGTGACTGAGAGTGCCATTTTGATTCCGTTCAATAAGAAAAACCAAGGATAGCTAACTTCACCGCTGTCACCAACTACAGGGGACACTGGCAAACCCATGAACCCAATGAAAAAAGTATTGTCTAGTTATCCATTATTGTTTTACAGATATTGTGAGTTATTATTTATTGATAAAAATGTTCAAATGAAGAAAAGAGAAGAGAAGAGAAAAGAAAGACATATTATATAGATTTTTTTATCTTATACATTATTGCAACATATCGGTTTCTATTAAAAACAGAAAAGCCCAATTTTAAGGCACGTGACATGTGTTGTGTGACATATGGTACACTTTTTAAGGGTTTATTTTGCCTATTTGTACCTTACATTTTCCGTCACATAAGTGAGACTTATTGGCAACAATAATGATAAACACAATAGTAATAAGTAAAGTTCCAATACGATTATTTTTACACATAAAGTTGTTTCATAATTAAGAAGATCAACAAACTTATAAAAATAATTCCGCTTAAAAGACTAGTTTTTGCAAAATCTGCAATTTATAGTGAAATTTTCAACGGCTCGTTACTCGCGGGCAGTCAAGTCACGGCATGAGGTATAATTTTTGAACCTACATGAACTTGGTAAACTATATGAACCCTAAACCCACGTCAAATGAGTCCAACTAGAGAAACATATATATATATATATATATATATATATATATATATTTTGTTCCAAACAAAAAATTTACAATAATTTTTTTTTTGAAATCTATCAAACCTGGAGATTTTTTGTAAATCACAAAAATTTTAAGTCTAGTCAACAGCTAACCTAGAATAAAAATTACATCTACTTCTGACTTGAGGTCCTGTGTCCACTTTTTTTCAGAATGGAACTCACAGCAGTTGTCGCAAGTCAACTCTCGTGCAGCCACGTCAGAAGCCTGTGGAGTTCCCTGAAGCGGCTCGATCAACTCTGACACCAGAGGTTGCAACTCCCTCACACGATAAGTAGAAGATTAGAAAATATTGAGAAAGAATCGTGAAAGGAAAGGGAATATATACGAACCAAGTCGTGGGTAGAACTTGTTAAATAATATTATAATGGGTTCGGTTGATTCACCTGATTTGTCAGCGCCTTGAATCTTAAGGAAAACCACGTAAGCAGCATGAGATCATGTTAATGATTCTTCCAAAATATGAACAAGTCATCCTACAGAATTAGGTTTTATAAATCAGATATTGATCCTATAGGCCTCTTTTTGTAATGTCAATAATGTGTGGCAAGTGGCGTAATGGGTAGCCCTGCCTCATGTCGTGTCATGCCGAGTCCTGGGCGGGGAATTCATTTGTGTCACGAACACAGATGTTTGGTCTCGGGTCATGGTTGTTTATATTTATATGTATCATAACATAACACAAGCTCTGCTTACTTCGGGCCACACAGTTGGTGTATTTGTCTGTGGATTGACTACTTTTAATCTTCGTCGCCAGAGTCCAATATGGTTTCCAGACGCGGCTTCTTCAACTCAGACAATAATATTCAGGCTGGCCAGGCCAGTCCGTGCCAGTTATTTGTATCTTATTTGGCTAGTGCCCACCGAGTCGACCATTCGGTTTTACATTTATCTCCAAAACCCGACTGGCGTAAGCTAATTCGCCGCACACATATTTGATTTTGCCGCCTGGTCGATCTGAATAATGCCGGACCAACTGGTGGCCCCATTTTAGCCCCTCAGTGGTTCTATTTTATTTTTTTTTTTTATCGAAAAAGGATGAAACGTTTGTCTTCTATCTCACCTGATGGAAAGTGACCATGAAGACGAAGGTGTTACACGTCTATTTGATAAATCTACTGATTATTGCAACCATAGATCTTACCCAATAAGATTACACGTGCCACGAAGTTTTATTTCGAGGAATTTCGTATTGTGCAAGTTTTTGGGGTCACCCTTTTAAGGATTTCAGGGTTTTTGGCGTATTTACCACTATTCTTACAAGCCACCGCGACGTTCGCCGCTGACGCGCTTATAACAAATATAACAGACCTAATATTTAGCATCGAACATTTTTCAATAGGTTCTAATCGTCCATCGATCTTTACAACTATACTATTTCGATTTCTTTATTTTTTCGATGAAAGTTCTAATATGATATAATGCTCTCTAGGTCCATCCAATAGTTCCATCCCTATCAGTTTCTCCGACTCTGGTATTATTTATTTATTTTTATTATTATTATATAACCTTGTACGTGTGTAAACGTCATATTTTTATAAAATAATGCATACACAATGTAAAAAAAACGCTCGCACAAGGTTACATAGGAGCTGTCATCGAGAAAATAAAGAAATGGAAATAGTATTATATCTAAAATAGGTAGTAGAAATGTTTTTGTAAAGATTTTGTCTGGACGGTTCTACAGTCATTCGTAATTTAATCCGCCATGACACACCACGCGGTAGTCTTCCTGTCATAAGGTCGAAAATTGCACGAATTATCACGCTGTAATTTTGTTAGTACTGTCACTTTGTTTAAAAAACTCGAGATAATATATTTTTACATGATGTCATAGAACTCTTGTCAGTGAGCAAATTAACAATTTAAATGCAAAATGAACACGTACAACGAATTTATTGCAATTTTATGATCAATAGTAGCAGGTGGACAATTGAATTGGATTATTTAATATGTAGAAGTGATATTTTCGCCGCCTTAAATAGGTGGGTATTTAAAAGTATTATTGAAAACGTAAACTGACGTAATAGGTTATCTTACTAGTTTTCGAAAACCGTCTTACATTATTTTGTGGTGTATAAGAACCCTACAAATAATATTTCTTTTTATTTATTTTAAGTATTTCAATCAAAAATACTAATTACAGCGTGCACTGATTATTTAAGCTATCAAAACGCTTCCTCCAGCAATATGGCGTCGAGACTGGCCTGTGACGTCACATGGTGGCGTCAAAACACTGCATGGAGTAACTGAACCAAGATTATTATTTGCTTGTGAGGTCATTTAAAACTTAACCAATCAACAAAATCGTTAAATATCGTGAACGGGGGCCGTTTGAGGGAGTTCTTTACTTTGTTTCGAACTAACAGGTGCAGATAACAATATTTATGTATACCTAGACATAAAGAGAGATTGTTAATTAATTTCTAGTTTCTTACCAGTTCTTCTTCACGAAGGTTTTTCGAACTGGTGGTAGAGTAATGCTTTATTTGACATCAATAAGAACAAGTAATTGTCAAAGTTGAGAAATAGATATTAGAATTTGAATAATTCTGACATCTGTGCAGTAATCGATTTAAAAAAAATTGAGAATTTCGTATGATGACGTCATTGAGAAGTTGTTTTTTTTTTTAAATTGCATTTCTAAGTTCTTATTATTTAATTATTATACCTAACCTAACAACTCTAAAATTTTCTATAGATTCTTGTGACAGTTTAACCAAAGAGGAATTAGAAATGGTAGCTACTAGATGCCGTCATATAAAGACGAATGAGAATCCATTTACTTTGCGCATTATCATTAATTTAAGCTCAATCCCTCAACCTCTGCGTGTTGTTACTGACAAAACATAATGAAGATAAGTGATATCACAACATGGTTTTCGAAGTCGAAACTGATTTTTTTTCTTTACGTACTGAATTTTCGCGCTTTCGCACACATGTATACCCTGTTTGTACATGTTGTCAATTAGTTCACTTTACGTCATTTGTGAAACAAAAAATTGTTGCCTTCTTGAAATTATATAACATTATAGTTAACTTGTAGATATACAAGCTTATACGTGATATAGTGTGAAGGCATCAATAGGCAAATATTTAGTTCTAGTAGAGTTTTGTATGTTAAGAGCTCGTCCAGGGCGGTTATACAGGATATCCTCGTTTGTTATTTACGTGGATGTGTTCCGGTTAAAGGTGAGGAACAGCAAGTGGAACTAGAACAAAGGCAAATCAAACTTCAGCCTACGGTTGGAACGCATCATCAATTGATAATCTAGATAACCTTTAACCAATAACGTTCACGAGGATCTTTTTTTTTTTCGAAATGGGCAGTTTATTTATGGCCCTATTAGCCTTTTAAATTTCACTGGACTTTGTGGCCCAGCGCTGAGGGCGCTTAGCCGGAACTTAAAATACTCCTACGTATGATACGCCTAAGGGCACCCGAGAGG
This sequence comes from Marasmarcha lunaedactyla, assembly GCA_923062675.1. Taxonomy (NCBI): domain Eukaryota; kingdom Metazoa; phylum Arthropoda; class Insecta; order Lepidoptera; family Pterophoridae; genus Marasmarcha; species Marasmarcha lunaedactyla. The sequence continues at coordinate 16,823,101 of OV281363.1, forward strand.
GCACGGACCTCGGCTTAGGACGTCGTATATTGAAACTACCACTGGTTCGGAAGGATCTTTCACGAGCTTGTTCTGTTTGCCAGCTATGATGAAAAAGACGACATTTATATACAACGACGATTGAAACACGTAGGTATTTTAATACAGCTTAAAAGGGTTTGCCTGGGCCTGTTCTAGAGCCCTACAAATATTAGTTGAACATCGTTATAACCACGTTGTAGTATTCTCGATAAATAAAAGGAACATCACTAAAGTACGTCTTCTTATGGTAGCGTCGCGCCCTTCCCTCTAATATGGTTGAGGAGGGCGATGGCTGGATCCCGCGTTAACTCGTGAACGGGGCCGTTTGAGGGTGTTCGTCGTTTGGATACTTGGGGGGGAGAGACTTGCCGAGCTAACAGATGCAGATAAGAATAATTTTGTATAGACATAAAGAGACTCTGTAAATTTATATTGAAAAAAATATACCCGTGAAGTTTCTTGACAGTTCTTCTTCACGAAGGTTTTTCCGAACTGGTGGTAGAGTCATGCTTTATTTGACGTCAATAAGAACAAGTCATTGTCAATGTTGAGAAATAAAATATTTCATTATTTCATTTCATTTCTTTTATTAGTCCATGTCTTATATTGTTTATCTGCATTACCAAACTCGTAAATGTATTTTGAATGAAGAGCTATCTCCTATCTCAGTTCATGTTCATGTTTATATAAACGATTTTTGGTGAATAAAGATTATGTTTATTGTTATTATCAAGTGAAATAACAAGAACAAAGGCGATTATGGTTTCTTATAGGAACAAAAGAAAGTGAAATAAGAACGAATCCGCAAATGACTAAAGATCAACATAAAAAAACCAGTTTGTCATCATGAGTAGGTAAATCAAACAATACTCAGGTTCTGAAAAATTAGAATCAACAGAACTGTCTGATGACAAATCATCTTTACCTTCTAAGTAAGGATTAAGGAAAAGCGTGTAGTAATTAATACAGCGGATTCTCTTGCTTAAATAAATTCATTTTTCAACCACTAGGATGATATCAGAAGTGGATTTATGCTTTAAACGTGCGTTTACCTTAATCCCCTAATATATATTTTTTACAGATTAAATAAATAAATAAACACCTATTTGTAATTTTTTTTTATTTTTGTCCTCACCTTTTGTTACATGGATCATTGTGTCTGAAAATAAATTATTATTATTATTATTAATGTTAATTTAAATTTAATCAGTCAAACTTTGTCTGTTTATTTACTATCGATAAAAGCTTAAACTAAAAAGTCGATAATAATTAATGATCCTTTAAAATCGTACATTAACGGCCTCGTGTTTACTTAAAGCCGCAGAAAGACCTTTTCCCTTATTCTGTGATTAACGCCTTCCTTATTTTGCTTAGCAAATCTAGACTTACATAATCTACGGATAGAATTTTAATTATTCTTCTTAGGAGTGTCGTAAATAACCATTTGGTCTCTGAGTGTGACCGTAAGTATCGAGAAATAGTTAGGCTATTAGATTCTCTTCAAATAGAGATGCGTACAGAATGAAGCGTACCTACTATAGGTTGTATTTTCCACGCGAACGGCAGCTAGTGGTGCTAAAGTTTCTTTTGTAAGATCTCATCTAGGGTGGGGGTACCACAGCCCTTCGTATTTTAACCACCACCGTAATTATGCCCTTTACGGGGTTATGTTTCGGTAAGGGATGGAACTGCCAGAGCAATTACATAATCACATTGAATATCAATAGATAAAAATGTCAACGACTAATCAAACGTGAAAAAATTGTTAGTCACATTCTCGTTTGCCATCTACAAAAAAGAAAAAAAAAAGTAGTATTAAAAATGTAAATTATACATCAAACTACTAACAAAGAAAAACAAAACTTGTGCTTTGTTTATAATTATTGCTTGCACTAAACCCACACGAAGAAACAGGGCGGTGTAAGTTTATCTGTGTGGCTTTGGCATTATAGGTCCTAACCTAGACCGAATTAAATGCCAAATTCAAATGGTTTTCATCGTTTTTACTTTTTCACAGCCCGCAATAGCACGCCATCTACCTCATAGTAAGTGGCATCCGTGCCCATAGACATGATCAATTATCGGTTGCTCATTTTCAGTTCTTTTTTCCAGTTATCCGAAAAACAACCAGAAGAGACTTAACTTTAATACCACTTGAGTGGCTCTGGTTTTTCAAGGTAGATGTTTAATATAATTTTTATTTATTTATTTATTTGTTCATCAAATACAATGTTAACTTACAGATACGTTCCAAAGCGTTAACAGTCATTCGAAAATAAGAATACGAAAAGAAAATATTAGGTCTTTACCTATGAAATTGCCGTTTTTTACAAAATAAATGAAGCGTTATTTTTTTATATATTTTTTATTTCTATTAATCAAAATAATCACACATGCAATCAATGCATCTTTGCCAACGCATTGGTAGCTTATTGCTGCCTTTCTTGAAGAAATCAGCTGGACGGGAGGCAAAAAATTCTTCAAAGGCATTTTGTACTGCCTCTCGGGTATTGAATTTTTTTCCCGCCAAGAAGTTATCCAAATTCTGGAAAAAGTAGAAGTCTGTAGGTACAAGGTCTGGTGAGTACGGCGGATGACGGAGAACTTCCAACCCCAACTCTTGTAGCTTGGAGACCGTCTGCTGTGCAGTATGAGGTCGCGCGTTGTCGTGCAGAAGCAGTGGAGCCGAACGATTGACCAAAGCTGGTTGGAGACGTGCGAGCTTCTCCATCATTGTGTTCAGTTCTTCACAGTACACATCTGCAGTAATGCTTGTCCCGTTTGGCAAGAAGCTGTGATGAATTACACCCGCGTTAGACCACCAAACAGTGACCATCACTTTTCTAGGGGTAAGTTTTCGTTTAGGGCATTGTTTGGGTGCTGAACCAAGGTCCAACCAACTTGCTGAGCGCTTACGATTGTCAAACAGGATCCATTTCTCGTCACAAGTAACAATGCGGTTCAGAATTCCTTCATTTGTATGCCTGCTGAGCAGTGCAAGGCACGTCTCCACGCGTACTTCGCGCTGGCGGTCATTGAGTTCGTGGGGTACCCATTTGTCAAGCTTTTTTACCTTGCCAATTTGACGCAAATGGACCAATATTGTTTTGATGCTAACGTCGAAAGCTGCTGCTAATTCACCCGTGGATTGAGTTTCATCAGCTTCCACAATTGCCTTTAATTCGTCATTGTCGACCAAAGTTTTCGGACGACCACGGGGTTCATTTTTCAGGTCAAAATTTCAAGAACGGAAGCGGGTAAACCAATAACGGGTAGTGCGTCCGTTTGTAGTGTTCGCTCCGTAAACGTCGTTGATGTTGCGTGCCGCTTGTGCCGCTTTGCTGCCACGACGGTACTCATACTCCATAATTACTCGAATTTTTAACTTATCCATGATGACGAAAAATGTTCGAATGCGTCGAAAACAAAACACTAACTATTAAACAAATGACGATTTTAGAAAAATAATTCCATGTTTGTCAAATAATTTTAATTTGAAATTAGAATTATCAGTCAAAAAAAAATATTTTCATTTGAAATGGCCAGTACGGCAAAACGGCAGTTTCATAGGTAAAGACCTATTATTTCAAATTAAATTAAAAACAGAAATATAAATGTCAGATAGTAATACCTAACTACATTTGACTCTAAGCAGGTTAGTAGAAACATTCGGAGAACTCGGCGGATGCCCAGACTAAGGCGAAAATCCCTTGCGCGTTGCTCGGTATTTTGTAGACGCCCCCATACTAGGGGACGACGACACTACATTCGAATTCGGATCTAAGCCTACATTAATATATAATTATAGTTTATTCCTCATACAATATATTTATCGATTCAATACCACACACGATACCTAAAATAATATCTAGTTTTACGACTCTTCCTATTGCGCCTAAATCGTGTTAAACCTAACTTTGACAATGAATCTAATTTGAAAGTCAAATGTGAAAGTCTAGATTTTTGTTGAGTCATGCAGTTTGACATGTTCTGGTGACATATAATGTTGAGTGAAGTTTATTTTTAGATTTAAGCCTGTGTTTAACCTCAATACCTCAATGTATCCAGAGTGCTGAGACAAGTACTGATGGAACAAATAGCAATAACTGCTAATTATAGCAATTATTTATAATATATTAAGATTGCGTCGATGCGATCGCAATGATTGTTAATGCTGTGCTGTCACTGCTATTGGTCCGATCGTAAGTCTTTTGGCTGTACCAAATGTAGGCTGTAAAATGTCCTTTTTTGTAGGTAGGCAATGTTATGTGTATGCAATAACATGCTATCAACATGTTAATTGCAGTCTTGTTATACCTATTACTTTGAAATCGCAATAATTAAATGAAACCTTTTACTTTAATATTTTAGCTACGCCACGCTTAATAAGGAGGGTAGATAGATCCTCCGTGTCATAGAAAACCGTGTCTGTCATCTCGGAGGCAAGCATATCCAGGAACTCTAAAAAGAGAGACAGACTTTAGGCATGTCTCCGAGAGGGTTCAAGGGTCTAAGCACAAAAAGGGTTGATATTGATAAGATGCTGAATTTCATGCTTCTTGTTATTTAAACTATTACAATTCCATTGTAGGATCTGATAATCCATTATGTTCTCAAAACTTTAGTTTGCCAAGTGAGAGACGTCTGCCGAGGTTTTCTTGTACGGAAGGGCAGAGCAAATTCCCAAAAATGCAGATCATGGCTTCTTCAATTTTGGTGATAGAGTTATCTTTAGGGGTTGTATGAGAGGGATAAGCTGACCCATTGGGAAGAATGTATAGATTTTTTAATAGTCTTTTGCCTCTTGTATTTTTTGCATGATTTGTTAGTGGCTAGGTGAGATTCACTGCATAAAACGCATTTGAAGTCATTCTCAGAGATATTGCAATCCGAGCCACTATGCTATTCAGAGGACTTGATGCTGGGTTTCGAACATCATTGGGCCTTTACATGGTAAACCGACAGCAAAGAAGGCACTAGAGAGTTGGAAGTTGGTATAAGTCTACTAGTGAAGATGCTTCAAAGCACCACACTTTTTCCTGAAAGCTTTGGCCTATAAAAGTTACTAACACAGTCGGAAAGTCGTTTTTGTATGTTTTCCTATTAAGGCGGCGTAATTTAACAGTTTCACTTTGGCAGGATTGGGGACACTCTAAACCTGAAAATAACATGACACAGAGATGTCAGTTTCAATATTAAAAGTAGGAATTGTAGCCAAATAATTATTTTCAGATAAAATGGGGTTGATTAAAAAGTATTTGCGTAATTGGGATCACTGAACTCAACCGAAATGCGATGGCGACTGAGCTGCGAGATGCCTCTTGTAACTATTCCTTTTATATGGTTTCAATAAAGATTGTCCAAATTTAATGGGACAAATGTATAATCACTTCTAGCCGATTACGTGTCTTTTCTAAAGACTTGAAAAGTATTAAAAAAAACTTATACCTAAATTACAAACGGTTTAACAGTTTGCCAACGACTTGTAAAAATGACTTGTTATTCGTTTTTTATGTTCTTATATTTTAATTATGGGCAAGTAAAAATGGACTGGACTTATATAGTCCAAATCTAAAATAGTATCTCCTTTTCTTTTACGATTTTGGGGGACACTTCACCATTCCTGTGGATCATTGGGTCAGGAGTATTGGGAGGCATCACCTCCATGGTTTACATGATTACAGAAAGAAAACTACAAAAAAATTTAGGTCCTTTGGAATTCGACGGCCGAGTAGCGAAGTTGTTAGTAGCCTTGCTTCATGCGCCGGAGGTTCCAGGTTCGAGTCCTGGTCGGGGCATTCATTTGTGTGATGAATACAGATTCAGTTGTTGATATTTATATATGTATTTTTATGAGGGATGAACCTGAATGAGGGATTTTCTGACAGCTTGGAACAATAGTACCTAAATAAATTACACGATAGGTAGCGCTAGTAAAAGTTGGTCCTATTTTTTTAAGTTAACGTAAATTGTGTAAGAAAGGAAAAATTCAAATATTTATTCCTCAACATTGACAATTACTTGTTCTTATTGACTCTAACACCAGTTCGGAAAAACCTTCGTGAAGAAGAACGGGCAAGAAGCTTTACGGGTACTTAATATTTTTTCAAAATAAATGTACAATGTCTCTTTAGCATCTGCTAACTCGGCAAGTCTCCGTCCCTCCCCCCAAGTATCGACGAACGTAAACGACGAACGCCCTTAAACGGCACCCGTTCTCGAGCCTGGCCTGTCGTAAAGTTTTTAGATTTATTTAATTATTGGAGCTCTGTATTGGCTTATTGTGGTATTTTAGAAACTTTCGTCTCCTTGTCAGAGTTACTATTATACGCAATTAAACCAGAACAGCTTTTCGTTTAATTGCTTTGTGTTATGGATGACCGTACAGCGGAATGAGGGGGGGGCAAAATAAACATGAGCCGAGAACAAACATCTATGTTCATCACACAATTGAATGCCAGGACTCGAACCTTGGACCTCCGGCGTATTAGGCAGGGCTCGTCGTCAAATGTGTGGTTTATGATGTGTGGACGTCTTTTACATATATATATTACTTGCCTACAAATAACGTACAGATTAGGATCTAAAATAACAAAAAAAATACCTTATTTTAAAATAGAAATGTGCCCTGAAACGGAAATTCGCACTAAATTAACTCTCACTTTGAAACAGGTACTATTCAGCCTGCTTTCAGTAAATTTATAGATATTTTCCCAGCAACAAGTGGTTACAAATACAACAAATATTTGCTCCTCACGTCTCTCTAAGCCGTCATGACATCATGGCGGCCACACGCTGGCTAGTAGTGCCGTTGTACGGTCGAGAACAAAAGTCGTTAATGAATATAAATTATTTGGCATACAAATAGAATAACATTAGGAATAATAAAGAAGCTAACTTTCAAATTTCGACACGCTGAAGTCAATGGTTGAGTTAGTATGAAAGCTCAGGTTGGTGCCTCTCCTGATTATGTACTTATATCTGGATACATCTAATATTTTATTTAAGATTTTTACAGTTACTTGTTCTTATTGACGATTACTAGTTCGGAAAAACCTTTGTGAAGAAGGACTGGCAAGAAGCTTCTCTAAAATATTTTTTTTAAATAAATTTTCAATATCTCTTTACGTCTACACAAAATTATTCTTATCTGCATCTGTTAGCTTGGCAACTCTCCCTCCCCCAACTATTCAAACAACGAACACCCTCAAACGGCACCCATTCACGAATTAAATCGGGTTTCAGCCACCGCCCTCCGCAACCACTTTAGAGGGAAGTGAGCGGTCTGTCTCTATCCCCACTTTCCACAAGGTAACATAGAAGACAAACGCCATAACATTCATAATAATAAAGAAATACTAATCAAAGCTGTGTACGAATGTATCTAACCAATGACTCACATTATTTTCTACTTACCTACCATGGCCTTGTGTGACATGTGCGTTGCTTACTAAATATCGAATTAGATCACTATGTAGTTACTTATACCGTGTATCGCCTGTGGCTTTCCTCGTTTGAAGTATTGTTTACGTGATTTGTTATAAAGTTATCTTTATTTATTTTATTTATTTATTTAACAATTTATGCAGACATATAAGTAACAATAAAAGAAAGAAGAAAAACAGAGTTATATGTACAAAGGTACTGCTTATTTCCTAGGAAACTTCTTCTAGCAGACCTGTGACTGGACAGATTCGTATAAAGCAAATAAGTGTGCCATTATGTATTATAAATACAAAACATTACATAAGTACAATTTATACATATTTACTTATATAAAAATACATACATACCTACATATACATAAAACAGTACATACGTATTGTGTAGATTACAACGATGAACTCTTTAGCAAAGTGATAAATAGTGCTCTCTTACTCTACTCTTAAAGATAGACAGTGTTTTAGCGTCGCGTATCTGGTGAGGCAGCTTGTTCCACAGCCTGGCTGCAGGACGGTGGATGAAAAAGAAAAGAAGTCAGTTTTGTGGCGAGGAGTCACTACTAAGTTTCTTTTAAGTGGTCTGCAGATCTCATCACCTGTGTGGGTGTAGGCAAAACGGTTACGTAAATATGGTGGAGAGTAAGGGTTGCTAAGCACATTAAACAAAAGATACAAGATACGAGTATTCCTACGGAAACGTATAGGCAGCCACATGAGTTTCTTGCGGAAGTGGGAAACATGATCATACTTCCTCAGTCCGAAAATCTCCAAAAGTTCCTCGGTGGCATCCAAACAGCAGGAATCAGCATAATCAATTATAGGTTGAATTAATGTTTGAACGAGAGATATTTTTGTAGATAGTGGCAATGGATATGGAGTTACTTTCTGAAATAAATTATTATTATTATTAAAAAAAAAATTAAGGGTTTTTATGGAGTGAAAAGTGAAATTTACTTTGCGGCTAATTTCAATTACATAGTCATTCCAGTTTAAGTTACAATCAATGATCACTCCCAAATTCTTTGCTTTATCGGACCAATCAAGTGGTATTCCATCAAGCAAACTAACGGCAAAGTCGAGGAATCAAGGCAACTTCGAATATGGCGACTACCAATTATCATAGCCTGTGATTTATTGGGATTGATAAGCAAACCGAAAGAGTTGGCCCAGTCACTGATACGTGAGAGATATTCATTAATAGAAATTACAGCAGAATTAGCATCTTGAACTGACAAATGTTGGTATATTTGCAGATCATCTAAGTGATAATTAGACGAAATTACTTTTGTTACACAGTTAATAAAAATCGATAATAGCAAAGGTGACAATACCCCACCTTGAGGAACACCTGCAGTTAGATTACACCACTCCGAATAAGTCTGATCGACACGAATACGCTGCGAGCGGCCACGGAGGTAAGAGTCAAACCAGCCTAGTGCAGAAGGAGACACGTTAATTGACTTCAGAACTCCGAGTAGTACGTCGAAATCAACAGAGTTAAAAGCATTGCTGAAGTCAAGCAGGATCAAAACAGTAAGCTTCCCATTCTCCATGGCCCAGCGAATATCGTCTGTAACGTTGAGCAAAGCTGATACGGTACTGTGTCCAGTGCGAAACCCGGATTGATATTGACTAAGAACATCATTAGAGCATAAGAACGCGGTTAACTGTTTATGTACTATGTGTTCAAGTACTTTAGCAAGGAATGGAAGAATTGATATAGGGCGGAAGTTAGAAAATAAAGAAGGGTTAGAGATTTTGGGAATATATAATTAGATATATAATATAGAATATATAATATAATTTGTTCAAATTTCCATAAAGTAGATAAAATATAGAGAAACAATAAACAATGTTATTCAGAATTTGTAATAGGAATAAACTCTGAACTGAAATTATAATCAGTTTGGAAGTTTTAAAACCCATTTAAACTGTAGAAGAAAAATATTTAAATATATATAAGTATATTTAGATATTTATAATATTTATTTTAAGTGTCGGCAACGCATAATGAATCGATATAAGTCACATTCAATGCTAATTATTATTATCATATTAATGAATTTATTTGTTAAACTCGACATCAATCCTGGATTATAATGCGCGTCATACAACATGGCGGCTCTGAAGTTAGCTGCAGTTCATGTGTAAAGTCTGCCGCCCGCGCCCCGCGCCCCGCACACACCCACATTCGTGTTCTGTGCAGCGTCTCGCAGATACTTCAGAGCCGCCAAGTTGTGTGACGTGTTCAAAAACTACATTTACGGGACCGATTATTAGTAAATAAAATACCCGCAACTAATAATGTCAATGAGTTCGGATGCCACTTTCCACCAAATGCATGCTGTGATATATAATTGTAAAAAACATTATTATTAATGATATTTTAGATAATGTTCTAATACCAACCATGGTACAAACTTGAAAACTTTGATGGATGTGAACTTAATGCAAGAAACCTTTATATGACACCACGAAATCATCTAGGTTATTCTGAAGATGACGTCTATTTCAGAAAAACTTCAATCAAAAAAACAAACCAAAGCAAGTTTTGTCCTTGACTAATTTTACTAACAAGGTGGGCGTATACCTATATAATAAGGTACCTGCATTCGACCCCAATTTTTTTATGCCACCCTGTCCATCAAAGGATTGACAAAATTAATTTAATTAGCATGCAACACTAAGTACCTACTTGATTTATTGCCTGTACGCAAATAGATTTTGTAACTATTCGAAAACAATGCATTCGTTTATGAATGGTTTGTCACAGTTTGTCTTCATTCATAAAACTTTTGGCGACAGGTGCAATAAAAGATTGTAAAAGTTATTTCGTTTTTGGTGATGAATAAATTGTAGGTTTGAATAGTATTAAGGTCGGTTAAAATATTATGTTTTATTTGGTTTTCTATTGTTTGACAAAAAAATTATGACAAACGATCATTTTACAAACAACGTTTGAAAAACTAATCATTTGACAAACTTTCATTTCGCAAACATATTGCTTTAAAAATAATCATTTGACTATATACAGGTTTCACAAATGGTTTACTTAGAAAACTATTTAATTGTTAAAATATTAATAAAACACGCCAAAGTGGCTTTTCGTGAAAAGCTGGAAATGGTACTTAATTTGGTCCTGGCGCTTCGCCGGGTGCTGGCGCACCACGCTCACTACGCTCGCTCGGCTCGCGCATGTATTAACTACATACAAAACTAACCAAACCCAATTGAACCTGTATTGTGACCATGCAGAACGCAAGCGGAGCGAGCGCCAAATGCATGCATGTAGTTTGAAAAAATAATCAATTTGTGAAATGAACAATTTGTGATGTTGGCATAATGAAATTTTTCCTAGTAAATATTTTGTCCAATGAACATTTTATTAAACAACAGTTTGTGAAATAATAAATTTATCAAGTATAATTTTGTCAAACGTTGTTTTTCAAATGAAAATAGTCGCGTAGTGCTGTGTATTATTGCTATCGATGAGTAATATCGGTAGTGTATTTTTTACGTGGCAACACTAGCAGACCGGACCCTCGCGAATGATTTATGACCGTCTGCTGCGAGATAATAACGATACTAACTATATAAAGATAAGATCTAAGTACCTGTGAAGAAACAGAGAAAAGTTGCTTCCTTCTCGTAGTTAGCAATCTGATATTACAGTGGCAGTATGTACAATAAATCATTGAAAGGGTGTACAGGCAAGGTAAGGTTGTAAGGGACTTGCATTGATCTAAGTAATGGTGATATTGGGTCATATGTCAGGTCGGGTCCCAGCCCCACTACGCTATAATTCTGAATCATACCACGCGCGCACACAAATACTCACACAATCACATCCTCACGCGCACACACTGTTATTTAATAGTTGTTAATTTTGAATGGAATTGTAATTTATGAACCCTCAATATGGAGGTGGGCGTAAATGTCTACGACACAGTTTAAAACTAACTGTAGGTAATATCGATCATTGTCAACTTTTCTCTGTGAATTATTCCAAATAACGATTTTTGTATTTGTATTTTGTACACTTCATCTCCAAAGTAGCGAACGACAGTATAATGATGTAAATAAGAAGCCGCGTGTTTCATTACTTCTAATCAATATTTTTATGGCATTACTTTTGGGCCAGTCACTTGACATTATAAGCGTTTCTGTGAGAGAATATGGGACATTGATAAGAAATTGTGTCCAAACATTATCCTAGGTTCGCATATTTGATAAATACACAACGCTATAGTACCTACGTAAGGCTTGATACTACTCACGTATAGTTTCTAGCTACAAAAATAAAAAAACATTTTAAGATGTATGCATGGTTATTATGCACTTTATAAAATATATTTTCCAAACCCATTCACCAACATTTTTTTTTGAAAATAAACTGTCATTAGTTTCCACTGCATATTGCTTGCGTTCCTTTTTTTCCCCTGGCTGTCGCACCACGCTCACGCTCGGTTCACGCGAATCGCATATGGCAGTTTGTGTCATAATTGTTTAAACTAAATTTAAAGTTTCATCGGTATAAACATGTAAAGATGGATAGTTATTCTAAACAATAAAATCAAAATGATTGAATCATTGTAAACATTTTGACCATAAGATATTTTAAACGTATTTCTTTCAAACTTAAGTGTTTTACTGTGTATATTTGTATCCATAAAGTATTTTGACCGTTCGACATCTAAACTTTGCCGCCTGCGTAATGGCACTGTATATTTTGGAACCAACTATTCCACTTTGGCCATTAGCAAGTATATTATCAATGCACGTAGTTTCCTACCTTGTGTACTTTCAAAAGTAATACAGCACAACATCAACTGAATGTATTGTAACGTGACTAGTAAGCAAAAGTCTTTTATACTTTCCGAGATTTTTCTTTATTGTTCCTTCAGAAACTATACAGTGTTTTAATCTGTATACTTATGTATACGTATGTCGTATACTTTCAAAAGTCGCTCCCATAACTCAGTAATTACGTTTCTTTTTTGGAAGGTGATTGTCTTTCATCTCACCTGGTGGAAAGTGACGAGGAGGATACACGCCTGTCCAGGGGGTATCTACCTATTCACTCTTCACTTGAAAGCTAGGATTATGTTTGTCTGAAAAAAGAGACGCAGGCAGATAATTTTTTGACAGCTACTCTTTGGCAACACGAACCAAACTGTCATACCGTTTAGTTAGACTTTTCGGCACGCTAACCACAAACGTGTGAATCTTCTGTCTGCGTCTAGTTGACCGGTGGAGAAAGGGGGAAGGGTCGATCAACTGAAAAAGAGCATAAGCAAACTTTCCTAAGTGCAATCTGTAATCTGTACACTATGTACGTTGCAATGATTTCTGAAAGAATTATGTGGTGCGTTCCGATTGCCGATTATATCGCTCACATCGCTCATATACCCGTTCCGAATGTCTGTGAGCGCGCTCACCAATGACGTCATAAACGCCGCCATCTACCCGCTCACAGTGCCCAAGCTACGAAGCATGGTTGCTCTGAAGAGCCTGTCAAAACTAACACACAACGTTTCTTTGTTGATAATTTTATTTAGGTGATTAAAGATTTTTAAAAGTTTGCTTATGAATTTTCTTTTGTGATAATATTTAAAAAATGGGTCGAAAATCTTTATGAAGATATAACTTTAGATTTGAGAGAGGAATAATTTAGAATTTTGGCGCGCTATTTACCGTTCCTATTTAAATAGCACAAATATCGCTTCTAGCGCGCTAAAACGAATCGGAACGGTTATGAGCAGCTTTTGCGCTGTGAGGCAATCAGAACGCACCCATGATTCTACTTCTCAGACATAAGACTTACAGACACAGCATCGTCAACTGTCAAAGTCATCTGTTCAATCAAAACATATTTTGTTTTTCGACTTTTTCGAACTTTGAACTCAAAGATTATTCATTTGTTTTTATTAATTATTTCTTTAATTGTTCAAATCACGCTGTGGTGTTCATTTTAAAACTGGACCGCAAACTATATTTAAAGTCAACATGCCTACACTTCTGAAGAATTTGATGTCAAACAACTCTAAAGTTTTATTCAAAAGTAAGATATTAAATTATTTGATTGATTTTCAATTACTTAAATGTTTTGTTTACATAAACTTTTTAAATTATAATCTATGTTTATCTCGCTATTACCGAGATACTTATTTTTAAAGTAATTCATTCAGAGGAAAATATAACCTTTGGACTTGCTCCATTAAATGATTATTTTTATAACATCGAAATCGATTCTCAATTTGGTGTATTAACAGATTTAATCTCAAATATATTAAGGTTTTCATTACCACCTATATTCCAAAATTAATAAAAAAGATTCTATTTAAATTTTTTCTATTTAAAGTTTTAATAAATTTTTTCAGAAGCTATTCGATCATTTTCTTCCAACACAGAACTGCCAGTGTTAGAAACTCTAGCAGTTTCTGTGCCAAAGAAATTTGTATACCATGTGGAGTTGAATCGTCCGAAGAAGCTGAACTCTTTCAGTCATGAGATGTGGCTGTAAGTATTGTAGATTTTTTGTACAAATATGCTAAAAACTTAATAACAGTTGAACTTAAGAAGTTCTTGTGTTTTGAAGATGTTATTTATCTTAACTTAAATTTGTGTAGTTTCTATTTTATTTATTCTTTTTAATCGAGTCTATTTACCTTATAAGATTTTTCTGTAATGCTAATAATAATAAAGCAAAGTTAAGCATTACATTAAATTAAATATACCTTCTACAAGTCAAATTAGAGGTACAAAGTACACTGTTTTTGTGCTTCATGTGCATTAGGACAAAGTATTTATTCTTGAAAACATCTCAGTTATTGATTCAAGTATTTTTTCAGTATTTCATATTATTTTATTTTTTAGTATTTCGTCAGAATTGCTTTTTTCACATATTAACACTGGTTGTTCCTTCATTCTAATCCATGTTTTATTGTGGTCATGGTTATGTTGGTTGTAACAATAGGAGAGACTGTATTACCCCATACAAGGCCTTAACAAGAGAAACTCTAATATTACTAAATGTTTGTAACTACTGCTTGTACTAACTATGAAATGTATATTTCTTTTCAGGGAACTACCTAGATGTTTTGAAGCCCTGAGCAACAATCCAGAATGTAGGGTTATAGTGCTTTCTGCCCAGGGAAAACATTTTACTGCAGGTACTGCGGTTTTTACTAATAAATATTTTTTAAACATACACAATTTTTCTAAGAAATAAATTTAATGCTAATAGAGCAATGCAGGAAGTGCAGTGGTAAATTTAGGTTACATAAATAATTTTTTTCATTATTTCAAATTACATTTAACTACACATAGTTCATTGATCCTCAAATTATGTCACCCTGTATTTTGGGGATCACCTGCCTATATACATTCAAGTAATTTAAATTTATTTAACAGATTCTTTTCAGAATATTTGTGAAATGTGGTTTTAACATCAACATTATTATTACACGATGGTATACCTCCTTACTTCATTAAGATGTGTGCTGATGAACTTGCTATACCACTATGTCTAATTTTTAATCAGTCATTTCAACTTGGCATCATCCCCACGTATTGGAAAATAGCTCAAATAGTTCCAATTTTTAAAAATGGTGATAAATCATCTTGTGAAAATTACAGACCAGTTAGTATTCTTTCTTGCTTCGCTAAGGTACTGGAGTCTCTAGTATATGATGTATTACAATACCATGTGAAACCGCTCCTGTCTCCAAAACAGCATGGATTCGTCCCAAAAAGGTCGACCGTAACTAATCTTCTTGAATACAAAAATTATTTATGTTCTGCTTTTGCAAGAGGGGCGCAAGTTGATTCGGTTTACACCGACTTCTCTAAAGCATTTGACAGGGTTAACCATTACATATTGTGTCAGAAACTTAACGCTTTTGGGGTTCATGGATCACTTTTGAGATGGATAGAATCATACTTGAATAGACGAACTCAACTCGTCACTCTCAAAGAAGTGTCGTCTCCTGTTTTCAATACTTCTGGAGTTCCTCAGGGGTCTCATTTAGGACCATTATTCTTCATAATTTTCATCAATGACCTCGTTATTCACCTCAAATGTCAAAGTTTATTATATGCCGACGATTTGAAAGTTTTTAATATGATAACCTCCGTCAAGGAAGCCATTGAATTACAACATGATCTGGATACTATTCAGGAGTGGTGTATTACTAACTGTATGGTTTTAAATGTGCAAAAATGTTTTGTTATTTCGTTTACCAAAAAGATTAACAAAGTACACTTTAATTATCATTTAGGTGATCAATGTTTAGAGCGTAAATCATTGCAAAAGATTTAGGCGTATTGTTTGATGATAAATTGACTTTTCAGGACCATTACAGCTATGTCACTAATTGATGTACAAAAACACTTGGTTTTATTAGTCGTATAACAAAACCTTTACAAAATCCTCGGAGTTTTATATATTTGTTTAATACGCTCGTACGTTCTATTTCAGAGTATTGTGCGGTTATTTGGTCTCCCTTTTACAAGGTGCATTGTAATTGTATAGAGAGATTGCAAAAAACTGTTTTAAAATTATTTGTTTCAGATACAATCTCCATCGAAAATTAAGGTCTTACCAAGACAGATTAACTTATTTTAATATGCTCTCATTGGAGACTAGACGCCGGCGCAGTGACTATACTTTCAAAATCGTACATTCCATGGTAGATTCTTGGTCATTGTTGTCCTTCATAGATATAAATATTAATTATAGGTCCCAAAGGCCGAAAATTTTTAGTTTAAACGTTCACAGGAATAATACTTCATATTTTAACCCCATAGTTCGTATGTGTCGACAATACAACGAAGTTTTTAACGCCGATTCCGCTTTTGATTTAGATTTATTTGACTGTAATTTTAATATATATAAAAGATCAATCTACAATATTGTAAAATGTGATTGAATCTTGCATCATTGCAATGATGTCCTCAGTAACATGGGTGCAAATACATACATGTTTAAATCAATGTAATATATTCTTTGTATAATTTCTTGTTATTTAGTATGACCTATTGTAAACTAAGCTATTCGTACCACTAATGCTGCAAAATATTTCTGTAACACATGTTATGGCTTACAGTTAGGTTAAAAACTTAATGTAATATTATTTTTGTTAAGAAGACTGTAATCTGTTTTGTGTTCTAATAAATAAAAAAATAAATAAAAAATAAATAAAATTATTTCAATATTTTGAATAAACAACAGTGACAGTCACTAGAAAATCACATGGTTACTGAAGACACTTCTAAGTTTAGATTTTCTAAGTAAATTTATACTTTATCTATACACAATTCTCTAAGTGCCGCCATAAATATTTAATTTAACACATACAATACAACTTTTATTTGTAATTATATTTTTAACTAGCTCTTACTTACGCGTACATTGCACTTTTCGTCAAGGTTTCTGTATAAGAAACATACTTGCATTACAGGGGCATAATTTAATAATAATAAATCCCCAGACAAACACTTCAACTGTATGGCCCCAAAGTAAGCAAATTTTGTATTATGGAATAGCGAACTGGGGGGAAACCGAGAATAAACATAATGTAACACTAAATGTAAGCAACATCTGTGTACATCACACAAATGAATGCCCCAACCAGAACTCGAACCTGGTCCTTCGGCGTATGGGGTAGGGCTACTACCAATTTAATTTCTATCTTCTTAAATTGTTTTCGAATCCAGGAAGTAGTGGAACTCTTCATTGGCATCTAGTACTCCCCCGGGTTTGGGCTAATTTTATTTGTTTGATCGAGTTGAATTTGCACTTTGTGATGAATGTCCAATGATTCATCATACACTGCAGTAAATAGACTAAAAAAAGTAATAAGGCGCATCTTCGTAGTTGACTCTATACTATCCTGGCCAAAAATGTAGTCTATCACCTTACAGGTGAAGTTCATTTGTATGTCACAAAACATTTGACTTCTGAAAACAAAATGATTTTCTTTTGAAAAAATAATCTGACCGTTACGACTTTAGACGACCTTACAGCAATTTTGTTTACACATCAAGCTTTACATAAAGTGGTACAGTAAACCTGTAATTATTTTTATTTCAAATGAAACAAATGTCTTATGTTATAGGCATAGACTTCAACAGCTTAATGCAAATGAGTCAGAAAGGGGAAGAATTCGACGACGTGGCGCGCAAGGCCAGGTTCCTATCTGGCATGATTAAACTCTACCAGGTATAGATATATCAATGTTATAGAACTTCTTTAATTACAAAAATATATACAAATCCTCCAGAGACAGAAGTACAGCGAACTTGAGATAAAAATACCCATCAATATTGTGATAAAGGATTCTGTGCTGATATTTTATAATAACCTTGTTCATGAGAACAATTAAGTTATTATTGTCTAAATTGTCTGCTTGTGTTATTTTGTTATTATTTTTAATATGTTTGTGTGACGATGGCAATAAAGACTTATTGTATTGTATTGTAATTATTTTATCAATATATGTATTGTTTAACTTTTTACTTGACAAAAACAATTGCTCTTATTAATATCTACAGAAGGTAAGTACCCTCTGAAATGGTAGATCTAAGGGCGCGTACACATAGAACGTCCGTTTTACAGGTCCGTTTAAACGTATATGTTATTAGCGTATGTAGTTGTATGAGCCAGTTCACAAACATGACAGTATTCCGGATCCAGTGACAACAAATACTGTCCGTTCGAATCGAAACCGCGCTAGGCTTGGTACGGGGGTGCGCGGGGTGCAGTGTTCTGCACACGCAGCAGTCGGATCTGTTAAAATCGGTCCTGAAAGTGCTGTGTGAATATTACCTTCAGTAGCGACGGATCCGTTAGAATCGGTCCTGTAAATGCTGTGTGAATATTACCTTCAGTAGCGACGGATCAGTTAAAAAGGATCCTGTAAAATCGGACGCTCTATGTGTACGCGCCCTAAACATACGATACTTAAAACATTTCTAGTTATCAAAAATAATGATAATAATAAATACCTAGACAAACACACCAACTGTATAATAATGAAATATCTTTGATAAATCATTTAAATCATTCTATTCATTGAATAAAAACCATTTTTATAACGATTTAATATTAAAATCTCCATTGTTTTGATTACAGGACAGCATTACATCTTTAGAGAACTGTGTGAAACCTGTTCTCAGCTTAGTGCATAGTGCCTGTGTGGGAGCCGGGGTGGATCTCATCACTGCGGCAGATTGCAGGTCATACATGTGATCATTATATATATGCTTAAACACCTGTTTTGTTTGAAATATTGAAAGCTAAATACATACTTCATTTATGTAATAACATAATGTTTATTATATTATTTACAATGGATCATCTTCACATGACGATATGATACATCTTAAGTACAGTACACGTCACACAACTTGGCGGCTCTGAAGTATCTGCGAGACGCTGCACAGAACACAAACGTGGGTGAGTGCGGGGTGCGGGGCGCGGGCGACAGACTTTACACATGAACTGCAGCTAACTTCAGAGCCGCCATGTTGTGTGACGCGCGTTATAGGTGACATTTTAATTTTGGCGGTATCAGAGTTTCTTATGTTTCGATGTCGTGTTGGTACTACAGTCCTTCCTGTTTTGAATGTCATAATAATCACGTTTAGGTGGTTGTGTTTCGGTCAAAGGGATGGAACAGCCAGTGTGATTACTGGAACACAGGCAATTCCTGAAGCCTGCGATCGCCAACGCGTCATCAGTCGCAGTAAGAAATTGCAGTGGAACTCTTTATGGTGCAAACTCATTTGTCAAGCGTGCACGTCCAATATACAATGATAACGAAATTTAGAAAACACAGATACATTTTTTGATAATTAAGATAGTATAAAGAAGTTTTTTAATCAAATCAGCAGAATTTCATAATTCAATTCCATATATAAACCTTGTTTTGAGTAGTTATAAAAAGGCAATGTAGCATTAAATTGGTTGATCTATGTTGTACAGCACACAAACATTAAGGAAACTGAAGGTCTGTTTGTTGTAAAATTACTGCTGTTTATTTTGTGACCGATTGTTTCTGCAATAATTCATAATAATAATCACAATTGGACGTGAAATGAAATGAAATATTTATTTCTCGATTTTGACAATGACTTGTTCTTATTGACGTCAAATAAAACATGCCTCTACCACCAGTTCGGAAAAACCTTCGTGAAGAAGAACTGGCAAGAAACTTCAATCACGTATATCCATGAAAATGTTCAAACCCACATTTTTGTCGAAATACGAATGTCGAATAAGAAATCAATTAAGTATACCAAAAACGCCCTTACATCATATACCTTCATATCACGATGACAGCTGTAAATAAATATAAAGGTAAAGTGTTTTTATGTACACAGGGCACCATCCCACTTATTAGACTGTGTATTTCTTATATAATTTATTATTAACATACATAACATTAACTACATGGATTATTATACAATAAATGATTATAACAAGAACAAACGAAATTTCGTATTGAAAACATTCCAAGCCACTAGGTTCCTTATAGCGAAATACATTTGCTATGCGTGCCCAGTCGTAAGTTTAAAACTTCAATATAGAAACTTCGTACAATTGCGCACCCACCTCCCTACCCGGGTGTCGCTCCGATGAAGGCTGACAGCATTCCCATGCTACAGCCGATTAAGTGGTTTTTAGTGGGTAGGTGCCACTTTGGTGAGTCCCACATCACCCCGCAGACGGCTGCGGTGGTATTCATGACGAATCTTCCACCTCCCTCCCGAGAGAGGGTGCTTCGGCAGCAAAAAAAAAAACTTCATACATGAAGTATATCAACAGAATATAAAACTTTCTATTAATGTATTTCAGGTATTGCACGGAAGATGCTTGGTTCCAAATCAAAGAGGCGGACATTGGGCTAGCGGCTGATGTCGGTACTTTACAACGCTTTCCAAAAGTAAGTTTTTTTTTTTTTTTTACTTATTTCATACCCGGCAAAGGAGTGCGGAACTCACCTGATGGTTAGTGGCCCATCCACGGACATCATGAGTCGGAGGTGTTCTATTTATGAATATTGAATGTGACGATTATGTCGACTCATGATGCGTTGCCGACTTCAGCTGGAACTGCCTTTGTTCCAGTAATTGCACAGGAAGTAAGTTTACGTGATTATGTACGTGAAGGGCTGCACTACCGCCGCAGACGAGATCTTAACGATAGAAACTCTACTATGTCGTTAAAACTATATAATAACACTGACTATATAAACTAAATCCATAAACAATTGCTACAGCAAGAACTCTCAAATAATCTACCTTTAGACCGCTGTATGGTGTGTCTGTTATTAAAGTTACTTGAATGACAGTTCATAAACTATCGTTGCGCATACAACACGTATGTTTCCTTCACTACGCTGAACCCCGATCGACCTGGTTAGGTTGAGGAGGGCGATGGCTGGATCCCGCGTCAACTCGTGAACGGGTGCCGTTTCAGGGTGATCGTCGTTTGGGTACTTGGGGGGAAGGAGACTTGCCGAACTAACAGACGCAGATAAGAATCAATTTGTATAGACATAAAAATACATTGTACATTCATTTAAAAAAAATTTCTTACAATCAATAGTTTTCTAGGTACAGCGATATGTTAGAGGAACTTCTGTGAGTCGTTGAAAACCTCTCCATACAAAACGGCACCGATTTGTGACGTCACAACGTGTAAATCGTACTAAAAATTGTATGGGCGTTTGGATAAAATATACATAAAATGGCAACGTAGATAATGGGTTTACATGCATACTGTCACAAAATACTTAATGGCAGTAAGCTAATATGTAATATTTAAAAAGTTTAAATTATTTTATACTAAGTTTCTTGTTCCTTTTTTACGTTATATATTTTGTATAATTTCGATATTAAATTCAAAACTTTATTTGCTCAAAGCAAGCTGCTTACCACTACACCAATCGGTCGTAACTTAACATCAATCTTTTTCTTTTTAAAAGTGAATATTAAATTATTTCACTGCTTGTGTCATTTAAAAAAATGAGGCCAATTAAAATTATATTCTTAATGTCTCAAAGCACCTGTCAAAGAATAAAAATTAACGAGTTAATATAAAAAAGTATTGTTAAAAAACAGTAACCATAATGAATAATTACATTAAATTAACAAACTCGATGTTGATTATTTGATACATGATAACAAACACTTCAGACAAGTAATAAATTATACAATATTCTTTCAAATTTTCCAGGTCATAGGCAATGCTTCAACAGCCCGTGAACTCTGCTTCACAGCTAGAAAGTTTGACTCGAAAGAAGCGAAAGATATTGGACTTGTCAGCAGAGTGTTTAAAGATAAAGAGACGTAAGTAGAAAAAAATTTTTTTTTTATTTAGCTACAAAAATATCATCAACTGATTATTGAAAATAAACTAAGATAGGAAAAACATACGCTTAGGTATCCAGTCATTTTGACACAGTCCTAAGCTTTTTTTGTGCTACCATTTTACAAATATTATTTATCTCATTTATGCAACGTGTAAATGAATTAACCCAAAACCAGAAAGTAGTTTGCTCAGAATCGTATTGCGAATCGATCGCACCATGTTTTAATATAGGTTATATTTTTCCATATTTATTGGCCCATGTCTAAACTATTTATACTACAACATTTCTTGCTAGCGCCCGGCCGCCCATAACTAGTTAGCATCGAACGAATGACACCGACGGAAAAAACAATCCGGCACGCACCGAGTGATTACCGACCGCCATGCTAAAAATAAACCTTATTATTATAAAGTTAAAGAACAAGCCGCCCGCATCCACGCACCCCACGCCGATCGCCTGTGTTCGCACCTCCGAGAGCGAGGCGCCGGTCAGTCTCCGCGCGAACTTCGTCTTGGAAGGTATCGTCCTTTCGGTTCCGCTCGACGCGCGGCTGCAGGCGCCACCGCTTTCACAATGCCTTTTCGGTACACAAGTGTGCAATACACTGAAACGGTGAGAACGCTCGCGCGATGTAACGACAACGTGAGTTCGGCAGTGCGACAATTTCGTGAGCAATTCGGTGTTTCCGTCTCCAACGAGACAATGTTAGCAGCCACTCAAAGGCTTAGAGACAGTAGAACTTTTTTTTCTCCTACCGGAATGGACAGAGGCGACGACCCCTTTGACGTACGTATTCAAGAAAGGATATTGGAGTATTTCCATGAGAACCCAGAATCCAGTACACGTGAAGCAGCGAGAATTATCGGCTGTAGTCACGCCTACGTTTGGAGAGTTTTACAAGACGATGGACAGCACCCTTACCACTTTCGTCGCTGTCAAGAATTGAACTCTCAGGATCTGGCTCCGCGTGTTGCATTCTGCGAGTGGTATTTAGCGAATGAACACAAGAACATTCTTTTTACTGATGAGTGCACGTTTACGCGCGCCGGTATGTTCAATCAACATAACAGACACATATGGAGTCATGTTAACACCTACGCATCAGTAGAGAATTCCTACCAACATAGGTTTTCTCTAAATGTATGGGCAGGTGTTCTGGGACCATACATAGTCGGCCCCGTATTCTTAGAACGTTTAAATGGAGAAACGTACTTAAGTTTCCTCAGAGAAACATTGAGTCAGTTACTTGACGACGTGCCTCTGTATCTGTTACGAGACCTGATGTTTCAGCACGACGGAGCTCCAGCGCACTTCCAGTGGACTGTTCGTAGGTACCTCGACGCGGAATACGGGGAAAACTGGATCGGACGTGGTGGACCTGTGCAGTGGCCTGCCAGGTCGCCGGATTTAACTCCACGTGACTATTTTGTGTGGGGTAGAGTCAAAACAATTGTTTATGACAGTGGACATAGTGCCAGAAACGTTAGTGAATTACGCGAGGCCATTGTGAGTGCTTTTGAAATAGTGAAAACAGACACTTCAGTGCTAAACAAACTAAAAAGACACCAAAGAAGGCGCGCGAGACTCTGCTTGCAGCAAAGTGGTGGACATTTTGAACAACTTTTAACTAGCCGCCAAAATTGGACTTCTAATAATTAATTTTGTAAGTAAGTAGTTACAAGTGTACATAACAATCAGTGTAAATAATTTGATTCAAAACTTTTAAATACGCCAACTTGTTTGTACGTGTAATATTTTTTTTTATTACAAGTTAAACATTTGTTTCTTTACAAACGTACTACATGGTCAAATTAACATGACACCTGCGTAGTAGCGATAGCGTGTCTGCGCTTTAAAACTTTCGAGTTAAGGTGTTTTGATATAATGCCGCGGCCGATGCATGAGGCTCCCCTGGATTTGTAAGCGGCGGCTGCGGCGGCGCAGCGGCGGCCGATGCATAAGGCTCCCCTGGATTTGTAAGCGGCGGCTGCGGCGGCGCAGCGGCGGCCGATGCATAAGGCTCCCCTGGATTTGTAAGCGGCGGCTGCGGCGGCGCAGCGGCGGCCGATGCATAAGGCTCCCCTGGATTTGTAAGCGGCGGCTGCGGCGGCGCAGCGGCGGCCGATGCATAAGGCTCCCCTGGATTTGTAAGCGGCGGCTGCGCAGCGGCGGCCGATGCATAAGGCTCCCCTGGATTTGTAAGCGGCGGCTGCGGCGGCGCAGCGGCGGCCGATGCATAAGGCTCCCCTGGATTTGTAAGCGGCGGCTGCGGCGGCGCAGCGGCGGCCGATGCATGAGGCTCCCCTGGATTTGTAAGCGGCGGCTGCGGCGGCGCAGCGGCGGCCGATGCATAAGGCTCCCCTGGATTTGTAAGCGGCGGCTGCGGCGGCGCAGCGGCGGCCGATGCATAAGGCTCCCCTGGATTTGTAAGCGGCGGCTGCGGCGGCGAAGCGGCGGCCGATGCATAAGGCTCCCCTGGATTTGTAAGCGGCGGCTGCGGCGGCGCAGCGGCGGCCGATGCATAAGGCTCCCCTGGATTTGTAAGTGGCGGCTGCGGCGGCGCAACGGCGGCCGATGCATGAGGCTCCCCTGGATTTGTAAGCGGCGGCTGCGGCGGCGCAGCGGCGGCCGATGCATAAGGCTCCCCTGGATTTGTAAGCGGCGGCTGCGGCGGCGCAGCGGCGGCCGATGCATAAGGCTCCCCTGGATTTGTAAGCGGCGGCTGCGGCGGCGCAGCGGCGGCCGATGCATAAGGCTCCCCTGGATTTGTAAGCGGCGGCTGCGCAGCGGCGGCCGATGCATAAGGCTCCCCTGGATTTGTAAGCGGCGGCTGCGGCGGCGCAGCGGCGGCCGATGCATAAGGCTCCCCTGGATTTGTAAGCGGCGGCTGCGGCGGCGCAGCGGCGGCCGATGCATGAGGCTCCCCTGGATTTGTAAGCGGCGGCTGCGGCGGCGCAGCGGCGGCCGATGCATAAGGCTCCCCTGGATTTGTAAGCGGCGGCTGCGGCGGCGCAGCGGCGGCCGATGCATAAGGCTCCCCTGGATTTGTAAGCGGCGGCTGCGGCGGCGAAGCGGCGGCCGATGCATAAGGCTCCCCTGGATTTGTAAGCGGCGGCTGCGGCGGCGCAGCGGCGGCCGATGCATAAGGCTCCCCTGGATTTGTAAGCGGCGGCTGCGGCGGCGCAGCGGCGGCCGATGCATGAGGCTCCCCTGGATTTGTAAGCGGCGGCTGCGGCGGCGCAGCGGCGGCCGATGCATAAGGCTCCCCTGGATTTGTAAGCGGCGGCTGTTGTTGTTGTTAAACGGTTATTGGATTTTTTTGAGTTCTTGTTATTATTGTTATATTTAGAGGTTTTCTTAAAACTATTGGATTTTTTAACATTTAACAAAATGGTTTGAAAAATGAGCATTTTAAAGCTTGATATGCAAAAAAATACCTATCAGTTGCGAGGTACTTAATAACTACCAATTATGTAACCGATTTAATAATATCACTTTAAACATGCTTTAAACAGTACAAATTATAATTTTCGTAATTAAAATAAATTAGGTACCTACTAAAAAACTTTTGAGCACACTCAACAAGCGTCATTTGAACCAGGTGTCATGTTTAATATGACCGAATATGCCGTACCTAATAATTTCAATCGATATTATGTGACATAAAGCCTGGGAAAGTGTGATGGAAAGTTTTGAAATTGCTTTTGAAGTTTTTTTCGGGCCATAGTTAGGCCAAGGTTTAGTTCTTACAGTTCACTCAAAATAACTTGGGCGGTGTAAAGTGAACGTCTGTTAAACTGCTGAATAGTAGTCAGCTGTACGGGCGCTGCGCTGTGCGACGAGACGCGGAGTACCTACGCCGTAGAGCTCGAAACTTCATAGAAAGGTCACCTCCGATCTAATGTTGAATAACTTTTAAAATATTATTTATTTCAGCGCAATTTATATTTTAATCATATTATTATTTATTTTTTTAAATGAGGTGTAGTAGGTTTTGGGTTAATTCATTTACACGTTGTATACATGCTGCTACAAACATCTATTAGTTCCCTATTCATAAATAACGGAATTTCATGGTTTTTGACATTTTCTCCGTTCTTGTCACATTTCGTCACACAATTTTAGTAGAATTCACGACAACGTACTAAAGTTTGACGTCACTTAAACGTCACGATAGTGTCACGTCACTTAAACGTCACGACAAATTACGACGTTGTTAATGAATATTTGTAGAAATAAAACCACGGTCAGTAGATACTTTAACAAATCATTTATTGCGTAGTAAAGATGGAGTACAAGCGCAGAGTGTCTGTCGGCCATTGACAGAATATAAAGTAGCGCCGCGAGTCGCAAATAAGAATAATAAATAATGTTATGAATTCTGCTGAACAAGTTTTATTTATTTGCAGGGGATTAATAGAAATATTAAAAATAGCTGAAGACATAGCATCAAAAAGTCCAGTCGCCATACAAACTACCAAACAAAACTTGGTTTACTCACAAAGTAGAACTAATGAAGAAGGATTGTATCATATTGTAAGTATATATAATAAGATTAGTAAAATCCCCAGACAAACACACCAACGCTATGGCCCCAAAGTACGCAGATCTTGTAGCATGGATGACCATACAGCGAACTGGGGGGGGGGGGGCTTCGTATAAACACATGTTAAATAAACACATTATAGAAACGAACCTGGGTCCTCCGGGGTATGAGGCAAAGCTAGTACCACTGATGCCACGAAGCCGTATATTATTTATTTATTTATTTTAATTTATTATAAACAAATGTCCTGCGAGGTTTCAGCGGTGTAACTCTAGATCCCATAGGAAAAATATAGACCATGAAACTGATATCTTAAAACCCGTTTGTTCGAAAACATCCGAGTTAGTAAATATCCATTTTCATACAGGATTTGAACCTGTGGTACCTATATCCAAACTATCAAGTATATATTTATTTTTATTTAAGGTGCTTTAAGTCTATAATAGATAAGCAAGATTTACAGTTATGAGCTAATTTGCTAAATACTGTAATAATTGGGTAGATGACAGCATTCGTGTATGTAAGATATTGATATTAACTTTTAAAAATTATTGCACAAAAATGCTTAAAAAATAAAGTAGTAGTAATCACGTAAAAATATATTATATGGCCTTTAAAAAAATTTGCAAACAATTTATTTATTTAATTTTAATAATATTGTGTGTATTCCCATACACTCCGAGCCTACGCTACTGACAACTCAGTAACATTAATTTTCTATGAAGCGTTTTCGTGGTCATTGAAAATGTATTCTGTAAAGTATTAGGTATTAGTATTAGGTAAATTTAATCATTATTTATAAATAATGCATTAAACAATACAAATATGAAATAAAAAAAAGGTTTTCCTCATCCCAATTATTTTGTTAGTGCACTCATGCAAATAAAGAGATAACCTCAAAATGTATAATATAAAATAATATAATTTTAAAACATAATTTTCACAACGAAAATGTCGCCTCTGGGATACAAATGAATGAATTATGAACCCTATTCGTTTAATAACACGTTTTATTTTAATTTCAGTATTTAATGAATCAAGTGATGCTTCAAAGTGAAGATTTAGCGAAATCAGCGATGGCTCAAGCAACAAAAAGTGGACTGCCCGAATTCGAAAACTTATAAAATATATATTAAATAAATAAAATTCTTTGTATGTTTGCATTATTAAACCAACTATGGTTCCTGGAACAAAATTTTAACTCGCTTAGAAATAAACGTAATTTGAACTTGGAATAATTCTTCCATGTTTAATCACCAACTACTAAAGTAATTTTGTAACTGATTAAACATTCTGTACAAAATGGCGTTCCCGCCTTTTTAACTGACGTACTCTCTCCGCCCGCTGACGGCTGCATTCAAAAATGAACCTAAACGCGTACGCGATACGGCAAAATTTGCTAAGGGAGTGACGAGACCTGGTTTAGTTTCAATCTGGCGTTTTAGGAACACTAGATAAATCAAGCTTATATTACGTTTATTTTTAAGAATTACATTATGTAAGCAAAACTGCGGGCATATAATTGTATTAAAATATTAAACTTGTTAGATATTAGTACAACATCATGATAATTTTGTATGTATCTTACAGACGTAGTTGTACAAAATAATTTATATATAAGTTTTGAGATTTTTAGTGTTATTATCATTTCCATTTTGGAAATATATAACTTAAATATACAGTAAACTTTGCTTTTTTTTTGGTTTCATCACTAATAAAAAATACCATATCCATTGAAATGGGGTGCCCATAGTCTGAGGCCTGGTTGGTGTGGAGGTAAGTAGCCTTGCCTCCCATGCCAGAGGTCCCGGGTTCGAATCCTGGTAGGGGTAGATACTTTATTATATTTGCTTTCTAGTCATGGATGTGTATATACGTTTATTTTAGTCTCTAATATTTATTTGTATATAAAAAATATCTATGTGTGTTTATATATTTCTTAAGTTAATTAATCCGTTATCTAGTGTCCATAACACAAGTTCTTAATGATACTTTATTTGGGCTAGATAATGTGGTGTGGTTGTTAGAAATATGTATTTATTATTTAACCAAATTAAATCCCATGGCAAATGCGGAAATAGTTGTAATCGTAAAAATATTTCCCATTGTTTTCGGAGATCACCCGAAAACCCAGTTATGAGTTTCGACAGCAATGAAAGTCTCTATTGATTTTTTTTTTAATTACTGAAATTATCTATTCATGGCCCCATAAATCTACTTTTATTTATCTGCTTCTACAGAAGGCTTCATTTGAAACTATCTTTGTTTCAAAAAAAGCAAATGTATTTAGTTTTTTAGGAAGTAATGGTGGAATTAAAAGCTTATCCCCAAAAGTTTAAGGTTCAAATTAGCCGGCTATTTTTCTATGGAATACCTATGCAAGCTAACTCTCTATCATTTTTTACCAAAATATATTTTGAAAAGTGTGCGAATGTTCCGTATCGTATAGTCGCGACTTCAGCGTTTCTCTCCGGTAGAAGTTTCATCCGTTTTGGTTCCTGGCTCTGATCCAATGTTTTAAAGCGAGGCTACTCCAACTACCTCATGCGCTACGCCAGGGGAAGGCAACCTTTTGAGTCGGAAGAGTCAAAAATTACAATTTAGAATTTTTTAAGATTTTAGAGAGCCACAAATATGTTTCAAAAATAAATAGTAAGTACTTGCATAAATCAAGTTTTAGCTTTTTCACAACAAATTATATATATATATATACAGTGTGGATACCACTCATGGGAAAAAAATGAAACCACAAGTAATAATAGTCCACAGAAGTATAACACAATCGAATATTACACGAAAAACCGCAAATTAAATAACTTTCATTTTCAAACAAAATAAATAGCGAAATAAATGCAGTATCAGTATAACACTCTGTTTGACAACGTACCTTAGCCTCAGCAGAAGAGTGGCAACGATGCACACGCATGGCGCGATAGGCAGCACGGCGCCGCCATCTTCGATTGTTGTTTTACGGTTTGCGACGTAATGAGAAAAAAATCACTTACTTTCATGTTTTTACTGCGCTTTTTTATTTCGTCACGATTTAACTGAACTGAAAGTAAACCCAATCATGGCGCACTATCCTATACATTAAAATCATGTATGTATACTCTGCAGCACTGTAAAAATGCTGTTATCGCGGCATTTTGTTAAAACACACACACACACAAAAGTAAAGTACCTAGTGTCAATTTCACCATAACAAATAAAGGTACAAACTTTGCCATTGCTCCATCGATTATACCAGTGGACCCAATTATTGCCGGCATCGAGGATGCGATTTTCCGCAACAGGGTACCGGGCATCGATGCAGAATGTCTAAGACAAGACGTCAGCACAATCATTCGTCGACATTCAACCCCTAAGCCAAATATTACTAAAGCTGAAATGACAGCTTTAAAGAGATTACGCAATAACAATGACATCTTAGTATTGCCTGCGGATAAGGGGAACGCAACCGTCATAGTTGACACTTCACAGTACGACGAAAAACTCACACGACTTGTAAGTGATCCTGAAGTATATAAGAAGGTACCTTACAACCCAACCTCCCGTGTGACGCAAAAACTTAATAAAATACTTGCACATTTACCTATGAATGACGTAAACAAACAGATGCGACCACGAAACCCAATGCCCCCGAAGATATATGGACTCCCAAAAATACACAAACAGGATTGGCCTTTACGCCCTATTGTAAGTCAGATTGACTCGCCTACGTATTCGGCCTCCCGTCATATGGCGAATCTATTACAGCCGTTAACGGGAAAAACATCAAGCTATGTAAGAGACTCTACCCACTTCGTACAGTTGCTGGATAACGTGACGCTCCGTGATGATGAAGTAATGGTGAGTTTTGATGTAACTTCTCTCTTCACCAATGTACCAGTGACGGACACTATTAGTATTATTAGAGATCTACTCGTAAAAAACGGGTTATCCACTGAGTACATGGCGTTGATTGAGTTCTGTCTCACCAGTGGCTACTTTGTCTGGCGGGGTGATTACTACCTGCAGGTGGACGGCGTGGCTATGGGCTCACCAATAGCGCCTGTGGTTGCCAATATATTTATGGAGGCGTTTGAGGAAAAGACGTTGAACGATGCACCGGTAAAACCACGATATTGGTGGCGATATGTAGACGATGTGTTCACAATAGTACCGGAAAGCGAAGTCACACAGTTGCTTGGCCACTTAAATAAAGCTCATCCTAGAATACAGTTCACCGTAGAGTGGGAAGTGGCGGGGGAACTGCCGTTTTTGGATGTGCTCATTCGACGCAAACCTCATGGCCGACTAACACACACTGTGTATCGCAAGCCCACCCATACTGACCGGTACCTAAGGGCTGACTCGCACCACCACCCTGCCCACCTGTCTTCAGTGCCACACGCCCTTATTAACCGAGCTTTGCGCCTATGTGATCCTCAGGAAATAAATACTGAGCTTAGTCACATTAGACAAGTACTAGAAAGCAATGGGTACAACTAGAGACAGAGTGTAAGAGTCTCAAGCGCGAGTACAAAACAACTCCATGCTACAGTGGGTAGAGCGCCTGCTTACCTACCATTTATAAAAGGGATAACGGATACAATTGGACATCTTTTACACCGTAAGTTTAGTATAAGGACGATTTACCGTCCCTTAACTAAAATACGACAGCTCTTGAGATCCCCCAAAGACAGTGATCCCTTAGGTAAGCCGGGCGTTTATGAAATTCCCTGTGACTGTGGCAAAAGCTACATAGGAGAGACGTGCAGAAACGTTAACACAAGGATTTCTGAACATATACGCAGCGTAAAAAAGATGGATGAGAAGTCATCGGCTGTTGTTGAACATATATTATATGCTGGTCCTTCTCATTACATCCGCTTCGACAAAGCCAGAGTCCTTGTGCCTGAGAAGAACCTTGTGCCGCGCAAAATCCGTGAAGCTATTGAAATTAACAGGCGCGATAATTTCAATCGCGATACGGGTTGGACTTTAGCCCCTGCGTGGAAGCCCTTAGTACATACACATAAACGCACCACCGATGATGTAGCTCTCCCTACGGTTAGTTCTGTTTGCACCCTGTTTATACCTAAGGCACCCCCCACACCCGCTCCTGCCGCGCTGCCCATTGCCCCCGCGCAGCCTCCTGCGGGCGCCGCCCTCAGCCCCGCGCAGAGCGCCCGCGCGATGCGTGCGGCGAAGCGCAGTGAGCAACGGAACGCCGCCGCGCCGTGACCGCTCATTCCCTGAAGAAGGGCTCCATACGAGCCCGAAACTAGTCGGACTAATCCGACCATAGACCGTGAGTTAGCCGAGTTTATAATACATAAATAACAAATAAATACTGAATAAATTAAACTACCTAATAACCACAGTTTACAATAATTACTGCACAATGCGCGAGCGCGAGCCGAGTATCAAAATCTCTGCAATAAGCACATGCGCAGTGGCCCGGAAGTCTAGCGGTGAACTGACGTGACGAGTGCGAGTGAGTGACAAAACATGACTTCCCAGTTGGCAAAAAAACATAAGTCATAAATAGTGCAATTGGTGCAATTGTTAGTATTCAATACTTATTTACAATTACGTACCTAAGAAAAGGAACTATGATAATCATCAATGCACTAAAATAAGAGTATGTTTGCGTTATTAGAGTTTTTATTATTATTGTTATTAACAATTAACAAATTATTTTAAGGAAAGGTCTATGTACCTATTATAATGAATGTTTATTCTTTTTGTTTTTACGATTGAATTTATGAATTTTAACAGGAGTGATTCGACTCGTCCAGTCTAGGCGTAACACGTAAAAACAATTCATAAGATTTCACTGTCTACTTCTTTATTTATTTTATTTCTAATTACACATAATCATTTTTAATAAGAACGCTTTTAAGTACAGTTATGATAATTTTAAAAACACTATGTACTGAGTGATTAAAGCTAAACATTATAAACATAATCTCGAATCATTTTCTCTTTCAACTTATTTATTAACCGATTATTATTCCCTTTACAAAACAGTGGTAACTAACTGATTATAACATGCTATCTTACATACAACTTTAGAAAACAAGTTTGTCGGGTTATTGTCATTTTTCTCAAAAATATGATTTTGTACTTAGCATCCTTTTACGGTAGGGCGGCAGGTGTGTCCACCCTGCACGCGCCCCGCACAGGGGAATTCCCGCGCTCGGCAAATAACGCACTTCGTGGCAACGTCGCATTTCTCCAACTAAGTACCTAAATAATGTTAATTCAAGTTCATTGACTCATTGACCTAGTGTAGCAAATCTACAGAGTGTGTCTCTACGAATTTGCTCAAAATTAAAACTCTGGTTTTTGACCTAATTACTGGACCGATTTCTTTCATTTTTTGTATACTGTTAGAAAAGGCGATAACAAGTATGAGGTTTCATTTATTGCCCATAAGTGGTATCCATACTGTATATATATATATATATATGGGTTTATTCGATAATCACTTATTATTTAAGTAAAAAATTAGGACAAGTAAACATTTTCGGATTAACGACAGTGATTAAGCGTGTCATGGGGAGGGGTGCGGTGAAAAACGAGTGACTGAGAGATAGAAATGGTGCCTAATCCTCGTTAATCGATTCACAACGATTTCCAATTGTTTTTTGTTTGTAAGATAAATAAAATTTGCATAGGGAACTAAAGAGCCGCAGCTTCACATCCAAAAAGCCGCATGTGGCTCGCGAGCCGCAGGTTGCCGACCCCTGCGCTAAGCCATAAGTAAAAATAGAGCAAAGCATTCCACACCTTGTGTATCCTAAGACTAGAAAAATAAATACAACCCAAGCTTATTAAATTGCTAATTACTATTCAACAGGTATATGTATTCACAAAGCTAGTAACACCCATGAATAACGAACTTAATAGTGAAAACGTAGGTACAGTTATTGAAATAGTGCTGTGCAAGAATATCATCGTGATGGAAGATATTTAATTTGAAACAAAATAAATCCCCAGACAAACACAGCAACTGTATGGCCCAAAAGTAAGCACAGCTTGTGTCATGGATTACCATACAGTGAACTGGGGGGAACTCAGAATAAACACACATGACCCGAGAACATATATCTGTGTTCACACAAATGAATGCTCAAAACGGACTCTAACCTGGGGCCTCCGACGTATGAAGCAAGGCTACTCGTTACGCCACTTGGCCGTCAAATGTTGATTAGGGTGTTACCACACCAATCGATCGACGTTGCCTGTTCCATTCGATCGATTGGTGTGGGAACACCCTTACGCAAACGCTTGTCTTTTTTTTTTTAAAGACTAGAAACCAGTACCTCTGGCTGAGTTTGAGTGCTAACTAATTTGAAAATGCAAAAGTGACTTTATTTGTGACACTTTCACGTCTTAATTACGCAACTTAGTGTCATGAAATCCGACCACATTGAGAGAAAGAGATAGTTAGTGTTTCTCTCAGATAAATAGCGAAGGTAGGTGACATGCTCGTGAGGCACTACCTCAAAAACCCCGGTCGCCAGATTTTACTTGCCAAATGGTTTAACCTCTACACGAAGCGAGCCGACACTTACGGTACGACACTAATACCCAAAAACGACTATACGAACACGAAATATTTGTCTCGCTTGCAAGCCCGTGTTTTTCATCATTCTATCTCTTTTATGTCGGGGAGAAATATAATTGAGTTCGTGTGAGTAAGTGTACCCGCGGTGGTACCAACCAGAGCAATTCTTAAAGTCTGTTATATGAGAACGTCACAAATCTCCCTCTTTTTTCACTTTAGAAAGAGCTGTCAAATATAAAACCAGTAATGCGAACGAAACTGCGGGCGAACATAGTTGCTTCTAATTGCACAACGCCTCGGAGTGCTGTTAGGTTTTGTTTGACTAAAAAAGTTTAAATCGAAATTCATCTGATTATCAATATAACAATGACTTTGTAAGGGTGTGGGTAGAAGCTGTCAATCGACGTCGACTGTGCCATTCTACCATCGATCGATGGCGTCGATCGACAATCGATCGATTGGTGTGGTAAAAACTGTCGATCGACGTTGACTCTTCCATTCTACCATCGTCGATGGCGTCGATCGACGATCGGTCGATTGGTGTGGTAACACCCTAAGTGTCCATATATGACAGCAGTATTAATCTTACCACATGGATATCAGCCTCACCTACAGTCCACATTTGCAGGCTTGGCGTATTCCTCCGAAATAATTCTTAAGTTATGTGGGTCCCCTCACGATGTTTTGCTTCACCTTTAGAGCGTTCAACTCGATGTATATACCTACTTAAATTTTATAAACCGATTAGTACTATACGTTTCAAGTAACAATAGGACCGACTTAGCGCCATATTGTGACGTCATAGCCTTCAATTCGAACAGTTCAGGTAGGGTGAGCAAAAAAATATATGTTTTTAATTATTTAAATAGAATTTCAAGCAAGCAATTGCTTCTAGAGTCAAACTCTCAATTTGACTTTCTAACTTTTTGACGTTTTTGTCTGCCACCCTACGCTTAATTAAGTGCCAAATATATACGATTGGATTTAAATCAGAATTGTAAGGTGGCTGGTGAGCAATATTGCAGCTGTAGGCAAAAAAGGACCAAAAAGTGGAAATTTCATAAAAAATCACAAAAGTGGCAATATCTCGAAAACCAGAAAACTTTTACTCGAAGCATGTTGGTGTTATCTGATAGGCCTAAAGCCCTTCAACCTCCAGTGTCACCCTTACGTGTCATTTCTGGGACACCCTGTATATAAATAAATAAACATAGGTAGTATCTATTGTTATTTATAAGTTGCACTTACTTAGTATTAAAAAGTAAAAGTAAAAAGTACGTCAAATTCAAATATTTATTCCTCAACATTGACAAGTTGACAATTACTTGTTCTTATTGACGTCAAATAAACCATGACTCTACCACCAGTTCGGAGAACCTTCGTGAAGAAGAACTGGTAAGAAACTTCACGGGTATATTTTTATCAAAATAAATTTACAGTGTCTCTTTATGTCTATACAAAATTATTCTTATCTGCATCTGTTAGCTCGGCAAGTCATGCTCTCGAGATATGGTTGTTTCGGGAGTTACCTGTTTCGGATCGGTCGGGAACCGACTGCCAGGTGCCATCACTGCGACGATTGCCTCGACGAGACGGCCCAGCACACGTTAGAGGTATGCCAGGCGTGGGATGCGAAGCGCAGCGCGCTTGGCTCTGTATTGGTTGCCGATATCTCGCTCCCGACCGTGGTTCGAGTTACGGTCCAGAGTGAGAGGTCGTGGCAGGCGGTGCGAACCTTGTGCGAGGCCGTAATGATCGCGAAGGAGGCGGCGGAGAGGGCGACGGAAGATGCTGCATCCTCTCTTCCGCTTCGTCGCCGTCGCACAGGACGCTGGACGCTTCCAGTCCGCAGTCCCATGAGCTTTCGCTGGCGGTCTTGGGAGATTCCGTCTCTAGTCCAGGGCTCGAGATGGCGCGTGCGCTTCCTGCGCACTATCTCACGAGGGACGACTAGAGAGCCGGTGCCCTCCCTCTCAGGACGGCACCGGCTAACGCTGTCGGGCCGCGAACGAATGCGCAAGCTCCTCGTGACCCGACTCCGTGCGTCCAGACGGAAGCCGCAGGTTTTTAGCCGGTAGGAGTCTGGTATCACCCGACTACGGCCCCCGCTGGGTCGGGTATCTATAAGGATTTTCGTGCGAAAAAAAAAGATATGACATATTGTAACAAATTATGTTGATTTTATTTACTTATATTTTATTTTAATTCACTTCATGTCATTAACTCGACTATAATATTATTATTTGCACGCAGCAGTACATGTATCGCCACAAAAATAATATTTTCCACCTATTGTATGTTTGCTAATAATTATTTTTATTAAGTAATATTTTTGTGTAAATATTATCTTAGTACAGCACCGCCAATATATCTGTAGGCGGAACTGGGACTAAAGCTTTTGCTACGTGATTAAAATTCAAATTTCATTTGCTCATAGAATGCAGCGCCACCTTTTACTGAGCAGATAACTGGTAGGTCTGTAAGGGTCCGTATTGGGATGCATAAATTTAATTGGCATATTATAAGGCTGCATAACATTTTTTGGCATACTGTTTGTTTCGCATAACGTTCATACAGAATAAATCTTTTCTTTTTTTCATTGAAAAAGGATTAGACGTTTGTCTTCTATCTCACCTGATGGAAAGTGACGATGAAGACGAAGGTGTTACACGTCTATCCACGAGATACCTATTCACTCGACGCTTGAAAGAACTAGGACTATAGTTTTCTGGAAAAACAGACACAGTTCATTCCACACCTTGGCGACCCGCACCAAAAAGGAAATATCGAAGCGTTTGGTTCGACTTCTTGGGATATCTACCATGAAGGGATGGAAGGTCTGTCTGCGTCTAGTAGTCAGATGCAAGAAGGGTGTTGGTTCAACCTGATCAAAAAGAGCATTCGCGCATTCTCCAGAATGTAATCTGTAGAAGACTGCTAAACTGGCAACTTTCCGACGATGGTCGAGGCTTTGCAGTTTTTTGGTGGTGAGGTCAAAGTTGTTAATAAGTTT
Organism: Marasmarcha lunaedactyla; assembly: GCA_923062675.1. Lineage (NCBI taxonomy): Eukaryota > Metazoa > Arthropoda > Insecta > Lepidoptera > Pterophoridae > Marasmarcha > Marasmarcha lunaedactyla. The sequence continues at coordinate 16,860,059 of OV281363.1, forward strand.
TCGGGCTCTTCGGTCAGCTGTGTCCATCACTTCTAGTTGGTACTTTGCAGAACCATCCCAAAGATGGCTACAGTACTCCATACAAGATCGAACTTGAGCTGTATACAAATTAAGTAGCTGTTCAGGGCTGAAGTACCGTCGGACCTTCGAGATGATTCCCAACTTCTTTGAAGCTGTTTGAGCCATGGACACAATTTGCTGCCCGAAGTTTAATTGGGAGGATATAGTTACGCCCAGAAGCCCTAGGTGGTCGGTTAAGGGTATAGAAACATTTTGGAAAGTGGGCGTTAGGTCGAAATTGCTCTTTTTCGCGGAGAATAAACACGCCTGTGTTTTCGACGGGTTAAATTTGACCAAGTTGGACTCGCCCCAATCGGACACTTTCTTTAAGGCCAAATCCACCCGCTTAATCATGGACTCTCTCAAAGCCCGGATTTCTTGAGGACTCGCTCGCGCATTGGCGATGTATCTTTCTACAACGGTGCTGTCATTAGCGTAACCAATAATGCCTGGGGTTAGCAGGTCGTTAATGTGCAGCAAGAATAACGTTGCAGAGAGAACAGATCCCTGAGGCACCCCGGCATTAATTGCCATTAGGTCAGAAGAGCAGCCGTCTAAGACAACTCGAATTGACTGTTCCCTCAGAAAATCAGATATCCAGTCGCAGATTCCTTAAGGTATTCCGTATGCTGGAAGCTTACTCAAGAGACCATCATGCCAGACCCTATGAAAAGCCTTGGAAATGTCTAAGGATACAGCTATAGCTTCACCGTGACCTTCCAAGGCTTCGCTCCATAAGTGAGTGGCATACACAAGAAGATCTCCAGTCGAGCGTCCACTGCGAAAACCATATTGGTTATCACTAAGGAGCTCAAGGTATGCCAGGAGACGATTGTTCAATACACGCTCCATGACTTTGCAAAGTATGGAGGTGATTGCAATAGGTCGATAGTTGATGGGATCTGCACGGCTTCCCTTCTTTGGTACTGGTTGCACGTTAGCCAGCTTCCAGGATTTAGGGACTTTTCCAGATTCCAAAGGGAGTCGATACAGGTGCGTTAGTATGTGAGACAACTCGGCTGCGCAGTGTTTTAACACAACTGCAGGTATGCCATGGGGGCCGCTGGCCTTGTTCACGTCTAAATTCTGCAAGTATTTAAGAACCTCCTTTTGGCGAACCCATTATGGGTCCGAACTGAGGTAACTGGGGTGGGACTTTACCTTGACTATTTAGACGTGAATAGTCTATAAAAGATTAGCAAACAGGTCTGCTTTCTCTTTTGTAGTGTGAGCCAGTGAACCGTTAGGCTTCCTCAGAGGTGGCAGCGATGGGCGACAGTAGTTCGACTCAACCGACTTGGCCAAAGACCAGAAAGCTTTGCTTCCTGAAGGATATGACGCTACCCTGTCTTCGATGTGGCCAATGTGGTCAAAGCGAGCTTTTCTGATCACCTTTTTGCAAGACGGCGGCAGCATTGTAATTTTTCTTCAATTCATGCGAATCCACGGCTTTGCTTCTGCGAGCGTCAGCCCAGGCTTTGTACGCTTCTTGCTTAAGCTTTTCAGCTGTGAGGCAAGCAGCATTAAACCATGGGCGACCTTTGGTTTCAAGGGATAGGTCAGCGTAAGGGATGAAATACTCCATTGCTTGGTCTATCACACTTGATACAGCATCAGCGCAGCACGATGGATCGGTTGATGCAAAACAAGTCTGCCGCCAAGGATAATACGCGAACAAGTGACGCATCTCATCCCAATCTGCTGAATTGTATCGCCATACTCGCCTAGCGCCTTTTGGCTGGTGTCAGGCGGCGAGTACTGCGACACAGATTTCATCACGTAGTGGTCAGATGTCCCTAAAGGTGCAGTTACGGACACCGAGCACCTGTCAGGATCAGTTGTCAGCAGAAGGTCTAAGCAATATGCAGTGTGGCCGGCAACGACGGGGATTCGCGTGGGTTCGTACACAAGCTGTGAGAGGCCTTGAGTCACGAAAACTTAAAAGTCTCTCTTCCAGCGTGGTCGGTGCCCTGATACGGGTATAGCCATTGCCCGTGATGAGCGTTAAAATCCCCCAGGAACACCAACTGCGCTGAGGGAAAACGTTGCCGAACCTTATCTGCTCATCGCTGAGACTGGCGTAGACCAATTGGCCAAGGCCGGTATCAATGTGAACCCACATATCGGAAAAGTCCAGATCTTCCAAGTAACGGAGACGCTGACAACAACGGGCGGCAATTCGGGCGGATCCCGCTACCCTCCAAAACCAGTTACCCGGCGAGTTAATAAATTACGAGCTGAAGACAGTACTCTGATGCAGCACGATTACTCAGACCTACCCTCCGCGATGGAAACATCATGCCGGAACGCGACCATGTCACTTGGCGGCATGGCTTTGTTTAGTGGGTGGTGACAAGCCACGGCCGAAGCCTACCACCAGAAGATACTACTCGTTTAGCACCACCCAGGGACCACGTACAAGGCATCGAGGGCTAAACCTTGCGGACTTTATTTCCCCATAACTTCATTTATAATAATAGTATATTAGCATAAAATGTTCATGCATAAATGGTTTTACAATAACGATTACTTATCATAACATTTATTGGCATCTCACGCTATGGCATAAAATTTACAAGTCATACATATAGAATACCATAATTTGACAAAAATAAATGGACTGTAAAATTAATAATCTAAACATTTTTACACTTGTTTGGTTGTTACAGACGATATAGCAACGCGGTTTAGTCACTACTACGTATGGGGAAATGCAACATCGCCATCTATTTTCACACCTAAAGGTTGGAGTACATTCCAATTAGATGAACAAAACCCTCTCATCACATAATGCCTACTTCGCAAAATGCCAACCACTGGCAAAATGACAACTTCTCAGAATGCCAACTTCTCGAAATGCCATCTTCTCAGAATGCCATCTTCTCAGAATGCCAAGTTCTCAGAAAGTCAACTTCTCACAATGACAACTTCTGAAAGGACAGTAGTGATGTTTGTTTGAACCAAATTGAACCGAAGTCATTTATCGCGAAAGTCGCTTTTCGTGAAGTGCTGGAAATGATACTTAATTTGGTCTTGGCGCTTCGCCGGGTGCTGCACCACGCTCACTTCGCACGCTCGGCTCGCGCATGTATCAACTACATACAAACCTAACCTAACCCAATTGAACGGGTGCGTCTCATTTCGTCCCTCCGCGCCTGCGGGTTTATAAAAACACTCTATGGCGGGACAGAATAGTCGCGTGGTTTCGGGTTTGGCCAATTCGGTTCTGTATTATTGTGTGATATATTTTGATTACAGTGAGATGATTATTTACAATTCATCATCATCATTTTTTAAATAATCTTGGTTAAATTTTATTATTTATTATTCACGTGCAAGTCGCTTTTGGCAAGACTTACATACTGAGAAACATGCTCGTCCTCGCTGCGCTCGACGTCGCACCTAATATCATTTATTGTTACTTTCAAGACTCAACATAAAGTAGGTACATACGATCTGTACTTGATAAATTAGGCACCAAAAGTTTTTTTATTACTTTACATTTATGACTTTAGAGGTTATGGATACTTCTATTATGCGTTTTGTATTTTATGATAATTTATCTTTAGACGTATAACAGTTATGTCCTTTACATTTATGCTGTATAAAATTATGATAAAGAAAATTAGAGTAAGTAAAACTTATGGCAATGAAACCATTCTGCGTGTATAATATTCTGCTTATCTCAATTTATGCGAAAAAACTTTATGCTGTAACTGTTATGCCAAACTACATTATGATATAAAAATTATGCATCCGAAAGGGCTCCCGGTCTGTAACGTCTGAAACATACTTGCTATTTGTGAATATATCAACAAAATCTTTTTTGTACCAACACATTTGTAACTAGGATGGTGTTGTATCCTAACTAATAGCTAGGGCGCTAAACGCCGTGCATGAATAGACAATTTAGGTCCCAAGTATCGTATACTATTTAATAGAAGTGTGATATAAACTACTGGAGCGGGCGGGGGGGGGGAGCAGGGGGGTTCATATTGCTATTTTGAATATGTGTATTTTAAAAGAAAAAAATCAAATAAAATTTATTACAACAGAATAAAAATTTTAAGTATTCATGAATGTTTATTTCTTGTTTGGCATAACAATAGATTAGACAACGGGAATGAGCTTTATTTTTTATACTCGTATAATTGAAACAAGAATCCAGCTACCATACTAATTCAGCAATCGCTTTCCTCAGTCTGCACACTTATATTTTCGGTGGTGGACGTTTGGGTGACAGTGCAATTATTAAAGACAATATTGCCGCAAGGGCCATTCAAGCTTCACATGACATTTGAATCTTTTATTTTTTCTACATGAGTGAAGTTGGTCAATTCATTTACGCACCGTGCAGAGATAAGCGACTTAGGTCACGGAAAAGCGTGCGTAATTTGCTGGTTTAGGTCACACTTTGCTATAGAGTTATACTTATATTTATAATAAAGCCCCAGACAAACATGCACAATGCAGACCATTTCTCGCTCAGGACTCGGACCTGGGATCTCCGGTGTAAGAGGACTACAACCACGAACCCTACTAGAATTTAATTGCTTATTACGCTTTCACGGTTTATACTACAGTATTACTTATCATGAAGCATGAAGATTTGCTGCATTTCATAAAAGAGTTCTGTTCCCGAGGAATAGACATTTAGACATAGACATAGACATTTATTTATTTACACTTCACACAATACAAATAATTGGTACAGAAACATTGTTAACATAATACACACTTAAAAGTTCACAACATAAAAAAAAGCAACATAATGATAAAAATTACAAGAAAAAATATATTTATATATAGGTAACAATAAAAACATAAAAAAAATAAAAACTAACAAAACTGTGCAAAATGTAAAAAGGTGGTGCCTCAGTGTATGTACTATTTGCATTGATATGCAAATCACTGATTTTCAGTCACCACCTTGAGCAAAGTATAGATATTTGTCAACATATAGTACGTGACGTGTAAAAACAAACAAAACAAAACAAAAAACTCATAAACAAATAATGAGTACGTACATTTCAACCTCCCACCATATGCAAACAAAACAATAATATCAGGAGTCAGGGGGAACGTTTGAGCACAAAAAGAAAAAAAAAAAAAAGAAAATTGATAAATAAATAAAAATGCTCATTCAATACATACATAAGTATATTTATAATAGATAATTCATAAGCAATATATACATTAACAAAATATAAATCAACAAAATATAATATAAAAGTTGTTAGTTCACCAAGCAACATTGCTTCAGCCTATTAATTGAGATTCCATCAGAAATGTTTTGAGACTTTTTTTAAATATACGTTTAGTATATAAATATACGCGAGCGTAGTGGCGTGCAAAAGCAAGTATTGATATAAAATAAGTGTCTATAAGTAATTGAAACATTCACGTAAGGGTTTATAACATCTATATCAAAATAGATGTGTACAGATGATGCACATCACACATTCCATTTTACTTAACCGATTCGTTGCGATGTCTAATTTCGCTAACTTCTAACTGTGGCGTCGAACAAAAATAACGTGACACTGTTCAGTGCCCACCGCCATACTATTAGATGACACGCATCTGTGTCTTCAGCCATGCAGAAAATAAAACAGTATTTTGACAATTTTTTAGACATTAAAGCTTGAGTACTTTTAGTTTACATTCGAAATCTAACGTGAACGGCCAAGCTCATTGTTTTAAGGGATAAAAAGAGGCAACATATGTGTATTTCTGGAAATGGAGGATAAGTGACTTTTTTAATACAGGTGTGCTAAACCTTTTCATCTTATTTTGCATTTCCTAATGATTTGATTGATTATGAGGTATTAAATTAGGTCTAAAAACATGGTTTTGGTTTTCCTCATGACAAATTTCAACTGTTTAAACTATGCAAATGAAAAACTGCCAAGTTCGATTTAATAGATATTCACAAACAATGTCAAAATTATTATTGTCAATAAAAAATAACATTTGGCTAAATACTGCCATTATTTTATGGTTATTTATCGTCAATTTATTGTTTAAGAATTACGGCGAAAAAGAAAGTACATTTCCGAGGCAGAAATTGAAACTCCTTGCGACGATGACGAAGTGACAGAACAGAATTCGTATTCACAACACCGGGAACTCAGAAAACTGGGAACGGGAATTTATACAAAACAAACAAAACAAAAAAGGATACTTCAACGTGTACACAAAAAATTATGGTGGACAGTGCAAAGTGCATAGAAAAAATAATTATTTTCTTATTTTTATTTCTAATTTTTTTATAATTTTGATACTTAAATATGTTTTTTACAATTCATTTTCACCCTGTTTGTATCATTTTATGGATCTGCAATTCTGAATCCTGTTTGTGTTTTAAAATAACGCAGAATGAGGATCGATTCTAGACGCCAGAAATATTTAGGTAGGTATGATGTCTCAGTATTTTTTTATTTAAGTATTTGTATTTTTTTAATATACTTCAGATAATTCTTATAAGTATTGCATGCATATCAATCTGTATAAAAATACTTTTTATGGTTTAAATGTTATCGTTATTGAGAGTGGGTATATCATTTTATTGAAGACAAGCTAAACCAACCTAAGCAGAGTATTTTCACCGCTTTACGTCGTTATATAGAGTTTATACTGTAATACATTTATAATTTATTATCATATGATGGTTTAATATCAAATAACGCAACTTTCAAAAGGGTTTGTGACCCCTATTTTTAAAAAATCTTACAATATCCAGAAACGAAGGCTACGAGCTTAATTAACGTGAAAAATGAAGGTAGTTTGGTTCTGGTTTAAAACTCCCTAAAACTTAATTGAAGGAGTAACCATCGATTTTTAAACGACACACATCCGTTTCTAACGCCACACGCAAAAACCAGTGATGGCACTGAAACGTGCCATCCGCAACGAATCGGTTAATCATATCACAGTTATTCATTCGATTTTAAATGATGAAATAAAATACTTTTAAACATTTATTTAGTACCTGGCCACGCTCGTCAACACATTTTATTTTAAGAGAATAATAAAAATAATAAATCCCCAGAGTAAGCAGAGCTTGTGCAATGGATGACCGACCATACAGCGAACTAAACATACATATATAAATATCAATAACCATGACCCGAGAACAAACAGTTGTCTTTATCACACAAATAAACGCTTTACGTCACACCACTCGGTCGTCGATATAAAAGAATATTTCGATAAGGAGTGCATGACTTACTAGTAATATAACAATAATAATAAATAATTAAATCCCCAGAGGGACAAGTCAACTGAATAAACATACAACAACCATGACCCGACAATAAACATCTATGTTCATCACGCAAATGAATCCCCGACCAGGATTCGAACCTAGGACCTCCGGCGTATGAGGGCTACTAACCGCTACGCTACTCGTACGTCGAAACTTAAAAAAATAAAGTGAATCTTATTTAAACATTATCTTATCATAGACCTATAAGCATGCAAGGAGTAAAACCTGATAGTAAATATAATAGGGGTGTTTTTATATGATATGAAGTCATCATTTACCTGGTCTTGACTTAGTGCCAAGCCAAGCCCTAAGTTCTAAGCCATCAAACCCGTAATAAGTCATTTAAAAACCTTGAAGTCCTTACGAACCGAAAACCACAATGAAATGTGCAACGTGCCTCCATATCCATGCCACTTCCTTGATGACCTAACTAGATCACTAGACAATGAAACCATTTCCAGACAAAAGTACTACATTACATTAAAATATCATATACCTGCCTACCTACCTCAATAAGTGACACACCCACAAAAGCTTTACTCCATTTTTTTACCCGCCTATTATAAACAAAAGCCTTGTAAGTTGTAATCAACACTAATATAAACCTTCACTATTATATCCTTTTTTATTAATAAAATCTTTTCAAAAAAATAAGCAAAGACACTACTTACTTATTATGCGACATAAGTGAACCTACAAGTGTAAAATCCATTAAAAATCGCAGCGATGACGTCACTCGCTGCGAAGTACGTCATCGCTGAGCACAGTCAAGAAACCAGGTTACCTAGTTTACAAAGGCTTTCAGGATGAACACTCCCCCCGAAATAGATCTGGTATTTATAGTCCCGGGCCCGATGCAAGCCTCCCGTGAATGGTGCAAGTAACCCCAAACTAGGGCACGCTGCAATGATTTGACCTATTTATTTTTGAATGGGTCGCTGCATGAACGGCCCCCCTTGCTAGCCTGCCCATTCAGTAACTGTTAAACCTTCGTGCCTCGAGGTCGGCGTGACCTACTTTCGAAAAACCGACCATTTTAACATTAATTTCACGGAATACGCCTGTGTTATAGAAGTTTCAGTGAAAAAAACATTATTTGTGATATTAATTGAGTGCTTTATTAGTTTTACCCTAGCGCTGATTTGTGATAAAGAAAACGCTGAGATAGTAATCAATTTTAAAATTCCCGGTTAAAAGTTTAATGAATAATTCATATACGTTATTGGTGAATAAAATAAAATAAAGCTCTGTGATTGGTGTTTAAGGCTTACAGTAGAAAAGACCAATAGGAAAGTTTCATTCAAAAACTAGTGCGCGATTGACACGCCACCTGTCGCTCAAACACGCCGCTTCCATTGAATAACCCGCCCGCCCCGGATTGTTTTTTTGACGCATGCGTATTGAGGCCCAACAAAGGGCCGAAATAAGAACGGTTCGCAAGTGAATCTGATGTATTTATGTCATAAAAATGGTGAAATCTGTGAAGTGGCGAGTAGAAATTAGGGTATTCGACGTGTCAAATCATGACCGAGGCATCTGAATAGTAAGTGGAGTCCCTGTACCTTAGTTTTTGAGATGGGAACATCGCCCTTCTTGGGCCAGGTAGGGCTCCGTAGCCCGGCCATTTTCCGTAGCTATCGAATGTTATAATGATAGGAATGGCTCAAAGCAAAGATAAAACGGTAGTGCATTAGCTAAATATTAGAACAAGTAAAGTTTATTTTGTAAAGATGTGATGTTGGGCGCGTTTTCATGTCGACCTCCGCCCTTGGTTCAAGGTATACATATAATCAATGGCTGGAACGTTCATTCACAATACAGCCAACACAATTTGGGGGTCATTCGAATTCATGCAGTGGTTTACAATGAGATTGCCATTCATTTCTGCATTCATTGCTAACAATTAGAATAAACTGACTCATATTTATCAAAATAGCCAGTGGTAAGAAAAATTCGTGAAACTATTGACACGATGTATAGTACTTAAAATGAAAGATGAGTCAGTCTTTTATAGTAACGCCTACACAGTTTGAATATTAGGTTGATCATTTAATTGATTTCGGTAGTTATTGCTTTATTGCTCTTGCCAATTAAAAGACGAAACTATTAAAAAAACATCATTCCTTTACTTTTGTTTAAACTTCCTTACTTTAGAAATTATTGTTAATATTAAAATTTTTTGGACCTTATATTATTTTCTCCATATTTCTTGCCTTATCTATTTTTACTTTATTAGCTACATTCTCTGTACTTTTCTGAACATATACTTTGAAATTAAATATTACACAAAACCAAAAGTACTTTTTCTCCAATCCTGGATGTCTAAATTTACATTAAGAACAAAAAGATTCATGTGTACTAGAAATAGAGCACTAATTTTAATATTTTGTACACATTTAGAAAAAAAACAAATTTTGGTAGAAGATGCACATATTTGTATACCTACACAAAAATATTCAGTAGTAGGTCTTAGTTATCCATAAAATCAAAATTTTATATGACAATTATTTAATTTTAAAAGATTTTACACTTTTAAACCAATGAGATATATATTTATTCTGTTAAATCATAAGATTAGCCATGGTTAGCTCGAAACGAATTGACAGTGTAAATGCTTACTACTTAACAATGCGGAACAGTTTTTTTGTAAGCGAAAGTATTATTACACAGAATCAATTTTATAAATACTAATTTCATTAACAACTTTTGTTAAAATAACAGGATTAATAATTTTTTGTTACTTGTTATCTGCATTTTCACAGTGACTAGCATTGATAGTACAGGCTCAACATTGTTTTGCAGTAAAAACTAGATTTTAAAAAGGTCTCAATTGTGAAGTGTGTCAAGGATTCTACTACTTGAAATCCCTGCCGATAAAGTATTATGTATACTATTGTAATAATCTACTATTATTGTAATATTTTGATAATACTACTAAATATTGTAATATATAAAAATATTGTAATACTACTATTGTATGAATCATATTTTTGTTAATGTGCTGGAAAAAAAATATTGTCTATTTTTATAATTTAAGTCAAAGTGTGGATAGAGAAATGGATTTTAATGAGATGAGTAAGTTACTACAGTTTGGTTTCGAAAAAAAAAAAGAATTCTCTGCTTGTTGCACAAAATTGTATTAAAATTTAATAAAATTTTGATTGGCTACTCGGATTTTATCATGATTATATAAACAATTATGATAAAATATGATTCTATTTCCTTTACATGAAACTTGCATTTGCTCATGAAATCATTCACTTCAATTCAAATTTCAGATACACTTTTTACCCTAAGGAATTAAATTTCAAGATGTCCACCATTTTCCTTGTGTACCTCAAAAATATAAACTGCTTTCAAAATTTCAACTTTTTGGGTCATTGTGGTTGACAAGTGAAATGTTGATTAATTTTCTATACTTTGTGTTTTTTTAAATATAGATAGAGTATGGTATGGCCTTATTTTTATCCCATAACTTGGAAGGGAGCGGAATTTCTCAAAAACGAAATCACAGTCAAATGTAAATTTTTAATAAACAAGGATTTTTTTCTATTTCCTTAAAATATTTCGACTTAATGAATCTGACTATTAGCTAGTCAGATTCATTAAGTTATTTTTATATTTATCTCAAGTTTTTTTATCTCCTTCCAAGCTTTTGTCACTCAAATAGCCACACTTAGAGACGTCAAATGGTTACTGAAGCCACTTTTAATAATAGATTTTGATTTACGAAATTATACTACAAACATTTATCTAAGTCTGTATTTGCTTAGCAAAATGTATAATTACCTGCGACTTAAGTTATCGTCTGGCTGACATGCCGTGTGCTTGTGTCTTGTCTTTTAACAATCCAAATGCACTGTAAAGAGCGTCGGTGGTGCAGGCGCTGGCCTTTCGACCTAAGGATTCGATCCTGGTGATAGCCAATTTGTATCAATGAGTTTTGTGTTAAGTGCAGCAAGCCGACCATTGTGAGCAAACCCGTTTACTTTAAAAATTGTGTGAAAAGTCCGCCAACCCGTAAGCATTGTGCACTATAAATTGCCTGACAACACCCCTTACGTGACCCCTGCAGTGGGATTGTAACCCAAGACTATTGTGATGCACTTCATACTTAAGAACTTTGTCTTACTGTTTCTTTTTTTCTGTTCCCCTCCACGGAAAGAGCCGGATGATCTAAAAAATGCTCTTACGCATACGCCGCGCGCGCGAACGATGTTATGTGGGACTCGCTCCGAGCCTACCAGAGCCACTACCCACTAAAAAAACCCCCTGAATGACTGGCAATTTTTTGCCTCACAGCTTTCATCTGAAGCGACGGCCAATTGGAGAAAAAGGCCGCGCAAGTCTTATTGGTTGTTGCAGTTGGACGTTGACAACTTGGATTTCTTTAAGGAATTGACATCTAGTTTGTCAACTATGATAAGTTCTTTATCAAATGAACTAGGTACAGTCGAGGAACTCGCTGCAGGCCCAGATTCGCATTCGAATCCCCTGCAGTGTTGTCGACAAAACCGAATAACTAGCAAACGATTCTTACCTACAACAACAGCATTACAAAATATAATTTGCTGCGCTAATCAAAGAAATATTTCCATTTGAGATCCATTACAAATTCAGGTGAAAATTCCCAGGAGTTTAGAAACACGCGAGTCGACCAACACCTTGGAAATGAAGCATAGAAGGAACTAAAAAGATAATATAAACACGCTCATGTGTACATAGCGAATGCACTGCTGGAACCCTGCGAATGTTTACACATCAAATCGTTTTAGTACATCAAAAGCTTCATTTCTAAAATCCGCAAACTTTATCGTTTGCTAAAAGTATTCAGTTTAAGTAAATTGAGCACTTATCACTTAACCTGTAACGCCTTCGTCTTCATCGTCACTTTCCATCAGGTGAGATAGAAGACAAACGTCTAGTCCTTTTCAAAAAAAAAAAAAGCTTAGGAATTGAAACTTAATGTATTAGTCATAGTAAGTAGCTCCTCAACTATAAATACCCTTAGATCTTGGTCACGTGACTTTAGTTTGCTCGCTTCTGGCAAAGCTTCTCGTGCGTCGGCTCTGCAGTGACTGATTCAAATCCAAAATAATTTAGTTCTTCTGTTTCTTCATGTTTATGATTATAGCGTAACAACATCTTAAGTTCGGCTTTTAAAAGGTATTATAAGTCGACCGAAGGGAAAAAACCCCGGCGAAAGAAACCTCTCCGCACTCTTTTGTTAATGTTAAATACGTGAATATTAGGTATACAATTTGACTACGAGTCTGTTAGTGCCATTTCTAAAATATTCAGACACGTGTGAAATCTTAAGGTAATGTCAATCCGGTTCTTAGAAACCAATTTGTTATGTTATTTTGTACCACACGTAGACTAACGAGCGTTCTTGAGTCATACTTAGTCACTGCTATTCTTCTCCATTAAAACGTTGCTGATGAGAATCAGCAAGAATGGCCTTTGGTCCTGTGATTTCACTGGCTGTTCTACTCTTTTAACTGGAATACCAACAGGTTACCTGTAACAAAGACAGAAAAGTTAAGTAAAGAGTTTCCAACACTACATCATAGAGTCATGTCAACTCGTTTCTTCTTTTCTTCTCGCAGTGCATGGGTGGGGCTGGTTCGAGTGCGCGCGCAGGTCATGTGCCGCGATGAAGCCACGGGCGGATGGATGGCCGTGGCTGGCGGCGGCCTGGCTGATATCAGCGTGGGCAAGCGCGTGTATACACGTGAGTAAAAAGCTTTTTAGGGACCTGTGAAGAAAGAACAGAGATAGTATTTGTTCTACCACTTTAGGGGTATTGTAACGGCCGTGCTAATGGTGCTAATGGTCCCAGGTTCGAGTCCTGGGCATTCATTTGTCTGATGAACAAAGATGTTTGTTCTCGGGTCATGGTTTTTTGTATTTAAGTATAATGTTTATTCTGGGTTCCCCCCAGTTCGCTGTGTGGCCATACATAACACCAGCTCTGCTTGCTTTGGGGGCATACATGGTGTGTTGTTCTGGGGATTTATTATTATTATCATAACAAGAAAGTATAGAGTAACTATTTTACCTTCTTCGGTTGTATCACCAAGACTCTATGGTGTGGGCGACTGGCTATTCGAGTGAAGAGATAAAAGACAGGCTGAAGAAAGAGAATCAAGGAAGAAGTACAAAGTAAACATTTTTTTTTATTTCCATAATAAAAACCGCATCAACATAATTTGTTTATTTATTTAGATTCTCCAACAAGGCTTACATTAATACTTGCTTTACAATATTTAGCATAATATGTTAGTTAAATGCGCCCTCAATTATAGGCGAATACAGCATGCCTTAACTTTAACAAAACACACTTTATCACAAAAATAAGAACGTTAAGGTCAAAAATTTATACGAAAATACAGAAAAAAAGATTATCGGTACTAAATGGTTACAGTGGTCAAATGTTTTTTTTAATTTAATTTTAAACATACTGATTTTATCGGACACAATGCAAAGTTCACGCGCGTTTGGTATCCTGTTAAACGCAGTGCACATCCTTCTAATTGGCGAATAATATCCTCAATTTGTCTTGGCAACTTTTACGTAAAAGAGTTTTCGGTTTTGTGTTCTGCGTAGTTTATGTGGTACATTTAATGAAACCTTGTTCAAGAGATCGTTACTATCAATAGCGCCAGTTAGAAGTCTGTGAAGGAAAATTAGGTCTATGAACTGTCTGCGATCTGAAAGTGACTGCATCCCATAATGTTTGAGTCTGTCAGTATAGTGTGGAATCTGTTTAGCCAAGAAGAAGTTTATGTGGAGTCGATCAAGTTGTTATAAATTTTGCATTTGGTTATTTCCGGGCTAATCTTTAAATATTTTAACTGGGTTCCGCAAACACCCAATTTATCGAGTTTCGGCTGAGTGTGGTGTGTAAGAACACCATTAGATTATAAATGTCTTTATTTTCTTCATTAGAACTTCTTATCAACCTGAAACCTGGAAATAAAGTGTTAAAAAGACATTACGGTTAATACAATTTTAAATTGAGTATTCAGTATCAGTGCAGAAGGTTATAACTGAGTATCTTAAACGGCTCAGTGCGAAATGCCGCTTTTACTTTTTGCGAAAATATCCTAAACGAACGCACAAAGCATAGCAAAAAAACACTAACCAGCGAGCGTAATCACAGGCAGAAGTAAACTTTAAAATAAACATTTGTTTTCAGGGAGCGGTGAAGATGACGGCGACTCATCACCTCGGCCACCACATGAGTACATCATTCAGGGGAAGCGGATCAGCGACAATATGGTGAGAGACAACATCATTATGAAAAATATATAAAAATCTTTGATTAATCAGAGTAAAAAGCGGAAGATAGATGACAGCTCTTGACGGACAGGCCTCATCATTACCTGAAAAGAACTGATGCGATAAGACACGACACGGGTCTCTCACTTCCGTGCCATTTGAGGGTGTTCATCGTTTAGCTACTTGGGGGGGGGGAGACTTGCCGAGCTAACGATGCAGATAAAAATAATTTCGTATAGACATAAAGAGACACTAAATTTATTTTGAAAAAAATATGTTTGTTAACACCGCAGTGCACGCGCGTTCTGCCATGGTAGAGCACACTCAAATTTTTTCGCACCATTCCTTAATTTTCAGGTGTTTCCCCCCGCGCCTCTAGATAAGCCTCAAAAACAATATAACGCAACGGATCAGTGCTAGGCCAAGTGACTGCTTGGGCGCATCATTGCACAATTTCCCGCCGAAATCGACATTCTACCATAGTAGTACATGCGATCATACAAGAACATTGTAAAAAAAGTGAATTAAGGTAAGCAATAATATATACGCTATTCTTTTTATTCTTCTCAGTACGATTTTGATATTAATAAAACTTTGACTTAGAAATAAGTAATATATAATTAATAGCTTGTCTTGTTATGAATATAATTCATTTCAATTACGGTTTCAGTGATCTCTTATGAAAAATGGAGCCTCGTATGGATGGCCGGATTTTGTGCTGGTAAAAGGAAGAGACAAATGACGGCGAAACTATGCAGAGTTACTTGGATGACGAAGAAGTCAATACCTACACAGGAAGAGATATTTAACCTCGAACGCCTCGAACGAAGATGTTGCGGCTTCATCAGACGAAGATGTTCCTCACTCTGTACTCTCATCGAACCGTACAAGTCAAAAGTCTAAGAATGGAATATTATGGAGTAAAGAATGTCCACCAGAAACAAGAGTAAGATCGCAAAATATTAGATTTCGACCTCCTGGTCCGAAATTATTTGAATATAGCGGGTATAAATGCTTCGATCATCCATCAACTAAATATAGGCCAACAGACTGTAGTACCACGTTTCCTACTTGACATGTCATTTGAACTGGCTAAACCCCTCATGATGAGACCTTTCACACTTGAAATCCTCTTCGGGAATTAAAAGTAAAAACAAAAAGCCTTTCGGGGGTGTCTGATGAGATATCTCTTGATCACTCAAACAAGAGAGAAGAGTTGGCAAATGTTACATGTGCTCTCGAGCCCGAAATCGCTCCTCAAAAAATTGGTGTAAACGATGTGCCAGGTGGATATGCCCTGATCACCAAGCTGTGTTATGTCTTCAATGTGAAGAAGAAGATAATTAGAAGTCAGAACATTATTTTTTTATTATTTTATCGAAGTTGATCTCAATCTATCCAAAAAGTTATTTCATAAGAATTTCTTATACTATTTCTAATTTGTATAGTAACTGTACATTTTTCTTTGAATCACATTTCATAATAAAGATAAAATATATTTAAATTTGTTTTTATTTTTATAAACCTTTTAATTATATCCAAAATCATAATTACTTTTTCTACTATGGTAGAGCATGCGAGCAATCTTGTAATAAAATAGGGCGCGTGTACTGTACTGTTAAGTTTCTTGCCAGTTCTTCAGGAAGATTTTTCCGAACTGGTGGTAAAGTCAAAGCATTACTGAATTTAACTCCAATAAGAACAAGTAATTGTTTATGTTGAGAAAAAAATCATTTAACAATAATAATAATGATAATATAATGGGGTCTTCAGTTAGGCATGTAATGCCTGTGTTTGAAGACTCCACTCTTCCACACATAATAATATTTTGATACATTTATTAAATAAAAAATAAATACAGAACAAATTTAAACAAACAATTACAATTTGAAAATAAAAGAAACATTGGGATTAGTTTAATTATATTAATTATACAATTTATCAGTTATATTAGATAATTTATTATATATATATTTTTAAGTTTGTGAAATAATAACCACTTGGTATGATATACCTACTAAAGTAACATATAAAATTAAAATAAAATTTTAAACAACTTGAATTAAGTGTGTATTGCATGTGAGTGTTTGATTGTATCGTATACATATAAATGCGTGTGTATATATAATGTGTGTGTGTATGTGCGTGTGTGTGTCCCATGTATTAAAGTGTGGGTTTTAACAATTTTTCAATATCCTCATATCCAAGAGACTTTAACCATTTAGTTATTGTAGATGAAGATGAGAACAATGTTTGTTCTGGGGCCATGGTTTGTTTATATCAGAGACTAGTAAATAACTATAGACTGACCATCTCCATACAAAAATTCGTGACTCGGAAAAAGCTCAAAATCCAAGCTATTACTAGATGTCGCTCTCAAATAGCTTGGACCAACCTTGTCGTTTTAAATTTTTATATGAATTATTGACAAGAAACGTAATGCAAAATATTTGTACGGACTAAAACTGCTAGATGGCGTTGTTAAATAACCTGAAACCTTAGCAAGTAGGATTTATTCCTTTCTTGAAATTGGAAAATGTCATCATTTTATATCATTGATTTTGATAATTTTACTCAATAAGAATAGGTAGATAGTAATTTATTCTTACTTTATAAATGATAAAATAACAACTACAAAAGACCATAAACATACTGGTATAAGTTTATTTTGTTCAGAGACGACGCCTGGGCACTACCATACTCCTTATTTTAATTGCCATAATAACCTATTTTTAAAAGCTTTTATTATCACAGTTGTGATAAACGCACATGTTATACATATATAACATATATGTAGCAGCCAAAACGTAAACTTAATCAAGGTCTATAAAATTTGCACGAGTCACAGTAGGCGAGCAGAAATATTGTGAATTCAAAGAAATGCAGGGAAAAGTTCCAAAACAAACACACACCCATAGCAACAACAATAAACGACAAAGAATTCAAATTGTCAAACAAATCAAATATTGTCATAAAAAGAACAAAAAAAGTTGATGGATAAAGAACATTTTTTTATATAATAATCCAGCAAGAAAATATTTATTTAACTACTGCAAAATAGTTATGAGTTATATGCATTATAAATAAAAATTATGCACTTATTAAGACATAATTTTTATCGATATCAAGAAATAAAGTAAAATGTTATATACCTATTAATTAAATGCACTGAAATTTGTTTTATTATGTTAAGGCAGATAAGAACAAACTGTGGAGATGAATGCTGTATTTTTGTGGCAAAAATTATATACTGGCTTTTCTGTTACTGAATTATAAGAGCGGCAACATAGCATCAAATAATATAATGCACTAGCTGGCAACGTCTGTTGTCGCTTGATACTTACGGATAGTACTTGCAATGAAATATCAAATGATTTTGTAAACAGCTCCATCTTAAGTTTTTTTACGCACTTTTTTGAGTAAATTTAAATAACTTTAAATCTAATACAACTAACGCCATCTCTCTATCTTAAAAACAACTATTTTTCAAGTCACAAAATTTTGTTAGACATGGTGAGTCTATAGTTATTTACTAGTCTCTGGTTTATATACAGGGTGTAACATAAAGGAAGCATAATACTCAAGGGGGTAGTAAGTGTACCATTGTTAGAATATACTGTAAAAGAATTGAGTTATAGGGGCTGGTTAAGACTTCCATAATTTTTTATTTCAATTTTTATTACTCAACATCTTTGACAGCCCCAAGTGGTTTTCATGTCTACCTATGCATGAGGCGAGCGCAGCCGTCGTCAGTTACCTACCTATCGAGTACTAGTAATGCGATGCGACTGGACACGATTTTAGTTACTTTAATGATTTCAAATAAATAAAAAAATCTTGTATATTTTTATTTATTTGCGCCTCATGCGTAGGTAGGTATGAAAACCACCTAGGGCTGTCAAAGATGTTGAAGTAAAAAAATTTTAATGCGTGAAAGTCTTAACCAGCCCCAATAACTCCAATTCTTTTACAGTGTATTCTAACAATGGTATAAATACTGATCCTCAAGTATTATGCTTCCTTATGTTTACACCCTGTATATGTATGTTATTCTGGGTCCCCCCCCCCCAGTTCGCTGTAGGGTCCTCCATAACTTAGCTCTGCTCACTTTGGGACCATACAGTCGGTGTGTATTGACATTTACTTAAGAGTGTCGCTCGTAAGGTGCTGGCGTTTCGTACTGAAAGCCTCGGAATCGATCCCCGTCGATAGCCGTACAACGTACCGTTGAGATTAAACAACTTAAGTATATAAAGCTGACTGCTCCAGCGGTTAAGGAAATCATCGTAAGGAAACCCACATAGAAATCATTTAAAAGGTGAACTGTTCAGTGAAGGGTGGCGCTGCACTGTAATCGCAAATAAAGTTTGACATTTATTGACGTAGCAAATAATATAGTGCCAGTTTTTGCCACTGTGCGTGTAAGTTGGTGGTAACGCTGTACATTCGATGTTCCGTTTTCAGCACATCCTGGAATGCGTCATCAAGAAAGACTTCCAGTACAACAAGGTTATGCCCACGTTCCACCACTGGGTGTCCGACGAACACAGATTTGGACTGACCTTTCAAACCGCAGCTGATGCCAGAGCCTTTGACCGGGGGGTTAGGAATGCTGTCCAGGATCTTTTACATGGTAAGAAGATTTTAAAAAGTATAAAAGGGGATTTTATTTGTGTGTTTGTTTGTGATTGAGCTAAATATGAATTATAGCTTTATTTATTTTTTTAATTTTTTCCGGCTCTCTTGTAGACTATGCCAGCCTCATAATATTATACAAATATAAACAATTATTCAATATTTTAAGTTCTACTGCCGAATGATACAATGTAAAACTTGTACAATATTTTAGCTTCATCTGGTTCAGCCAAAATGCACTTTATGTGCTAAGACTGTTGGCAAAGATCTTGCTCCTTAGATCGCGGTTCCGACCACACTCCACACTGCACAAAGGATATGCCACTTTCCCAATCATGTGCTAGAATTTGTTGAGTGGAATGTGACCTGAACGCAATCTTTGCAACCAAAACTAGTTCTGGAGAGGCAAGCATTGCTTTATTTATTTAAAGGCAAAATACTTAGTACGAACAATGTCTATTATGTAAAAAACCAGGCCCGATATATTAATAAGTTACGCCAAGTTGCTATTACTAGTTATTTAAAAATCGAATACAAAATAAGTCAAAACAATTACATAATAA
The DNA here is from genome assembly GCA_923062675.1 of Marasmarcha lunaedactyla. Classification (NCBI taxonomy): domain Eukaryota; kingdom Metazoa; phylum Arthropoda; class Insecta; order Lepidoptera; family Pterophoridae; genus Marasmarcha; species Marasmarcha lunaedactyla. Next base: position 16,879,868 of record OV281363.1, read on the forward strand.
CAGGAGTTTGTGTTTCACGTGAAATGTAACTAAGATTTATAAAACACACTGTCCAGCTACTTTTTGTTCGCGTCCTGCGGGCTTACTGTCCCGATATGTCGTACTCTTGGATGCGATCCTAGCGCGAATTGTTTCAATTTTGTTCGGCCATTTTGTGGAACTAATTTAACTTTTTTAATGTTAATTTAATTTAATTTAATGGCTTAACCCAAAAACTCTATAAAGCTAGTCTTGAGTTTGTGTCATTAGTTACAGCAACCAAATGCCATTGGGTATTTTACAAAAAAAAATGTATTAAGGTCCAGCGAGGTAAATGCAACTATGGGGAAACTGCAACTATTTTAAATAATTGCGCGACTTTAATTGTTTATGAAAATGCAATCTATACTATAATACAGGAACAAACATTGCTTCTAGATATAAAAGATGGCACTAAATTCATCTACCTTGCTTAAGATAAAGTGACATTTGAATATTCGCCATTTTAGTTGTTGTTTTCGGGAGCGTCGGCGTTCGAGTTTTTCATGATTAAATATAGAAATTCTTCTAACAGTACCGGTGTCTTTATCCAGCTAGCAAATTTTGTATACGGTTAGGCTTTTTATACTATTTATTCGTTATTTTTACAATCGTTTTAAGTAACAGAGCTGAAGTTACAATAGCCCCTTGAAACCGCGTCGAGGGGCAACTGTAACTTTTAGTTTAGTCTTAGGTTAGTTGCAATTACCACACCAAATTTGTATGGAACCGATAAAGGCTATATAACTTAGTTTTCAGTTTCAAATGTTTCCTCCATACATTTTAACTTTGAATATAAATAATTTCAGGACTAGGCGACACTTGGCCCTCTTACAAGAAAATGTTTCCATCTACGAAGGAAGAAGATGAGGAGCAAAACATTTTTGAGGTAAGACATTTCATTTCAAAAACATACACACTACTCACTCCCTGGTCCCGACAAATATTTTGTTGCAATGTTGGTAAATATTATAACATTGCACAGGACTCCTTTCGGGTGACTTTCATCATCCTCGAAGTATGTCCATAATCGACTTTTAATTAATTTATTACTAGTCAGACCTTACACAATGATAGTTTCAATTAAATCTAAACGTAGATTAAGATAAACTGTACCTAACGTATTTACGATGTGCGCAAACGAAACCTGTCCAAATCGTAGTTCGGTAGCAATGGAGAGGTCGTGCGAGGGCGCTAAGTACAGTACATTACTAAGTACGCGATGAATAACTAAAGCGTCATTGTCACTAAAGTACGTCTTCTTATGGTAGCGTCGGGTGACAGGTCGCTCACTTCCCTCTAATATGGTTGAGGAGGGCGATGGCTGGATCCCGCGTTAACTCGTGAACGGGTGCCGTTTGAGGGTGTTCGTCGTTTGGATACTAGGGGGAGACTTGCCTAGCTAACAGATGCAGATAAGAATAATTTTGTATAGACATAAAGAGACATTTAAATTTATTTTGAAAAAAAATATACCTGTGAAGTTTCTTGCCAGTTCTTCTTCACGAAGGTTTTTCCGAACTGGCGGTAGATTCATGTTTTATTTGATGTCAATAAGAACAAGTAATTGTCAAGGTTGAGAAATAAATATTTGAATTAGAACAAACGAGCGCAAAACATTCGCGTCGATACTAGTTCTGGTCACACCGGCCGAATACTTTTGCCTAATATTCGGTATTCGGCGTCTGGCCGAATTTACTATTTGTTGTTATGTTTAAATGTTTGAAACACAAATTACTTTAAATTCCAGTGTCTAAACCTACCATCGGACTCCAGATCCAGTTCTGAAACATCGGCTGCAAGTAAACGAAGAGATGATCTAACACAAACTCCTATATTGTGTGCCGTGACACTACCCAGCGCTACTAGTAAGTAAATAATTAATTATATAATGATAGTATAGAGAAATTGATTTACACATTCAAAATGTCTGAAACAAAAAAATTCATAATAAATCCGCAGACACACAGCTAACTGCTGGGTACCCAGAATAAACATACTTATATAAATCTCAACAAACATGTGTTCATAACACAAATTGAAAGCCCCAGCCAGGACTTGATCCTGGGACCGCCGGCGCATGAGGCAGGGCTACTTACCACTCGGTCATAAATCGTAGCTCGTGAGGTGCTTCTGCTGTGTGCTTGTTATTGGACGCTGCATAAGATAAAGAACAAATTATTGGAATTCCTTTTTTAATTTATTTCATTTATTTTATCAAAGGTTTATGTCTATGTAATACCTCTAAGCCAATTACTAACCTCCACTTGTAGAAATTCATTTAACATATTATGTAGACAAACATTTTATTCTACCTAAACCTGTCCATATTTAACGTAAATACTAAATTTACAAGAGTTCACTTGAGCAACCCTGTATACTTTACGTCTGCGCAGTGTGTGCAATGTGTGCAGTGTGCAATGAGGGGTCTCATAGCTCGCTCTGCCCATATTCGGGCATTAATCATCGGATATGAATGGGCTGGGTGGTAAAGTCAAATGAACGTTCGGGAAAAATGCCGTTCTCGGGTTTTATCGCAGAAGCCAAATGAGCTGACCTATATAAAATCAGAATACACTTATAAATATTTATAAATAAAAGTCAACCTAATAGTGAAAAAACCATAGCAACTGGTTTCCCAAAATACAGGCCCTTTGAGCCTAGTTTGGGAATCTCTGGCAATTTATTTTGGCCCCCATATGGTAATGAAATTGTTAAATGTGAAATATGTGTAAAGTTATGTACAAGTCCTTGTACGCATAAATATGTATTGTAAATGCACTAATTTGTAACTTTATTAAACAACAAAAACATTTTTATTCTATATTTTAGACTACCCGATCAGCATTTGCCGAATATATTATACGCAGACAGGCCTTCTATACCTTTATGGTAGATATCCCAAGAAGGCGAACCAAACGCTTCGATAGTTCCTTGTTGGTGCGGGTCGCCGAGGTGTGGAATGAACTGCCTGCGTCTGTTTTTCCAGAAAACTATAGTCCTAGTTCTTTCAAGCCTCGAGTGATGGATAGCTCGTGGATAGACTAACGCCTTCGTCTTCGTCATCACTTTCCATCAGGTGACAAAGAAGAGACACGTCTCATCCTTTTTCAATAAAAAAAAATATGTGTAGTAATTGGTTGAGGGCGGTTCAACAAATGCTGCCGTGTTGGTAACGCCCCTTGGACACGCCACCTATTGGTTTCTTCGTCAATTGTACAGAAAAAAAAAAATATTGAGATTTGAATCAAAGGGTCAACTATCAAATTCATTACATACTAGGTTTAGCCCGCGGCTTCCAAAAGAACTTTATGTCCTTTTTGTACCTCTGAGTGTGTGTAAAAATCAAACATATTTTGATATGTTTATCTAATTTGGAATGGACTTTTAAAGTAAAACTTGCAATTAACTTTCGAGCTGTAGCTTTTAAAATAATTTAAACTATACCTTGTAAGACTTATTTTAATTGTTGGTTTATACAATATACATAATTACAAAATTACACAAAGTTGGTACAACATGAATATTACACTATTTTACTTGATTTTTATTTTGCGATTTTGTCTGCATAGCTTCGAAAAAAAAAGCAAATCCATAATTGGCTTTAAGAATAAATAAGTAATAAATAAATTTTGTATGTAGTTTATGAGAGTTGTGAAAGGGACGACTTATATAATTTGATAAGAATTGGGTATTTGACAAAAAAAATTATTTCATATTTAAATAGTTTATTAACGGTAAATAAATATTGCAGAAGTAACAGTATGTTTACAATTAATCGTTGTCTAGATACAGCGATGTGTTTGAGGAGCGGCTGCGAGTCGCCGCAACACGCTCCGTACAACACGGTACCGAGTTGTGACGTCACAACGTGTCAATCGTACTAAAATTTTATAAGCGTTTGGATATAAATGTATTATAGCTACGTAGATAATGGGTTTACATGTATACTGTTATATTTGATGTCAGTAAGCTAATAAGTTTAACATATTTTATTAAAAGGTTTTTGCTTAACTTTTAAGATTTCTAATCTGTAATTTCGATATTAAATTCAAAACTTTATTTTTCAAAACATTTTACTTGTCAAAATAACTTATATTTTAATTCTGCGTTTGTATAATTGTAATTAATGTCTGCGTTTATATAATATTGATTATGTTTAGTTTCAGACCCGTTGAAACAATTCGAGGCGACGTACGATGAGAAGCCGTTGGAAGAACAAGAGCCGGACAGATGTCATTACGTGCATTTGTCTGCTGTGAGTTTACTTCACTATATATTTCATTTTATTTATTTATATTTATTATATTATTTTATATTTTATTATATATTTATAGTAAGTTCAACAACTAAAAGAGATTAAGAGATTTAGTCAGGAAACGGATTAAACTAAACCGTAACTAAAACTTTTCCAATTTAATTCAATTTGGTTAAAACACTATTCTGTTTTTAACTTTGAGCTAAAAGAAATGTCACAACCTTTATTAATGAGGTGCGTGCTATCTGTCTGCTGTCAACATTATCTGATTTGTGGTTTGGTTTGAGTAAGCTTTTGAACTCAAGGTTTACTGAGTTCACAAGCTTACTCAACGGTAACATTCTTTCAACAAATGGTTTATTTTGTTTGTTGTCTCGTTCTCTAGGTGAGATAGCTTCTCTTAGAAGATGCGTGTAAGTAGTCAATTTTTTAATAAGGCGATTAGTACAATTATCATAACCTGCGCAATAAACCTTTATTTTAATTAGGATTTTATTAGAAATGGTAAATTAGTATTGGTATCGCAGCTATGTGTGTTGAATTATTGATTTATTGATCGAAAGTGACAGCTGTGACGACGACAAGGCGTCAATCTAGCGCTGCGTTCCGTTTGCCGATTACAGCGCTCATATACCCGTTCTGACTGCCCGTGAGTGCGGCACAGCGATATTGATACGTCATCAATGACGTCATAAACGCCGCCATCTTCCCGCTCACAGTGCCCAAGCTACGGGGCATGGCCGCTGTGAGCGGCCTGTCAAAACTGACACATGACGTTACTCTGTTGATGTTTTTATAAGTCGATTATAGATTTTAAGAACTTGTTTATTAATTTTCTTTCGTAATAATGTTAAAAAATGGCTCCTACTTTATTCAGGGTCGAAGATCGTAATGAAATTGTAACTTTAGACTTAATCGGCGAACAAACAGAATGTTAGCGCGCTATTTACCGTTCCGATTGCAATAGCACTAATTTAGCGCGCTCAAACGAATCGGAACGGTTTTGAGCACTTTTAACGCTGATAGCGCTGTGAGCCGCAAACGGAACGCAGCATAGGCTTGATAGATATAGTGGGTGGTGGTCGTTTGAATCTAACATATTTTCAATAAAAGTGTGTGCTTAAATTACCATGTCATGAACGAAATATAAATTAGTACATATATCCTCTATATTCTCCCGGAGCGCTCGTAATTTAGCCCCAGAGCCTATGCTAATGGAAACAATGTCTCTTGCCAAAATTAAAAAAATACGGTTGACATTGACAATTTGCGTGCGTTCCGAACGCTGCTCACAGCGCTAAAACTACTCATAACCGTTCCGATTCGATTTAGCGCGCTAAAAGTGATATTTTTGCTATTTCAACCGGAACGGTATATAGTTAAGTTATGTCTTCATTAAGATCTTTGACCCTGATTGTCTTCTGCGCTTGTAACCACATTAAAAAGGTTGAACCTTAATTTCTGTAGGAATATGGCCTTCGTTGAGGCCAGGACTGTCTAAAGCTTGGTACAAATAAACCAGAGACACAAAAATGGACTATTTTAAAATTTTGACAACTGGTATCTCCATCGATTTCGATGTGTCCTGATTTCCAAAAACGAATACCGGTGTCGCATGCCCTCATATTATTTTCTGAAAGCATGAAACAAAATGAAAACTGTGATGGCTGCGATAGAGCTGTTGTTTTACGATACATGTTGCAGTGACCTTTCTTAGGAAGTAATAAATGCCCAAACTATAAACTCTTCCAACTTTACTACCAGATTACACGCGACACTTTTCTACATAGTTTAGTTTATTCCACACCTCTCGACATGTAGATTAAAATTGGTTTGACTATTCTAATTTTAGTCACAATTTGATGTAAAATAGGTGCAACAGAACACCAAATGTGCAGCCTGAACTATGTTGACTAACTAAAATAATGATAGTCCTGTCAAACTAAATGTTGGTCTAGTCCTTCGTTTTCTGAATAGCAAAGAAGAATAAACTTGATTTAGTTCAAGTTTGGTCTAGTTAAGTTTATTTTGTAGAAAATTGGCAATCTATCAATGAAATGTTTATGGATATTTATTTTATATTTCTATAGAAAGACTTTATTGTTGAAAGTGTATTTGTTTAATAGTGTATGTGTAAATGATAATTGATGAGAACACGAAAACGATCTAAAAAAAAAATTATCATTAAAGGAACACTAAATTAAACTATTCTATTTTCTTCTGGCTTGGGTCCCAAAAATATTTATAATTCATAATAAATGGTTATCAACTATTTTTGTGTAGCTGTTACTGGTGTCAACGGAAATCCGAAGTACAAAATGTTTTATATCATTAATTTATAATTTGTAAAAAAAAAATCATATTTAAGTACTGTAAGTAATTGTTTTATTTATGTATACTTCAGGTCCACGACTACCAATATCCGGCAGTAGCGTCAGAGAAGTCTTCGCCGAACATCAAGCCCCCATTGTTAAAGCGAGACTCGGGTAATTATTACATGTTTAGTAATTTTATGGTGAAAATATTATTGAGTGAAGTTTTATCATATAATTCGACGGCCGAGTATAGTAATTGTCGTCTACAAAGCCGCGCCCCGCTTCTTTCTTTCTATGGTCAAACACTTAGAACATAGTGACAAACTACTATACCACTGACCATAGTCATTGGTAGGAGCCCTGGGTCATTTGTGTGATGAGCACCGATGTTTGTTCTGGGATATGGTTGTTTATATTTATATATGTATGTTTATTCTGAGTGCCCCCCCCCCAGTTCGCTGTACGGTCATCCATGACACAAGCTCTGCTTATGTTGGGGCCTTACAGTTGGTTTGTTTGTCTGGGGGTTCATTAAAACACAAAAAAAAATCGCATCGATTTTCATAACTTCATTTGTTTTTCATTTACAGTTTTTTAAATGCCACATGGTTCAAAACAAATACAAATGTAAAATGTTCTAAAATTAACAAGACGAATTTTTGATGACGCCTTTTCTTTAAATTTTGTATTACGCGTCGTCCAATTGAAACTGCGTCCGTTGCTCGTTAGCCAGTTGCATCTGATTAAAAAGTACACACGGACTACAAGAAAACTATACAGCAAATAAATAACAATACCTCTTTAAAAATTCCAGGATCTATAAAGGAATGTCCGAGTGGGCCACCTCCATTACCCGACAAGAAACCGGCTGAACGTTTCCAAACGAGGCTTAAATGCAGGTCTGTATTTAATTTATAAACGAAAGTATATACTTTTTTCTATTTTAATTTAGGGACTTTGATTAATGAGTCTGTCAGTCCCATTGTAACATAAACTAATCTTAATATGAGTATATCTGAATCAGTAACGGGTATATTCATCACCATCCTGTACAGCTCTCTGGCAGCTGCATTTGAGGGCTCCCGACAGAATGTCTATGCCTACACATTAAATAACATTAAACAAACTTATGCATGACTGACTACACAGTTGACTGCACTTACTTTTCATTCCACCTATTATAAACCTCATTTATAATTATTTCACGCAGCAAATGCAAAAAGTCTTGTTAAGAATTTGTGAATTCATAACATTACAGCATTGAAGAGAATATTATTTGAAAGCCGATTATACTGAAAGCCGACGATACAAATTTCGATTACTATCATTCATTTATTTTTACAAATTTTAGAGAAGCTCACAGCTAAATATCACTACAGTATGAAGATGATTGATTCTGATGTCCACTTTAAAAAGAATTAATTTATATTTAAACAAATCCCCCTACATTCCAGGCACTGTCATGAATGGTACTTAGAAAGCGGGAACGGGTCCGGTGCATGTGAGTTTGCGCCAGATTGTTGCAAGTCTTGTATCGAAACGGTTTCCTGTATCACTTGTGCTAGAGTAAGTATTCATATATATTAAAAAAAGTAAATTTATATGAATATTATTTATTTGTTTTTCTAGAAAAGGAAACTTAGTTGAGTTGCAGCCTTCATTTAAAAATTATAATCATGGAAGAATCATGTTAATTGCTTAGATAAAAATATGTACTTATATCATTTATCTATTTCATTTTTAATTGTAGAGTTACTACATTATTATAAAAAAATAAATCAAATGTGAAAAAAAAATAGTTGTAAAAAAATGTATTATAAACTTTAATTGCCAAGTCAGATAATATTTGTATCAATTTCAGTGTATGGTGTACCATTGCATGTCGGATTCGGACGGTGACTTCGCAATGCACCCTTGTTCCTGTGGACCTCCGGATGAGACCTGTGCTAAACGGTAAATAAAATACTTATTAATTTATTGCCACACCATAATACAATAAATACAATGATTGGTAAGAAAAAAATGAGATGAAAAAAAGACAAATGTTTAGCCGCCTATAAACCGCATAACTATTGGTTTATACAAAATTCTGCTTATTCTGTTTCAATTCAAGGTTACTTACTGCACTATTAAGTACTACATGTCTCAAGATTCTATTGTATTATGTACATTATTTATTCACAATTCAAATATTTAAATTTTCAGATGGCTTGGGCTTACTCTCCTCTCTCTTCTGGTCCCTTGTCTCTGTTGCTACGCACCTCTTCATTGCATCCACCGAGCTACTGCCTCCGGTCACCATGTCCCAGACCATTAACATACAACGGTGGACTACCACCAAAGCCCAACAAGTGATAGTGAATTTTGAACTAAAGTGCATGAAAAGTTACTGAGTTGTAGTAAAAAAAGTGTTTAACGAAGTAAGGATGAAGAAAAACTCGATGCTGACATAGATTTCACCTTTTTTATGATGTTTAATGACTATTCATGATAAACAACATGACATTAGTTACCATTTTAATTTAATAAATTAAATGCACATTGTTTCACACAAATTTATTGTTCGAGTTTTAAATTGTATCTTAAATGTTTTGAGAAGTAAGATACATAATGCAAAGTATGATGCATTTAAAAATATGTTTTTATTGATGTGTGTGATGTTAAAGACTATTACTAAGTGATGGGTAAAGTTGGACTAGTGAAAGTGTATTACGGACTTTAAAATAAGACTGTATTGATAGTGACAAAGAAGATATATAAAGTGAAGAGAAATGCAGAAAAACTTTGAAAAAAAAAGTGAACTATAGAGCAGAGTTGGAAAATCATCACTTAGACATCATAAATAGTTTTTATTACAATTGAATATAAGTGAATGTCTTTAAATATTTAAGATCAAGCCTGATACGGCGGTTATATACAATTTATAAACTTATTTTCACTGTAAATCAGTGATTAATCAAGATTAAGTCCAGATTTGTGTTAAAACAGATCCAGGAGTTAATCTAGGTTTAATATTTAGAAAGTAGTGTATTCTACTTTCTATAAACAAAAAGGTTTTTTGCAATTTTACTATAAAGATAACAATGCAAACTTAATTTAAGGTTAATCACATTTGTAACTTATTTATTTGTAAGGTTATTGATTCCTAATATACTAACTCATGTATTTGGAGAACAATACCACCTTTTTATGATGCCGTTGATGATGACACAAATTTATCATTCCTAATTTGTGCATAAAAGTCTCAGATCTTTATCAGATTTCCATTTATGAGATTGTAATCAAAAATCCTACTCAATGTCTAATCATATATAACTATGTCGTACTATAATGGGATAAGGCATTGAGTAAGCATTCATAAATGATTCTGTCATACTATGACAGACTCGATGCTCGAGATACTGAAAGTTCTACTTGGCAGGTGGCTACAAAATTATTGGCCTCGCGCAGTGTGTGGCTATAGTAATAATTGAAATTGGCAGAAATAGCTGTTGAGTAGTAAAAACTGAAAGTTCTACTTGGCAGGTGGCTACAAAATAATTAGCCTCGCGCAGTATGTGTATAGTAATACTTGAAATTGGCAGAAATAGCTGTTCAGCTGTAACAACAGCTGACTGCCTTAAAATGCAAAATTGAATTGAACTTGAGGTCAAAAAGGAATGAATAACTCTACTGATTTATCACCTCGTGTGATACATTTTGCTTTTAGAAAATGACTTATTTTTATATCAGTATTATTTTTTTATTATTTTATTGCCAGTTATTATTAATGAATTTTTAGAATTGATAAACTAATGTAGGTTTCGCTATGGGTCATTAGAGATAATGTTTAATATTTGTGTAATTTGATGTTAAATTTATTAATTTCTGTCTAAATTGTTGTAATTTTGTGCAAGTCTTCCAGGGCTTAGATGATTTAATGTCCATTTTCGTCGAAATAATGTTAACAATATGTAGTTTATTGCAAATATTTTTCAGTAAAATTGTTGAATTTATCTCATTATGTATTTCTACTCGGTAAGCATAAGTTCTTTGCCAATCTCTGATCACAATTTAAAGAGTTTTATCAAACATATTATATTTTTACTTTTATCTTATATATAAAGTATTTTTAAAGTAGTCTATCTACATATCTGATTAATGTTATTTATTTTATTCAAGTTTGAAACATGCTATATATATATATTCTTATACATTAAGAAAGCTTAATAAGGATGTAATTTATAACAAGCTTGGCTAGCCAAGTGATAAATGCTATGTTGATCTGTGAACAATTATAAATATTTATTGTCAGCTAGTAGAATATATGTTTCTAAGATATTGTTATATATTTTTCGCTACTTCCTTTCCAAAGCTTTTTGAAAAGTCTTTAAAAATATTAAGCATATTAGATAAGAATATTTGTAATGGCACTTGAAACAACAAAATCATGTATTTAGATTTTAAGAATAGTACAATATTACTAATCCCTTACAGAAATTATTCAAATGTATGTGAACATTTACATTCGTAAAGAATTAGAGAAGTAAGTTAAAAATGTATATTTTTTAAAAATTCGATCAAAAGTTTATAAATAAACAGTTACTGAATTTGCGAAAATTAACAACATTTCATGAAAAAAGTTACTAAATGATATTGTTAACAGTAAAAGGAAAATTTAAGAGACCAAATGTTTTTTATATATTTATAAACGACGGTTAGAAACTGGTTCTGATTTTTGTTTAATGTGGTTTGTAGCTGCCTTCAAAACATATAAGAACTAAGTGTTTAAAATTACTAAAAATGTGCCACCTATGGAGTACTCTTAGACATCGGGCTCACTAAAAGTTCGTCATAGGCGCTTGTTTGTATCTCGTAAATTTGATTTTCTTATCATATTTGCGATATTTCATCAAAAACCTTTCTAAAATAGTTCCATAAAATCAAATCATTACATAGAAAAAGTTGTCATTGGTCTGGCTTACGAACCAAACCTAATGAAAACAAGAACTAGTATCTACCAATAATTGTTACTCCGCATTGGAAAAATTGATTTGTCTAATATACCTTTATCATTTTATTGTTACATTAAGATCTTAAATTGAATCGGAACATCACATTTTTGATTTTTAAAACATAAAAGTTTATGGAAAATCATTTGTTTCGATAACTAGAAATGTAAAGAGACTAAAATACAAAAATACATTATTTACTGTAGCAAATGTAACTTAAGATTAATAAATTAAAATATGCGTGTTTAGTGTCTCTTATATAAATATATATATAAGATCAAGATTTGCATAAAACCAAATTTTTATTAAAACTTATATATATATGTATGTAATACTTACATATATATGTAGAAATTCAAAAAATCTACTAAAATGGTTGTTTAAAATGATAAATGTATTGAAAATGTGAAATAAATAATCGTAAATATGTATTTTGGTTTTATTTTATTTATTTTTATTTTGAGGCATTCAGTGAGTTGACAAAAAGGTTAAGTTTTAGTAAACCCAGTGTTGAGGCCGTGTCAACCGGCCGGCATCAATCGGCTCTGCTGGGCGGCAAGTTGAAGTTGAATTGTGTTGTTTGAATTGTGGGTTCTGGCGAGAAGAGAAGAAAGTGCGACAACCCGATCGGCCCTTGTCAAGAATGTGTAGTAGTTATTAACACGTCCTGTGTCCTAGGCACAGCATTTGGGCCTAACGATTGCGTGCATACAATGTCCTAGTGCCAAGGTTTGGCACTAACGCATTCATTCCAAATGAATGACGAATATGGCCATAATTCTTTTGCCAAAGACATAAAAAAAACATTTACTCTGAAGCTCTCATCTATGTACTCTTTGTTTTAAATGATTGTAGATTTACATAATAATATCTCGGTGTACATAAAAAAAGCCATTCTGCCATTTTGCATTCGCGAGTGAAAATAGTTAGTGATTACAAATGTCCTGGAATTTGAAACGGTAAATATTTGTGATTTGTTTTCTATACCAATTTACTAAGAATATAATATAGATTATGTGAATTGTATTCATTTTACCTATTTATATTTAAATATTTATATTTTATATTTATTTTTAAATAATGCAAGCAGACGCCATTGATTTGCGTTAAAATATCACTTTATGTTCATACGTTGAGAAAAATAGACTTATTAGTAAGAAATTTATCCAGCAATTTAAGTTCGACTTCATATTTTTACGTAATATTGAATACTTTTAGCAAAATTACGATTTCTAGTAAAAACAACCCAAAAATAAATGCAAAGTACTAACAGCAAAAAAAATGTTTGATTGATAGATTGAATTAAAGAAGAACTGAACAGAAATATTATATTGCAATGCGTATTTTTGAAATTATAAAATAGGCAATTTTATATTTTACGTTTAGAATTGTTTTCACAAAATAACGGCATATATACTAATAAAATAAAAAATTACTTGAATCTAAAAATTGTTTTAATAAAATGTATTCCTTCAATAGAATTCAGCAGATGCGTCAACGGTGTCGCGGCCTCGCTTACGTTCCTTCCGCGACCCCTGGCCCATCAGGTGAACGAGCAGGCTTGAGAATGCCAGCATTTCCGCCATAAAAACAGCCGCTGTCCGTGGAATTGACGAGGAAGAGGGATGTTCCGTATTGGAAGAGGACTCCAACCACATAATAAATTATTTTTATATATGTATATAACTTAGAAAGTTTCCAGCTCAGCTGTTGGTTAATACATTCTTGTAACACATACTATACTTTATACAGGGAGAAAGGAAATTCGATACATTCCTTTGAAGGGGTTGTAGTAGAGCTTATTTCCAATAGATTTGGATAGACAGCATGTGGTCGGAAATTATTATTTACTAAGTCTTGCCAATGTAGAGAAAAAACATTTTTCTTAGAAACTAGTTTGCCGTTTTAGGGGCATAATACCTTTTTTTGTACCATTCGTAACTAGATTTGTGATTTAAATAAGTTTCTTGTTTGTTCACGTTAAAAAAACAAAGTATTTTTGTTTATGGCATTTCTAGAAAATACATCAATTTGGAGTTTGAAATCGGACATTTTTCTCAAAAAACACAAAATTGCGTACAATTTGATAAATAATAATTTCCACCACATTTTGTCTATCCAAGTTTATTGGAAGTAAGCTCAACTACAACTCCTTAAAAGGTATGTATCGGATTTCCTTTCACCCTGTATAATAAAAAAGGCAAACGGGCTCTTTGAATGTAACTCAAAGTGAAAATATTGTGAATAAATATATTGTTTTGTTTTTTGTGTGTTTTTCTTATAAACTTTGTAGTCAGTTCTAAAAACTTAAGCAGAAAAGATTCTCATTCCTATTGGCATAAAAAGATTTTCAAGTTTCATTTCGAGGCCTTCATATGCCTTTTTCTCTATTTACCAAGAAATCAATGACAAATGTTTAGGTATGTATATACATGAATATAGACCAGTTTAGTGGCTAGGCGTGGGTTGAGCGTCAGTAAAATAAAAGTCGAACAAACACTTTGATTAACAATGGTGTACTTTACTTTCACAAACTTTCAACATTAGAACATAGTCACAACATCAGATCGGCACAATTATAATCACTCGTTGTAGTATCTTTTAGAGCAACGTGGCCGCGCACTCCTACGCAAAGCGACACAGGTTTCTCATCTAATGGCGGACGGCGGACTGGCGCCGAGTAAAACCGGTTTGTCAGACGCGGCCGGTGCGGTAAAACTAAACGAGCGCCGGCAATCATGGACTTCATTATAAAGGAGAGCGTCCGCTATACCAGCAAATAAATGCCGTTCAGGCTACTAAAAGTTATGAGCAATAATAGATAATTGGTAAAGCGTCTTATTGAATGTAACGTGTAATTCGGTCAGTATTTATTTTAGAGACGACAAAGTTATAAACAAATAATTAGATACAATAAAAGCACTCTAATATTAAATCTCTATGCAAAACTAATAGCTGAAAACGACATAAAAGTCCTTTGTATAATTTTGGCATGATATCCAGCACAATCTACAGTTCAGCAAAAGGATCGCTATTTATCGCATTTCCGTAAAACTATTGGGCTATATTTCATAATATTGTACATACAATTACTATTACCTCAATAGGATAAGGATTAATTTTGTAGTAAACGTAACTAAAGTATCTAATAGTATTGATTATGATTTTTTAAATCAATTTATAATTTTTATCAATCAATTTCGTTTTTGTCAACCACGGCAGCTAGAGCGCAACGCGTTGTGATCAGCGAGGTGATAAATACATGGAGTAGCCGTAATGTCCTATATAAATAAGTAGTTATGTATATCGACGAGGAAGAAGAGGAAGAACTTGGTTGTCTCCCTTTACTTATACAAAAATGCTAATAAAAGAAAGAGATAGTACTATTTTTGAATGTTGTCATTAAAATATCAATCATGTAGTGACGTCATAGCAGGTGGCTAGCGTGCCACAAATCGCCATTTATTGTTACATTACTGTCAAAAAAGCTGTCAAAAGTGATGTTCCGGAGCTTTGATTATTTAACCAGATATCGATGATCATTATTAATATGTTTTTATTTTTCATACTTTCGATGCAAATGATAACAGGCGCTTACGCAGTAAATCATATCGAAACGGTATTTGCTTTGCTTGCCGGTGTGCGTGTATTTTTGAAACAAGAAGACGCGAAGCTGGAATTAAGTTTGCTTAGAATTGTTAATTTTGTTATTGAATAGGCAGGTAGTTGTTTTGTTTATTTTTGATTCTAAATCATTGAATACAAGCCAGACTATAATTGATTACAAGAGGCCATATATTACAAGAATAGAATAGAATAGGGCTTACTAAAATAAACTGCGTAGTTCTTTATTTTTTATATTCAAAGAATTATAATAAAAGTAGATAAATAATTACTGTGATTATTTCATCTACGTCAACTCGTACAAAAGTTATTTATATAATATTTTGTTCTAAAATATCGATAGCAAATTCGATACTCTCTGTGCAACACTAAAAATGGACGCCATTTTATGTTACATTTCAAGTTTAGGTATGCACGTTTTTTTCGTACTTAGGGCCTGTCCATTAGTAGAGGTCAATGGTTGTGATACTCCGTGAATACATAAATATTGTGAAGTTATTTTTTGGTCTACTAATTTATGAAATAGACTAAGTAAATAGTAGAGTTTCAAATAATGTGTAACAAAAGTGATGGGTGATTAACAGTATTCTGTAATAAATAAAAAGTATTTTTTTAAAATGTTCACAAAAATTGCTAACTTTACGAAAACCACGTATTTTTGGAAACGCAACGTATATATTTAAATAATATTATTAATCGTTCATATAGCTTGGAATTTAAGCTTTCTAACGATGTATATAGTGTGGCATATATTTTTAAGAATCAAGGAATTATTTTAAGTTTTCTAATCTAAGTCCCAAAAATTTTTTTTGTCTAAAATCCCTGGATACTACTTTACTACATTCAACGAATACTGCCACTCAGATTCAGAAAAGGCGGCGATTGAAGCTGGCTGGTCTCGGTTCCAATCGATTATCTTAGAAGGTTTTGCGATACATAAGCTGAGCTAAACGCGCATAGCCGTCACGTGTAACAGAGAATAAGCCTACTTGGTCCAGGGTCATTTCGAATATTGGGCCCGACGGCCTGACTTACGCAAATTCAAAACCCCCTACTGACGTAAAAAGCACGAGTAACTGTTTACGGCTGAACCGATCTTCGAACATGGCTAAAAACACGATTAATACAGTTACGTGGGACACAAAGTTTTGAGAAGAAAAATAAAAATGTTTTATAGATTATATTTTTTATTGCATATTTTCAATGAACTCTCCACCAGCATCTACATAAAGTTTCATGCGTCTATTTGCATTGCAAATTGCATTTTCCAGTCTGCGACAGGTACTTCCTCAACGGCCTTCTCGAACCCAGTGAGCGCATCTTGTGGCGATGAAAACTATCCCCTTGAGCTGGTTTTTAATTTTAGGGAATAAGAAGAACTCACACGGTCCCAAATCAGGGCTGTAAGGCGGATGACCCAAAAGTTTTACCAGAGTGGTGTTTAGGAAGTCCCTCGTTTTGATCGCGGAATTTGCGGGCGCGTTGTCGTGGTGGAGCAAAAGACGTCGGAGTCCCTTGTTCGGTAGCTTGTTGCTCGCAGCAACAAAACTTCTGACAAGCATTTGGTAGTGAGCCACCCTGCATTGATGATGCTACTTTGATTTTTTAAGGGAATTGATACTAAATACACCGTTAAGGAGAAAAAGCTGGCGATCAATTGCATTTGTTGTTAACTGACGCACTGTTTCTGGACCATACTGATAAACTCAAGAGAAGCGGGATTTAGGTATGTTTAATATATTCTATCAAAATGTCAGGGGACTACGATCGAAAACCGCTGTATTTTTGAGGAAGGTATTGTTGAATTCCTATTTGAGACCTGGCTACTGGATGGTAGAAGTGACCGTGAATTATTTGACGATCGCTACGTCGTATGGCGGCGTGATCGAGACTACAGCAGCACCGGCCAGCAACTGGGCGGGTTTTAATAGCGGTGCGGCGCACGATTGCGGCCGACCACCGTCCGGAGTACCGGTCTTCTGCTCAGGATCTCTGGGTAACAGTAAAAATACGTACTGACTGTGAACTTCTTAAACTACACATTTGCATTTATTTGTACTCAAAATCTTGGCTATTCATTGAATTCTCAAATTGAAAACTTCGCTGAAGCTCTTACTGAGAATATACTTCGGTCATGAAATGACAAACATTTATTTGATTATTGGCGATTTTAATTTGCCTAATATTGAATGGAAATTAATTAATTGTGAATTAAAATTTTATGAACGGTCAGGGTTTTTCCCAAATGACTTTTATCGATAATATATATATTTGCAATCTACGATAATTTAATTATTTAACAAATATCAATAATCGTATTCTAGACCTTGCTTTCTGTAATGACGAAATGGTAACTATTTACGAAGTCGAACCGATGTGCCCATGGACCCCCATCATAAACAGTTCTAAAAGAGAGTTTCCTTCATGTCCTCGAACTACCTATCTTTACAAACAAGCAGACTTTGACATAATAAATAGTAAATTAACCCTTAAGAGCTATAATGAATTACATAACCCACTAAGACTATAATAGGTGTGTAAACACCTTAGTTTTAAATAATGATGAAATTATTCATGAATTATAAGAAATTGTGAACAACCTACTTTTTACAGTTAATTTAAACCTTTTTTAATAAATATGTTTAGATATTTGTACACATTTCTGTTAAAAATTAAAAAAAAATAATTTTGAAAATATGACATTAACAGCTGACTATATAAGAGGGAACCATAATATTTTATTTTTTATAAAAAAATGAAATTGAAAACGAATCAAATGTTTTTAATTTCTGTTTAGTACAATATGTTGCCTTTAATCTGGCTTTCTTTACTAAAATACATATTTAAAACAAAAATTGAATTTTTAAAAATTGAAGACAAAAAACACTTAAAATTTTTAGGATCTTTGGTTTCTCAGTCATTTTCAAATAATTGTTTAAACCTTTACAAGCTTTAAATCAACACTTATAACTGTATAAAATTATTATGAGACCTTTAGGTACAATTATCACAAATAATCTTGTGATGTTCCGTGCATATGTAGATATTTGGTACACTTCAAGCACATTGTTGAAAACTTTTTATCTTTTTGCCTTGTCTTTGCTCTGTCTGTGCTCGGTGTCTCATCATCTAAAAATAAAATGTACATATAAAAAATTCCATTTTGCTTGCTAAATTCGATAAAAAAAGCGTAAAAAAGGTAAACACTTACGTTGTTAATCAGTAGTGCACTATGACTACTATGCGTGTCGATACACCCGGGAGGCAGGCCTGTGGCAAAAACTGCGCGTGCGATCGAACTCTCCCCCCGCGCTTTAAAGGCTACTGACAACTTAGGAGAATACAAGAAAGAGCAAAGCGCTGTGACAAAAATTCAAGAGTGTAGCGGCTAAAAACCAAATGGACCTGGGTGTTTTATACACCCATATAGCCTTTAAGGGTTAAAGGAGGTCGACTGGTCTTTGAGACCAGTTTGAGATTTGTAACCGCTTAAGACTACTACCTGACTACGATTTTCAACATATGAGACAAACCAGCGATATAAGTTGCCTCTGAATCCGACCCGCCATAGCTTGCTGAGTAGGATGCTGTGATCAATGAATGTGCGATTCTTATTTTCCTATATTGATGTTATTAATTTCTTTCTTTCTTATGAATGTACGAAGTGTTTTTGTTTTTTCTTTTTTTTTTAATTATTTTTTTTATCAATGTTTAGTGTGTTATGTTTTAATTTCTTGTGTTTCTTGCTTTAAAATTTAAAAGTGAAAACGAATAATTGGCCTTCACAGCCTAATTCTTGTACTTTTATTTTTTTTAGCTGTAAGTTTTTTAAACATAAATAAATAAAAAAATAAATAAACCTGCTCTGAATATATCGATCATATCATGGCTAAATTCCATCATCTGCATGGCATCTGCTTCCGAGCGTCGGTGCGGTAGCGGGGTGCCAAGCATTTTTTGGGTTTTCGAAATGGACAATTTATTTATGGCCCCATGGGCCATTTGAATTTCACCGGACTTTGTAGCTTAGCGCTGACGGCGCTTAGCCGGAACTTAAACTACTCCTACATACGATACGCCTAGGGGCACCCGAGAGGGCACGGACCTCGGCTTAGGACGTCGTATATTGACACTCCCACTGGGTCGGAAGGCTGATAAGACGTTGACCAGCAGTGGACACACTGCTATTTTCACTTGTTTGTTTACAAGAATTGGTAAGGGGTACGCAAAGATGTTTTTTTAGAATATGAACACTTCCATCTGCAGATTGTGCAGATCAGAAAGGACGACCTCTTCTTCATTCTTCAAATTTAAACGACCGCACTTATACTCATTATACCAGCGGTACACAGTTGCTTTAGAAGGCTCCTTGTTCACAAAAGCCAATTGAAATTCAAAATTTAAAATTATTATGTTTCTTTAAAACAAGTGAATATAAATAAAGTGCCTGGAACCTCCTAGTAGGCACAATATAAATTACACCTGTGTTAGGAGACACCGGTCTTCCTTAGTTCTAGCACAAAAATCACATCGTTACCTACTTACATTATAATTAAGTATTTATTCATTATAGTATATTATTATCAATTATAGTATTACGAGTATTTAGCAATTTGGTTGTGTGAGTGCGAGTTAAACATACATGTTACGTAATATTATATGATATTAAAATGTTTAGTCAATTCGTTAATGTAGCTGTACAGACTGTCGCTTAAGTGTAGGTTACAAAGGTCTTAGGTCATTACATATGAAATTGGCGTTACAAGGGAGTAACATAAAGTAAACAATTTTTAAATATAATCTATTTATTTAATCAAAGTATGTACAATTGCTATCTACGCACTTTTGCCGCATAGGTAGTTCATTGATCCCTATACTAAAAAAACCATTCGGACGGGAATCAATAAAGTCTTTGAAGGCGCTTTGGACTGCCCCATCGGAGTTGAATTTCTCCCCTGCAAGAATATATCCAAATTTCGAAAAGAATGGTAATCTGTTGTAGCAAGGTCCAGGGAGTACGGTGGATGTCTTCGACATTCCAATTGATGCTTCTCTTATTTGGTAGCCGTCTGTTGTGCAGTGTGTTGTCCTGAAGCAGCAGTGGCCTAGAGCGATTGACCAGCCTCGGTTGTTTAGCAGCTAGCTTTTCCATCATGGTTTGCAGTTGCTGACAATAGACATCTGCCGTAATCGTCTGGCCAGATTTAAGAAAGCTGCACTTAACGACACTGACACTAGTCCACCAAACACTCACAAGTAACTTTTTTTGAGTAAATTTTCGCTTGGGGCAAGATTTGGCTGGTTCGCCAGGGTTCAACCATTGCGACGAGCGTTTCCAATTGTCGTACAGGATCCACTTTTCATCACAGGTAATGATTCGATTTAAAATCCTTTCATTATAGTTCCAGTTAAGTAATGTAACGCAGCAATCGAAGCGCGTTTGTCGGTTTGCTCCACTCAATTCATGAGGTACCCACCTCTCAAGCTTTTTCACCTTCCCAATTTGCTTCAAGTGGATTAAAACACTACAACGCAGCCTACAGCTTAATCGGACGTGGATTGCGATGGATTCGCTTCCACAATAGCCTTCAATTCTTCATTATCAACTTTGGTCTCCGGCCATCTACGGGGCTTGTTCCACAGGTCAAAATTTCTAGAACGAAAACGTTGGAACCAAAAACGCACTGTGTATTCCTTTGCGAAACCGTTTCTGCAGCACTAGTGACACGGTGGAACTCGTACTCGTCAATAAGGCGATATTTCAAGTTTTCCATTTTGTAAACTAAGTGACTCGAAGAAAACACCAAAAGAGGAAAAAACAAATGAATTAACCAAAAATGAGATAATACAGATCAAAGTGGCCAGTACGACAAAACGCCAATTTCATATGTAAGGACCAAATATTTTGTTTTCTTCGTTACAAACATAGGAAGATCGAGCGTCGTATTGTCGCTGTGCGAACGTGGTTTCAACATAATTTCTTTTAATAACGTTAAAGGTTCATCTTGTTCATATTTCTCTGAATCATAATATAAAGAATTAGCATTTGTTTTTAATATTAAGTGTAGGGTATATAGCTGTAGAACTATAAGGACGTCGATAGTTTTATAAAATTCTTCAGTGCTGAACCTGGACGGTGTAAAGTACATGCTCTTGAGTAGATACCGTTGTCCTCGTTCAATACTTACAAAACTTGTTTTAGTAGCTTCCCCCCCCCCGCACTGAAATGCAGTATCGTAAAGCCGATTGTGCCAATGATATGTAAATTTAATTTAGAAACTTAGGTGTTGCTACATGACGAAGTTTTTTTTTAGATCCCGTATAAGCTGCCTCAACCTACCGTTGACGTTTTCAATTTATGATCCCAAGTATAACACCTGGTATTTAGTAGAGGTAACCCTTTGAAGTCATGGACTGTGACAGTTGACACAATCCGTAGCATGACATTGGTGCTATTTTATTGTAGTATCTTTTGGTGGTTGTGTTTATTAATGGAAAACAAATATAAGTAGTTTTACTGACATTTAAACTTAGAAGTTTATGTCTGAGCCATTTATAGACCTTAACCGACCCCTGTTTGGTCTTGTGAAATACACCACTCCAACTTTTGCCCGAAAATACCAAAGCAGTATCATCGGCATCGGAAAAGACGTTTCCTCCTTCTCTATTCAACCTTGGGCTCCAGGACGCTGCCTTGGGGCATACCATATACAATTTAAGTGTCATCTCTTGGATGATTTCCTATTTTGACCCTCCGTGTACGACCCTGCAAGTAATCACCAAGCAATTTCAACGGCTTTTTGCGTATACCGATACATTCCAGTTTTTAGGAATGGGAAGAGAGACGGTACTAAAAGCCTTCCCTAGATCAAGAAAGACTGTGATGCATTTTTGTCCTTGGTCAACGTTTTTAGTAATAAGAGAAGTAACTGCCAATATAGCATCCTCAGTAGACATTTGCTGTCTGAAACTAAATCGTCTTGGAGATAATTTATTGAATTTTCTCAAGCAGTCAATGAGTCGGTTATTTATTATCTTCTCTAAAATGTTTAAGACTGATGGTAAAACTGAAATTGGTTGAAAAAAAATGGTTGCCGTTGTCTCTCCCCCACCTTTTACTTTATATACTTTGACTTTATACTTGTGACACGCCACTGAAAACCGGGGGATGCAGTGAGTCACATGTTTAAATTTAACAAGTTCTGAGCATGCGGTATCCTGCCTAACCTCGTCATATGCAATCGAGATTCTCTGCCGTTAAAACCAACTAGAAAAGGTATAAGCAGATACTCAAAACTGATAGGAATTCCATCAACGTAATGGTTTACTGGTTCGTTTCAAAATAAACTCTTTTATGAAATTTGACGTGCTCTTGTCTACCACTATACCTAGTTATGGTGTCATTAAACTATGTATGAACCATCATTTTATAATTCTCCAAATACCTAACTACTGCAAGATGCTGATGATTATAAACATATGATAACTTTGGGATTATTGTGACGACCGAGTGGTAGTAGCCTTCCCTCATACGCCGAAGGTCCCAGGTTACAATGTCATGTCGTGTCAGGTTACAATGTCATCACACAAATGAATGTCCTGACTGGGCGGGTGAAAGAACAGTGAAAGAATTTATAATCATAATAAGATATTTTATGAATATGTTAAAAAGTTTTCAAAATTATTTAAACGAGTTTGCAGTGTAGCTAAATCTAATTAAATTTATAATAAAACTAAATATAGTACTAACATTTCAAAAACTGCATGGCATATAATTAATCAGGAAACTGGGAAAGCAAAAGAACCACACACCAAATATAATTTAAAAATTAATGATAAAGTGTTGTCAACTGACAAAGAAGATGCTGAAGCATTTGAAATTTTTTTTACTGCCATCCCTGTGTCAACTACTTCGAGTATTAATTCATGTTCCACTCTTGCACAGTCACTGCTAACGGAAAATGTAAATTCATGCGATATTGATTTTATTTTTAAACATGTTACTGTTCCACAAGTTTTAAATGCATTTAAAAGCATTAAAGTAAAAAATACTGCCGATTTAGATGGGATTTCTGTTAAAATTATTGAATCTGTCATTGATGGTATAGCCCCGTACTTAGCCAGTATATTTAATGACTGTGTTGATAATGGTGTTTTTCCTGATTTAATGAAATTGAGTAAGGTGCTTCCAATATTCAAAGCAGGTAGTATGTCTGACCCTAATAATTTTAGACCTATATCTATACTACCAACGCTCAGTAAGATTTTTGAAAAATTAATTTTAAATCAATTACTTTCTCATTTTTACGGTAATAGTATAATGAATTTTAAGCAATTTGGTTTCACGCGGGGTCGCTCAACAACCGATGCCGGTGTTGAGCTCATAAAACACGTATTCAGCGCCTGGGAGGAGTCGTGTGATGCTATTGGTGTCTTTTGTGACTTGTCCAAGGCGTTCGACTGAGTGGATCATACTACTCTACTCATGAAACTGCACCATTACGGCATTCAAAACCGAGCGCTTGCCTTGATTAAATCATATATTTCTAATATTAGGTCTTTACCTATGAAATTGCCGTTTTTCACAAAATAAATGAAGCGTAATTTTTTTATATATTTTTTATTTCTATTAATCAAAATAATCACCCATGCAATCAATGCATCTTTGCCAACGCATTGGTAGCTTATTGATGCCTTTCTTGACTTTCTTGCCTGGACGGGAGGCAACAAATTCTTCAAAGGCATTTTGTACGGCCTCTCGGGTATTGAATTTTTTTCCCGCCAAGAAGTTATCCAAATTCTGGAAAAAGTAGAAGTCTGTAGGCGCAAGGTCTGGCGAGTACGGCGGATGACGGAGAACTTCCAACCCCAACTCTTGTAGCTTGGAGACCGTCTGCTGTGCAGTATGAGGTCGCGCGTTGTCGTGCAGGAGCAGTGGAGCCGAACGATTGACCAAAGCTGGTTGGAGACGTGCGAGCTTCTCCATCATTGTGTTGAGTTCTTCACAGTACACATCTGCAGTAATGCTTGTCCCGTTTGGCAAGAAGCTGTGATGAATTACACCCGCGTTAGACCACCAAACAGTGACCATCACTTTTCTAGGGGTAAGTTTTCGTTTAGGGCATTGTTTGGGTGCTGAACCAGGGTCCATTCAACTTGCTGAGCGCTTACGATTGTCAAACAGGATCCATTTCTCGTCACAAGTAACAATGCGGTTCAGAATTCCTTCATTTGTATGCCTGCTGAGCAGTGCAAGGCACGTCTCCACGCGTACTTCGCGCTGGCGGTCATTGAGTTCGTGGGGTACCCATTTGTCAAGCTTTTTTACCTTGCCAATTTGACGCAAATGGACCAATATTGTTTTGATGCTAACGTGGAAAGCTGCTGCTAATTCAGCCGTAGATTGAGTTTCATCAGCTTCCACAATTGCCTTTAATTCGTCATTGTCGACTAAATTTTTCGCACGACCACGGGGTTCATTTTTCAGGTCAAAATTTCCAGAACGGAAGCGGGTAAACCAATAACGGGTGGTGCGTTCGTTTGTAGTGTTCGCTCCGTAAACGTCGTTGATGTTGCGTGCCGCTTGTGCCGCTTTGCTGCCACGACGGTACTCATACTCCATAATTACTCGAATTTTTAACTTATCCATGATGACGAAAAATGTTCGAATGTGTTGAAAACAAAACACTAACTATTAACCCTTAATTCGACGGATTTTTTTTTTAATTATAGTTGTAAAGTTGTTAAAAATTTCGATTCTTAGCTTTTAGCGGACCCTAGAAAAAATACCTAAAAAATCCACCTATTTCAATTTCCTGAAAAATTTACGTGCTTTATACTGGACATTATCAAGTTCACAAGAAATTGATGCACACTAACCATGTGCAGTATACTTCCCACTGTCAAGGAGAAACAATAAAAGAAACACGCGATTCATTAGGAGAATATTAATTATATTTTGGTAAATTATTAACTCTGGTGTATGCTTACATAACTATTAGTAACTCAGAAAAGTACAAAAATCTCACTTATGTTTTGAACAAAATAAGTAATATCTTCTTCATAATAATCAACATTTATTCTATTTAACAATTATAATCAGCCATGTAGTTTTCAAAAATATCAAAATTAGTCACTAGCCTACCTACTTACTTATTATGGAACTTATAAAAACAATTTCTTTTGGCCACTAAGCATAGTCTCTGCTTGCATTTGGAACAATGCATGTTCGTTTTATTATTCTTGCAGAACTTGCAACGTCCATATGTTGTATATTCAGCCCAGTGGTTGTATCCATCATAGCGCACAGAAACTGGGGGCCTTGGTGCACTTGGATTTTGGATCAGTGCTTTTTTTGGCACAGGGCTTGGTAGTTCCGTTTCAATTGATCTCCCCTTGCACCTCAATTCAACAGCCAACCTGAACTTTTTCAGGCTTATATTTTTCATTCTATTTTTGTTGCATTTTCTCCTGTAGAGCAGCCAAGCATTGTTAACTGATATATCTAACATTTGGCCAAAGATGTTCATATACCAACGACGGCTCTTGAAACATGTTCTGTAGAGAGCTATCAGCATATCGCACAAGTCAACTCCGCCCATATGTTGATTATAGTGTCTAACTAACTGCGGACACGCGACACCAATTTTTTTCTTGTATTCTTTGCTCCATCTCTTGACTTCTTGAACTGGGTAAGCATCTGCATAAGAACAAGCCAATGTCACAACTTTATTATCGAACCATTTGACAATAGCGACCTTTTTGTCGTCGTCTACGATTTGGGAAAAAGACCCTCTCCCTCTTTTCTTAAGTTCTTTGTCACTTAACAGTCCCTTGCCACAACCTTTCAATCTGTTTTGGCGTATGGTCCCGAGACTAAAATCCCGCGGTGTTCACGTAGATACCAGATCAAGTCGAGCGTTGTGAAGTAGTTATCGAAATAAACGGCACATCCTGGAGTCCGAATTATATTGCAAAGGGCTAGAACCATTTTAGCACCTAATGTCATCTGCTCTTCCTCCTCACTAAAGTCGATATATCAAAAAGTGTCATCGCCGCCGTATAATAAAAAATCATAGACGATTCCAGACGCACCAGCACGTACTACATTCTTGAATCCCCATTTATTGGGTTTCATTGGGTTATACTGCCTCCGGTTTCCTGCTTTAGTACCTTTGTACGGTATTGTCATTTCATCGATGCTATACTTCATCTCTTCTTCCGTTGCAAGGCAGTTTCGTCTTATTTTTTCAATAAACGGTCGTATCTTGCAATATCTGTCCCCATCAGAATTGGCGTTGTCCACAAAGTGAATATTACGTCGAATCAGCTCGAATCGTTTGAATGGCATGACGTCAGCCACTTGAGCATATCTGAATTCTGAAGACCAATAGTCTAGATAGGAAGGCATGTTCACTATACCAATGATAAGAAGAATAATGAGAAAGTCTTTCAACTCGTCTATGGTCATTTGTATACATTTGCCCGTTCTTTGTGTCGAGTATAAGTTCGTGTTGTTGACGATATCAACGAGTATATCCGGAGAGAAGAACAGATGAAAAAAGTCCAACGGAGAGTCAGTATCCGGTAAATCAAACACGAAGACATCTGACGGAATATCAGCTTTATGTCTGAATTGCCCTTTTTTCCATTTGTAGCTGACAATGAGTGTGGTTTTGCTCTTTTTTGTTTGGACATTTGTCACAGCCCGTACGGGTATTTTCCTTTTATGCCTGGTTATCCTTGACATTGATGGACTAGCAGTAGACGAAGCATCTGATGGAATCGACAATAATGAAGCCAAACTTGGTAAAGCATCATAATTCACTTCACCTGTCGGTGGAATCATGTTGTTAATAATAGGGGTCAACGGAGGTCGCTCATGGTTTATGTTATCTTCGCGTTCTAATATAGGGTTGTTTTCACTGTCACTGACATTAAGACGGTCCACTACCTGAAAATTTTCGTTTTCTGTCTCCGTAAAAGTAATACCTTCAACGTTATTCTCGTCACTGTCGAATGAATTATTGTCTTGGAAATCATTTTCAGAGCTGTCTAATATATTCATGCGCTCTAAGCATGAATCGATGGATGGGCAGGGTGAGGAGGACAATTCTTCAGTTCTATTAATAACAACTTCCTCTTCTGGTTCAGAACCAGTATCTATATCAGAAGGAGCATTTTCAGGCGGCACCAATGCTACTAAGCGTTGTCCTCTTGATTTGAAGCTCTGAAAAATGAAAAATAATAAGGCACAAACTAGTTTATCTGCGGATGCTTAAAATATTATTATGAAAAATAACAAAAGACAGTTTTCAATAATACGGCAATGGGAAAAGTACTTGACATATGAATTTGTATTTAGTTTTCTACTTCTTTGATAAGGAGAAGAATACTGGACGTAGTATTTAGCAGTTACTTTACTAGTGATTTGACAGTGGGAAGTATACTGGACATGCAAAGGCTTAAGTCCATAGTGTTTGAACCGTCGGCCGATGATGTTTCAGCATATAATACCGTCATGATTATTTTTAATAGATTGACTATATAGTCATAAACCTTATTTAAAAGGTTATTGAACTAACTTTTTTTTTGTGGTATTTAAATTAAATGATGAAGTCAAAGGAAATCTTACGTACAACACTAGAGTCACGTGTCCAAAACACATTTATACATTAGTCATTAGACTAACTTAAAGGATTTTAAAGGAAGAGGTATCTATCTGTGACAAGTCGAGGAGGTCTCAAAATGCGAGAAACTGACGGTACTGAGCCACATTATCTCACCCCCGTGCAACTTTAATAGACGCAAACAAGCTTAACCTTCCGCGCTTATGAAGCTTGTTTTCAGCTCGAGTTCTTATTGCCTAACATAGGAGAGTTTTTTTGGATAATTTAGTTTATTTTATGGTAAAATACGTTCTAATATAAAGGAAAACCAAAAAGGAAATAACATGGGAAGAAAAAAAGTCAAAAAAAAGGAAAACTGAAAGAGCACATCCACTTGTTGCTAAATAACAGAGCAAATATTGGATTGACGTATTTGAATTTTGAAGTTTGGTGATAGGGATCCTGAACTAAAAAAAAACAAAACTCACAAAAAGTTATAGTTGCAACCGAAATAATGCTTTGCAAGATTATACAATTAACATAATTAAGTTTGTAATATGTTTTTGATATTATTTATGTAGTTTTAAATGTATATTTTATATGTTTACTTTACTTTTTATAAAAAGCTTTATGCATTTTTCTTTAGAATAAGCCACCAGTAAAACTTCTTTTGCATTGAATCAGTAACCCCAACGTTGCGCAGCTATTGTATGGAGACTCCTCACGTTTAGTTTCTTATTAATTGAGATAATTTAATTGGGAAATAATTTAGTTCTGATACTTTTTTAAATAATCATTTACATAAATGATACGAATTATCGTGCATTGCATTCGTCCATTAAGTGTTGAAACAAAAAGCTTACTGACGGTCTAAAATGGACTTAACCCTTTCGGGTCTAATAAAAACGAAACAAAAGACAATAAAACAATCAAAACAAAATAAGTGGTTCTCCTGTTATGTTATCTGTACTTTTTAATAATATGACAAGTTAATAAGTTGTTAAACAATTAATAAAATCCAACTTACCGAGAGCCCGCGCAACGCGTCCTTCCTCCCTGCCATTTTGCCGGTTACTACTTGCAACCCGTTGATGTGTGCGCGTTGCTGATTTTTGACAAAGTAGTTGGATAGTTCAGGGTGCATTTATACACCTTAAATTCGAGATATATGCAAAATTTTTTAATGTAGACTTTTTTTCACTCAATGGGAAATATACTGCACGGCATCGAATTAAGGGTTAAACAAATGACGATTTTAGAAAAAGAATTCCATGTTCGTCAAATAAAATTAATTTAAAATTAGAATTATCAGTGAAAAAAAAATTATTTTCATTTGAGATGGTCAGTACGGCAAAACGGCAGTTTCATAGGTAAAGACCTATTAGAAAACAGAAAGTTGCAATAAATGGAGAAAAATCACCAGGATCGGCAGTGACAATGGGTGTGCCCCAGGGCTCAGTTCTTGGTCCTTTCCTATTTTTAGTTTATACCAATGATCTGCCATCGGTCGTTAAGAATCAATGCGAGGTCATATTGTTTGCTGACGATAATTCCTTCTTGTTTAAAATCAAAAGACAAGAAACTGACTATCGAGCAGTATTACAACAACTGTAATGGCCTAATATAATTCAATAATCTGCGATCCTTGGTTAAGAATCAATGCGAGGTCATATTGTTTGCTGATAATACTTTCCTTCTTATTAAATTAAAAGTCAAGAAACTGATTATCGAGCAGTGATCGAATGTACCTCTAAAGCAGAGAAGTGGTTCTCGGCTTATAATTTGCTCCTCAATGAAAAATAACCTAAATGTGTTATGTTCACATTGCCAAATGTCAAACAGGTAAACACAAACATTGTAGTTAAGAGCTAGGAACTGACTCCTGTAAACTCAACTGTATTTCTGGGCATAACCTTAGACGCCAAACTCCAGTGGGGACCGCATGTTGTTGGTTTAACGAAAAGGCGCATATGCTGTTAAAAATTGCGACAAATTTCAAATAAATAATAATAATAATAATAAGTTATTTATTTCAGACCACAAGTAATCCATATATCGGTTAGTAACAATTTTAAACTTAAAGACTAGATGTTAGTAAAAAAAAAAAAACACAAGAAAAATCACAAGAAAAATCACAATAAACAAAAAATATTAACATTATTTAATTCATAAATGGATTCCAACTTGGCTTTTGTGCCTTTCTAACCAGCAGGCTAACATTGGCGCGTCCCAGCGGCTCTCTAACGTGCTCAGGATGGTGTTGGAAGTGCTCCGTATACGCCGAAGTAAAGAGGCGCATCGTTTGCGCATAATGGCAGTGAACCCGTCCGTGCTGGCCTCTGCGAACATGAGGGAAGCACTGCAGAATCGCGGCAGCCCCATCAGTACCCTGAACGCGTTGTTATACTGGACGCGCAGATCGCTGTATGCCTTCTTTGTATAGTTAACCCACAGACTGCATGTATAGAATGATTGACAAAAAGCTTTGAAAAGAATATTTTTTACATTTTGTGTGCATTTTGCAAATCTGCGGGCCAACATATTACAACGAACAGACAGCGACCTGCGTTCTCTCTCAATGTCCAGATTATCTGTCATGTCATCCGTGACCCAGTGACCTAGATACTTAAAACGTTCAACTTTTTTTAATGGACTTCCACAAAGAGTTATTTTAGGTATATTAGTGTAACGTTTCTGATCTGGTCTAAATATCATGTACTCGCTTTTTACCGCGTTGTATTTAAGCCCTTGCGCCTCCGCGTATGACTCACATAAGTTCAGCAGTTTTTTTAACGCACCAATCGATGGACTAAGCAGGACCATGTCATCAGCATAACTTATATTGTTTATACAAACGCCGTCTATATGACATCCGACACCAGTACTGCTCAGACCATCGATCAGCTTGTTCATATATATATTGAACAATATGGGAGAGCTCAAACCCCCCTGCCTTACACCACATTCCACTTTGTACTCCTCAGAATATACACCAGCCCATCTCACACTATTTTTTTGGCTATAATACCAAAACCTAAAAAGCGCTACAATTTCGTCAGGTACTTCAGTTTCTAATTTTATTTTATTCCATAAGATGTCATAGGACACGAGATCAAAAGCTTTGCTTAGGTCCAAATAACATGCAAACACTGGTGTCCTCCTAGAAGTGTAGTACTGAACAGTCTGCTTAAGGCACAATATAGCACTCTCGGTGGAAAGGCCCTGTCTAAAACCGAACTGAGCGTCACTAAGCGAGACATGTTTATTCAAACACCTACTAAGCAGACTGTCCAGCACCTTAGCAATAACAGTCGCAAGAGAAATTGGCCTATAGTTGCAAACGTCAGACGTATCACCTGTTTTATTCTTAGTAATTGGTACAATAATTGTGCGCATTAAGTTCTCAGGTAAAAAACAATGAGCAATACAAAAATTAAAAAACATTGATAAAACCCTAGGCAAGTGAACACCCGCATGCTGCAAATGTTTTATGCTGAGATGATCATGACCCGGGGATTTACCTCTCACCATACTCTTAACTACTTTCTCTATTTCTTAAGCGGTAAAATTGACACTAATCGTAGGACTGCACACCCCGGCATCGGACATCTGCAGCGACGGCCCCAGCGGCGATTCTACTTTAAAATGTTGCTTAAACAAATTTGCGATGTTTCCAGCACCATGCGCACCCGAGACGCACACGGGAAGGCTGGACTTATGCTTTTGCTTTTTAGTATTTTTCCAAAAGTGACTGAAATTTTTATTATTGTAATTTTCAGCCAACATATTCATTTTTATTTGCTCTTGGTTTTTCTGACACCATTTTAATTTAGCTTTAAAAAGTTTCCTTGATTCCTGCATCTCACTATATAAGAAACCAAAACCGGGTCTACCATGTTGTATCCAGTTTTGAAAACTAAGTCGAGCCCTAGCGTGCGCGTCCCGGACGTGCTTATTCCAACCAGGAATGTATTTTTTTACACTTCTTTTTTCAATATTCTGGCTACACGCGGCGGCTTCCGAAAGTATACAAATTATATTTTCATACATATTGTTCACTAATATTCTATGCTCCTCCCTCTCACACCTACCGTCGCAACATTTCTTTAACTCCTCGGGAAAATCTATTTTTTTTAACCGTTCATGACAAATATTGTGATACATTAGTATTTGTTCCTTATCACGCTCTCCCCACACTATTTTATTGACATGTGTTCTAGGGTATACAATTTTGGAATTTATAACATTTAAATTACATTCTAATAATATAGGAAAGTGGTCAGACCAGAAGGTATCATAGAGAACAGTTACAGAAAGTACAGACGGGCGGGCTGCGCTTGTTACCACGCAGTGATCCAGCCAGCGGCGGCTACCGTTCGCCTCACTCACAAACGTATACGTGTCCGACGGTAACAGTTCCAAGTCCACGCACGACCACCGTTGTTCAGAACAAAACGACAAAAGTTCAATTGAAAAAGACTCACCGGGGTGTGCGTTATAGTCTCCTAGCATAAACACGGACTCCACACAATGACTCTCAATGATAGCCGCCATTTCACTAAAACACTCAGTGAATTCCACTAAATTCTCACTTTTATCAGTAGGCATATAAGTTGAGAAGAACATAATACACCGATTATCAAGTGACATTTTTGTCGCAGCAAGCCGAACACTACTACACTTCACTATAGTTACCGTAGAAAACATAGACTTCCTCCAGAGTAAGAACTGCTCGTTTTCTTTCGATTTGTTTCGGTTACTTCCATAGCCTCATGAAATATCGACGGTAGAAAGCCAAATGTATTAACGAACACTTTGGGTCAAAATGAGTTTTATATATGGTTAGAATCAGCGAATTATTCTCTATCGATTGATCCGGGTTCGGAGTAGATCAGAGCACTTTTGTGGTCGTTAATACAACGGTGATTTTGAACATTCTAAGATTTTTTAGTACTTTATCACCTACGATTTTTACGATTTTGTTAATAAACCGAACATATTTATTGCAATATGTTATTATTAATATGTCTATCATCGATATGACCTTCTTTTGTGGAGGGGTGCTATCGACATCGACACTATATTTATTCTGCAGAAAAGGGCCGTTCGCGCAATGCTTCAGCTCGGTCCAAGTCACTTAGAAATAAATTTAAGGAAATAAATACTCTTACTTTTCATCCCCAATATATTTTAGAAAATATAATGTTTGTGAAAAGAACATAAACCAAGTGTAAGAAAAAGTGATTTGCACAACTGCAACACAAGAGGAGGAAATAAGCTGGAAGCTTATTATAGTAGGTTTCATAAAGTGACGAACTCATTCATGGGTCAGTGTATACGCTTTTATAATAAGGTTCCCCAGGATATCCAAGGTCTTCCTTCTGAAAAATTCAAAGAAACCATAAAGCAACAGTTGTGAGCTAAAGCTTATTATAAAATATCCAATTATATATAAATATCCGACACAAGCCCTTGGGTATAATCCCTTCATTTACAGGCTTCTACTAGTATTTGTAATAAAACATGTGTAATGTGTCTGTTTGTACGCAGAAGAGATCTTCTTCCAGATTAATATTTAAAGCGTCATTGTCACTAAAGTACGTCTTCTTATGGTAGCGTCGGGTGACGCGTGGCGCACTTCCCTCTAATATGGTTGAGGAGGGCGATGGCTGGATTCCGCATTTACCCCGTGAACGGATGCTGTCTGAGGATGTTTGGAAGTTTATCGGGAGGGATAGTTGCTGAGAGAACAGATGCAGATAAGAATAATTTTGTATGGACAAAAAGAGACATTGTAAATTTGTTTTGGATCACCATACAGCACACGGGGGAGGGGCAGAATAAGTGTACCTATATACATTTTAACAACAATGATCCGAGAACGAACACCTGTGTTCATCACACGAATGAATGCCCCGGCCAGGCTCGAGCCTGGGAACTCCGGCGTATAACGCAGGGCTTGATTCGAAGGCCACTCGTCCGTCGAATTAAGTGTCTTATTAAAAACACGCTGTTGAGAACGACTTTTTACTTGTAACAATTCTATTTTTCAAAAGAACCTAAAGCCTGTTTTTGTCGAAAATTACCAGTATTTTACTAGAAATATTCAAAGACATGAAAGGAACATAACTTATCTTTCGCTATTTCAACTCTATTGCAGATGCAGCGTCTAATGAATGCAAGGGTCATCTACTAGGATTGGAATTCAAAATTTAAACCCAGCAGATATTAGAAAAGAATACGCACACATTAGTTTGAACACCACACATGTAATTGACAAAACTAATTATTGTAAACAAACAAGTGAAAACAGCAGTGTGTTCACTGCTGGTCGAAGTGCCCTTAGGCGTATCGTATGAAGGAGTAGTTTAACTTCCGGCTAAGCGCCGTCAGCG
Source organism: Marasmarcha lunaedactyla (assembly GCA_923062675.1). Lineage (NCBI taxonomy): Eukaryota > Metazoa > Arthropoda > Insecta > Lepidoptera > Pterophoridae > Marasmarcha > Marasmarcha lunaedactyla. The sequence goes on from OV281363.1 coordinate 16,914,077, forward strand.
CTGGGCCACAAAGTCCGGTGATATTTAAAAGGCAAGTTCGAAAAAAAATGGTCAATGTTTTATTTAAAAATTACCTTTTTGCTATGGCTTGGATAGTTAATTAGGGAAAAATAGAACTATTGACAAACATTTTATAATTTCTGAATCACTATGGTAATAACATAAATTATTTGATATTAACTTCGAGAACGGTTCTATTTAAATCTGCTCATTGCAATGCGCCGCTCCCCGCGCCTCCGCCGCCGCCGCACCGCGCCCGCTAACTTCGAGACCGAGGTCTTAAACTCGAAAGGAGAGTACGTTCGTATTTAAAAAAGTAGGCCTAGTGTCAGCACTGCTTTAGTTATAGGTTTCCCAGGAAAGACTGTCCCCACCTTCTGAGTAATTTGAATCACCCCGATGTAAGTTTACAAGCTTTTTCCGATTTTTCAACATTGGTCGATTCTTGAGCTTGTTTTGGCAATAACTCTATAAATAAATGAGATAATTGATAAATTATTCTTGTATTTTTTAAATCTATTCGCATTAAAAAGTAGTAGGTATGTAAGGTCGTATTTGAATGAAACCAATAAAGAACGCCTACACAATCGGTAGGTAGGTACTAATTATGTTCGCTGCAGTCCCCTAAATGTATACATATGTACATACGTTCAATGAATTTAGGAAAACAAACCGAACACTTTATATTACCTTTTATTTACTTAAAATAAATAATCTCGTATAAATAACATCAATCAATCAATCAGTAAAACAGGCACAAAAACAGATTGACAACGAGAACAATAATGGCCGCCTGTAGTTGCGTTCCGTTGCTCGTTCGGTGGAACATTTTCGCTTGCGTTATGTTTATAGCTTCTTGTGGATCTTCCAACAGTGGTGTAATTTCTGAATAATCTGATGTTGATGGGATTGAGTAGCCGACTGGAATAAGTAAATTAACTTAATACGGACTTTTCTCGAGCGAATCTTGTCTTGATCTTGTCTGGGGCTGTACTGCAGTCCTTTCTATTGTAACTGTTGTTTTTAATTGTTGGTTTTAGTTTAAAGGATGGAACAGCCAGTATAGAACATGTTTCGAACCGGGCTGGGTATATGTACGATATACAGAAAGGTTGCAAAAATACAGGTTATTGTGTTAAAAATACGATAAAAATCGTAAAATTAATTAAATGTTACATATAGATTTTCTTTCTGCCTTTTTTCGTAGGTTAGGTAACTTCTTTTTAGGGCAGACAGACGAAAGCCATGTATATTCCTTTATTACATAAGAAAGGCAAGGAACTACGGCATGCAGCCTAGTCTACTGTAACTTATTATTTACTTTTATATTAATGAAAACAATAAAGATGACGTCACAAATTACTTAACTATCAACAAGCGGACTTCTTGGAGGAAAACGAAAGGCACTTGTTACGTTTTATACTGGGTTTTTCTATTTAATGCACAAGCTAGAATTTACTTCATTACACGCTTTAATTAATATGCATAACAAAGTAACATAGGCCAACATACACATGTGAAATCAACAAATAGTACTACTAGCAAAAAACTATAGTTTTGACGAGACATTCTTGATATTATTTCTTTAGGTATGTTGCGTGTTGTTGCAAGGTTCCAATGATAATCATTATAATTCTTGTCTTATAAGAAACTAATAAACTACAGATATCCTAATTTTGTGCAATCGATTGAAATATCTTTGATCAAAACAAGACACTATAATGGTCTGTAGTCAATAATGGAATATTCATTGTAGAATACAATATCATCATTATACATTAAACACAATCATAGGCACACAAAAAAATAAAAATCTATGAAGAGCACGTCTCCCAGGTCTATCAATCTTATAATCAGTCAATCAACCTAATAATCTAAATGTCTGACGGATGTCAAATTGATTGACGTTTCTAGAATGGACGGCAGCCGCCATTGTTAATATGGAGCATCGTGTTGCTTTTTTTTGCCTTCTATTTATTTTTGAAAACATAAATATCGAAAGAGTTCCTACGTTATTAAGCTAAATTTACATATATCGTACATAGATCTAGCCCAGGCTCTATATATTTATGAAACATACATTAAATTTTGTAGGACCAAAGACTATTCTAACTGCGGCCTAATCTTTTCAATCGTTTTTTAATATTTATTTAAATCTTAGCGGTTGGCAAGTGAAGTGTAGAGTTGACTTGTATTCTAGTAATTTCTTTTATTTGCGTTTTCACTCATGGTCTCCCTGGATACTTATATATTTTAGTTTGCTGACTTTCATCAGGAGTTCTAGAGTTACTAATAATGAAGTATAACATTTTGAATTTGACTTCTAATATACAATTCGCAAAATATGATCAAAATCTTTAAAGTTTCTTTAACCGTACTTAGTTCAAAGCTGGCCTTTTTTCTGTTAAAAAAAAAATACAATATTGGTGTAGATACTGCTCGTAAAAGTAATTTTATTAATTATTCTCACCTCCAGGTTCCGTAGCAAAGTGTAATATCGCAGATTGTTTGCTCCAACCAAACCTGAAAATATTCATATTCAAATTTTCATTTGCGTTCACACAAACACAGTTATAAAATATTTGAATTATTATTATTTATTAAATAAACTTACCTATTTCTAGAAGTGACGATAGCTTCATACACAGTGGAAGGCGTCAGTCCGTGAACCGTGTACGACGCGCTGTGGATTGGTCCTGACGATTGAAGTAAAGGAATATAAGCCGTTAATTTAATTTATTATTTAACAAATGTTGAAAGATCATATAGAAATATAAGGTTCCAAGATCCGTGCATGTCATATTATATATTAATGTATATAGATACATAAACCAATTGTGTTTGCATCTATCTCTATGACGGCACATATAAATAAAAAAATAAAACTGCGTTTATTTCAGTAATCTTGGTTACAAAATATTTCTAGGACTTCCCAGTGAGAAGAGGAAGACACTCGATTGGGAATGACCCGCTACTTCCCTTAAGGATAACATTGAGATTACAAAATAAGAGAAAAAAAAAATAAAACCTAATACAATAGCCTTTAAGAGGCTTCAAGAAAAATTAAAAGAAAGAAGAAGATTTACATTTAAAAATAAATTAAATTTCATTTAACATTGAAAGTTAGGAAATTATTTATGCATGTCTATTTTGTAATTAATAAGTTGGTAATAGGTTTGTTTTTATTATATTCATAGCCGTCGTACGAGCGCTGGATTCATCAGGTGGTGAGGGGCGTCTGCATCCACTATTAAATCGATGATGCGATGCCAACCCTAGGCTTCACTGTTGGAGTTGCCTGTGTTCCAGTGACCGCACTATCTGTTCCTTCCCTCTGACCGGAACACAACCACGTCAACGATATTATTATGGCGGTAATGACAGGAAGGCCTGTAGTAACGGTCCAGACGAGATCTTCTCAAAGAACCTCTACTACCTCTCTACTGTCAGAAAGCTGCGGAAGTTGGAAAGCGGAAGTGACTTCAAGACTAATCTAATGCCTAATCCACACAACTCGCGTAACTGGACTTCTAGTCCGGGTGTCACTCCGATGAAGGCTGCTTAGCATCCCATGTCATAGCCAGCAAGGCGGTTTTTAGTGGGTAGGTGCTCTCTGGTGAGTCCCGCATCACCCTGTAGAGTGGTGCCTGTGGAGGCATGCATGACGCATCTTCCACCTCCCTCCCCGCGGACGTTGCTGCTTAGGCGGCTAAAAGAAAAGTACCATCACTACTATCCCCGGGCACCATGATCTTCCGCCACATGTTCTCGCCGTCTTCTATGTCTTCTTTACGGATGTACGGTCGGATCCACAGGTTGTATTCTGAAAGCATGTTTAGAAATTATATTTACGTAAAATTAATTAGGTTAGGTTAGGTTAGAAAAGCGTACGGATGTTATAATTACCGCTAACTCTGTACTTTATAATAAAAAGTAGTTCAGTTCATATAACATTTAAGTATATACAATGTGTATATTGATCCATGTACAAAAGATTATGAAAAAATAAACGAATTTCTATTGCGATCCAGCGTGGCAATTCGGCCAGTCTTTTGGCTAGGTTGCCATCGATAGATTGTAGTTTACATGTCGTTTTTTAATTTGTAGCATATTTTTATCATGTAACTATTGATTTAATTTGAGAATTGTAAATATTTTTACCAAAAAAGGAATTAAATCTTTTAAAGATCTAAAAAAATTGATTATTTATATTTACTATTACTCAAACATTGTTAGTAAGAAATATAAATTTTTAAATTTTACGAATTTGCGTTCAATTGTAAAGACTATGTGAATATATCTAACATGGTATGATGTGGCTTGAAAATTTTCTTTAAGCCGTCGAACGAGCACGTCATCCAGTGACTGCATCCAGTGACGTCATCGAGTGACGTCATCCAGTGTCTGCATCCAGTGACGTCATCCAGGTTCTGCATCCAGTGACAACATCCAGTGACGTCATCCAGGTTCTGCATCCAGTGACAACATCCAGTGACGTCATCCAGGTTCTGCATCAAGTGACTGCATCCAGTGACGTCATCCAGTGACTGCATCCAGTGACTGCATCCAGTGACAGCAACCAGTGACTGCATCCAGTGACTGCATCCAGTGACGTCATCCAGTGACAGCAACCAGTGACGTCATCCAGTGACTGCATCCAGTGACTGCATCCAGTGACAGCAACCAGTGACTGCATCCAGTGACGTCATCCAGTGACTGCATCCAGTGACTGCATCCAGTGACAGCAACCAGTGACTGCATCCAGTGACGTCATCCAGTGACAGCAACCAGTGACGTCATCCAGTGACAGCAACCAGTGACGTCATCCAGTGACTGCATCCAGTGACGTCATCCAGTGACGTCATCCAGTGACTGCATCCAGTGACAGCAACCAGTGACTGCATCCAGTGACGTCATCCAGTGACAGCAACCAGTGACTGCATCCAGTGACGTCATCCAGTGACAGCAACCAGTGACTGCATCCAGTGACGTCATCCAGTGACTGCATCCAGTGACGTCATCCAGTGACAGCAACCAGTGACTGCATCCAGTGACAGCAACCAGTGACTGCATCCAGTGACGTCATCCAGTGACTGCATCCAGTGACGTCATCCAGTGACAGCAACCAGTGACTGCATCCAGTGACGTCATCCAGTGACAGCAACCAGTGACGTCATCCAGTGACGTCATCCAGTGACAGCAACCAGTGACGTCATCCAGTGACTGCATCCAGTGACGTCATCCAGTGACGTCATCCAGTGACAGCAACCAGTGACTGCATCCAGTGACGTCATCCAGTGACGTCATCCAGTGACAGCAACCAGTGACTGCATCCAGTGACGTCATCCAGTGACAGCAACCAGTGACTGCATCCAGTGACGTCATCCAGTGACTGCATCCAGTGACTGCATCCAGTGACGTCATCCAGTGACTGCATCCAGTGACTGCATCCAGTGACAGCAACCAGTGACGTCATCCAGTGACTGCATCCAGTGACGTCATCCAGTGACGTCATCCAGTGACAGCAACCAGTGACGTCATCCAGTGACTGCATCCAGTGACGTCATCCAGTGACGTCATCCAGTGACAGCAACCAGTGACGTCATCCAGTGACAGCAACCAGTGACTGCATCCAGTGACGTCATCCAGTGACGTCATCCAGTGACGTCATCCAGTGACAGCAACCAGTGACGTCATCCAGTGACTGCATCCAGTGACGTCATCCAGTGACAGCAACCAGTGACTGCATCCAGTGACGTCATCCAGTGACAGCAACCAGTGACGTCATCCAGTGACTGCATCCAGTGACGTCTTCCAGTGTTTGCATCCAGTGACGTCATCCAGTGACAGCAACCAGTGACGTCATCCAGTGACTGCATCCAGTGACGTCTTCCAGTGTTTGCATCCAGTGACGTCATCCAGTGACAGCAACCAGTGACGTCATCCAGTGACTGCATCCAGTGACGTCATCCAGTGACTGCATCCAGTGACGTCATCCAGTGACTGCATCCAGTGACGTCTTCCAGTGACTGCATCCAGTGACGTCATCCAGTGACTGCATCCAGTGACGTCATCCAGTGACTGCATCCAGTGACGTCATCCAGTGACTGCATCCAGTGACGTCTTCCAGTGTTTGCATCCAGTAACGTCATCCAGTGACGTCATCCAGTGACGTCATCCAGTGACTGCATCCAGTGACGTCATCCAGTGACTGCATCCAGTGACGTCTTCCAGTGACTGCATCCAGTGACGTCATCCAGTGACTGCATCCAGTGACGTCATCCAGTGACTGCATCCAGTGACGTCATCCAGTGACTGCATCCAGTGACGTCTTCCAGTGTTTGCATCCAGTAACGTCATCCAGTGACGTCATCCAGTGACGTCATCCAGTGACTGCATCCAGTGACTGCATCCAGTGACTGCATCCAGTGACGTCATCCAGTGACTGCATCCAGTGACGTCATCCAGTGACTGCATCCAGTGACGTCATCCAGTGACGTCATCCAGTGACGTCATCCAGTGACGTCATCCAGTGACTGCATCCAGTGACGTCATCCAGTGACGTCATCCAGTGACGTCATCCAGTGACGTCATCCAGTGACTGCATCCAGTGACAGCAACCAGTGACGTCATCCAGTGACGTCATCCAGTGACAGCAACCAGTGACGTCATCCAGTGACGTCATCCAGTGACGTCATCCAGTGACGTCATCCAGTGACGTCATCCAGTGACTGCATCCGTTTCCATGGAGATCATTAATCGAAAAAGTTTTATATTCTTGGTTATGATAAGTATGGTAAATCATAATTTACCTAAATTTTAAGTTAAATCATAAGTTAATAAACCATGGATCTTGTGTATACATTCCTTCCTAAAAATACAAACAAGGAACATCCAGCGCAGTTACTGGAACAAAGGCAAGTCTAACTGAAGCCTAAGGTCGGAACATAGCAATTTTCAAAATTTCATGTGTAGGTACGATTATTGGTATCCGTGTCTACACGGAAGCCTCTTTACCTTTACTTAATAAGACCTTTTCGTTAGCCGACTATAAAAAAAAACAAAAGGAAAGTTACTTGTATGATTTTCCAGAACACATGGTTTGCTTACTTCGGGTCCACACCACTGTTACAATTTTTTGGAAGTTTAATTATTGCTAAAATAAAATATTACCTAAAATGGTGGAGTAAGAATCCACTTCCCATATCAAATTGAAACTGACCGGCGTCGCCTTGTTCAGCGATTGTTCCACTTTAAAGGATGCTGCGTTTGGTACTCCTGGAATATTATTAAAAAAAACATATGATTTATTTTATTCTTATCAAAGTAAATAGTAAGACACGGAGTAATATAGCAAGGTTTGGGGGTCGAAAACAACGCGGACGTTGTAAAACAATTAGCAAAAGTTTTATCAAAAATGATTTGAGAAATCGTAAAATCCAACATACATACCAACAAACTTTAATTTTTAATGTATGAATCTAAGATAAATATGCAAGTAAAACGATATTTTAAATAATTTTACTGCTGAGTTCAGGTACAAAATAAATTTAACAAAACAAGAGAAATATCATTTGATAATTCATTAAAGTTCAAATTCAATATTTATTTTTAAACATTGACAATTACTTGTTCTTATTGACGTCAAATAAAGCATGACTCTACCACCAGTTCGGAGAAACCTTCGTGAAGAAGAAATGGCAAGAAACTTCACGGGTAGGATATTTTTTTTTCAAAATAAATTTACAGTCTCTTCATGTCTATATAAAATTATTCTTATATGCATCTGTTAGCTCGGCCATCTCCCTCCTCCAAGTATCGAAGTGACGAAACCCTCAAACTTTAACGAGTTCACGCAAGCTCCAGCTATCGCCCTCCTCAGTCATATTGGAGGGAAGCGAGTGACCCGTCATCCGAGACTAGTTGTTGATATAGATTTCAAGGCACACTTGTTTTCTTACCAGCAACCGTTTTCTTTTTAAGCTCGAACGAGGATGACAATTATTTTTAAGTGTTATTATGATCATGTATTTTTAATAATCTTCGAGGGACGCTTTTGTCCCGAAGTGAACATCTTCAAAAAGAAATTATTTCAAATCTAAATTCAAATATTTATTTCTCAACATCGACAATTACTTGTTCTTATTGACGTCAAATAAAACATGACTACCACCGGTTCAAGACATGTCTCAAGACTGCCAACCCGCATATATTGCCTGATACATTCACCTCGGTTAGATGAGGTCGCTACAGTGGGATGATCAATAATGAGTCTTTCGGCAGATAGAACAAGAATATTTTTAAATTATTAAAACATCACCTTACCTGTCAGTTTGAACATAACGTCGGCCATCCCGAACTTGTTCTCAGCTCTGAACGTATAGTTCCCCAAGTCGGTCTCTCTCACGGAACGGAATATCAGTTGGTGCACGTTCCCTTGCACCATTACTATTACGCTGAAAGGTATTATATTAGATGCTTTAATGTCACGATCAATTCGACGATCGAGTGCCGGCCGGGGCATTCATTTGTGTGATGAACACAGATGTTTGTTCTCGGGTCATGGTTGTTTGTATTTATATATGTATGTTTAATCTGGGTTCCCCCCTAGTTCGCTGTATGGTCATCCATAACACAAGCTCTGCTTTGTGGCCATAGAGTTGGTGCGTTTGTCTGGGGAAAATCAAAAATCAAGCTGTATACCTATTTCTTGTATTTTATTGACATTTTGTTGACTAAAATCTGCCAAAAGGTTTTTTTTCGCTGGACTTGATAATTTATTTTTATTTTTATTAAAGTTTTACCAACAAGTGATACAACAAAACATTCACTTAAAACTATTACATGAAATACAGTAATGTAAATAATATCTATAAGTAATTATTAAAAATGAAAGAGAGATGTATTTGAGAGCATATAATATAAATGTTTTGGAGGGGCGCGCATTTCTGCCTTACTTAGCTGTACTTAGCCACCCAGCTCCTGCTATTGCCATAGAACTTTACAAATTGTATAAAAGTTATATCGGTAATATTTAGCATTTAAGACATCAATAGTTTAAGGCACGATGGGGTTGACATGTCTCTGTAGACAAAAACCCCCAATAAATAAAAATACATATTTAAAAAAAGTAATTATTCAATCAATTACAGGTAAACTCGACATACTTATTAAAATAGAAAAAGTAATATAATAATAATAATCAATCACATAAGCTGTATGGCCCCAAAGTAAGCAGAGCTTCCGTTATGGATGACCATACAGCGAACTGGGGGGATCCAGAATAAACGTACATATATAAATATCAACAACCATAACCCGAGAACAAACATATGTGTTCATCACACAAATTAATACCCCGGCCAGCACTCGAACCTGGGACTTCCAGCGTATGAGGCAGGGCTACTGACCACTACACCACTCGGTCGACAAGTACAGGTTAAGCTAGTAATGCATTCTATGATTACAAACATTGTGAATTACAAACATTGTGAATTACGAACATTTTCACTTAGTTATCTGAAATGCTCTTAAAGCACTAATATATTTACCGATCGTCAGTATGCACCGGTGTGTACCCCTTGAACCAGCTGGTGACAGCGGCGGGGTGCGCGAACACCAGGGTAGCTGCGAGAGACGCGCGCAGACCGAGCCCGGTGTGGACTGTGCTTTGCGATGCCGATATTACTGGGGCGTCTGGAGAAAACATTCAATCAATTGAGAATATGCTGTTATTTAATTGATAAAAGAAAAACAATGACGTGCAAAAAGATTTACAATATCCTACCATTTATTGTTTAGGTTCAACTTAGATTTACCAACTATGAATGCAAATTGTTGGTATGTTAGTTAATACATTTTCTATATTTGCTGTCTCTGTTTGTTTTCTAACTCTGTGGATACAGAAGAACTACCGCCAAAATCAACCAATCAGGAACGATTCTTAATTTTACTGGTGATGTACATCCGGGAAGATTATAAAACGTGGCTGTGCACGAGTGGACCATGAATTAATACTCAAGTAGCTGACACAGGGATGGCAGCAAAAAAATGTTCAAATGCTTCAGGAACTTCTCTGTCAGTTGACAATAATTTTATAACAATTTTAATTTTTAAATTATATTTGGTGTGAGGGTCTTTTGCTTTCCCAGTTTCCTGATTAATTATATTCCATGCAGTTTTTGAAATGTTAGTACTTGAAATTTTATTATTAATGTAATTAGATTTAGCTACACTGCATACTCGTTTAAATAATTTTGAATACTTTTTAACATATTCATAAAATGTCTTATTATGATTATAAGTTCTTTCACTGTACAATTCATATAATCTATTCTACTGCTGCATATTCCCACTGTTGTCCAGTCACTAAACCTAAATAAATTATTATTTACACATATTTTCTTTTTTGTTACAACAGAGTCATATTCATTTTAAATTATATTATGAATAGAGTTATATTGAGTAATAGGATCTACACAGTAATCTAATTAAAATGTTTTTTCAAATACATTATTTCTAAAAGTTTCAAGCCGTCTCTCATTGGTTTAAAGGTAATTTTTCTTTTTAGAGTGTTTTTTGCCCAATATTGCCCAATATTAAAAGTGGCCAACTGCCCGCTATGATCTGATTGTAGTTTATTAATTACTGACTTTGTATATGGACTAAATTTGTAAAAATGTTATCAAGGCATGTGGCTGAAGTCGCTGCGATTCGCGTAGGCTCTAAAAATAGATTTTTTAGGTTGTAACAATAAAAAAGATTCAAGAATCGTTTACTTTGTGATGTCTCTACTAATAAATCAATATAAAAATCGCCACAAATAATTATTTCTTTGTTTTTGTTATTTACTCTATGTAATACCTCATCCATAGTGCTCTCAAACACTTCAAACGATGAGGATGGGGGTCTGTACACACTTATTATAACATTATTCCCTATCTCAATATATCTCAATATATACAGGCTATTTCAACTGATCGCTCAACAGACAGACTTACAATATCAGTGCGTTCTTTAAATGCAAGGGCTCTTATGAGTGATGATCATTGAGCCACCACAAGTTGTTTGTTCTCTGCTGAATGAACTAGCAATTACATGATTTTTATATGAACATATAATTTGACACTGTCTGAGCCAGTGTTCTGTAATACATAGTACATGAATATTTCCACAGTTTATAAAAAGCTCAATCTGTAATTCCTTACCATCAATGCCCTGCATATTTTGATGGACTATTTTCATAATATTATCTTTTACATTTAGATTACTTAAATTACTGCTTAGAATACTGGTGCTAGATGTATTATCTGTTGTCACTAACTTATGTTTAAATTATTCCTAACACTATGTTTTGGAATATTAAATTCCAGTGGGACATAAGTATAAGTGACTGCTCAATAGAAGCAGCGGTTGTAGTCAACGAATTGACTGTTATGTATAAAATATATGATAGCGAGTGCGCTATCTGTCGTAGGTCATAATTGTACAAATTGTACCTATCATTGGTCATGTAAGGCTTAGTTATAAATTTATTTGTATCAATAAATTGAAATTTTTCGCTATGACGACATGTCATATTTTGTATATCTATATTTAGTCGATGCTTCAAAACCTTATAATCTTAACCACACAGTCAAAGCGTATAATAGGTAGATACAAATATTTAATATAACACATAAGATCATCGACTAGTTGAGTAAGTAAACAAACATATATCCATTGGCAACGCAAATATTTGATTTGACATGGCTTCTGCAAACCGTCAAAGGTATTTAGGGGATAGAACTGTAGTTTCCAAAGTTATAATACACTACACAATATTGGCAGATGGTCTTGTCCGGCATCTGGAAAACATTTAGGTAGTCACGGTAACTATTTATTTATCTTATTCATATCTAAGTTCATTCGTTTTGCCATACACAACAAGGATGTTTCGAAGTGCGGTAATTTTCTGTTTCGTGGTAACCTGCTTTGCCGGAATAATACTATATTAATAATACGGAATAATACGGAAATACGTATTATTACCGGAAAAAAGCCTGAAAAACTGCCCAGCTGGTCACCAATTCATTAATGGTAATTAAAATGAGGTGTCTGTTAAGCGTGATAATAAATTAAATGTTCATGTAGGCAAGGGTTGTTTTCCTGGTGAGGGGTTCCTTGACGGCAAATGTACAACTTCGTGGAGAGGAAGACATGGAACCCCGTATAAAAGTCCTATTCAATTGCCCCGAAGGACAACAATATATTGATGGGAAATGTCGTGAAGTGTGGGAATAAAATCTATTGGCCGTATAACTATAATGCCAGTGTAATAATAAAGTGGGTGTCGTACCCACCAAGTGTTCACTTCATGTAATAAAGTTGAATAAAATCTAAGGTGTACCTGTGCCCTGCTTGTATGTTTTTGAGATTTGCGTATTTGTACGAGCTCATCCAGAATATTTTAAAAGAAATAATGAAATGTTTAATTGCAGAGGAAGCAAAACCATAAACTATATGTACCTGCTCAACGACTTAATATATTATCAAAAAATGTTTATTGTATGGCTGTGCGTATCTATAATAAAATACCAAATAATATTAAGAACTTGACATTTAGACTATTTAAAATAAATTTATTTAATTATTTATTAGATAAGAGTTACTACTCATTAAATGAATTTTTATCATAGATTTAAGTCCTTAGCTTAAATAATTATTGTTATAAGTTTTTCATTGTTGATGTTGACATTTTAAATTTATTAATTGATAGTTTGATTAAGGTCTGATTATATGACGTCGCAAAGATTTGCACACCGTTTGACACGGTTAAATATGCTGTACTTAAATAATTAAACACCTACTGTATCGACCATATTTTGCAAATAAATTGATTTGATTGATTGATTGATTGATTAGAGCCTTCATTTTGTGCTTTAGTAATCGGTAGGTATTCTTCAATATGGTCTGATAATATTGACTATAAGAACTCTTAGAAAAGAACGCTGTTAAAGTTATTCTAACCAAAAAGTATTGGCCACGGTTTTAGGGGTTATGGATAACGAGAAACTACATTGCGACATGTTTTAAATATTATTTGATTATATGTAGGAACTTACATACCTATATATTACAGTAAAGTCTTTTTATAAGTTAGTTACAGTCGCCGAAGAAAGTGGTCAAACGCTTTTAACTAATCTTTCTATGAAACCAAGATAGTTATAAGGTTGGGGTTTAGTAAATTCAGAATACTATAACCAGGGACAATCAACCTTCTTGTTTAATGCTGTTCAAATGAACTTCACCCGTGGGGTGATGATCTGGATAGTTTAGTATACATTATCAAGTAAAAATAAATGAACAAGGTGTTAATGGAAAATTAAAAGAAAAAAAAATGTCTTTGTGTCTTATGATATTTTTAGATTTATTTAAACATGAGTATGTCAATATGATAAGATAAGAATAAATACTAATTATGTAAAAGAAAGTAATAAAAACAAATTCTATGGCAAAACTAACTCTGTAATCGCCTGCTTTAATTGATTAGAGTTTAATTTGTTCCGCCTGCATATACAAATAAGCAATAAAAATATTTTAGAAATCCGCATCACCAACGAAGTTTGAAAGTCTGGACTGGATTAAAATACTGCCTTTCCTGGTTCAGCACCATATCACAACTTTGGTATATAATCTTATAAAGGGGCACCTTGTCAGATTATATACCGAAGTTCAGTTGAATATTACAATATTTTAATATTGCTGTTGCTGTGATTCTCTTCTGTAAGTTTTGGTAGTCCAGAACTTTTAAAGACGGTATAGATCTGCAAACTTTGCTAACAAAGTCGAATACAACAAACCTATAAAGTATATCATTGGTCAAGTTTCGGCTTGCATCAAAAAAGTTCAAGTAACCAACTTAATCATGTCGTTTGAAGGATTGCTCAAAATTTATTGGAATTTGACGTTTCCACAAAAATACAGCGTACGCTTTCAAGAGTTTGGCTCGCACGACGCTATCCACCGCTTTAACTTGCTTCTTCCTCGTCACTGTACATGGACAAACCCCATCATACGATTGATTGATTGATTGAATGATTTTCCCATCTAAGGTAAATTCACATTGTGAATTATGACTTATGCAAAACATTAACTTGGAATTATATCTTTAAAGAAACTTAGGATATATGAGACGTGACGGAAGAAAAGCGCAAATCCAATTCATAAATAAAAAAAAGCTATTATAATTGACACGAATGAATTAATTCACTTTCACAAATTGTTTATTTCGGGACATCTATGGATCGAAAGCTCGTATTTATTTTGATTCTTATCCATATTGTCTGAAATGACCATAGCGCACTCTTTCTTCTGTATATTCTTGATTAACATGCCCGCTATCTCATTCTTACTGAATACCAACTCAATAAATATAGGTAAGTGGCTGCATTTGTGTATAAGGTTCATTTTTGGATTAACGTAACGAAAGGTACAATTGCTACATTTGCATGGTCGACCTTTTACAGCGACCGTGTTGTATTTACGAAATTAACCCTTTATTACAAGTCATCTCAAACGATAATTCATAAAAATCTCTAATCTGCGATGTTTTTAATAGACGATAAAGGAAGTCATTCCCTCCTTGTCCTGCAACGGGAAACTCCTGGACACAGTTACTAACTTATCGACATGATATCATATCTAAATACCTAGTAGGTAGGTATACTGATAAATCAAATGTTCTGCTCTGTAAAATTATTCCAAAGAACCATATCAAATCATGAGACTGCGATAAGCTACGTATAAAAACCAATAATTTATTAAGTATTAAAGTATTATTTCTTCATTAATAATTAAAGGTTTGGCTTTCAAGAAGGCAACAACCATGTTACGTAGTTTCGCGATCTTTTGTCTCTTCGTAACTTGCTTTGCAAGACCGGACATGAATGTAAAAAAAGCAATCACGGTCCCACCAAACTGCCCAGCTGGTCAACAATTAATTGGTGGTATTTGTCGTGAGGTGTGGAGATCAATGAAGGATGATGTCCCTATGGAACTTGGCTGCACTCCTGGTTGTCCTGCAATGTGTGGCAGGGCAATGTCGTGATATCTGGGGAGCAAATCCATTGTGAGTACTTTCTGCCAGTATCACATTGTAATGTTATTCAAATAATAAAGAGAATCTACCACAAAATCGTTGGTTTGTTTTTGTGTTGTCTGCTTAGTTAGAAAGTTATCAGCGGCTTACGAAAGTTATTTCAATTTTTAATACAATAGAATGTTTTGTTCGAGTAGCCGGACACTTTGTAATCTGAAAACTATTTACTTTGGTTTTTGCCTCTGTAATCACGAATCATCAATATGCGACATAATTGTAAAAAAAACTGGGTGAACCAACCAGTGAAATTTAAAAAATAATATTTGTTATGTTTTTTCGGTCGCTAGATTTAGATTATTTTACGAAATTAAATGGACTGTATGGCGGGCGATGAATTGGTATTGGAAGGGAAGAGAATAAACAAGGAAACGCACAATACTGACCTGATGCAGCTGAAGCCTGGAAAGTCACAGGCTGGTAGATCTTGCGTTGCACGGCGGTAAAAAGTTTATATGTTTTTTGGCTGGCACTAAATTTGTACACACACACCCAACTTCAATAGTCACTTAATTAGAGTACTAATTCTATATTAATATTAGGTCTTTACCTATGAAATTGCCGTTTTTCACGAAATAAATGAAGCGTAATTTTTTAATATATTTTTTATTTCTATTAATCAAAATAATCACCCATGCAATCAATGCATCTTTGCCAACGCATTGGTAGCTTATTGATGCCTTTCTTGAAGAAATCAGCTGAACGGGAGGCAACAAATTCTTCAAAGGCATTTTGTACTAATTCTGGATAATTCTAATTCTAATAATTCTGGAAAAAGTAGAAGTCTGTAGGCGCAAGGTCTGGTGAGTACGGCGGATGACGGAGAACTTCCAACTCCAACTCTTGTAGCTTGGAGACCGTCTGCTGTGCAGTATGAGGTCGCGCGTTGTCGTGCAGGAGCAGTGGAGCCGAACGATTGACCAAAGCTGGTTGGAGACGTGCGAGCTTCTCCATCATTGTGTTCAGTTCTTCACAGTACACATCTGCAGTAATGCTTGTCCCGTTTGGCAAGAAGCTGTGATGAATTACACCCGCGTTAGACCACCAAAGAGTGACCATCACTTTTCTAGGGTTTTTTAAGTTTTCGTTTAGGGCATTGTTTATGGGTGGGCAATGGGTGCTGAACCAAGGTCCAACCAACTTGCTGAGCGCTTACGATTGTCAAACAGGATCCATTTCTCGTCACAAGTAACAATGCGGTTCAGAATTCCTTCATTTGTATGCCTGCTGAGCAGTGCAAGGCACGTCTCCACGCGTACTTCGCGCTGGCGGTCATTGAGTTTGTGGGGTACCCATTTGTCAAGCTTTTTTACCTTGCCAATTTGACGCAAATGGACCAATATTGTTTTGGTGCTAACGTCGAAAGCTGCTGCTAATTCAGCCGTGGATTGAGTTTCATCAGCTTCCACAATTGCCTTTAATTCGTCATTGTCGACCAAAGTTTTCGGATGACCACGGGGTTCATTTTTCAGGTCAAAATTTCCAGAACGGAAGCGGGTAAATCAATAACGGGTGGTGCGTTCGTTTGTAGTGTTCGCTCCGTAAACGTCGCTGATGTTGCGTGCCGCTTGTGCCGCTTTGCTGCCACGACGGTACTCATACTCCATAATTACTCGAATTTTTAACTTATCCATGATGACGAAAAATGTTCGAATGCGTTGAAAACAAAACACTAACTATTAAACAAATGACGATTTTAGAAAAAGAATTCCATGTTTGTCAAATAAAATTAATTTGTAATTAGAATTATCAGTCAAAAAAAATATTTTCATTTGAAATGGCCAGTACGGCAAAACGGCAGTTTCATAGGTAAAGACCTATTATATCGACAGATATCAAAGCGATGCGGGAGATTTACGCTGTTCCTTCCTGCCAGTCACTAATGAACTGCTTGCTCGTTCGGGTGTTTTCGGCGTGCCGAGCGAAGATCTCTCACGAACCTGGCTCCTTCTCTTTCCGTCATGCAGAAGTGTTGTGCGTGGGAAAGGGATAGATATAGGAAATGGAAGGGTTCTATAGAAATCGGTATTATTTTTGAAAAGTGGCGAGAACATCCTCCCCCGCCTTGAGAAACTGAGGGTTTCTCAAAAGATTAAGAATTAATATTTAAGCAGAAATGCGTTCAATATCAGTAATTTAGATTGTACATAAATATATATATTTTTTTTTATTTATTATTTTTTTTTTTTGTGTTTTGCTTTTTACTTATTTTATTTTACTTTTATTCGATAATCTATTTAAATCGTTACTGAGACGGCAGCGGACTCAATTTAACAATGGGTCGCTTAAGTTCACCATCTGGAGTTCTGACTAATCCTACTCGCGCGATACCATCCGAGCCCAGATAAATTCTTACAATGATACCCATCGGCCAACGCAGTGGCGGCGCATTGTCCTCGTGTATTAAAACCACAGTACCAACTTTAACATTTTCAACATTAGTACACCACTTTTGTCGAACCTGCAAATTATTTAAATACTCTAAGTGCCATCTTTTCCAGTAAGAGCGAATCATTTGGTCAAGTAGAGTCTTGCGGGTGTGTAAGGGGGTGTCAGAAAGTGACGCCAAAGGCAATTATTGCAGAGGTGAGGCCATTATGAAATGGGCTGGTGTTAACGGCTCTGGATAAGGCTCTTCCTGTAAAGTACAGAGCGGTCGCGAGTTTAAAATGGTTTCTATTTGGGTCAAAACAGTTAATAGCTCCTCATACGTAAGGAGTTGATTGCCTATCACACGGTACAAGTGTAATTTTAATGATTTTATATTTGATTCCCATGCTCCCCCAAAGTGGGGCGCACGAGGCGGTATCATGTGCCAGTCTATGCGGTGGTTGGAAAGTTCGTTTAAGATCGTGTCGTTGTAAGATTTCGATTCTAAAAATAAGTAAAGTTCATCTAGTTGAGACTTAGCCCCCACAAAATTAGTTCCATTGTCTGAGTACAGGCAAGAAACTGGACCTCGTCGCGATATGAATCTCTTAAAGGCTGAAAGAAATGCTTCCGATGACAGGTCTGAAACCAATTCTATGTGAACCGCTTTGGTGACTAGACAAATGAACAAACAGACATAAGCTTTCTGGCTACGCTGACCGCGGCGTCTACTCAGTGTAATTTTAATAGGGCCGGCGTAGTCTAGTCCCATGTGTACGAAGGCCTTAGTCTCCTGGACTCTAAAAGCGGGAAGATCAGCCATTTTAGGGCTAGGATGTGTCGGTGAATTTTTAAAACAAGAATTGCAAGCGTGTACACGTTGTCTTACAATTGATCTAGAGGATATTATCCAATATTTTTGGCGGATTAAAGAATTAAGTAGAGTGGCACCAGTATGACAATTAACGCGGTGAAAATGGTCTATTAATAGGTAAGTGACTTGATCGCGTTTTGGCAATAAGGCGGGGTGTTTAGATTCAAATGGCAAGTTTGCATTGGACAATCTACCTCCTATTCGGATTAGGCCATCTTGATCAATGAACAAATCCAATTTTCTTAATGTTCCTGTAGGTAAAATACCCTTATTAAGCTCTTTTGTAATATGTGAGAAATGAGCAGCTTGAACTGCGCGAAGTAAATATTTTTCGGCGGTATTTAAATGAGCATCTTCTATATAATTAGCACGGGGCACGATACGTAAAAATCTCAGGACATAAACTATTATTCTCAGCAGTCGGTTCCAAGATGAGACTTTGCGCGCTAAGTCACAGAGCAATGAGTGAACGATCTGTGGCTCTGTAGTAACAAACGTCTTGCTTTTATATTCAGGCAAATTTTCTCCCTTTCCCGGTTTGAATGATTCTATGGGCCAAGAGGACACAGTGTCACTCAGCCAATGAGGACCATTCCACCATAGCGGGTGAGTCAATAATTGCTCAGGTAATAAGCCTCTGGATATACAATCGCTTGGATTTTGGACACCAGCGATATGATAGAAGTTTTTGGAATCTAAGTTTTCCTGACATTTAGCGACACGGTTGCTGACAAAAACATTTCAACGATGAGGAGACGAGTGAATCCAAGAAAGCGCGATTTCAGAATCGGATAATGCATAAACGTTTTGTATAGGGGTGCGTGCGGAATAAGTATCGTGCACTAGTTTAGTTAATTTGGCCATTAAAACAGCGGCACAAAGCTCTAAGCGGGCAAGTAAGACAAACTTTACAGGAGCTACCTTAGATTTAGCACAGACCAATCGTACGTGAATATTTCTCTCGGGGTCTGTCACATGTAAGTACACTACGCAGCCGTAAGCTTTCAGGCTGGCGTCAGCAAAGGCCACAATATTTACTGTACAGTTTTTTGTGACTGCTATATGACGCGGTATTTTCAAACAGCCAAGAAGCGGTAACTGTTCTTTAAAATTATTAAACAAAGCGGTTATATTTGTCGGGGGTGTATCGTCCCATCCGACCTTTAGAAGCCAAAGCTCTTTTATAAGAAGCTTCGCAAAAAGCACAACGGGTGCGGCGAAACCTAGAACATCCCATAATCGGGCAATTATTGAAAGTATCGTACGTTTTGTACAGGCGCGTTCATCAGTATTAATTTTAAAAATAAATTCGTCTTCATTCGGGTTCCATTCAAGCCCCAGTATTTTAAGAGAATCACGCTTGTCAAACTGTACTTGCTGTGTAAGCCTAAGTGGTTCAGAGATGGTCTGAAGTACTCTTTCCGAGTTACTTGACCATTTAACCAAGTCAAAGCTACCAGATTTGAACATATTAATTAATTGGGTGGAAGCAGCTATGGCTTCATCTTCATTAAGAACCGAAGTACCCAGATCGTCCATATATAAATCCCTTTTAGCGATGGACGCGGCTAGCGGGAAGTTGTCGCGTTCATCGTTGCACATCTGGCGTACCGAGCGCATCGTAACGAAAGGACTGGATTTCAGGCCAAACGCAACTCGATTAAAACAGAACGCACGAATTGGTTCTGATGTGTCGAAGCGGAAAATAATTTTTTGATATTTACGGTGCTCGTTAGTAACTAATAGTTGTAAATACATTTGTCTTATATCCGCTGTTAAAGCTACTGGAAACAGGCGGAAATTCAGCAAAAGTAAAAACAAGTCGGCTTGTAGATTTGGTCCGGCATGTAAAAGATCATTAAGAGATACACCGTTATCACATTTAGCGCTTGCATCAAGGACTATTCTGACCTTTGTGGTCAGTTTATCCTGCCTAATTACAGGATGATGCGGTATGAAGTAGCCTTCCTCACATTTATCCAGTTCGGGCAACACTTCAGATAAATATTGCTTGTCTAAATAGTCTCTAATCACGGCGTTATAACTAATACGCAATTCAGGTTCTTGTATCTTGCGCTCTAATGCCAGCAGACGACGGACCGCCATTGCACGCGAATTACCTAACTCCCTAGGATCTTTACAAAAGGGTAAAGTGGTACAATAACGTCCCGTTGAGTCGCGGGTTACAGTGGATGCGTATATTTGTTCGCATTCCATCTCCGCTGGGCTTAAATATTTATTTACCGGGACCTCCTCTAACTCCCAAAACTTAGAGAGGGAGTCGTGAATATTATTCTCAACACACGTAAAGAACGAAGAGGTAGAAGAGCGCAAAAATGTGGTTTGGTCTACTTCAGGCCAAATTCCGGAATTACCGGAATTATCCCCCATAAGAACGTAACCAAATATGGTTTCTAAAGCCGGCGGTGCGGGAGGAGCCATGATTTTTCCGCCTAAAATTAAAAACGGAAACAGCTTGGCTCCTAACACAAGGTCGATATTTCCTGGCACGTGCCAGAGAGGATCTGCTAGCGGTACATTTATTAAATTACGAATAATCGACGTATCTATATATTCAACAGGCAATCGATCAGTAATACAATCGATAACCAATGCAGTTATAGAAAAACTATGTGTATTACTCTTCGCGGTAATCGTCAAATGGACATAGCCCTTAATAGGCCGAGAAGTCAAACCAACACCTTTTAAAAAGGAATTAGTAAGCGGTATGATGTTTAAGTTTAACTGTTTACAACAACTAGTAGTTATTAAATTGTTCTGAGAAGCGCAGTCCAGAAGGCACCTTACAGTACGCCTTATATTTTTAGGAATGTTGTACGCATAAACAGAGGCGGTAGAAAGAATAATTTCATTAAGTAAATCCGTACACGTTAACGTGGTACCGGGCTTTGCGTTAGCGCGAGCGCAAAGCGATACAGGCGCGGATATCGCGTTAGCGGCCGAACTCTGCGTATCGTTGCTACGCGAGAAGTTCGTCAGGGTGCCGTGCGAGGGTGCACTCGGCGGCGGCTGCGCCGTGGATGTGGATTCATTATTATTTCTAAAAGTATTTAAATGTAATAAAGAATGGTGTCGTTTACTACAAACTTTACACGTGTATTTAGAATTACAACTCGAAACAGTATGTGTAGTACTCAAACAATTCAGACATCCACGTTTCGATTTAATAAAATCTAACCGAATTTTCGGCAGCATTGATTTAAATTCCGGACAGCTATAAAGTTGATAATGTTCAGGAGAATTACATAGTGAACACGCGGACCCGTTGCTATTGTTATTTCGAGTAACAAAGAAGTGAACAGTAGTTTGCGGGCGCGAGTTACTAATATTTTTCATATTGCTATTTAAGGCGATGCGTCCCTGAGAATTAATATTAGTATTTGTTCGATCTAGAATTTTTACTTGACTTTTGACAAATTCAATAAAATCTTTATGGCTCGGTATATCCTTATCTCTTACAGACATCTCAAATGACTGAGCCGTACTTGTGTCAACCTTTCTCAAGGCTAAGCATAAAAGGATGAAATCTTGCACGTTGTCCATTTTTAATTGTTGAAATGCGCATACTGCGGCATCGAAAGTTTCAACGAAAATATTTAAAGACGCGGAATTATTAGTAGCATTTTTGATATTTAACAATGTAGACATATAATATGACCCTAATGCTCTTTGATCCTGATACTTTTTTACTAAATTATCCCAAATCGAAATATAATTATCACCAGAAGGGATCACCCCCGAAGTAATCTTTAATGCATTTCCAGTAAGTTTTCCAATTAAATATTGAATTCGCTGTGAGTCTGTTAAATCGCGATTAGAGTGAATATTCGCCTTAAACGATTCATAGAATACCGACCAGTTTTCAATTTTGCCATCAAACGAAGGTATGTTTATTGGTGGTAATTTAATCGGGGCCTGGGATTTAGGCTCAGAGTGTACTGAAAACTTACTACTAGCTTCAATCAATTTTGTTCGGCATCGCTTTAAGCGAGTAAATATATTTTCAAAAGTTATAAGTGGCTGATACTCTGGTTCAAAGTCAGGATCTAACTTCATCTCTAACTCGTTAATTAAGTCTAAATTATTAGTAAATTCTTGACGCAACGTATCTATTGTCTCACTCTCTGTCATAAATGCCTCTGACGAGCGTAACTCTAAAGTTGCAAAAGACAAATGTTTTGACGAATCATGTAACCTAGTAATATTTTCAAAAATGATTTTATTTTTAGCTTGTAATATTTTAATTTTTGATTCCATACTTAGAAATGGCAATTAGGAAGGTACATAGGCAAGAAAGTACAACTTATACAAATTTTAAAATAACTGCGTAGGTCACAGTAGATAAGTACCAACGATGTCTGCATTAGGAAACTTCGTACAACTAAGTAAGTTACTTATTCCGAAGTTGTGAAAGCGGTTTTTATTAAGTTATTTATGTAGATATCAATGTAAATATTATCAAAGCTCAATGCTCAAAGGTATATGCAAAGGTATCACAGAAAGAAAGAAGCGTGGGATTACGTTAGTAGGTAGGTTGTTCGAGAGTTAGCAACTCTGCGAACGAGCGCGGGCGGGCGGTAGGTTTATTATTAACGGAAAAAGTATTTATTTATCTACCTACAGAATACGTATCACACAAAGGAATGAATTTAAATTAGTTATGATTTTAAATCTATACAATACGCGGTGATACAATTAAAGAGGTTTATCCGGCTCGAAGTCGAACCATTAAATGTTATGTTTTTTCGGTCGCTAGATTTAGATTATTTTACGAAATTAAATGGACTGTATGGCGGGCGATGAATTGGTATTGGAAGGGAAGGGAATAAACAAGGAAACGCACAATACCTGATGCAGCTGAAGCCTGGAAAGTCACAGGCTGGTAGATCTTGCGTTGCACGGCGGTAAAAAGTTTATATTTATGTTTTTTGGCTAGCACTAAATTTGTACACACACACCCAACTTCAATAGTCACTTAATTAGAGTACTAATTCTATATTAATATATCGACAGATATCAAAGCGATGCGGGAGATTTACGCGGTTCCTTCCTGCCAGTCACTAATGAACTGCTTGCTCGTTCGGGTGTCTTCGGCGTGCCGAGCGAAGATCTCTCACGAACCTGGCTCCTTCTCTTTCCGTCATGCAGAAGTGTTGTGCGTGGGAAAGGGATAGATATAGGAAATGGAAGGGTTCTATAGAAATCGGTATTATTTTTGAAAAGTGGCGAGAACAATATTATTTTCAGTTTGCCTACTTCTAAAATGATTTTCAAAACAACGAGGGTATTCTGAAGTATGTAGAACAGTAAAAATAGAAAAGTAATAGAACAGAAATCATTTTTGCCGCTTTGGAAGAAATCAATTAGTTGACAAATTATTAGTAGGAAATTTTAAGTATGAAAAAAGGAATCAGGTACTTTTGTAAATAAAATAATACCCAACTTTTGAAAATATGTTAGGTAATTTCGTATGAAATTGGCGTTTTGTAAAGGAGGAACATAAACTCAACTTTTTTTAAATATAATTAATATATTTAATCAAAGTATGAACCACTGCTATCTACGCACTTTTTCCATCTCATGGGTAGTTCATTGATCCTTTTACTAAAAAAAACCATTCGGTCGGGAATTAATTAAATCTTTGAAGGCGCTTTGGACTGCCCCATCGGTGTTGAATTTTTCCCTTGCAAAAAGTAATCCAAATTTCGAAAAAAATGGTAATCTGTTGGAGCAAGGTCCGGGGAGTACGGTGGATATCTTAGACATTCCAATTGAAGCTCCTCTAATTTGGTAGCCGTCTGTTGTGCAGTTTGTGGTCTAGCGTTGTCCTGAAGAGGCTGGTCAATCGTTGACCTAGAGCGATTGACCAGTCTCGATTGTGTAGCAGCTGGCTTTTCCATCACGGTTTGCAGTTGCTGACCATAAACATCTGCCGTAATCGTCTGGCCAGATTTAAGAAAGCTGTACTGAACAACACAGTTCAGTGTTCACTAGTCCACCAAACGCTCACAAGTAACTTTTTTTGAGTCAAATTTTTCTTGGGGCACAATTTGGCTGGTCCGCCAGGGTTCAACCATTGCGATGATCGATTCCGATTGTCGTACAGGATTCACTTTTCATAACAGGTAATGATTCGATTTTAAATCCTTTCATTATTGGGCCGGTTGAGTGATGTAACGCAGCAGTCGACGCGCGTTTGTCGGTTTGCTGCACTCAATTCAGGAGGTACCCACCTCTCAAGCTTTTTCACCTTCCCAATGAGCTGGATTAAAACAGTTTTGTCACTAACACCGCAACCTACAGCTAACTCGGACGTGGTTTGCGATGGATCCGCTTCCACAATAGCCTTCAATTCTTCATTATCAACTTTGGTCTCCGGCCGTCCACGGGGCTTGTCCTGCGGGTCGAAATTTCCAGAACGAAAACGTTGGAACCAGAAACGCACCGTGTTTTCTTTTGCAACGCCGTCGCCATACACAACATTAAATAGCTGTATAAATTGGAATTCTTAGCCAAAGAGGAGATAATATAGATCAAAGTGGCCAGTACGACAAAACGTCAATTTCATATGTAAGGACCTAATATCTTACGCAACACGACGTAAACTAAACCATGATCATGATATATCTAGTTAGTACTTTGGATTTATATCATAAACAACCACGCAAAACGGTGTATTTATTTATTTGTCTGGTTATTACCCAATTAACTGACAAATACCACTACCAGTTTTTGGCTCCAATTTCAAATAAAATTATCATCGAAAAATATGCACATTATTTGTGAAAATATTGCTCCAGACAGTGAGTTGGCTGCGTTTTCCATTTCATTATAAGGGTATGTACCAAGAATGCTCTGAAAATGCTAATGTCCTATGAAAATCAATGAAAGTCCTAATAATCTAAAGGGTTCACAATAAACCGAAATTAATCGAAATTAATTCCTAAACAGAATAAACTTGTACATGCCACAGAAATAGTTGAGCTAGAATGAGTAGAGCTCATTTCGAGCTACTAATTAAATTAGGTAATTTATTCGTTTTATTTTGATAAGATTATCTTTCAATCCTGGATTTTTCCTTATCATTGGCTCTACTGATTGGCGCCAAACGATTCCTTACCAACTTAATTTTTCGAGCCTTTCTACCCCGGCCCTATAAAAAACTTAATTACGCGTGAGTCGCGTCATTGGCCCTCCTGAATGATGACGCACCTAGCGCGTCGTCGGTCCCCGGTAATGTTATTACGCTACTTTAAGCAGTTTTTACTATAATAATACAACATTGAAACCTTTTACTGTAGATTATGTTTTATTAATTAGTTAAGTATTTTAAAGTGATTATCTACGTGATTTACAGATTTCCGAGATCAGGTAAGTTACAGATTTCCACCAGGAGTTGTAAACCTTTTATTCTTTTTTGTGGAATTTAATGATGTAGGAATGATATTGTATTAATCTATTAGTTATATATTTAGTTTATAATATATATTTTATAATTTTGTTCCACAATTCATTAGAAAACACTATAATATTCCCGAATCGGAAATACAAATACAGCGAGACGATGACCAGTTATTCAAGCAGAACTATCAGTCCAGGGAACCTGGGAGTAGAACATATTATGTAGAGGACACGAGGAAAGATGGTCCAACAAGCACGACGAAAACAATGAAGGATAGTGCAACGTGCACTGATAATAAGCAGACGGGAGATGTACATTCTTTGACAGTCGTGGATATACACATCTGCAAATATTTTTGGCAATTTGTGTCCAATGAGTTACTTGGACTTAACTTTACTAAAAGCTATGCTGTTGTGCAAAACATTATAGAAATATTTTAAAAATAATTATATTAATACGTAATGGGTATATATGTAAGAAAAGGTAGAATAATCCGGGATACGTTTTAAAAGTAAACGATTGATCCCTAACTGAGACTGTTATTCTTAGATATTTAAAGATATTTGTTTCTTAGGAAAAATCTAATTACTTAATTTAGTATTGAGCTGTTGATTAATCATTGTGATCGTTAATTGTAACTGATCATTGTTAATAAATGATAAAAATATATAAATTTTTTCTAGCTTCATGGTGCAGCGGCTAGAGCGTTCTATTCTTAAAATCAATAATAACGATTAGTATTTGTGAATTGCTTTAAAACATTCCAGGCATAATCCAGGAAAACCTGGACAGTCCGGACAACCAAATAATACTTCGACTCTTTTTTATTTATTGAAAGAATGAAACATACAACATCATATTTCACATAGACATGTTTGCCGAAACAGTTTCCAACGTTAACTATTACATTACAAATACTTATTAATATACTACTTACATATAAAAAATGAAAATATTTAAAGACATAAATACTTAAAATTATAAAAGAGCATATGAACTTTAAAAAAAATTATATAAACAAAAAACAAAACACCAGTTTCAATAGAAAAATTGTAACAACACATGTTAACAAGTTCTGGGTGTTTATGATCTCTTTTCTTCCTTCAGATGAACTAAAAGTATTTAGTTTACAGTTAAATATGTCAATGTGACGATAACAATCATTATACCTATATTTTCGCCGGAACACAAATTTTCACAGTTGAGAGATTATATTCTTTATCTTATTTAAAAACTTATTTTGATTTTTTTCGATTTGATCAACGTAAGTAGTACATGCTACTAAACTATGCTATTACGAAATCTATATGAGAAGCGAAATCCAGCTCACTGTCAAGTCGCACTCCCAAGTCCACCTGGAATACTCTTTAAATCGGGATGTTATCAAACTTATAATTGTGATTAAGCTGTTTTTTTTTTCGGGGAAAGGTTATTGTATGACATTAAGAAATATTTAATTTAAGACCATTTCATGTGCAAAAAGTGTAAAATTTATTTAAGTCATTTTGAAAAAGTTGACAATGTTTGATAGATTATAAAAGTAAATATTTTGGGATCATCTGTATAAAGTAATAATTTCGAAGTATTGCGACAATGCAACACGTAATTTATGAAAATGTCAAAAAGAAAAGGACACAGATGAGAGCCCTGGGGTACGCCAGAAGTGATAGGGACGAAGCTATTATTGCTACTGCCTGAGATCTATCGCGCAAGTAAGAGGTCAGCCATCTAAGGAGATCACCGTGTATACCGATGTTTTTCAGCGTAGTCATTAATAAATTGTGCGAAATTTTATCCAATGCTTTAGAAAAATAGGTATACACAACGTCCACCTGATATTCCCATTCCATAACTTCTAAAGTCAAATCCAAAAACTCACACAGATTAGATTCCGTAGAACGGCCAGCAATAAATCCATGTTGATTAGATATTATTAGTGATCATATTACTGGAAGGAGAAAGTCGTATATAATCCTCTCAAATAGCTTAGGAATAACAGACAGCTTGGAAGTACCTCGATAGTAAGCGATATTGTGCTTATCTCCATTTAAAAAAAATGGGGAATAATCGTTGATTTTTTCCATATCGAGGGCAAAATACCTTTTTTAAGAGAGATTTTAAATAAAGATGCAAGTGGGGTAGCTAATTGTTTATGGCATTGTTTGAGAAAGACCGGATGTAAACCATCAGTACCAGTACCATTGTTGACATCTAGTTTCTTAGGATACTTTTCAACAATAAAACGATTAATGTAGACAGATCTTATAACACAATCATTAATTGACGTACTAATAGATAAATCAGTGTTTGACGAAGGTTCAAAAACAGATTGAAAAAATGTTTTAAAAAGATCAGCAACTAATTTACCTTCAGATGCATAAGTTCCCTCAAGATATAGACAATCGGGGATCTCACCATTTTTTCAGAGTTAGACTTTATAAACAACCAGAAGTATTTGAAATTAAATCGTATATTACTTTCAGTGTGACCTGTAAATTTATCATAACACAAAACTTCAAAACTTTTGGCATCACAGCGAGCATTCGAGAAATTTTCGTAATTAGTTTGTCTTCCGTAGATTTTCCATTTTCCAAGTGCTTATTAAACCACTTTGTACATTAAAGCAGAGCCTGTATCGTTTTCTCATTGTTTTGCTATTTCTCTTGAGTAAATATGCCGGCAAATGAGTTCTACCAGGATGTGACGGTCCAATGGTCTCTGATTTATTTAGTAACAGGTGTCCCATGACTTATAGTCGAAAATCGTAAAACTTGTCTTCCTTTCTCTGTTTAAATTATATAAGGAAAACGAATATAATAACTGAACCTGCATGATGTGGATAATTACTTTGTTATACCATCTTAATGTTTTATGTTCGGCACAATAATAACTTAACATTTGGTCGTGCTTGTCGACTGATCTCAGATATTTGTTGTATTCAACCTGCAGTTTAGGTTTGAAGGAGTCGTTTCCGAATTTATTTTTTGTATGTACGTATTCGCTATTGTATTCGGAACTGACGAAACAGACTTCCCTCTTACCTTGCCATTTTAAAACCGTTATTTGTATTGTTATGCATAATACAAGCTTCGTTTATTTGTTGTTTAGTATTAATTAACACTTTAGAAGTCCTTTTTTATTTTGCCTTAAAGTGCCGGTCAAATATGTGTAATTATATAAGAATTCGTTGGCCATATCAATGCTTGCTTGATTATTATTTACATAAATAGACTGGCCAGCATTCAAATATTTTTTTGTTAGTAAACGCAATACTTTCTAGGTCCACGCAACTATTTGTTTGAATTAAGATGAAGATGAGCGTGTGACCTTTTTTTTAAAAAATGAACCATAATCTTATAGGTTGTTTTAGGCAGGAGACGTTCTAGATACTTTTTTATTAGTTCTTGACCTTGATGAGCTAAAAATTATTCCATGCAGTACATATGTTAGTTAAAAGGTTACTATAAGTTTTCTGGTAATACGAATTTTTATTCTGAGTAATTTTATAGATATATTGTGAATGTTCTTATTACAATTCCTTATGAATTTTGAACCAAAATAAATATGTGCCTTAAAAGATTTGGGTAGATGGCATTTTATTGGGCATGTTTTTATATTTTTGTGTATGAATTATGAATTAATAAACAAATATTGCACGTGGTTGACGACCTCTGACAATTTAATTTTCCTAAGAAATATAGTGGTCACGGATATAAGTGTCTCTACGGAGTTAATTTTTATATAAAATAAAAGTATTTTTTGTTTGAATTAAATATAGAAATTGAAATTACAACAATTTTCTAACGACGCGCTTGTCGCGTCATTGGCCTCCCTGAAGGTTCCTTCATGACGCTCTAGGCGCTAGTTTGTTCTAGTGGAGACAAATGGAGAACTTTTCATCGTCCTATCAATGTAGGAACAGACTCTGCAATTGTTATAGTGCAAGCATATTGCTTCCTCCATAATATCGTGCGATCTAACGATGGATACAGATTTGAAGCTTCGTTGTATGTACAAAGTGCTATTATTGTGCTATTAAAAACACCTTCTGCACAAAATGTAAAAACCAATGCAATCCAGGGATTCAATACAGGAATTAAGTTGCAGATTATTTAAGTAATACGGGAAAGCTTCCGTGGCAGAACAGGCTGACTTGTACCTCATTATTAAAAATAGCATTACTCATATTTACATCATAATAAAAAAATACATAAGTAATCAACGAAAATATTAATAAAATAATTTCAAATATTAACCGAGTTCTCCTTTTTCTTTTTCTTCCAAATTTTCTCTACCAAATATATTAGTCACCTCCAACCATGATTGCGCACGCTGATTTGTTTCATACGAACGGCGAAACTCATTGGGCGCGGCTACAGGTGATTGTGAAACAAAAAGCAATTAAAAAATCATGCTTCTCAACATAAGCGCTCAAGCACGCTTTTTATTTTAAGCCGATGACGTTTAATTGTAACAATAGTTTTATTGACAACTCATGCCATCTATTTGAAGTATATTGTACTATCGCAACATTTCGCGGCAATATGCAGTTGACACTTGCTCCAACTAGTTACGTTAGATAGGTCGTGTAGGCTATGTTCATTGGATATTGTACCTTATTATAAATCGTGTAAGGTCAAGTGACAATTTCGTTTGAAAACAATTTTCGTTATACAAAAGGCTGGCTTTTTTGCTTTGCGCTTTTTTCATTTAGTACGCTTTTTATTGTGAACGCGGTACGCGTGTGCGACTAATTTGCGCTTACGCTTATTTGTTGATATCGAATGTAATTTACATAGTCCAAATTATTTCCATAATTTCAGACAGTCCTAAGCCTAAAGTCAAGTACGAAGGGAAATTCATTGATTATCGAAATGAATGATTCTTTCGTAACGTTTATATGATTAAACGATTTTCTAAACGATTGTGGAAACGTTATGTTGTGTTAGGATAAAAAAAGCTTTTAAGTGAAAAGCACTTTTTCAAGCACGCTTTTTTTTAAAAGCACAACGTATTAACGTTTAAAAATTTCCGCTAGTCGCGGCGGCCAACCAACTGCGTGTACCGTCGCGATTAGTGTTGAAAGTTATCTGAAAGTTTCCAATTATGGAAGTTTTCAAAAAATACTTTTACTTAAACTAACAATGAATTCGTATACCCTGCACTTAAAAAATATATCGTCATTCAGAAACATGCTTTTTTCCATGTACCTAATTCTGTAGTATTAATATACATTCGTTTTAAAAACCTTATGTTTTGGGATTCTTTATAAGTATAACGTACATCTTTAAATCTTTTTTTATGTATTAAAAGTAAGTAGGTATCTACTATCGTAGGTAGTATAGTATAGTAAGTATCTACTTAGGTCTCTAGCTGGAACCGTAACACTACGGGAAACTTACCTACGAAATGGAAACTTTCGAGGTAAATATATATACTTATTACGATCGCACACACATACATATTGCATATATTAAAATTGCAAACAAAGCCACACACTCATTGCAGCACCATTGTTTAGCTTGAATGTGGTCGCTAAAATTCGCTGGGAGTTAAATAACAAGAAGACAAAAGCGTTTCAATAAGCTGCCGTTGCATATTTGTAAGTAAAATCATCATTTTTGCAAGTTACTTAAATTACCTTTTTTTGGTAAGTTTCAGGAAACTTACCGGTAAGTTGTCTGGAAACTTTCGGTAATTTTCAACTCTACGCGATGATCCTACTGGCCGCGCGCTCCTACTGAGTTTCTTGCTGGTTCTTTGGCAGTGGATGACGGGTGCAATTAGAATTTGCGGCCAGAAGGTCTTCGAGATCGGCTGATAGTCTGGTGGAAGAGTACGCTTGCGCATTCCTAGACCTAGCGACTTTGAACTTCAGAGGACAGGAGTAGTTTCTAGGAATCTAAGACAGGAGTAGTTTAAGAGACTGAATCTCGAACTAGAGGATTGGGATGGGATTCGGAGCGTTTGAAGAACGCTTCAGAGAATGTTTTGAGGTGTTGTCTTATTGTAGGCAATTCAAGATCTCTGTGCAGGTCCGCGTTATGCACGTACCACGGTGCGTTTGTGGCCCTGCGGCAAAAGAGATTTTGAACTACCTGCAGTTTGTGCAGGACGGAGGGTTTGGCGTGGGCAAAGACTGGCGAGGCATATGTCATGACGGGTCTAACGCAGACCTTATAAAGCGTAGGTTTGTTTTTGAACGACATTTTACTATTTCTACCTAACATGCTATTTAGGCGGCCTAAGTAGTGACGGGCGAGTTACGAAACTCTTTCGACGTGTGACTTGAAAGAAAGCGTCGCATCTAAGGTGACGCCTAAGTATTTAGTACTGCGCTTCCAGGGGATGGGATTGCCTAACATTCGAACGTGGGGATCGCCAGCGGGACGACAGCGTTTGGGTCGAAGCGAATCGCAGAGCTCTTGTCTGGATTCACGTCGATGCGCCATTTTTAAAACCATACACCAAGGGCGTTTACGGCCATTTGGAGTCTGGTTACAAGCTGCGGAACACTGTGACCTTTGGTATAGAGTGCAGTGTTGTCGGCAAAGAGGCCGAGTTCGACACCTTTCGGCGGGATGGGAATGCCGTTGGTGTACACGGTGTACAACAGAGGGGCGAGGACTGAGCCTTGAGGGACTCCAGCCTTTATGGGATGAGGCGCGGAAAGCGTGCCTTCATGTTTAAATCGAAACGTACGGTCTTTGAGAAACGACGCGATTAACCTGACTAGGCGATTCGGTAAGCCTATTTTGTAGAGTTTATAAATGAGACCGCTGTGCCAGACTTTATCGAAAGCCTTGGCTACGTCAAAGAAAACCGCAACTGTTTTATAACGACGCGGATAGAAACCGTCAAGTATGTACTCGACGATTCGATGGACTTGCTGAGGGCAGGAGTGCTTAGCGCGAAAGCCGAACTGATGGGGAATAATGAGAGGATCGCCATCCGTTGGAAACAGATGGTTCCGCATTCGAGAGAGTATGACTCTCTCGAGAAGTTTAGACATTGCCTTGAGGAGGCTGTTGGGTCTGTGATTAGCCGGGACGTTCAGAGGTTTGCCCGGCTTGGGAATGCCTATGACTGTCGCTTCTTTCCAAGCTTTTGGAAAGTAGCTAAGGTCGAAGCAGGCATTGAGTATACCAGCTAACAAGGTAAGGTAAGGTGCTTAAGTGCGTGGTTGGAAATGCCATCCGCACCGGAGCACTTTTGGACTTTTGACTTCTAATGAGAAGCGAGATTCCA
The DNA here is from genome assembly GCA_923062675.1 of Marasmarcha lunaedactyla. Lineage (NCBI taxonomy): Eukaryota > Metazoa > Arthropoda > Insecta > Lepidoptera > Pterophoridae > Marasmarcha > Marasmarcha lunaedactyla. Next base: position 16,947,128 of record OV281363.1, read on the forward strand.
TCATTAGAGACTGTGACGGGGTCGGCGGTGATGGGGAGAGATTCTCTGCGGAGAACTTCGTCCTCCACCGCCTGGATGTGGGAAGAATTCGCGGGTTGCGTGCTGGGCGAGCATTGAGAGGCAATGCTGTCAGCGAAGCATTCGGCTTTCTCTTCGACTTCGAAGGCGATAGAGCCATCGGGACGAGTGAGAGGAGGGACGTGAGAGGCGGCGTCTACGCGTAAGGCTCGGGCCATACTATAATACGCTTGGTGGGACGGGGAGATATTCGCCATGAGATCGTTCATCTGAGCGTCTCGGAGTTCCACGAGGCATGACCTTACTTTAGGTTGAAGCTGATTCGCAGCTGTTCTAAAGGCGGGTGTGGGATATTTCTTGGCTCTCCGGAAAGCCGCGTTCTTAGCTTTAATAAGATTGCTATCGGCTAGGGGAAGCGTGGGTTTGCCTTGCTTAGCAACCTTTTCGTTATCGCTGATGGCTGAGTTGATAGCATCAGTGAGAGAGTCGACTAATGAATCTATTTTATCCGGGCTATCTAATTGATCGGGCGAGATCGCGAGCGGAGAGTTCGGGGTCTAAGGCTGAAACTAACGTATTTTTAAAGCCTTTCCAGTTGGTAAAGGTCTTAGGAGAGGTGACGTTATCGTTAGGCGGACCTAGCACGAGGGAGACGGGGCGGTGGTCAGAACCTAGGTCATCGAGCGGTTCGATAGACCTGAGATCGAGATTGATTCGCTTGACAATTGCAAAATTGAGGATGTCAGGAGAGTGGTTCGGGTTGTCGGGATACTGAGTGGGAGTGATGGGAGAGATGACATCTAAGTCGACTGAGTTAGTGATGTCGAGGAGAGCGATACCGCTGGTGTTGGTTGATAGGCACGTCCAGTCAGTATGTTTGGAGCTAAAGTCCCCGAACATAATGACTAAATGGCTGAGGGCGAGAATGGCCTCAAAGTCGCTGCGGATTGGTCTGGTGCCACTAGGTATGTAGACTGAAGCTATAATGATGGTCGGATGACTAGTCATAGCCAATCTACACACAGTGGCTTCCATGTTGAGGAGAGGAGGGGTAGGGAGAGAACAGCAATGGAATCCTCTTTTGTAATAAATGGCAGTGCCGCCGAAACCGTCGGAGTTGGACCTGTCGTTACGAATAAACGCGTACTTGGGAATCTCTCTCGTCTCTTGAAGAAGCAATAAGTCTGGCTCCTTGTTCTGAAGGAACAGTTTGAGCTCAGGAAGGTTAGTTATTAAGGCTACGGTATTAAGGCTAAGGCTAAGGTTATTAAGGCTACGAACGTTAAAAGAAACTAGGGATAAGCCCTTGGGTTTGATACGGCAGGACGCGGGATTTGCGGGTCTAGACATTATATATACTATTAAGCGAATTTATACGAAATAAAGAATTTATAAAGAACTAAGTAGCAAGTGATGTTCGGCTAGCGCGAATAGACGCTCGTGAGGAGAGCGGGCGGCTCGCAGTTTGCGTGCGAGTACGGAGATTTCCTTAATGTCGACGTTTTGGATGACGTCGAACACGGTCTTCATGTCCTCAGCCAACGATGACTGAGGCGAAGACGACGGAGCGGGACGCGGGCCTACGGGAGCTAGGATAGGACGGGAAGGTAGTGCAGGAGCGGCCGGACGCTGTCTCCAGGAAAGAGCCGGAGTAGGCGTCGGCTGTACGGGCTTTGCTTCCGGGGGAGCCCGTTTGCGCAGCGGCGGAAAGTTAGCGGAAGTGAGCGGCGGCGCCGGTTTAGGTGGTTTAGGCATTGCCCCGGGTGTCCGCGATGGTTTGGACGCTCGACGGAGATATTCAAGAGTCCGCAGATTGTGCAAGCCTCTCTGAAGATCTCCCTCGAGTTGGGAGTATTAGCTAAAATAACTAATGCTAACGGAAAACGTTTACCGCGGTTGGAGTGCATCTTGTGCACTGCTTCAGCCGGGAAGCCCTGGTACTTAAGGTCCTCGAGGATTTCTTCGTTTGCCTGCTCGAACGGGACGCCCTGTAAAACTGCGCGAATCTTACGCTCCTCCGGGAGGGCGTAGGTGTGATGAGCGATTTGCCTAAGTGATAGGAGCCTAGTGAACGCTCTTAAGTCGTCGATGGTCGCGACCTGGATTTTAATTGAATCGCCTGCGTTGGTTGCTTTGCGATAGTTAATTTTTTGCTCTTTGCAAAGATTAGATACCGCGGTCCATCGCGCTTTTTCGCGGAGGAAGACGGGCGGAGTGAGCTGAGGCTTCGGTGGGACGGGAGCGCAGAGCGTCGCTGGCTTTGACAGAGACGCGGTCACTTCGAGTGACATGAGCGGCGCGGGGACGGGTGCTAAAGGCACCGGGGTGGTATCGGGTGTTGAGGACACCGTGATTTTCTTTGAGCGCTTCTTGGAGCGTTTAGAGACCAATGTGTATTGGGGCTCAGGAGACCAATGGGGCTTAGGAGAGCCGGTTAAAGTAGCGGCGCCCGACGACGGTTCGGACGCGGAATAGGAATCGGAGTCGCTCCCGGGAGCGGTACGCTTACGCCGCGACGCGCGAGATGACGTGACCGTTGGAGGCCTGAGGGGCCGGGGTTGGGGCCTGAGTGGCCGGGGACGCATTAATTGCTAATAAGACCTGCGTGAAGACCTCGTCTGGAATGGGGATGCCGGACGCAGCGAGCGCATGCGCAAACGCTTTCGCGAAGTTAATAATGTTTTGCGAATCCATTAGGGAGGGATTTATAGGGAATAATATGAATATATAAGTATATAAAATATGCCTAGAGTTCCCTAAAATAAACCTAGCGAACCCTAGCGGCTAACCTCCCTACCAGCGGAGGGAGCTGAGGAAAATAACTTAAACCTAACCGTTGTCCGCCGAAGGCTACCTAGAAACCTAAAAAAGGGTGCGCAGATAAAGAGTTCACCGTTAGGGTCAACCGTTACCGAAAAAAAATTACAAATGTACACGAAGAGACAAAAATATGATAAAAATAATTATGAAAATAGAAGAGAAAATATAAAATAGTAGAAGGAAATAATAAATAAAATAAAAAGGACTGGATCAGTACAAATACGTTGTCACCGTTAAGTATCCTTTGTACTGAAACCAGACTACAAACCAGACGCTGGGCACAACACTGCACTCAGCACAAGCACAACACAACTTAGCACAGCACTTTGAAGACTAAGGGGCTTAGTCACAAAGAAAAATCACACTTTGATAGCACTCAGAGGGAGTAGAAAAATCTTGAAAACCGTAGCACGGAACCAACACGCTAAACTGTGACGTCAGTAGACTGAGCGCCACGGAATGTCGGGAAGGGACCGATCAACGGAGAACGGGGTCTTGCTCGTCCGTACCGGGCGGCGAACGGAGCGAGAATGGCGGCGTCGGAGCGAGAATGAAAAAAAAAACTGGCCGCGCGGACTATGCATAGCCGCTGGCCGCTGGCCGCGTACGTAATGAGCGCACGACTAGAGGTGATCGTTTAAACGAAAAGTACTTAAAACAGCATGCTTTTCAACATAAGCGCTCAAGCACGCTTTTTATTTCAAGCCGATGACGTTTAATTGTTGCAATAGTTTTATTGACAACTCATGCCATCTATTTGAAGTTTAAAGTACTATCGCAACATGTCGCGGCAATATGCAGTTGGCACGTGCTCCAACCTCGTTACGTTACATAGGTCTCGTAAGCTCATTCGATATTAGACCTTATTACAATACTGGTAAGATCGATTGACACTTTCGATTGAAAACATTTTTCGTTTAAACAAAAAGCTGGCTTTTTTGCTTTGGCACTACGCTTTTATTGTGAAAGGGTTCGTGTGTGCGAATAGTTTGCGCTTATGCTTTGATTTGATAGCTTATGTGTTGATATCTATGTTTATATATTATGTAATTTACACAGTCCAATTATTTCCATAACTTCAGATAGTCCTAAGCCTAAAGTTAAGTACAAAGGGAATTTCATTGATTATTAAAAAAATTCTTGGAAACACAAGCAGAAAACATCTATAAGTACCTACAAGCTATTTACTCTTTCTTTCGTTACGTGTATTATTATTATTATTATTTTGTTTTATGGCAATCAGCTGTTGTTACGACACAATAACTATTTCTGCCAATTTCAATTATTAGTATACACACGTACTACACGAGGTTAATAATTTTGTAGCGATCAGTTGAGTAGAACTTGCAGTATCTCGAGCATTGAGCTTGAACAATACAAAAACAGGGGGATGAAATAAGTTTTTACAGATATTTTTTACATAGAAGAGTATAATTTATAAAGGCGTCTGGCCATTGTTAAGAAGAAGATTAGCAATAGGGGATAACTTTTTAGCAACGGAGGACGGTAGTGGGATGTCTTCAAATTTTGAAAGAATGTTCAAAACTAGGGAAATCAGGAGTTCTAAAAAATTGTCATTAGGGGAGCAGGAAGAAGTAGGGGGAAGGCATTATCAGATTTAGTAGATGGAGGGTTAGCAATAATAGCATTATGGGCAATTTTGTCATAGCCTGGAGATAAAGACGGACTGGGTTTTGATGGTTTGTATATTGGTTTTTGTAAGAAAGATTCAGTGAAGGAGAACTTTTAGAAGCATCTGCATACGATTTTTTAACTGAAGGGAAGAGGGATGATGCTTCCTTGAAAGATATATTCTTTTGGGACATGGTGATTTTAATATTCTTTTGCCGGGAATGTTCCGGGCAAGATTTGTCAGTTGCTAAATGAGGGCCTGAGCATTGCAGGCAGGAAACTTCAGAGGATGCAGGACAAGAGTCACCTGAGTGAGTTTGTGCACATCTGAAGCAACGAGCACTGGATCGGCATTGGGCTTTCACATGGCCAAATCTACAACAGTTTAAGCATTGTATGGAAGGCAAAATGTATGGATCAACGGTTAATGATGATTTAAAAATAAACACTTTATCAGGTAAGCATTGTCCAGAGAAAGTGATCACTATAGAACCTGTGGGGGTCCAAGTGGAACCAGACTCCATGGACACTTTTCTGTTTAAGCGACGCGCCTTCAAAATTGTTGTATCACCTTGGCTTGTGGAGATTGTTGATACAACTTCCTCCATAGACCATGAAGTTGGGATCCCGCGGATCAGCCCCATTCTTGTTATATTATATGTAGGAATTAAAGCTATATAGTTATGAGATTTAAGACTTGGGTTTCTTAGAAACTCGTTTGCTGCACATGCAGATGAGAATTCCACAGAGACCCGATTTTTGCCAACACTCTTTATACCATCATTTTTAATATTTTTAATGTTTGATGTAAATAAAAATTTTCCAAAATTTAAATGATTAAATGTACTGCCTGACTTAGGGTGAGTTTCTGACCTGGACACATGAACAATGAAAGGACCTTTGTCAGAAGGATGGTAAGATTTTTCTTCTAAAAGACTTGGATGAGTGTAAATAAGGTTATTGGTTTGAGATGGAAGAGCATTCGAAACAGATTTTTTAGGAGTAGGGGACGAATCCCGATTTATACTTGGACGTTTTCTTGTTTGCACATGTTGAGAGAAAGGGTCAGGGGAGTTGTTGGCATCAGAAAACGGGATTGGGTCTGGGGGCTTAGGAGGGATTGGAACACAATCCATGCTCATTAAGAGCTAGATAATTCGTACAACCACTTACCAGGCGAGGAAGGGAAAAACAGAAACACTTAAAATAACTCAATGATGATAACAAAATCACCAAAATAACCGACAAATAACGAAAACCGTGTGTACACGAAAAATTGACAGTTTTTTTCTCGTTACGTGTATATAATATGTTTAAACGAGTTTCTAAACGATTGTGGAAACGTTATGTTGTGTTATGACAAAAAAGCGTTTTAAGTCAAAAGCACTTTTTTAACCTCTCAATTGGCAAGCAGACATATTATGTCTGCGGAAAAAAGTTGCTTATCTGGCAGGCAGACATTATATCTGCTGATGCATGCACCCAATTTTGGACTCATAACTTTTGATTTAATGGACGCGCTCTTAGTGCGATTGAATAAATGAGTAGAAGGCTAAACAAGGATCGCATTTCTAATGTCAGGAGACGTCACTATAATAATTTTTCGTCAAAAAAATAATAAGAAAACAGGCGTCCATCCGCGGTTTTTGGCGCGCCTTGTTTCTAAGGATCCGTGTGTAAAAATAATGTTCTAAGAGGCCTATTTTTTTGATGGAATAAGCGAAAGTAATGTTATTTATTATAAATAAAATAAAACCGGTTGTACTTTAGTGTTGTGTTTCTTTATTCTTTGAATTTAGATACAAGAAACTGGGAAAAATCGTAAGCTTTACATTTACCTTGAACTAAAAACAAAATCACACACTTGACCTTTGCAATTATTCAACAAACAGTAAGCTTAATTAATGACGAACACGCCGGTATAAGTTACAAGCATGGTATTATTTATATTTCGCCAGAAAATATAAATAATGTAACGGGAGCCGGCGCGCGGCCGAAACCTCAAAAGAAGCCTGCCAGTTTAGCGAATATGACATTTATTGCTCTGCCAGCATAGAGGTTAAGCACGCTTTTTTTAAAAAAAGAACAACGTTAAAACATTTGAAAATTTTAACCAACTTTTCCCATCGCTACGCACGACCATGACCATACGTCATACGTCGCGGATTTTCCTGATATAAAATATATGAGCATTGAAAAATCAGCCCTCAATAAATTAATCCATCATCGTCATTATAAATATGAGTATAGTGACGTTCTACTTTCTCTTAACTCTTCGTTCTACAACAATTCAAATGCACACAAACATAATTATGATTTAAATGAAACAACCAGCTTTCGTGTTTCAAATAAAACCATTAAAGGTCAATTTTAAGAATGACTGCGAAATTTTCCATGCGTGTTTGCTGTGTTTTGTTATCAGTGGACTGTTCGCGAAAATTACAGTACCTACCAACGTAGGCGTGGATACATACACTCTGGTCAGAACAAAACACAAACCAGTCTCGATGACCGCTCCGTTCTTTAGAGAAAACTGTATCAAAATCCGTATCGTGGTTTTGAAGGAGAAGGACAAAGAGACAGTTTAGAAGCGACTCTGGTTTATTACAGTTTAGTTAATTACTTACCTTGTATAATGACCTTGATATTGGCAGTGATGGGATCCCCCACGCCATTGTTCACTATGCACTGGTAGTCTCCGGCCAGCAGACGGTGCTCAGCGCGGAATCGAATCCTAGCTCTGTGGTCCAGCAAGGCCATAGCTTCACCCTGGAGAACAATAAATAGAAATATGTAATAATAATATCCTCGACTGGCGTCATCCCAAAATACATCCACAACAGATTTACCCGCTCACTTACACTCAGTTGCAAAAAGCAGCCTTCATGACACTTGCATGCTTGTCCGGTAATTTCTTAATAAATTCTTATTTTCTATAATCGCAGTAGCAGATGTCACTACACTTATGTCTTTATGGCCACCAACCCGCGGCGTAAATGCTATCGCCAGAAATAGTACCAACATTTAAAAAAAAGCATAAAAAAGTAGTTCTATTTATAGACGAAAATTATTAATAGAAGATGAGAAATAACTTGGTGACTTGAATCCCATTAAAATATTCTAGTAGATATATTTTTTTCTATTAATAATAATTGTTTGCAAATGTGGAAATGTGAATACATTAGGAACAAGTGGTAAGTGCCACTTAAGTTATAATAGCAAACCAAATAGCACGAGATAAAAACAATAAATTAACATAATATTTTGTCACAAACTCTTGAAAGACTCTACACAATTTCTTACATACAAAATTCAATTAAATAAAATGTCAAAAAAGATAACCTTTTTATTTTATAACAGAAACAATAATAAATGTCAAAAAAAAGATTTGAGGTCTTTATTTGAGGTCAATAAGAACAAGTAATTGTCAATGTTGAGAAATAAATATTTTATATAAAGTTATAAAAGCAGATCGTTCTGTTTAAGGCCGGTTTTTTTTTTCAGATTTCTCTTTGGAGAGTGTGCGAATGCTCTTTTTCAGCTGATCGAACCTTCCCCCTTTCTCCACCGATCAACCAGACGCAGACAGAAGTTTCACCCGTTTGTGGTTAGCGTGCCGAAGAGCCGAACTAAACGGTTTGATAGCTCATTTTTGGTTCGTGCTGCCAAAGAGTAGAACGATTTGCCTGCGTCTGTTTTTCCAGACAAATATAACCCTGGAGCTTTCAAGTGTAGAGTGAATAGGTACCTCTTGGACAGGCGTGTATGATCCTCGTCTTCATCGTCACTTTCCATCAGGTGAGATGGAAGACAAACGCCTGCTAATTATTAAAAAAAAAGGATTTTGGAGAAACTATAGGGAGAGATTTATTTGTTTATTTATATTTTGTCATTTATTTTACCCAACTGAAACTGTTTTACAAATTCCACCATAATAAAGGAATCTAGGTATAACATGAGCTTTATTCAGTTCCGAAATTCCGACGGGCCCAGGATAACGCACGTGAAACCGCGTCGAAACCATCACTATAATACAAAATAATTATAAAAATATTGGGAACTTACATTTTTCCTCCAATTCACAATAGGTTCAGGTGTGCCCGTGGTCTCACATCCGATGTCCACGTATTCACCCTTTTTTACTTCGAGGTATCCATCTTCCGGTACGGTGCGTAGTGTTGGGGAATCTGTACAGTAAAATAATATAATATATTATATTTATTATCTTTATATTGACAAATTCAAAATATAACTTAAATTAACAGTTATAAAATAAATTAAAATTATGCTACAAATAAATACTAAATCTAAACTTGAATCCATTGAAGGCAACGTAGCCAAATGGCTGGCCGAATTACCACGCCGGAGCGCAATAGAAATTCGAGTTTATATATTATAGTATTTATTTTTTTCACTTTACACTATTTAAGGATTATAGGAAAGAAAAAGAATGTTATATGGAATATAGCACCTAAATTACTTTGCACACAAGTGGCCAAAGAATATCCGAGATGGTTCTCTATCGATAAACGTTTTGCAGAATAAGTTACAGCCTTAGGGTAATTTATTTATTTGTTAAATATACATTATTTTTCGTAATCAACAAACAAAAACATTATTTTTATGTTTCTTTACCATTCGTCCGATACAGAAGAAATTTTGGCGAGTCTGTACACTCGCAAAGTACTCAGACTTGACGATAAAACTTAAAATCGTGGTAAGAATCCTTGTAATGCCGCGATAATAGATAAAATTAGCAGCATATATACGAAATTCGTTAGATAAAAAATTCTGCTTAGCTTTATTTTGATCTGAATCGGATAACGGTTCAGATGGATCCGATCGAAGACGCGTATATACGAAATAAATTTTTAAGCACACAAAAGATAATTCTTTGGCTACCAGTACACATAGGATAACACTTAAAAATATTTTTTTTTTAAGACAGAACTTATACTAAGATTTCCTTATTTAAAAAAAAAGACATTATCTAAGATATTTTCAAACAGTTAGAAACTCTAACTAGGACTCGATCGTTCGCCGCCTGTTGGCCGCCTGTGACGCACACACTTGGAATATCTTCGAACATTTCCTTCATCTAACTCAGCTAACAGAATCAGAAGGTAATAAATATCAATTGGAAGGCCACACTGGGGGCCAAGATTTAAACCTCAGTTAGAGATTTCTTATTGAATCGAATTTAAATAGACCTCTACTAGTTATTGGACGCCGCTTGTCCGTGTTTTTTTTATTTATTAGCATAAGCAAGCAGAGATTACTTTTAGAAAGAAAGTTAAAAGAATATGTTTATTTGTAAACAATAATAAAAAGTGTACAAAATAAAAAGGTAGATATAATAAGTAAAAAAGAAAGCAAATGAATAAAATACCAAACTAATAAGAAAAGAACACAAAAAGACAACAAAAAAGAACAATCTTTTATTATTAGTACACAAGAAGAAAACATAAATCGATGTACCTACATGTATTGTAGTAAGAAATAATATGTAGCTTGAAGATCTGTCAAATATTGTGCAAACAGGCTGTGCCTCAACGAACATGTTGCTACTTGGAGCAAATCGGACTTTATTCTAATTACATTTGAAATGTATTACTAATGCCCGGTTCCTATATTCAAAAAACGATTCGTTTTGCTTACGGACGGTAGAATTTTCTACGAGGCGTAAGTCAAAAGCGTTTCTAAAAAAAACGTTCCGTTAGATAAGTTACTGATAGCATGCTACGTACGGATGGGAGGGCTACGAATAACGAGTAGTAAGGTAAATGTATGGGAATGACAGCTTAGAGCGTTTCTATATAATTTTTAATCTGTCAACCAGCCGTCAAAGTTACGAAGCGTTTGGCATTTGATTACCGCCCGAATTCCATCGGTACTCGGTAGTAAAAGTAAAGTAATCGGTACCTGTCGGTAGTTTGTTAAAGTTCTACGAGTTTTCATTTTTGGTTTAAATAAAATGTTGAAATGTCTCATTCAGATAGTGAGTTGAGTGAACTAGAAAGATTATCCGACTGGAATGACTCTGATTCAGATGATGATCATAATATTAATCGGAGAAAGTATAAAACAAGGGTCGACTATTTTAATATCTTGGATTCTTTCGAATTTCAACTAAGATTTCGCCTGGATAAGCCTTCAGTAGAACAGCTACTTATTGAAATACATCCTTGTATAAAGATAAAGTCAGCCAGGTTTGTAATATGTTCTTTTTCTTGCTTTTTTCTAACCTCAAAACTTTATGTTTGTCAATGTTTATTTCCCTATGTATATGTATGTATTGTACCAAGTTAGCTGTAACACAAGCTTGGCTTACTTTAAAGCCATGTAGTTGGTGTGTTTTTCTGGAGATTTTACTTTATTATTAGGTATTTATTAATTTTAATAAAACTAATATGTAATACTATAGCATTTTTAGGTTATTCATCCGTATTTGCTGGGTTCTTTTACGGGCTGCCTTTTTTAGGTTATCCCATTTTAACTTCAGCTGCTCCTTGGTCCTTGCAATAGAGCCACTCCTGGCGTTAAATACAGATGCCAGAGTAGTCCACGTATCGTCTTTGCTTTTGTTGGTTGTGGCATTTGTTTCTTTACTGGTTAAGACTGAATTGCTTTGAATCAATTCAACTAACAAAGCAACCTCGTCTTTGCTCATGTTCTTCTTAGTTTTCTATAAATCAAATAAATAATTACTATATATTCACTTACATGCATTTAAGCAATAGGTACTAAAAACCACAATGCAAAATTACTTACCAGTGTAATATCCATAATACCCGACACTCGAAAAGATATTTTAAAATTACTACAAACAATATGCGCTTTTGAAAGGCTTTTGAGCATAAAAAATATTTCATAAACTTTATTTTGATGTTTGTAGAAAAATCAAATTAAATCTTCGCGCTAAAAGTCAGACACAGACACTGGTTGCGTTTTGTTCACTTCGGTATGAAAACAATTTTTTTTTTAAATTTTTATGTACAAAATAATGATTTTACCAGCAATATTACATATTAAATTCTTTTAATAAAAATGTTTTAATAAATCCGTGGGATATACGATACTTAAAAGAAGAACTATGCATTAATAAGTAATAGAAATCAAAATACGCTCTTTCCCATCTTATTTCTAATAACTAAACGCAGGACGGACCTTCGGAGGGCTTCGGTAACCGAGTTACCAACATCTATTCGTCGCTGGTAGATGGCGCAAAAACTTATAGAAACGTCTTTAACGCCTCGTTACCCGTAACTCAAAAACGATTGGTTATTTTTATATAGTGACGACTCGTTAATTATAGGAACCGGGCATAAGTATTGTAATACTCACACTGTACTTCAATAGCGTGGGTTTGTCGCATCGGCGCCCTTGGCTCCGGTCGTATTACCTGGAAACAAACACATAACTTGATTACATGATATAAGCAAGGCCGATCTTCGGATCGGGTACAATTGGGCAAATTCCGATCGGCTGGTATATTCCAGTTTTGAAGATCGGCTTGTTCGACTCGTCTCGCCAAAACCCGAACAACATTAGCCGGACGGCATATCTCTGGAACATTCCACAACACATACTCGACCTTGGCGCCCGGTTCAACGTTTCAATAGTTAATAGAAATAACTCTTTTTCTCTGCAAAGGCTTGCTTAGGCTAGACCTTGTAGCCGGTAGCTTACGATGTATTTTCATCGGAACTGAACCAAAATGTTTATATTCAAATAACTTGGTATAAGCGGGAGGTAATCTCTTCTTGGCTTCTCTTTTCAATCTAATAAAGACATTTCATTTCATTATTTCATTTCATTTCATATCAAACTTTGCAAATTAAAACAATGCGAGCAAACAGCAACGAAATTTTCAATTTCACGAACCACATTATGTTCCATCTTAATTACTTTAAATTTAATAAACTAAAACAATTTTAATATATCAGTCAATTTAGGTATATTCAAACACCATATAGTTATGAAAGTAACATAAAATACCCACTTATTCTCACATTACCACCACATGACATCATACTCAACCCTTTTTTTTTTCAAAAAGTTACAACCAATTACACCATTGTTAGGGCGGTTGCGCACTGCATTCCATTAGAATCCGTCCAAATACTGACTGAGAAAACTCGGACTGAATTTGAACTTTGCTTTTCACGGTGCAAACAATCACTTCGTTTATCATTCCTGTGTATTTTTTGATTTATCAATACTCTATAGATTTTTTGTCAAAATTAATTTTCTTCCAGATAACCATTAGATCAAATTTAATTCTAATAAAAAAATTAAATAAATATTTATTTTTAATTAAATAAAATTTATTTACAAAAATATTTAGAATTCGACAGAAAACGACTCCACAACCAGAATCAAATGAAGGCAACGTAGCCCACGCTGGATCGCAATAGAAATTCTTTGTATGTTTCGTTTAAGCCTTGTGTGAGGTTTACACGGCTGAAGTATTTAAGTTGGTAACTAAATTTTAAGTTACTACATGTCACTTGTGTGTCCAAACGGATTAAGTAGTTAAGCTCATAAGTTCAATGAAGATGAACAGTAATGAATGTCAAGGAATTCGTTAATTCGGTACCGAATCCTAATCTACTTAATCACTTGCGTACTTGTCACTTATCTGACTGTTTACACGTTATTTTTAACTTAAATTTAGTTAAAATTTAGTTACCAACTTAACTACTTAACGCGTGTAAACCGGCAATTATGGCTCGTTCTATTTTTCGTATAAGTAGGTGGGCGGGGCTTCTCACTTAACGCGGTTTGGACGTAATTTTTTTAGTTAAGTGCATAAGTTGACAAAGCGGGTGGCGGCAAGAGCTCGTATTTATTTCACATTAACTCTATTTTTTATAATGCCGGAGTGGAGTTTAGTTTCAACTTTAAAATTTGTTGAAGAATATTTAAAATAGGTATGCTTGTAGAATAAACGAGGTAAACAATTTAGAAAAAAACATATTCTTCTAAAGATTTTAATTTCCAAATAAAATTCTTCTCTGAATTTGTCCAAAATCATGTTTACCACATATCTAAGTACAAGAAATGATGAATTCCTTGACATTCACACTGGACATCTTCATTGAACTTATGAACTTAACTACTTAATCCGTTTAGACACACAAGTGACATGTATTAACTTAAAATTTTGTTTCCAAATTTTGTTAAAATTTTGTTACCAACTTAACTACTTAATACATGTAAACCGCGCATTAGTGACGAGTGTCACTCACCAATCGCCTCGCTAGGTCAAAAACATATGGATGAAACATACAACCACCTTCTCAACCATTTTACAACACATTCGTCTTGATAGCTAAAGGAAAATCAGATAATATTCAAATTCAAATTCAAATATTTATTTCTCAACATTGACAATTACTTGTTCTTATTGACGTCAAATAAAACATGACTTTACCACCAGTTCGGAAAAATCTTCGTAAAGAAGAGCTGGCAAGAAACTTCACGGGTATATTTTTACAAAACAAATTTTTTTTTCAAAACTCTTTATGTCTATACAAAATTATTCTTGTCTGCATCTGTTAGCTTGGCAAGTCTCCCTCCCCCCAAGTATCCAAACGACGTACAACATCTTCAAACGGCAACCCGTTCACGAAATAACGCGGGATCCAGCCATCGCCCTCCTCAACCATATATGAATATAGATAGAAAAGTTCAGTCCTACTGAGTGAACGCTAAAACCAACTATGTAAGTATATTAACGTATTCGTTTCGGGTCAAGTGCAAAACCGCTCGTGTCCGAGGGGTGGTCCACCAATTAGTTGAATAAACCACTTAATTGATGCTTCCTTTAGACTCATCTTACGGATATTGGTAGCTGTTTATTGGGATTAGATGGACCCAAGAATGCAGGACAATTCTGTAACGGAATCTTTGTTTCTAGAATTTTCATTGGATAGATATAATGTAGGCATGTTTCATCAATTATTAGGTATCCTTTCCGAATTCTTATGAAGCCTTTTGTTTGTGTAAGATTTCATGGCTACGTTTTACATAAGTGTGTATATTAGATTTGATATAAATTTGTAATGGGGTAAGATGGGCTGAAATTAAGTATTCTATAAAAGTCCCTAATAATAAATAAAGAGAAAAGAAAACAAGAATTCAGGATGACGTGATGATTGGTTCGAATACTCGGCGGACTTAGTTTGATGAATATGGATGTCTGTGTTTATGTTTCGGGTGTTTTAGCGTAGTAATTACAAGAGATCACGTGGTTTGGTCGAATTTTAGACATTTGTTTGAAGAACATGGATGTTTACGAGTTATGGATGTTCAGTTCTAGGTACTGAACTTGATCACAATCAACTTCAGTACCAGTTATTGACAATAACATTAGTTTTATTTTTAATTTTTTGGCGTGGAAATTTTGCTGTTTTATTGATGTAATCAGTTCAAAAAGGAAATTTCCTGATTTATATTGATCGGCTTATGCAAAGTTGCTTAGTCATTACTAGAGACCGGATTATATGCAACATAAAATGCTTGAAATATGCACGAAAATTGGGAGAATATGCGAAATTAAATGATAAATTTTAGGAACCCCCAAAAATGTTAAGGTTTTCATTTTTTTATTTCAAAATCAGCATACAATGAGTTAATTATTTTTTGATTGGCGATAATCAGTACAGTAACATTACACTAAAAAAATTTAAAATTTTTGTGAATGTAAACAGTCAAGTATTTCTCCAAATTTTCAGTGGAAAGATTGTGTCTTCGATCTTTTGGAATATTTTTTTCAAAAAAGAAAAGGTTCGCTCGACACCGACTGAGGTAAGTGGGCAGAATTAGAACTTGGGTGCTATGTTAGCACTCATAGTTTCTGGCAAAAGTTCTGCCGTCCCATTAATTAAACTATCAATTTGACACAAACTTTCAAAACCTGGGTTATTGTTAAATCGCTTTTATCGCATTTGGGAACACAGGGTGAATGCACTACACTCGGAAAAATATTGTAAATGTACCGACAATATGCATCATAACTAGATCTTAAGTAAAATATGCTATTACCGCTGAGAATGGCTTAAATAAGCAAAAGCATATGCAAATGCATACAATCCGGTCTCTAGTCATTACAAAGACGCTTTAAGCCCAAGGACTTGAAAAGTTTTACAATACTTAGTTTGAACTTTTATGTAAAAGCCGCAACTTTACTGTCTAGAATGAAATTTTGACTGAAGTAACAAAAACCATGTGACTATATAATGAAATAAAATAAAAATATGTTCATGATACCGACTGATATATCAAATAGATAATTGATACAAAAAACTTGATTGACATTCTTTAGGTGATTTGCACCCGTATTCATAAACAAGCAATTATCAAGACAACTCGTTACTTGGGGCGATAGTTCTAAGATCACAAAACTTTATTTTCCAGTGTACCTAATGCGCGTCACTTAGCTACTGCAAAAATTAGTAAAACGTTTCACAATTCTTAAGTAAAGACAATTTCTTGGCCCAGTAGTATGAGTTTTGACATTTCTTACTTCAAACAAGCTTAGCATTGCTTGCTTACACAAGTTTACTCTTGTTGATGTTGTACAAAAACCGAAAATCACAGTTTTTATCATGGCCGGAATAAATCTAAGCTCGGCGACCTACTAACAAACAATCTGACAGGAGTCAATTATTTCAATTCTATTCTGGTTTTTGGCGGGAAGAGTTCGAAGCAAGAGGTGCTCTACAATGATTTTTGGGTTTGCCTTTTTTTTTAATAATGTGTCACTCAATATGTGGTCACTTGAACTGCGCCCTGACACATTGCGACCTAGCAGATCTATTGTGTGAGTCCACCTGTTTACAGCTCGCCACTTACTCCGATCGAGTCCAGGAAGCGAATCACCTTTCTGACGGCATTAAATCCGATCTCCCTTGTGTCCAGTTCATGTTTGTCCAAGTGTATTGATCGCTTCTGTACCAGTGCGACTCAATGACATAGTATATGATGGGGCGTTTCTTCTTCCGTGTACGTGTGTTACAGAATCTGCAGCACGTAGAGTCCGCTGCGCCTAGATTGAACATGTGTTTATCCAGCTTGCAGTGACCTGTCAGTGCGCGCACTAATGTTCTAACCTGGGTCCTGTTGAGTCCCTAGTGTTCCCTAGTGCGAGATTTGAGTATCCCTCTATTAGCGCCCTGGAGGGTTTCATGCCCTCTGCTTCAGTCCAGAGGCGTTTGCTTTCTGTAAGGCACAGGCTTGTTAGTATCTGTCGTGTTTGGCTCCTTGGGATTCCGGAGCAAGTGTCTGGACTTATCCGTTTCTGCATTGCGCCATCTCTCGCCAGTTCATCAGCCTTTAGGTGGTAAGGTTAACAGAAAATTTAATAAAATATGAAATAATACTATTGTGGAATTTTTCCTAGCACGCCTCACACTCTCAGACAGACAGCTCTCTCTTCTCAACGTTGGATCTAAAAACAGTCCCAACAAAAACGAATACTGGACAAGAAATAGATCACACAAAAGAGTTAGTTACAGTAAATTGATTAATCACATAATTGCCCGTCTTGTGTAACTTGCTGTCAGACTGACGGGCCAGTGCTGGGGCAGGTTATCGATAGATTATAAAGATTCGATAGAAAATTACGGAATGTTTCGAAGTAGGTTTTGTTAGTGTCACTGCATATTAGTTCTATATGTTCGAAATGACAAAACGACATAACTATGCAGAAATAACACATATTGCTTTTTTTACTTTACAGACTCCGTGGTCACGAATGTGTCCGTAAAAGCACTGAAACGTTGAGTCAAAATGTAAAAATATAATTAGTCTCGATTAAGTCCGGTTAAAAAATTATTCTTGTTCATATATAAAAATTACAGGTGGGAAGTAGTAATATCAATTAGACACATCCTTGACAAAAGATATGAAAATAGGCATCTACCCTGTACACATTTTTTGGGGAAGCATTTGTTGATTTATATATTGTATATAATTATTTATAAGTACAAGAATTAGGCTGTGAAGGCCAATTATTTACTAATCACGAAACTATTTGAATGATCTCGATTTCCTAAAATATATTTAAAAAACAAAGAACTAATTTGCCTTCACGTACTGCAACTTAATATATTGATTTTCTTCCTTTTTCAAATACTTTAACTTACTACCGCATAAACTGTAATCATTAGAAAATCCCAGACGTGTATGTATAGAATTATTTTGTTTAGAACAAATCGGTAGTGCGTTTTGGGATTGATTTATAGTACAAGAATTTATGGAATAATAGGTACAGTCCAACCCATATCTAACCTAGAAGGTGCGTACAATACTTATAGAAAATGTTGCACAAATACTAAAATTAAAATATAAATTTACGAAACCAACGTTATTTACATATTCTCATGTTATTAGTATCACATTTAGAATAACATTTCCACCTTAAATTAATACAATTATAATTACACAGGTATAAACTTGTCATTGAAAATTAAAAAAAAAATAGTGTAGTAAAATGTATCAGTTAAAAAAATTTTATGTTTCTTTTTAAAATCAGTAACATTATAAATAATGCTATAATATTAGTACGTAACCCAGTACCGTACATTTTGAGCCTTATTAGAATACCAATGTTTCAAAACTTAACCATCTAGTAAAATTCCTGTGCTGGAATTACTTATCGATAGAACTACCTCTCAACACTATGACAATAGCAAAAACCCCTCACTAGTGCGCCGGCGTCGGTTCGTTTACAAACTGCTTGATTAATTGGCCATCTTGAATTGCCCTCATTAAATACTTAACAATACTATGAATTAAAGCCTTTAATCGATTTGTGACTCAGATCCTTACAGGGTCCCGGTAAAAGGAAAAAAATCTCCATACACTCAATGCCCGTAGTGACTTTTTCTTTTTATTTAAAGGTGCAAAAGCGACTGTCTTCCTCCGGGAATGAGCTTTCAAACAAAAAAAAAACCGAATCAAAATCGTTCCATTTACATACTGACACACAAATATACAAATACACAGATATACACACTCATTTTTTTGCGTGGAGGTTTGAAAATAGAGTGGAATTGTAATATTGTAAACTATAGTCGACCCTTTAGCAGTGTTCGTTCGTTAAAATATCGAGATAGACAAACCTGTACTCGACGGCTTGTACTTGATTGGGTAATAATAATAATAAAGTTAGAGTCACTAAACGCATCTAACGAAACACCCACACTAAACGTTTTTAAACCGAAATACTTGACGCTGCCCGTAACTGGTTGCATTTACCGACTTCAAGTCGAGAACCAAGTCACTTGGATAAAATAATAATAATAAATCCCCAGACAAACACATAAACTGTATGGCCTCAAAGTAAGCAGAGCTTGTGTTGTAATTAACCGTACAGTGAACTGGGGGAACCCACTATACATACATATATAAATATGAACAACCATGACATGTCCAGGACTAGAACCTGGGACCTCTGGCGTATGACGCAGGGCTACCTAACCACTACGCTACTCGGCCGTCAAACCGTGGCTAAAAAATATCAAAGCTTTCACGTTTGACATGGACGAGTGGATTACATGTGCATAAAGTATAAACAACCTTAGAATTTTGTTAAGAAAAGATAATTCTGTCTTTCTACAGCGTTGGAGTCAAAAAACGTCTTCACTAAAGTACGTCTTATTATGGTAGCGTCGGGTGACGGGTCGCTCACTTCCCTCTAATATGGTTGAGCAGGGCGATGGCTGGATCCCGCGTTAACTCGTGAACGGGTGCCGTTTGAGGGTGATCGTCGTTTGGATACTTGGCGGTAGGGAGACTTGCCGAGCTAACAGATGCAGATAAGAATAATTTTGTAAAGACAAAAATAGGCACTGTAAATTTATTTTGAAAAAATGATACCCGTGAAGTTTCTTACCAGTTCTTCTTCACGAAGGCTTTTCCGAACTGGTGGTAGAGTCATGCTTTATTTGAGGTCAATAAGTACAATAAATTGTCAATGTTGAGGAATAATTATTTGAATTTAAAATGAACCGGGCTTTATGCCATTAACTAATTTAATCATTTATTTGGCCTTTGTGCACGTCTGCAAATATCGAGCTTGTCGTTATCTTATGTAAGCACGTGCCGTCTGGGGTTTGCGTATTTGAAGATTTTGTCCCCCTTTCGACTTTTTGTTTCACTCGAAATCTCCGTCCGTGCTAAATATCGTTTATTGTAATTTGACAAGCAAAAACCGAAACTTTAAAAGCATCGGGAGTATATCAAAACAAAAAGCCACGGTAAATACGTGGCAAGTTTTAGTCTGTTTTTTTTTAAACGAGTATGTCTTTCGCACATTTTCGATATTGACAGAGTGAGATGGTTATGATGGATTGTTATGCGGCGTGGCCTACGCCTATAGGGCCAATAGGGGTACAGCGTTTGTTTAAAGCGGTCTTTATATTGATTACGTGGACCAAAAGCAATGCAGTCAAAATTTTCGGTACGCGTTAATTTAAAAAAACAGGCTATATTATTAAAATCAAAATATCGAAAGCTCATACCTCACAAGTATACTCAGCGGTGTCTTCGGCCGTCAGTCCCTCGACTTCCAAGCTGTAGTTGGCCAACATTCTAACACGAGGAGGCAGTAAGCGATGCGCGTCCTTGCTATCCCCTATGAGGTCCTCGTTCTTGTACCAGCGGACGCGCAGTTGACTGCCGACTGAAGGAGAAAAATAAATTTAAAAAAAGTAATTTTTGCTATCGAAGAATTTTTAAAATAGATTGAGATAGCTTGTAAAGTAGTATTGTGAAATACTTGTATCACCAGCGCATTCTGAAAGCTGAAACACTTGCATTCAAAAGGTTATATTTTACCAAAAATTCCACAAGGCTATTTCTTGGTAAAATATAGCCAAACATTAACATAAAAAATGCACACATGATTTTCAGAGTTCATAACTACAAAATAACTATTTAATATTATAAGTATAGAGAAAACTATAATAACAAAATTTATATAATAAATTCTCATACAAACATACAGTTGTTCCTCAAAGTAAGCAGAGCTTATGTTATGGATGACCATACAAGGTAACTGGATATATAAACAATAAATATAAACAATCATGACCCGAGAACAAACATCTATATTCATAACACAAACGAACGCCCGGCCAGGTCTCGAACCTGGCCAACTACACCACTCAGCCGGATTATTGCAATGTCATTTACTTATCTTTCTTTCTTTGTTTTATGTTTCTTTTTGTCCCCCTGTTGGGGCAGGAGGCACAAAATGCATTTCCGCATGCCTCTCGCGCGCATACAAGGCATCCGGGACTAGCTCCTAATGAGCACTACCCACTAAAAAACCCCCTGTCGGTTCGTGCAATTTCTTGCCACTCAGCCTTCATCTGAGCGACTACCAATTGGAGAAAGAGGCCGCGCTAGCGGGGCCCAGAATGGGTCACCCGCTGGGATTACATAGCACTGAAGGTGCTCAAAGCACTGAAGGTGAATACATAGCACTGAAGGTGCTCAAAATGGAAAGTATTTAAAATTGCAAAATAAAATTGAATCAATTCGGATTTACGTTAGAGTTAGAATTTACGTTAGAATTAGAATTTGCGGCCAGAAGGGCTTCGAGATCGGCTGACAGTCTGGTGGAAGAGTACGCTTGGGCATTCCTAGGGCTAGCGACTTTGAACTTCGAATCTAAGACAGAAGTAGTATATGAGACTGAATCACGAACTAGAGGATTGGGATGGGTTTCGGAGCGTTTGAAGAACGCTTCAGAGAGTGTTTTGAGGTGTTGTTGTACTGTAGGCAGTTCAAGATCTCTATGCAAGTCCGCGTTACGCACGTACCGCGGTGCGTTTGTGGCCCTGCAGCAAAAGAGGTTTTGAACTACGTGCAGTTTGTGTAGGACGGAGGGTTTGGCGTGGGCAAAGATTGGCGAGGCATATGTCATGACGGGTCTAACGCAGACCTTGTAAAGTGTACGTTTGTTTCTGAAAGACATTTTACTTTTTCTACCTAACATGCTATTTAGGCGGCCTAAGTAGTGACGGGCCACTTTCGAAACTCTATCGACGTGTGGCTTGAAAGAAAGCGTGGATCTAATGTGACGCCTAAGTATTTAGTACTGCGCTTCCAGGGGATGGGAATGCCCAACATTCGAACGTGGGGATCGCCAGCGGGACGACGGCGTATGTGGTCGAAGCGCATCGCAGAACTCTTTTCAGGGTTCACATCGATGCGCCATTTTTGAAACCATACACCAAGGGCGTTTACGGCCTTTTGGAGTCTGGTTGCAAGGTGCCGAACACTGTGGCCTTTGGTATAGAGTGCGGTGTCGTCGGCAAAGAGGACGAGTTCGACGCCTTTCGGCGGAATGGGAATGTCGTTGGTGTACACGGTGTACAACAGAGGGGCGAGGACTGAGCCTTGAGGGACTCCTGCCTTTATGGGACGAGGCGCGGAAAGCGTGCCTTCCTGTTTAAATCGAAACGTACGGTCTTTGAGAAACGACGCTATTAAACTGACTAGGCGATCCGGTAAGCCTATTTTGTAGAGTTTATAAACGAGACCGCTGTGCCAGACTTTATCGAAAGCCTTGGCTACGTCAAAGAAAACCGCGACTGTTTTATAACGACGCGGATAGAAACCGTCAAGTATGTACTCGACGATTCGATGGACTTGCTGAGGGCAGGAGTGCTTAGCGCGAAAGCCGAACTGATGGGGAATAATGAGAGGATCACCATCCGTTGGAAACAGATGGTTCCGCATTCGAGAGACTATGACTCTCTTGAGAAGTTTAGACATTGCTTTGAGGAGGCTGATGGGTCTGTGATTATTCAGAGGTTTACCCGGCTTGGGAAAGCCTATGACTGTTGCTTTTTTCCAAGCTTTTGGAAAGTAGCTATGGTCGAAGCAGGCATTAAAAATGATAGCTAACAAGGTAAGCACCTGTTGAGGCAGGTGCTTAAGTGCGTGGTTGGAAATTCCATCCGCACCCGGAGCCTTTTTGGACTTTTGATTTCTAATGAGAAGCGAGATTTCGTCATTAGAGACGGTGACGGGGTCGGCGGTGATGGGGCGGTGATGGGAGTCTCTGCGAAGGACTTCGTCCTCCACCGCCTGGATGTGTGAGGGATCAGCAGGTTGCGTGCTGGGCGAGCATTGTGTTACAATGCTGTCAGCGACGCATTCGGCTTTCTCTTCGACTTCGAAGGCAGTAGTGCCATCGGGACGAGTGAGAGGAGGAACGTGAGAGGCGGTGTCTACGCCTAAGGCTCGGGCCATACTATAGTACGCTTGGTGGGACGGAGAGATATTTGCCATGAGATCGTTCATCTGAGCGTCTCGGAGTTCTGCGAGGCTAGACCTAACTTGACGTTATAGCTGATTCGCAACTAATCTATAGGCGGGCGTGGGATATTTCTTGGCTCTCCGGAGAGCCGCGTTCTTAGCTTTATTAAGATTGCTAACGGCTAAGGGAAGCGTGGGTTTACCTTGCTTAGCAACCTTTTCGTTATAGCTGATGGCTGAGTTGATAGCATCAGTGAGAGAATTGACTAATGAATTTATTTTATCCGGACTATCTATATGATCGGGCGAGATCGCGAGCGGAGAGTTTGGGGCCTCTAAGGCTGAAACTAACGTATTTTTAAAGCCTTTCCAATCGGTAAAGGTCTTAGGAGAGGTGACGTTATCGTTAGGCGGTCCTAGCACGAGGGAGGCGAGGCGGTGGTCAGAGCCTAGGTCATCGAGCGGTTCGATAGACCTGAGGTCGAGGTTGATTCGCTTGACAATTGCAATATCGAGGATGTCAGGAGAGTGGTTTGGGTTGTCGGGATAGTGAGTGGGAGTGATGGGAGAGATGACATCTAAGTCGAGTGAGTTTGTGATGTCGAGGAGAGCGATACCGCTGGTGTTGGTTGATAGGCACGTCCAGTCAGTATGTTTGGAGTTAAAGTCTCCAAACATAATGACTGAATGGCCGAGGGCGAGAATGGCCTCAAAGTCACTGCGGATTGGTTTGGTGCCACTAGGTATGTAGATTGAAGCTATGATGATGGTCGGATGACCAGTCATAGCCAATCAACACACAGTGGCTTCCATGTTGATGAGAGGAGGGGTAGGGAAAGGATAGCAATGGAATCCTCTTTTGTAATAAATAGCAGTGCCGCCGAAACCGTCGGAGTTGGGCCTCTCGTTACGAATAAACGCGTACTTGGGAATAGCGAATCCCCTGGAGGGGTTTGGAGTTAGCCACGTCTCTTGAAGAAGCAATAAGTCTGGCTCGTTGTTCTGAAGGAACAGCGTTATCGAGCTCAAACGGGACGCCCCGTAATACTGCGCGGATCTTACGCTCCTCTGGGAGGGCGTAAGTATGGTACGCGATTTGTTTAAGCGAGAGTAAACGAGTAAACGCGCGGAAGTCGTCGATAGTCGCGACTTGGATTTTAATAGTATCGCCTGCGTTATTCGCCTTGAGATAATTGATTTTGTGCTCTTTGCACAAGTTAGAAACCGCGGTCCAGCGCGCTTTCTCGTGGAGGAAGACGGGCGGAGGAAGCTGAGGCTTAAGTGGGACGGGAGCGCAGCGCGTTGCTGGCTTGGACGGAGCCGACGTATTCGCGGTCACTTGTCGTGACATTAACGGCGCGGGGCGGGTGTTGAAGACACCGGGGTAGGCTCGGTGTTGAAGACACCGTTGCTCTCTTCGAACGCTTCTTAGAGCGTTTGGCGACTAATTGAAACGCGGGCTCAGGAGAGCCGATTAAAGTAGCGGCACCCGACGACGGTTCGAACGCGGAGTCGGAATCGGAGTCGCTCCCGGTAGCGGTACGCTTACGCCACGACACGCGAGATGACATGACCGACGCGCAGTCCATATCGGATGGAACGGGAGACGCGGGAGAGCTGGTAAAGACCTGAGGGGTCTGGGAGTTGGTGGCCTGAGGGGCCGGGGTTGGGGCCTGAGGGGCCGGGGACGTTTAAGCGCAGATAAGGCCTGCGTGAATACCTCGTCAGAGATTGAGACGCCCGACGCGGCTAGCGCCTGGGCGAACGCTTTCGCGAAGTTGCGAATCCATGGGAGGGGTTGGTATGAATACTAAGGAATGTATATTTAAGTGTATAAAAGATGCCTAGAGTTCCCTAAAATAAACCTAGCGAACCCTAGTGGCTAACCTGCGGAAATAACTGGGGAAAATAACTTAAAACTAACCGTTGTTCGCCGAAGGCCGCTACCTAGAAACCTAAAAAAAAAGCGTTAGGGTCAACCTTTACCGACAGAAAGGACAAATACACACGAAAACACACAGATAAGATAAAAATAAATATGAAAATAGGAGAAAAATAAATTAAAATAGAGAAGAGAAATAAAATAAAAATAACAGGACTGGTTCAGTACAAATTCGTTGTCACCGTTAAGTATCCTTTGTACTGAAACCAGACTACTTACGCTGGGCACAACACTGCACTCAGCACAAGCACAACACAACTTAGTACAGCACTTTAGCACAGCACTAAGGGGCTTAGTCACAAAGATAAATCACACTTCGATAGCACTCAGAGGGAGTAGAAAAACCTTGAAAACCGTAGCACGGAACCAACACGCTAAACTGTGACGTCAGTAGACTGAGCGCCACGGAATATCGGGAAGGGACCAAACAACGGAGAACGGGTGTACCGGGTGGCGATCGGAGCGAGAATGAAAAAACGATTATGTTTGTGTGTGTTATGTTGTGTTATATATATTGCGCAGATAAACAAAATATTTCTGGAATTTTTACTTTTCATTAGTTCCTACGACTGTTAACAGCTATTCAATATACCTTCCTAATAAAATGGAAAGATCCGAAACTGCTGAACTAAGCTTCTAATGTTCCTTATTTTGTTAGAAATGTGATTATATCACGAGTAAAACCGCGTGAAAAATCAAGTCTTAGGCGCTGCACAAAATCTAGAAAACCTTTTTGTATGCTTATACAGCCCACCATCACAGGACTCGTAGGAACTGTGTCCGGTCGTGCCAACTGGGCACAGTCGCAGTTGCTTGTTGCACATGGCAGCGTAGCTTGTGCAATACAAATATAGAGCTTGAATACTTAAGACCTACCTTAGGAAACCGATAAATTCTTTTTTTCATTCATAAACATTCCGAAACGAAAGAAATAAACAATCGCTTTTAACACGAGAAAAAGGAAGATAGCGACAGCTGCCAAGCGCCTTTAAAAACAACGAATCGAATATTTCCTAATTTAAAAGAAAACTGTCAAAACAATTAAAAAAGTGTTTTGAGAAACTATTGAACAATAAAATGACCATCTTTCAGTGGAAACATTAATCTGAAATGCCATTAGGATTGAGAGATAATAATAATAATAATAAATCCCCAGACAAACACACCAACTGTACGGCCCCAAAGTAAGCAGAGCTTGTGTTATGGATGACCATACAGCGAACTGGAGGGGAACCCAGAATAAACATACATAAATAAATATAAACAACCATGACCCGAGAACAAACATCTGTGTTCAGCACACATATGAACGCCCCGGCCAGGACTCGAACCTGGGACCTTCGGCGTATGAGGCAAGGCTACTTACCACACACCAATCGGTCGTCTCATAGATAATGATAAAACATGAATAAAACAAGTATATTTTGCGATTTTTTTCTATCGTAATTTGTTTATAATCATGGTTTGGACTTCGAGAGTCTGATAACTAACCAAACTTCATCATATTCAAAAATTAGCAAAAAAGATTCATAAAAGATTAAGGTCGATGGATCTATCAAGTTTGTTTAAAGTGCCCTCTTAATGGAGCTGGGGTCGGTTATCGATAATTTTGACTTACTCACAACGAATATTCGCTGGTATGCTATATTCATTTCGAGCGAGATTTTACGGAAACGAAGTAACTTGTAAAAGTAACTCCCCAAAACATCCCTTAACCAAAATTATAATAAAATCCTGAACAATAGGCTTCCACAAGCCGTTAACAAAAACGAACATTGGACATTCTCTCACACATTATGCGACTTCCCCGACCGACACAAAAAGAGATGCTCAATTCATTCACAAAGCGGCTCGTCCATTGTACTGCACACGTTTGACTTTAGCACAATAATAACGAATATTCTACACTCCGATATTATAAACAGATTAGATATGAAAACTTGGGTAAGAAAGGTTTTGGATGTGGCATCTATCATCATAGCCTTTAGATGTACGAAATAGAATTTTCTGGAATTTTTGGTACGAATTTTCGTGGTAATGAAAGGAAATGTCACAACCTAGGCTAGGTCTTTGTACACCATCTAAAAAAATTGACAAATAAATGGTAATTATAGGAAAAATACAAATAATTTGATTTAATTAGTAGTTAGATGGCAAGAAAATAAAAAAGTCAACATTATTTGTGTTCGTTTTAGCGGGCAACATTGACAATGAGTCTTTTCTATGACGGAAGTTGTAAAGTAAAGTTAGTCCACTATGCAGAGGGGACAGCCACCTCACTCACAGCACACTTCATTCATATCACATTGATAGTTGTCTGTGTGTTTGATTGTTCATTGCGCTTGAGTTTGTTTTTCGGTTTCTTTATAACTTTACAACTATGAAATAAATTAAAAATACACAAAACAATTCTTTGGACTTGATGCCATAATCGATACTACTCGATAAACAAAACAAAAAGATGTAAGTAAACCTTTCCCTGAAGTCAAAATGACTTTTTTTCCGCCATGATGTTTTTTGTTTGTGTTGTACACTAAAAATGAACAATTTCATTTCCTACCAGTAAACAAAGTGTTATAATAACAATTTAACAATCAAAAAGTGTTCTAAGCATCTTAAACTATTTTTTGATAAAGTGTACAAAGACCTGGCCCAGACTCCTTGCATTTCGGGACATATCTTTTTATGTATCTTTTTTGACAGATAGAACTGATGATTAAATGTTCATAACTTTTGAAAATATTTTATATGGCACTTTTTCCAAGTATTTTTCTAGATATAACTTAAAATACACTCTAATAATCACTATGCAAAATGTATTAAAACATTGGTAACTGTTAAATGACTAAAATATTTTCGAATATTTTGAAATATTTTCAATTTGTGTTGTTTTGTCTCTGAATTACACTAACAGAAATATATATATATATATTCTGTTATTATATATATATATATATATATATATATATATATATATATAATAACAGAATATATGATTACTTTATTAAGAGTTGATTTTAAAATCGTCAGTTAACTATGTATTATCATGAGACCTTTGACACTTGACAAGACTTTCAACAGAAATTATCTCAAATTCTCAAAATTATTATGCTAATAAAAGTTATCCAAAGCAGTGAAAAATCGAACCTAAAGCAAACAAAAGTTATTTTGCACATTTATTACAGCTAATTTAAACAAAAAAAACACAGGAGTCAAAATACCACATCCACATTGCGCCAGCACCTATCTACTACTGGACAGGAAGGGCCTCTGATTGTATCTTTGTGTGCCAATTGTGGAACACACAGGAGCTTTAACGCCCGCGGCGGGCATTAACTATATGGGGGCTTAGATTTCTCCATATATATCGGTTTCGGGAGGTTTTGGAAAAGACAAATTTTTGGACCACTCTTCGATTGCTATCACAAATTTTTCATAAAGGGTATATAATTTGTTATAATTTAATGAATTTACGGGATTCTTATTTCGCGCGTCCGATATTTTGATGCTGTTGCAAGCACCATGATCGCGGACTAAATCGTGGTAAAAATTTCGTAAATTCATTAAATTATAGTGAAAATAACCGCGATAGTCTAAAACAGTTATCATATAATTTGTTTTTATGAAATTACTACCTAATAACAAATATCAGAGTTTCGGGTTTGAAAAAATATTGTTGTTACATAATATATTTATTATTCAGAGTCCTAATCGATGTGTAGATAAAATTTATTCTGAATCGATCGACCGTATTAAACAAAATATCGTAACTCGTGACCACGGTGTCTGTACAGATACTTTAGATATATTTTAACTCCATGATTTTATCCCATCCACCGTTTCAGCGTTATAAAAAACTTTCGCAATTTTAATTTTTAAAACTTATCCGACATGTTTTACATTAGTAATACAAGTTCAAGAACATTACATATACTTGTATATGACGTAATTAATTTTATAGTTCAACTTAAATCTTAACATCTTTATCTTTTGTATACAATAGTATCAATTTTGTATACAATATACAATCATATGTATAAGAGACATAGTAAATATGTATATATAACATAATATGATAATAATATAAAAAATAAATTAATGTAACCCGTGAAGTTTCTTGACAGTATATCTTGCCGGTTTTTCCGAGCTGTTGGTAGAGTCATGCTTTGTTTGACTTCAATAAGAACAAGTAATTGTTATTGTTGAGAAATAAATATTTAAATTCGAATTTGAATTCGAACTGGGTTATTCAGAGTGTATTGAGCAAATACACTCGAGCAAATACAAACGTTCGAGGTTTAAGCTAACCGAGCCTCAAACTAACGCTGTGTTAGTCAAAATTGTATTCAAAACTCACGCGGGGGTTAGTTCAAGGTTGGTTTAACCTGACAATTTGACGTTACAATTGCGAAAACATGTTCTTCTTACCAATAAAAATACACTCAATAAAAACTCAGGGGTTATTACATTGAAAATAATATGAACGGTTTAAATGAAATCATGGAACATTATGAAATGTTTGACCATCGTTGATTGTATAGGATTCAATCTAGAATATTTTTTTCTACCTTTCTCTAGGTATATATTTAAAAAATATATATATACCTAGAGAAAGAAACACTCTCATTTAACAATATACTGAAAAAGAGTTCAGAGGAAAGAATAGATTTACAAAACAAGAAGCACTTTATTGTATTTTAGATTTAATACAAACTGTACTCAAGGCAGGAATTTCTAAGTAAGAAAAGCCAATTTTGCATTTGTAGTTGTGTACGGTCAGTACATAAATAAATAAACCAATACTTTTATATTTATTTATAATTTTTATAGCCAGATACTTTATATATAACTTAAATAATTATTATTAAATATGATTCTTTTGAGGTGATTTAAACGTTGGTCCCTGTTCTGAAGAATCTCATTTGCTTTTTGATAGGACCTCTCAGACGGAAGTCAACGATATTTCGGTTGGTATAGCAACTAATTTAGCGAAAATGGCAGCACTGCTCGAATTGCTATTGCATTCATTTTCAAAATATTTGTACAAATTATACAAAAATATTTGAAATTAGCTCTTTACAATGCTGGTTCCTTGCGTACCTTCCAAGATGAGTTCATAACAGCAGTTGTAACCTACTGTCCTGATATACTGGCCATAAATGAAACCTGGATTAGGCCCGGGGAAGAGGCTTTAGCACCTACAATTCCTGGGTACAGATTCCGTCATATTCCACGACCTAGTACTATGTGTAATGGCAGAGGCGGTGGTGTAGGCTTTTACATAGTTAATGGTTTTAAGGTCCGAGTTTTGTCTCACCCCCCTGGTCCTGTTGAGCAGATGTGGCTGTCTTTATGTATTGATGGTAGCAAACTATTGATTGGTACAGCGTATAGGCCTCATTGGGTAAATGTAGATACTTTTTTGGATACTCTAACTGATTCTGTTTTATCCTTTGCAGGTTACAAGCAGGTAGTCTTAATGGGAGATTTTAACATTAATTTATTGGACTCAAATAACCTTTCTACAAAAAAACTATTGCAATTCCTTAACTCTGTCCAGTTGAATCAAATAGTCACCGAGCCTACTCATTTCACCAGTGATAGTGAATCTTTAATTGATATAGTTTGCACTAATGTTCAAGTTCGGGATATTTGTCACGGAAATTTAACATCACTCTTGGGTCATGCTTTGATTAATTTCACTCTCATATTTAAAAAGCTAAAGCTACCACCGAGAGAAATAACTTACAGACCTTTAAAAGATATCAATTTGGAAATATTTGAAAATGATTTATATTCTCTACAGTGGGAGTCTATCATACACCTTAATAATATTGAAGATATGGTAGAAAGATTCAACTCTTTTATGTTTCAAATCTTTAACAAACATGCCCCTGTTAGGACATTTGTGTTGAGGAGACGGTCTTTACCTTGGGTTACACAGACTGTTAAACAAATGATAAGACTGCGTAATAAGGCTCTTAATCGATATAGAAAATCTAAAGAATTTGAGCACCTTGAGCATTATAAAGAAATTAAGAAAATGGTATCAACGGCAATTAAGCAGGAAAAAAGGCTTTCTTCAGTCAAAATGTCAACTGTTATAAAAATAATTCAAAGGTTTTAGGGAAAAACTTGAAAAAAAATATTGAGATTAATGAATATCGTGTGAATTTATGTGATAGTTTGAATGATCCTGACATGTTAAATAGATATTTTATAAATGTTCCTGGCTCTACACAGGTGCAACTTTCACAATTAGCTTACTTTGAATCTCACCATTACAATGATTCTGTATTTGAGCTGAAAACTGTGACAGAACAACTAATTGCCAATATCGTTTTATCAATGAAGTCCAACTGCTTAGGTTGTGATTATATAAATAGGGATATGATTATTTTGACTTTGCCTTACAATCTAAGAATAATAACATACATTATAAATTACTCAATTATTTCCTCCACATTTCCTGCTCAATGGAAAACCTCAATTATCAAACCTATTCCTAAGATAAGTAACCCTCAGTTGCCCAATGATATTCGTCCCATAAGTATATTAACCTACATGTCCAAAATATTAGAGAGAGTTGTCTATTTACAACTCAGGAAATATCTTGAATTTAATAATATTTTACCTGATAGACAGTCAGGTTTCAGAAGTGGCCGTAGCACTACGACTGCGATGTTGGACATAGTGGATACAATATTGGCCGAACAGGACCAGGGTCGTGGTACTTTGCTTGCTCTTCTAGACTTTTCTCGCGCCTTCGATTCAATAAATATACCTCTTCTGCTTTCCAAACTGTCCTTTTATGGTCTCAGCTGTCGAACAGTGGCTTGGTTCAGTAGTTACCTCGGCGAGCGATTTCAATGCGTAAAAGTCGAAAATCAGTTTTGTGCTCCTTCTTTTTCTGGTTTGCTTCCGGTTGAAAGGGGTGTCCCGCAAGGTTCAATCTGGGGCCGTTGCTTTTTATAGTTTACACAGCTGACATTACCACTCAGATACAGCGCTGTAATTTCCACCTGTATGCTGATGACACTCAGATATTTACCTCATGTCATCCACAAAATACACACTCAGCTGTGAACGCTCTGAACGAGGATCTTTCTAGAGTTGCAGATTGGGCCGACCGTAACTCTTTGGTGCTCAATCCATGTAAATCTAAATTACTGGTTGTGGGTTCCAAACTGCAGGTCGACGAAATAATTAATGAAGATCCTTGTGTAGTGATTAAAGATCAAAGAATACCTAGAGTAGCTGAAGCACGTAATTTGGGCATTTTATTTGATAGTAGGTTAAAGTTTGAAAAACACATAGTTAACCTTGTAAAGTCTTGTTTTTTCCGTCTTAAACTACTGTATAACATCAAAGAACTACTTACAACGGATATTCGTGTGCTGTTGTGTGAGGCTCTGGTCTTATCTAGGCTAAATTATGCTGATTCGGTGTATTGTTCTATGGCTGCATTTTCGTCTAGGAGACTTCTGCAGCGGGTCCAGAACGCTTGTTGCCGATTTTGTTTCAATATCCCTCCTCGCACCCACTTACACCGTATTTGCAAAAGAATAACATGTTATCGATTGAGTCACGCCGAGAACTTCATTTTGCTGGCCTTGTTCACCAAGTTGTGACAGCTGAAGTGCCTAGATACTTGTATTCAAAATTGCGTTGGTCCAGCTCCGTAAATCCGTATGTCACGAGAGCCTCTAAGTACCTATTGCAGACATATAAACACCAAACGTCTGCATTTAGGGGCAGTTTCCGCTATAGGGCTACCTCTTGTCGGAATAACCTACCCCCATCTTTACGACGTCCTCTTTTAAAAAATACCTTTGTCAAGCTTTTCAAGTTGCAATTATTTAAAAAACAGGAAGGACCTCATTAGGGACCTTATAGCGGTATTCTGGAAAAATTTCTTAGTTTATTGTTTATGTATCTTTTTATTTTATTTTATTCATGTCGTATTTATTGCAAATTATGTTTAGTGTTTGTTTTATATATTTCATTTCGTATTTATCTGTGTATTCCCAGTTTATTGTTGTTTGTTTTTCTATATAATTTGTTTCGTCATGGGTTTAAAATGAATATTTATGCTTTATTAAGAGTGTACAGTGGTGGCGCTACTTGGCCGCAACTGAAAATCGGCGCTTTGTAGCCTTTTAGCTGCATAGCAAAGCTGAGTTGTGTGTGCCTTTGTTTCGGCAGCACCGGCTTTTTAACTAGGTTAATTTTATGTTTTATATTTTTATTTCAATTTCTGTGTGCTACTGTAACAATAAAGAGATTTTTACTTTACTTTACTTTTTACAAAACGTCTTAACGTCTTGGAAGGTCAAAGTCTTACCTGGACCATGTTTCAACATCCGAACCATTTTTAATGAACGACTTTACAATAATAACTCTGAACAATAAATATAATAAACCATAAGAATAAACCACAAATAAAATCGATTCATTCATTTTTTTAAACCAAATAGTCAGACCTCATAACCATTAGCAATGTTTATAAATATAATTATTATTCAACATTGACATTTGATTGTCAATATATTTTTTTCTTCAAAATATAACGAAGCTCTTTTTTCTGACTGTACAAGGAAATTTAAATTTCAAGTTTAGAATTCCTGTAAATATACAAATACTGCTACAAAAGCTAAAACGTCTCGAAAGAAATTTACCTAAAATTCTAATTCCTTCGTGAAGGTAATCGTGTGAGATTAAGCAGCAGGCCGCCATATACTCGTATGTTGCTATTTTGACAGGTTCAGGAGGATACAGGCGACCTGCACGGATTTAGGCAGGCAACCATGACTCGTATAAACAAGAAGTAACAAGCATTGGCTGAAAAATTCCATAATTCATTAAACTTCCAACAACAATAGCCGAACAGACAAGTCACGGATGATTGCAACGATGGAAGAATATTTGGATTTTAAAAGTATCACATTTACTCTTATATTTTTAAGTACCTAAGTTTGTCTGGAGGAATCACTTCGTAGTAATAAGACCCCCTTTTGTACGTACCTACCATACAATTTTGTAAATGTACAATGTGCAATAAAGAATATCAATATCATTTTAATTTATTCACTTCAATGAGGAACTTGGTGCCATCTAAGGTTTATTCCGTGGTAATAGAGTCTCTTATGGTAAGATCGGGTCTGGGGCGGGGCTACAGTCCTTGATATTTTGACCGGCATCATATCTGCCTTATGGCAGGCAGAGAAAAACATAAATAAACAAACAATCACCCCGGACGGTGGATCACTTGGCTCGCGGGTCGATGAAGAACGCAGTTAACTGCGCGTCGTAGTGTGAACGCCGGACACATTCGAACGCCGGACACATTTGAACGCCGACATTTCGAACGCACATTGCGGTCCGCGTTCCATCACTTTTACGTGGTTGTGTTTAGGGATTGGAATCCGGCGTCATTTTGAATCCGGCCGGATCCGGACCGGATTTCATAAATCCGAACGGATCCGGCCGGATTGACATACCCAGGATAACTTGCTTTCATTCCAACATGGACCGTTAATGAGGTGTAAAATAATCTGTTAAATTCTCATCGTCAAAACTAAAACTAGACACTAAAATTTAAGGTAATCAAAATCTTAAAAAATTTAAATGTCATTATCTTAATTACCTACGTAACATAGGTGGTAGTTCTGTCTTCTTAATTATGTTTTAAAGATTAATCAAAAATCAATATTAATAATCAACATCATTGAAATAAACATAACATAAAATATTAATCTTAACTGAGATGTAAAATTCACCACTATGTCATTAATGGCCCAATCAAAGAATTAAATAAAATTTATTTAAAAAATATTATTTTGCCTAAATATTAAAACACCGGATCCGGTGTGCGGATCGGGTGTACTGGTACCGGATCCGGTGGACGTATATTCATGCCAGATCCCCCGGATTATCAGATCCGTTTTTCCGGATTGCAATCCCTAGTTGTGTTCCGGTCAAAGGTAAGGAAGAACCAAGTCAATTACTGGAACAAACGCAGTCCCAACTTGAACCGCGGTTGGCGAGGAATCATTAGTTGATGTAATAATCACAAGTACTATTGATAAATAAAACAGCTATGTACGCCTAATTATGTCAGTGGGCGCGGATAGCACTTACCACCAGGTGGGGGACGTGCCGTGGTACTTGTGCCACTCACCAGACTTGAACCTGGGACTTTAAGAATGAGAAGCTCTTATTATATTTGTAAAAAAATATTTTATCGTTATTGTTTAAATTAATAGTATTATTTTTTTAATTTAATGATTGGGTAATCGTAGTGCATCAAATTAATAACATACAGATGCAAAAAAGCAATACTATTGTAACTGCAAAATACGCCGGAGGGCAGTGGGGTTATATTGCCACAATCATTTGGTATGCAAATAATGTTGTAACACCTGCCCAGTCATTTGATAATGTACTTCTCATATATGAATCAGAATAAATAGACAAAAAAAACTATTTCTTTTATTTATTTTCAAACTCTTTAATATTCTTAAATTCCAAACGTATTTCGAGCTTACAAAATCAAACTTTTGGTTATTCCACTAAATAATTATCATAATTCCATTACCTTATTTTACTTAGACAATACAAAATTGTATGTGAAAGATGTTGGGCACTCTTAAGCCAGACCATGTATGAAAAGTGAAATGAAGCTTTTGATAAATATAACTTTACGTTATAAAGAAAGCGTGTAATTTTGATAAATTACTTATTTTTTAAATGGTAACACTAAAAAATATTAACAAGCCTTATTACAGTTTCACCGACTTATCTACTCAGTAGCAAAAACTGTAACTAAAGCAGTTGCTATGAGACCAAATGTCAGATTTCTTTTACGCATAGAACACAGCGCCACCCTTTACAGAATATACAAGTTTGTGGGACGGTACGCAGCTTCTCTAACAAGATTAATATAGCAATTATTAATATTGTTCTAAGTATAAATGTGGGCGGGAGTTTTTTATTTTTTTTTTGAGTAGGCAGGCAATGGTTTGCTCCCTCTTGCTTGAGGCCCTTTTATCTATTTGGAATGACGTGTAATTTTTTATTTGTTATGTTTTTAATTTTGAATAAAATCTTTATTTATTTTTTAATTATGCGTTGAAATTGTCGGCTCACTTACTATTTATATTCGAGTTAAATTATTCGAGCCCGCTAAGATAATATTCAGTTTTTTTAAATCCTTTTTTAGATTAATATTAAATAGTCTTTTATTTAACAATATTTAAAGCATGTAGTAACTATAATCGCTTTTTAGGTACAATACTCATATAGGTAGTTTTTAAATCATGAAAAATAAATAGATAATCTTAAGAAGGATTATTAGAACTAGAAATAAGTCCCTTTAGTAGGATCCTTAGTGGCATTTCAATTGTTGGACATCGATAATTGGCGACCGCGATTATTAAAAGTTAGATTGACAAACATTTCTTAAAATACTTATATAATCTATATAACATTTGGATAAAAAGTAAACAGACTTTTTGGAGGGAAATGTACGAGGCAAGTCGGCTAAATTTTCTTGCGCCTCGGGCGGTTGACATTCACGCTACGCCATTGATAATAATAATAACGATTATGATGGTGTATTCCTAACTAGGAATGCAGACAGTTTCGTTTCATTACAAGAAGTCCCTTTGCTGACAGTAAAGTCAATGGATGCGTTCCGATTGCCGCTCACAGCGCTGAAACTGCTCAGAACCGATTCGTTTTATCGCGCAAAAAATCATATGTCTGATATTTCAATCGGAACGGTAAATTGAGAGTAAAAATTCATTTTTTCCCTCACGTAAATCTAAAGTTACATCTTCATTAGGATCTTTGACCCTAATTGAAACAGGAACCATTTTTTTATATTATTAAAAATGAAAATTGAATCGCCTTGAATCGCCTGATAAAAACATTAACAAAGAAACGTCATGAGTCAGTTTTACTTACGGATTTATAAACATTTAAAAGTTTGTCCTGGAAAGCCAGGATTCTTCAAAAAAGAAACTGAATAGGTACCTCTTGTAAAAGCGTGTAACTTTCTCGTCTCCATCATCACTTTCCATCAGGTGAGAGAAGACGAAGGCGTGTCCAATTCCCAATGAGCATTTCCAGTATAATTACCAAAAGTCGTACCTATACTTATATAGTTAATTAACTAACATCCCAAATACGGAACAAGATCTAATTCTATATCCAAAATTGGCCATAATTGAACAGTTTTATACCCACTGAAGCAATTTACTCCTACGTTGGCGTAAAGTTAAACAAACAAACAAGCTTTGTAACTATACATATGTTATTAAAGTTACAAAGCATGTTTGTTTGTTTATAGAATACTTTAGGGCTGCATGAAATCAACTTGAAATATTAGCCTTTTGTAAGTTGGTACTTGAGTACGTTCCGATTGCCACTCACAGCGCTATCAGTGTTAAAAGTGCTCATAACCATTCCGATTCGTTTAAGCGCGTTAAAAGCGATGTTTGCGCTATTTCAATCGGAACGGTAAATAGCGCGCTAAAATTCTAATTATTCCTCGCTTCGATTTTAAGTCATATCTTCATTAAGATCTTCGACCCTGATTGTAGCAAGAGCCATTTTTTTTATATTTTACAAAATAAATTAATAAAGAAGCTTCTAAAATCCTTAGTCGCCTAAATAAAAACATTAACAAAAAATTCATGAGTCAGTTTTGACAGATGGCTCAGAGTAGCTTGAGCACTATGAGCTGGAAGATGGCGCTGTTTATGACGTCATTAATGACGTATCGATATTCGTCATGAATGCGCTCTCGGATAGTGATTGAACGAAATAATTTATTTTCTCACACAAAAAATGTACAAAGACAAAAACAAAAAGTATCAGGGTCCTGGCTCAGCATAATGTTGTTTGCTAGTATGAGTCCAGCAACAACGCTGCTAATTCTGCCAGAACCTACCTAGTGGACAGATCCACTCGCACATACAGTTATTAGATAAACTAAAATATAATAAATACATAAAAGAGTGAGAATAGAAAATTAAAAACAAAAGCATGTAAGACTAAGTATAGGAACTTAAAATAAAAATAACCTAAAAGAAATATGTTTGGATAACATGCACCATACAACAAAATAGATGTTTTGCTAAATCAGTAAAATACCTTTCATTTGTTTTCGAAAACAATGAAGTTTGAGGTAAAACTCGTGTAAATCCAATTCGTCTCATTCAAAATCAAGCGCGCTCAGCACACTCTATTCCATTTTTTTCTTAAATTAATCGTAATAAAAATCGAGATCAAATCTCTTGTTCACGCCCTGCCATTGATTACAGCATCTAAAAATTCCTTTTAAACTATAATACATACAAATAGCTCAATTTCCATAGAAACGTCTTTAAATTCCCTCTTTAAATTCATAGTCTTCTAATCGGAGTTGT
Source organism: Marasmarcha lunaedactyla (assembly GCA_923062675.1). Lineage (NCBI taxonomy): Eukaryota > Metazoa > Arthropoda > Insecta > Lepidoptera > Pterophoridae > Marasmarcha > Marasmarcha lunaedactyla. The sequence goes on from OV281363.1 coordinate 16,985,252, forward strand.
TTAATACAAAAAATATATAATTAATTTATTCAATATCACATTTTACTACGAGAGCTTGAACTTCCAGGCTAAAAGCCGAAGCATTACAAACGCTTCAATTGTTATTCAAATTAGGAACATTAATGTTCGTTCGTTCGTTTGTTTGCTTGTTTGACTGTAGGTCTGATTGATGGCTGAATTAATATTTTCGTTGTGGATATTGTTTTGATTTTTTACATTACGTGGGAGGATACATTATTTGGCTTAAATATTTCCTAACCCAGAAGGTTCCATGATAGGATCAGTCTGTGACATTGATGACTTAACTTAAAAAAAAGTTAAAGTCAAAAAATTTTATTTTTAAATAAGAGACGTAAGGAAATCGTCGTTGATTGTGATTGTAAAAAAAAGATATCATACGAGACACATCTACGTAAAATCAACATAAAACCTCAGATCTTGGCATAAAGGAGGAGAATAATGAATCCAGTCTTTACTTTAATGACCACTTTACCCCACAAAATAAATTACTATTACGAGAATGTAAAAAACTTGCTAAAGAAAAAAATGCCAGGTATGCGTGGGTTCGAAACTGGTGAAGTCAAATTGAAAAACCATTGGTATAATTGACGCCATAGGATTTTTTTCGAAGTGGAAGTTTATTTCTGGCCGAACCTGTTAGCCTTTTTAATTTCACCGGACTTTGTGGATTAGTGCTGAGCTGGATCTTAAACTACTCCTGCATACCGTCTCGTCCGTACCACTCGATCGTCAAATGTAAACTTACATTTATAATCGAGTAGTGGTAAGTAGCCATGCCTCATACGCCGAAGGTCCCAGGTTCGAGTCCTAGTCGGGGCATTAATTTGTGTGATGAACACAGATGTTTGTTCTCGGGTCATGGTTGTTGATATTTATATATGTATGTATCCTGGATCCCCCCAGTCCGCCGTATGGGTATCCACACAATCTCTGCTTATTTTGGGGCCATACAGTGGGTGTGTTTGTCTGGGGATTTATTTAAAAAAAAATTACGGTAATCAAAACATGAAGGACTGTAGAACCGCCCCAAGCGAGATTGTAGCAAAAAGAATCTACTACCACTCGTTATTTATGTGAAGTTGTTACTTATACTAAGTTAACTCATTTAAGCTACAGCTACCCAGGCAAAGGCCTCTGACAAATAGGTACATTCAGAGAACTTGGTCCAAGCTCCGATCCGCATTAGAGTCCCCTGCAGTGTTGTCGCCCCGTAGTATCCGGAGCGATAAGAAAAGACCGAACAACGCGCAAGCTATTTCGCTTCTCCGACTGTACCATAGTTGGACGTGACGCTCGACTGCCAACTTAAGAAAAAAAAAGCACGGCCATCTCACCTGACTCGTCCACGTAGCAGGGCAGCAACACGGTGTCATTTTCATAAGTTTTCACTGTCACAGGAATACTTTTAAATAGTTTTTCACTGATTACTACAGTCAATAATAGAAAGTATATTATGTTCAGGCACTTCCACATTTTTAGGTTATATTCACTTATTTTATTGTATATTAAGTTTATTAGGAACCATTTATATAAGTCTCCTTATCTGTTAATCAATAATAAATGTGCATTAAGTTAAAATATTAAAAAAAAATATCAAACACTCTCGATCTACGAGTTACCAATCGACAAAAATAAAATCAACTTCGGTTTGTTCGTTTTGGAGCTACATTATCACATACAGCGATGCGAAGTTTATGCGTGGTTTACACGTATAGTAGTTAAGTAGTAACAAAATTTCAAGTTACTACATTACAATTGTGTGTCTAAATAGCTGGGCCCCGCTAAGATTGTCATAAAAGAATTTTCGGAAATTAAATTCTCTTAAAGAATATGTTTATTTCTGAAGTTTTTACTTTGTATATTCCTCGAGAATTTTTATTTTAAATGTTCTTCAACAAATTTTAAAGCAAAATATAAGCTTCACTACGGCGATTTGAAAAAAATACGCCAAATGCGAAATCAGTACAAGCTCCTTTCACCAACCGCTTTGTCAACTTATGCACTTAACTAAAAAATCACGTCCAAACGTGTTTTTTTTTTTCAGAGAACCGACAGCACTTATAACTAATGCGATGGAAATAATTATATTATTTAAATATTGCCAATCAGGTCCACAATTATAAGATAAAACTTTTGAGAGTAGATGTACTTAAACAAACAAAGGTACACAAAAAAAGAAATAAAAGAAATACTAATTAATTTAAGAATCAAACACAAATCAGAACAAAAACACTAAAAAAAGAACGAAGAATTACAACAATAATTTTAGAATGTAATACAAAATACAATTATTATTATAAATAACAATACGCGCGGTGTGGTACTCAACCACGGAAGTAAGCGTGCTTATGTGTGTGTGTGTGTGTGTGTCTGTTGAGTGAATGTGACTAGAAAATTATATCATATGTTAAAAATTATATAATTGTGTGGTATTCAAGTATTACACCGATAGGTATAAACCTAAGTAGGAAGCCCCGCCCACCTACTTATACGAAAATTAGAACGAATCCTAATCTACTTCATCACTTGCGTACTAAATTTTAACTTACTACTTGTCACTTAATTGACTTCTTAGAGAAAATTAAAAACTGAAAACTTAGTTAAAATTTAGTTATCAACTTAACTACATAATACGTGTAAACCAGCCAATGCATACACTTCCAACAGGCCTCTTTCTTTGTCGGAGGTTGAAAAAAGAATATCTACAAAAAAAATTTTTGTATTAAAACTTTCTTAAGTACTGAATTAAAATGTATAATAAGATATTTATTATAATATTATATATTAGAAAATCAGACCCTCTAAGACAAATCTCTTCTTTATAGACAAAAAATCAAATAACCTAAGTAAAAACTCGTACAGGATTTCCACTTGACCAGGTTTGTTTTAAAAAAAATATCGATTTGTTTTTATAATTTTATGGGCACACTCACAGACGCCGAATCTTTAACTAAGGCTTTGCTAGTAATAGATTTTGCTTAGCAAACCTAGACTTAGATAATCTATAAATGCGCAAAATAAAAACTATACTTAGGACCGCCTTAAGTAAGCAACATCCTGTCTGAGTGCAGCCGTTAGACCAAGACAAGGAACCTAAAAAGCAATGCTGACAAAATATGGTAAAAACATAAGAAAAACGCTTGGCCTTTCAAATGTCAAATATCCAAGTTTACGACTGTGGACCTACTTTGGAGTACCTCCTTTCTTATTTTTTCTTTTTTGATTAGGGAAGCGATGTTTTCCCATTGGTCGGATTTTTGCCACCGATTTTGTAGCGCACTGCCTATACTTACAGTTTCCTTATTACACGCAAAACGGGATTAAGTATACGTTTTTAATCTTTATATTTTTCCGTAGGTTCATAGGACGTTAGGTAATTATAAAACAAATGATTTACTATGTAACTTACATCATAAACTTAGTGTTAAATGTAAAAATTAACCTAGAATTGTTTGTATTTAAAATCTTACTTATATAATTTAAAACCACCAGATTCAGTGATTACATATACAAAATATCATAAAATTCGTTAAAGTTAAATTCAAAAAGAGATTCACTAAACTTGCACTAATATTTGAACGTCCGAAAGAATCAAATTATATTGTTTAGAACGCGCCGCACACGACAGTTTTGGCGGTAACCGACAACGGACTGTCATTTCTGACGTACGCGCGGGCATTGGGACTGGGAATTAAAGACAACAGGCTGGGATGCAATGGGAGGAAATTTTGTACATAAAATATAGCTATAAATATTTGTTCACAAAGAAGAAACATTTTCAAGTGGCAGGTAACCTTGTAGATGTATAGACTAACGAAATATACTTGACAAGAGTGGTCTTTAATTGTCAAAATTGTATAAAAATTTAACGAATGTGGAATAATCGGCCATGCTAGTTTAATGTCACTCTAATGAGTTTCCTTTAACAGTAACTATTTTTCTACGGTCGTTACACCAAGCGTAAAATCTTTAATAAACAACCTTTAGTTAGTGATTAGGTAATGCCCACCACGACAGCCTTAATAATGCCACTGCATTGATATCAACCTCGCCCAACCACGGGGTGGTGTCAGGCAACTTATAGTCCACCGTGCGTGCCAACTGCGGGTTGGCAGACTTTACACATACCATCGAAACGACTAGTTATGTATGGTTTCCTCAGGATGTTTTCCTTCAACGGTAGAGCAGTCAGCTTCATGTATTTAAGTTGATAACTCATTGGTACATTCGACAGTCACGGAGATCGAACCCGGGACTATCGGATCGAGAAGTCAGCGCTTCCACCACTCGCTGCGTTGATTAATGGCTATGGATGTTTATCCACTAGTAATAATATGTTGTTTTATTTGTTTACTTTATTCTAGCCAACACTCAAGTATTCACCTATTATGATTAATATTCCATGAAGGTCTCCGATTTATTGTAATTAATGTAATATACTTTGTAAGGAAAAAAACACAATCAATAGGTAGTTGTATGCAAAAATCTTAACTCCACAGAATAATTAGCCGCTCACGTAAATGCTTTTATCCTGATCTAGTAATTTTTTTATAAAATATAGCCCATGTAGTAACCTATTTCAGTAATACAAAGGCTACTTTACAATATGAGAAATAATAAAATATGTATTTATTTAAAATGCATATTATATATAATGTATTTTAAAATCAATTCGCATTACTAGACATAAACTATAATTAATATTTAATCCAAAATAAACACAAATAGACATATCTATTTTGAATTAGAAGATCAAGATATTAAAAAGACAATTTTGGTGTAGTTTCAATTGACGTCACAGGCGAGTAAAAATCTTGTTTCAATCAATGCATGCGGTGTCTTGACGCCACGGCGTGACGTCACAAACAATCTCGACGCCATATTGCTGGAGCAAGCGTTTTGACAGCTTAAATAATCAGTGTACTATATGATAGGTTTTTTTTTAATGAAATACATAAAATAAATACAAATCAATATTATTTCTACGGTCCTTGTACATTACAAACCAATGTGAGATGGTTTTCGAAAACTAGTCAAATAGCCTAGTAGTAGTTCAGATTTTTGCTCATTGTACCATCGTCCTTATACTCGCGCCGTCAATTAAATGTATCACCTTAATTTGTAAGAAAGTATATCCTTACATACATGGTCGATGACGCCTCCCGTGATGTGACCTCATATTTATACCATTGCACTCTTGGGAAGTATGTGGCACGCAGTGGTTAAGCAGCTGGCTTCTAAAGACATACCTGGTTCAGTCCCGGTGACAGAGGAGTAGGATCCAGCGTGGCAATTCAACCAGACTTTTAGCAACATTGCCTTCAATAGATTTTAGTTTGTTTTTGCTTGTAATGACGTCAAATAAAACATGACCCTACCACCAGTTCGTAGAAACCTTGAAGAAGAACTAGCAAGAAACTTCACGGGTATATTTTTTCAAAATACAGTGTCTTTTTATGTCTGTACAGAATTATTCTTATCTGCATCTGTTAGCTCGGCAAGTCTCCCTCCTCCTAGATGGTGTACAAAGACCTAGCCCAGGTTGTGACATTTATTTTCAGCGACTTAAATTGTAAAATAAAAAATATAATACATAATGAAAAGGGACCTGCTGCATTTTTTACGAATTCAGCTTTTTATAGTTATACCAGTTCAGTAACAGAAATTAAAAGGTAATAATATAGTAAAAATGCATTTCACGAAGACCCGCCCCTCTACGTTTTAGATTTCTACGTTTTAGTCTTTCACTACGATAGATAAACCAAAAAGATGGTAATGCGGCTCGTCCCAGTGGAAGGCACTTACTGTAGGTAAACTACTATAATTTAACACATACCTACTAATTTTAAATAACCAGTAGGTAGGTACCAGAAGAATCATACACATGTTTAAATATTGAACATATCGTAATTTAAAATCGAATTTGGACCCTTTTGATGGCCGAGTAGCGTAGTGCTCAGTAGCCCTGCCTCATACGCCGAAGGTCTCAGGTTCGAGTACTGGCCGGGGCATTTACTTGCACGATGAACGTAAATGTTAGTTCTCGGATCATGGTTGTGACACTTATATATTTATGTTTTTTCTGGGTATCCCCAGTTCGCTGTATGATCATCCATAACACAACACACGCTTACTTTGGCGCCATACAGTCGGTGTATTTGTCTGGGGATTTATTTATTATCATTGCATTTTTTGGACTTGGCAGGACAGGCCACTTTCGCCATAAGCTCGTCAACATAATTAATTTAAACTTAAAGCTCACGGTGATTACATCATAAAACATAATTGATGTGACCAGGAAATTACTATTTCAGATTTAATTTTAAGTATCCCATACGCGACAGCTTGACCAATAAATTATCCGATAGAATATAACTTAAGTTAATTAAGCGCGTTTTATTAAAATGTCGGAAGTTTTAATCTTCAAGTTGGTATTTATTTTAACTGTTGAGGTGTTTGGTGACTAACGAGAGAATCACGTTTGTACAGGACAGGTATTTGATGAAATATTTTACAATTTTTTCAAGTAAAAATAAAACTAAGATGCAATATTTAAATCATTATAGTTGTCTTTATATAAAAAGTAATATTTATAAAGAGAAATATGGTACGAAAGTCATATTTAGTTCACCGCAAAAAATGGTAAAAATGCGAAATGAAGATATAAAATATGGGTTAGTTTTCCCATTGGAATCGCTCGCTTTACCTTCTTTCATTTGATCCTTCTGTCTAAGATGCCGTAGACAAACAATAGCCAAACAATAATAGAAACTTAATTCTTAATAATTAATAGATAGTTAAAAATTGCTGTTAGATTACATCAGTACTAAATTATGTATATTATTAATTAATATAACCGAGTGGTGTAGTGGTAAGTAGCCTTGCCTCATACGCCGAAGGTCCCAGGTTCGAGTCCTGGCCGGGGCATTCATTTGTCAGATGAACACAGATGTTTGTTCTCGGGGCATGGTTGTTTGTATTTATATAAATATGTATGTTTATTCTGGGTTCCCCCCAGTTCGCTGCATGGTCGTCCATAACACAAGCTCTACTTACTTTGGGGTCATACAGTAGTTGTGCTCGTCTGGGGATTTACTTATTATGTTAAATTGATCCTTGATACCGGGACTTTTCTAACAGGACTAAAAACCAATGTTTAATTAATAATGTTGTGTGTTCATAAAAAAAATGTATGTATTTGTTCGTTATTCGAGTCATAAGTAGGTATAAATCAGAGTGAATAGAAATGTTTCAATAAAAAAAATTTCCGTCAAACTAGTTTGTCTTAACTATATCGCAATCATTATATTCTAACAATGTCTTCTTCACAACACTTCTTAGGCGTCACTTTGACAAACAATCAATATATATATAAATTAAAAAGTTAACACAGCGGTCTTAATTGTGAATGAGATCTCTATTGATGCCATCAAACGAGATAATTTCAAAATAAACATTGATTCCTATTTTCTATAGAACTACAATGTGGTTGCCGCCATAACTTTTAGGGTTCGTTATATTTAGGCATGGCTTATTTTATACATCCAACATTCAACTTTTTTATTATTTGTCTGCTGAACCTGGAGAATTATACTTTGAATTTAACACTTAATTTTAATGTATAATTTTTTTGGCCTGTGGTGTTTTTTTGTTGGTATAAAATAATAAATATCTGTAGGTCGAAGTATAGTGTGAATAGTAGAATAAATTTTTTTATAGTAGTACATGTACCTACAACTAAACTGACTTTTAATCTTTGGCTATTGGAACGTTGCGTAAATCAGAATTAACATGGCTATGGCACACCAGCGTTCCCACGGCAAGACCTCACCTCAGCCAACCAAGAGGGTATGACAGCAAATTTTGGTGACGAAGTGACCTTGTCATAAAAGTCGGCTTCTTTTGTCCTAGAATCTAGATCTTACTCAACAGATATGTACCTACTTTTCATCCATTTTTCACTTTTCATCGGACCAATCCAGAGCCATGTCAGCGTAATTAAGGAACATATCCTAACACACGCAAGAAAGTTTTGAATGAAAAACATCCCTTCTTAATTGAAGAGAATATTACCTCAATTTAAAATAAAGAAAGTTTTGAATGAAAGACATCTCTTCTTAATTGAAGAGAATATTACTTCAATTTAATATAATAAAAGTTTTGAATGAAAGACATCCCTTCCAAATGCTTCATTTCATTCCTGGCTTTGGGCTTCCCAGGTTAGGAATTAAATAATGTTATTGTTAAAATTAATAGTATTTTTTCTTTATTTAATGGTTAGGTAACGAATTAATAGTGCAACGAATTAATAAAAGATTATTAACTTTTTAATATTCTTCAATTCCAAACGTATTTCAAGCTTACAAAATTAAAGTTGATTATTCCATTAATAATTCTTAATATCATAATTCCTGTACCTAGACAATATAAAATTGTATGTGGATGATTTTGGGCACTCGTAAGCCAGACCATGTATGGAAAGTGAAATGAAGCCTTTCTAGTTTATATTCGATGAGATAATAATCTTAAAATCCTTGTCTCAATCCACTTTTAGTTTACGAGATGATGAGTTTGAACAAATGAAAAAACCATTTAAAATTTTCTTGCAGCAAATTCAACTCTAACTTGACGTGTTTTAATTAGATAACTATACCTTACGCAACGACAACAATGACTCACAGCTATACAGCCAAACGAAAATAAAAAACAATCTTAATCCTACGGACGTATAATTAAAAAGTTGCGTTCGCTTTACATAAAATTATCTTGTTAGTAGGTAGGAATAACATCTTAGTTAGTGCGTTAACAATAAATTAAAATTAATGGGTACGAGTTTCGATTTAGACTGTGAAAAATAAAAAAGCGTAGTAAAAAAGGTTGTAAAGATCAGTATAATATACTATAATAATAATAATGTTTAGTACTCACCATATTTTACAGAAATTACTTAAAACTAGGAACATAATAAAAATATAATCTGGTAGGTATGCATACATTTCTGCATACATATTTTTGTAATACATAGTAAATATAAAAATGTGTGTGTGTGTGTGTGTTTGTGTGAACGTTTGTGTGTACAAGGCGTGTACTAGGCAGTGTAGGCAGAACTATAGACCTGGGACAGCCAGTTACTATTTTCAGTATCCGGGTAGCTTAAAGTTTACAACCAAGAAGTGAGTTTCTTTTTTAGTTTCCCCAGGTTGCGTTGAATTATATTTAAGGTATTTTATAAAAGAATAACTATAACATGGAAATGTCGCTCTGCACATGTTGTAGCGTGAGATATCGGAGTGCATGTATAATGTGAACGTTTCTCGAGGGTCAGGTGTGGGGGGGGGGGGTCGTAGACTGTTTCCGAATATGAGTATGTATAGTTGGCGAACTGTTAGGATTTTGTATACTACTTTTTAGATTCATAGATATGCTTTTGAAGTATTCTGATTAAATTTAATTCAAATGAAATCGACCGAACGATTTTCGTTGACGTTTGACTATAGTCAAAGTTAACCGACCGGTGCGGCAGACGTAGGGTGGGTGACCGCCAGTGTGTAAGTACTTCAGCTTTTCTGTGCTTCGTGCAAGTTAAGCCGTAAGTCCTGCAAGTTGTCAGTAAGAAAACAGTCGTGAAGCCACGTCAGAGGCCTGTGGAGTTTGCAGAGCCGGCTCGAGCTACTCTGACACTAGAGGTCGCCACAAACTCACACGATAAGCAGTAGTGAGTTCTAGGAGATCAGTTTCAGGAAAAGAGATAGAGTAAAATTGGTTTAGTCTGCGTTATTATTAAAGCTGGGCGAGGAAGCACTTCGTTGTGTTGAGAAATATTCTGTAAGAAGACTCGTTTATATTTATAATCTGTGTAGACAAATGAAGCATTCCTTTCAGTCAAGTAAGCAGCTTTATTCCTGCTATTATGAAAGTGAATGACTATAGTGAAGGAGATAGTTTGGAATTAGTTAAAATGAGTAATAAATAAATAAATGCCCAGGCAAACACACCAACTGCATGGCCCCAAAGTAAGCAGAGCTTGTGTTATAGATTTATTGCATAAATAATTAACTTTTTTATATGGCATAATTTTTTTTTGGAATTGTTTTGCAATATACTAAATGCAAAAGAAAGTTAGCTCGATATATAGATATTAAGTTACATATAAGTCTAATTTTCTTTTGCATTTTCAGCCAGCTATCCAACAGTCAGTGACATCCGTACCCATAGACATCATCCAGGGCATCATCACGGTTATTATAATAATGATTATGTTCAGTTGGAGTTGCCCCCGTAACTTCACTTGCTTTTGCTATCCTTTAAACGGAACAAACTACATTAGCGTTACGGCGGTTAAAATAGGCGTCTATGATACCGCCATAATATACCCAGACGGATTGTTAAGAAAATATGTTCTATTTTCACTACCTATGTTCATAATTTATTGAAGAAAATGTCTAAAATTCCTGCCTAATTTTTAAACTTTTATTCACTACTAAATAAATAAACAAATTATCGTACAAAGTCCAAGACAACATTCAAACCGTGATGATTGGACAGTCAGAATACACCGGAAGTTTCTCCATTATCCCATCACGCAAGATGGCCGCGGTTATTGTAACCTCATTATATCGACAGTCCTTCTTATTGGTCAATAAAGGTACTCTACAATGTGATGATAAATTCGTAAAATAGTGTCAAGGAGTAATTCAGTTTTTAAGACTTTTCCCTGCGGATTATGAGTAAGCTGCTCCCTAAAATTTAAAAGAATATCATCACTAGATTTTATAGGTCGCGGAATTTATAAACTTACAACTAGAACATCTCTACGGCAAAATTTAGGAAAATTGTGAATGCACAGAGTTTCTTCTCCTCTAATTAGCTTTTTCCTCTCGTGATAATTACATTAACAAAGATTTAGCCTTAGATCATGAAGCAAGTTACAGATGAATTTAGCATGCGTTCTTTTAAATTGTTATTATTAACACATAAGGTATGTTGTTTTTTTAATGTAACAGGTACTACCTTTTTTTAGTAAGTATATATCCTAGCTACCTACCAATTCAATTCATAGATTGGAATAAACTAATAAATAATACACTTCCTTTTTTTTAGCCGCCGAAGCAGCACCCTCCGGGGAGCGGGGAGGGAGGTGGAAGATATGCTTTCCTTATTATCATTAAATACTTGCAAAGTAACGCCATCTATCTTTTTATATTGTTTATTGTTATTCAGGTAACTACTATTTTTCTCCTTTTTGTAAAACGGTAAATGTATAAAAATCACTGTTCTTGCCTTCATTGGTTTTTGGTAAAATAAAAATTCATGATGATAAAATATCATGGTAGGTTTTTCGCAATAGTATTAATGTGAAGTGTTTTCACAACTGGCAACTTTGACACAAGTACAAGATGTCCGACGAGAATTGCCAAACCGAAATTATTGATAGACCTCCATCCAAAAAAATTAAAATTGACGTGGAAAATGGTAAAAGTGTGAGTGAAACTGAAGTGAAATTAGAGGACTTCGTAGTGAAGAAAATTCTAAACAATAATACTAATAGAAAAACAGTTTGTATTCAGGGAACTTTTAAAAATAAAAGTGGCGTGGCTCTAGTTGTTTTGGAAAAAAATGCTTTCAAAGAAGACGATTTGAACTGCACGGGCTACTTTTCAGTGGACACAAAGTTGCGTAAATTCTTCCAGAACGATATATATGGTAATTTCGAGTGTTTTCCGAAGTCTGAAATAAACGGTAAGTTATACTTTCTTTGTAGGTAAAACATAGTATCACTTTCTTAAAACAAAGGATCTGGATGCTGTTAGTCATCACATATACGTATTACATTGCGTTTACACATATTTTTAGGAAATAAATCTTTCTTTTCCATAATTACATTAGTACTGAATATATATCGTTTCTTGTTTCTTCAATAATTCTTAGTAATTCGGAAACATATGGGGGCTGATAACTTAAAAAGTTAATAAACTTGTGCCAAGTAAGTGAATACTGATAAGATACACATGCTATACACGTTTACTATCCTTTAGGTAATTTATTTATTTAATCCACATCTATGGATTCTGCCTTTTCTAGGTTCTCAATTCTGTACCATGTTTTATGTTTACTTTTGGTTTTTGATCATGCTTTGCATGTGTTAAATTTCTTTCAGTTTAAAACACACATTCTTTACAAAGTTAATAAAAACATTAACTTAATATAAATAAGAAAGTAACTGAAAGGAATCATGAATGCGTTATTAAAAAAACATGATATGCTGTAAAATACGGGGACAGTAAGAAAATAAATAGGTTATTAGATTTATACAAGCTTAAGTTCTTAAGTCTTATAATGTTTTACTGCTACTCACATATCCCTCAGGAACAGCTTTTTGTTTCAAAATGAACCTTATGTCTTTTCACACAGCCCAGACAACATGTGTGCATAATATTATAATGATAATTTGGAAACTTCACCTGTGAAACAAATAAACTTACTTTCACATCTATTAATTTTAGTAAAGACATATTGTGTTCATAAAATTTTGAATATTGTAAAAAACTCATAGCTCAATTTTTATTTTCATTATTATGAAAATATTTATGTGATTTTGTTATTTATTAAGTTGTTACCTTCAAATCAAGGTATATTTTATTGTGTGGGTTGTTTAGTCAGACAGCATTTTAAGTTTTAAAATATATCTTGAATTGATCATATAAGATACTTTTATAATTACTATGAAAACTTTATAGTGTACAAGAATGGGTGGTCATTAGTTTTCTTTTAATGTAAGAAATCATAGGTATTTGCTTTGTGACTTTGTATCACACACATGAATTTTTAAATGTACATTTTAATTTTTTTTCCTTGAAATCCTAAATGTATTAGCTATTTTCTTGTAATTTATTTTATATAAATTTATAATGTGCATTTCATAATTGTTGCAATTACACACTATTTATCTTTCAATTTACAATAGTTTATGTGAATCCAAAGTTAGATTTTGTTATGTCTATATATGTGACTTAAGATTCATTTGTAGTTATTCATTTGATTTTTAAAACAAAATAGTTAAAAATGCATGTAGATACTACAGCAATAGTATTATCCAGTAAAAATCAAATTGAAGAAGTTGCTTTAATAATGTTTAACTATTATGGATGATTCAACTATTGTCTCTTTAATGTTTAGCTGAGATAAAACATGAAAGAGTTAAAATCATTTATTTGTTTGATTTAATGAAATTAAATAAAATATTGTTATTGATTTATATCCATATGAACCAGTCTTAATATCTTAGGTGTGTTAAAAATTTATGGTTATACTTCTTGATAATGTCGCTTTACAACAGTGAATGAAATTTTAATTAGACCGGTGTTAGACTGAATTTATTGATTAAAAATATACTGCAGTATATAAAATCATTAGCTTATTTTTTTGTATCTAATATACCTACGGATGTAAACAATATTTAGCACAAAACAAATATAAATAAATAATAAGCTCACTTATATATTTGATCCAACACAGAATGAACATTAACGGTAATAGAAATCACATAACATGCAGCTTTAGTTAATAATGAAGTCACTATCAATTACAAAATATCTTGTTGCAACACTTTTTATTGATTACTTATTAACAGAAAACTCGTAATATAATAAACAATAGTATAAATTGATAATATGTTGTGATACATTGATATGTTTTATTTATGTTTCATTTGCCAGACAAATTGTGATTGTAATAGTACTAAATAACAATGAAACACCTACTTTGAGAAAAACACTTCTATTACAATTTAAGTTATAACTTTGTTGTTCTCAGGAACATTTGCAATTATTCAATAACCACCAAAACTGAAAAACCCAATAGAGCTTTTCGGAATTTGTCTTGTACCTCGATAGATTGTTCATTGGAAATGTTATGTCATCTCCACCAACAAGACTTGCAACCTAAAACTGCTAACCAAGCCTCTCAGGAAGCAAAGATAAAAGCTGCTGGAATCTGTGGGATCACAGGAAGAAGCTATGATACTTGCTAAAGTACAGCTCAAGGACTTGTCAAATACAATCTCTTTTAAACTCGCTACAAATCCTAAACAAAGTAAGCCTAGTAATCAATTGACTATGCTCACTCAAGAATGCTTAGCAACTTCTCAAATATCACATACCCAAAATAATCCACCTCAAAAAGATGCTACTTTACAGTCCAAACCAAATCCAAGCACATCGAGGTATCAAGCTCAACAAGAAGAATCCCTTAAAGTCTACATTATGGATCACACTTTTATGTCGCAGAAGCAAATCGTTTTGTTACGTAAAGCTCTGCTCGTGGAAATAGCCAAATCTGAGGAAAGTCCAATTTTTGTTGGGGTTTCTGTAGAACAACCTGGTATTCTACTTATTAATTGTGAGAATAACGCCAGTAAAGATTGGCTGATAAAGAAAGTTCGGTTTCTAAAACCCTGGCATGAAGCAGAGTTGTCGGCTATAGATGAGGCTGATATGCATAAACACTTGGATGTGAGATGCTCCATTTCTTTAAATGACTTTGTTTCTGAAGAAACTACCCTTTTATTATTGCAGAAACAAAACGACGGACTCAACACGCGATCCTGGAGGATTATCAGCTCTAACACGCAGAGTAACTTTCAAGTTTTGACGTTTGAAATAGACCCAGATTCTGTGGAAGCCCTCCGAGCTATAGATTTTCAGCTTCGGTTAGGCTTTCGGAAAGTGAAAATGTGTCTTGTAATATCAAAACCTAAGAATAAAAAAGTGGAAGGTTTTAATAGTTTGAAGACTCATCTTTCTCAGAAATCTACAAACCGAGATATTACACCGCAAAGATCCGAAGAGCCTGAGTTAGTACTGGGTCATAATAGGCCAGTATCACCAATAACAGCTACAAGTTTCCAAGACCAACGTAGCAATGATTACGAATTTCGTACTGCACAAGGACCTGACGGTCGAATACTGCGAACGCCGAATCAACAATCGCATGATTCTTATGATTTGGAACCACCTTTGTATAGAAGCGTTTCGGGAGAACATGGGGACGATGGTTGGCGGAGCCATTCCCAACATTATGAGAGTCACGGCAAAACCAATGGACCTAGAGAAACTGGTCATACGAGGGATTGTAGACCGAGAATTCCTAGTCACACTGACCCGTATAGACCTACAGGACTTAGTCACACAGCCGGCTACAGACGTTTAACTTCGAGGCGTGACGAGCAAACTAGACCCACGGAACAATACCGACCTAGAATGACGAGTTATACGGAAGAATACAGACCTAGAGAGGTTATAGCCAGACCTCAACGGAAGCGTTCCTTAGAACGCTCCGATGACATGGGATATGAACCTCGCAGATTCTATCGACGTTAATAATCTAGTCAAAATGTTATTCGCGGGATATTAAGCTCAATCTAACCCAGGACCCGCGAATAATTGCATCATAAAGCCTGGATAACTTTAGGTAAGCCTTGCATGGTCTATGGTCGTGGTATAAATTGTATATTCAGAAAAAAAATACTGAAGTGCGTGTTGGTTTCCAGAATTCAACGTAACTCCTATAAAGTAATAATAGATAATAGTTTCAAAAGAGGCGTTTAACGCCACATTCAAGGACCGACTTACATTGTCTGAAAAAGCCATATACATTTTTGGCTTTCTCGGGAATGTCTTAAGTCTCAAGGGTATTGGGCCTCAAAAAAGGATGTGAGTTATTTTTAAATACTACTACAATGTTTTTCGTCCAAAATTAATAAAGCCTAGTTCATGCCGACCACGAAGATGTGCCACAAGACTTCTTGATCGAAGCGGTACTGTTGTAAGCGATGAGGTAGAATGTTTGGGCGCTACTTCGTGGGAGGCACTGACTGCTATTGGTAAGGATGCGATCGGCTGTTTTCGTACTGTTTGCACTAAAAATGTAATTTATCGAGAACAATCTAAATTTGAAAACAGCCAAATTTTCCGTGACGTAATCCTTACCCATAGTTACATACACCAGGCTGTAAACGTGCACGGATAAGCCTAGCCAAAATCATTTCAGATTTTGCTAAAACTAGGTATTTACCGTTTTCAATAAAAATTGATTAACTGATTTCAAGACGCACCCTACACTTTTTGTGAACCTGAGATTACTTGGCTGGGGTGTAAATGCACTTTTATATAAAGTACATACATGGTAATTTAGATCATAATTATTATTATTGTTATAATTAAGTTATTATTATTTAGTTTCAAGATAATTTATTTGTTTATGTTTTAACTTGTTATACATATATTTTACCTCGTATGTATTAATTTATTCTAATATTTGTTAATTGTGTAATGTAAGAATTCATATTATTCATTATTTTCACTATTTTATGGTGGTCTCATAAATGTGTAACTGAAAATAAATTACTGCAATATATTTTAATTATTGGTATTGTTTTTGCTTGTTAATGATTTTAGATCTACTGTTTTACAATTTGTGTCTATTTTTAAATGATTTTTGTAATTATTTTTTAAATATTCAGGTCAGTTATCTAGAGTAACCAATATGTGTGCTAATAATTATGAGCATACATATTCACAATAGTTGTGTGTGGAAGGTCGGCCATGTACATACAGAATGACGTCAGTGTGGGAGGCGAGCTAGGGACGAGTGCAAGCCTGTGCAGCGAGTTGGAACTTGAAAAGCACATAGCCAAACAAGACAGCTAGGCATTGAATTCAAAATATTTTATTTCATCACAGGTGAAATACACTTAGTGAATGTCTTCTTTTCCGTGCTCTTCATCATCATCATAGCGTCAGCACCTTAACTTCATCTTTTAAAAACTATTTGTAGGTAGGTACAAAAGAAAAAAAGTTAAAATTGTTAAATACATGAAATAGAGGGCATACAATTTGACTGAAACATGAAAAACGAACATGTGATAGTTAAATTGTGTGCTAATATCATGTCGCAGCCTAGCTCAGCTTCCTCGCACGTGTCTGGTGAATTTCCAGACTATTAAAATAATAAATAAATAAATATTTCTAACAATCACACCACATCATCTAGCCCAAATTAAGTAGATATCATTAAGAACTTGTGTTATGGATACTAGATAAAGGATAAACTTAAGAAATATACATATAAACACACATAGATATTTTTTTTAAATATATTATAATTATTAGAAATAAACTTAAATAAACGTACATACACATCCATGACTAGAAAGCAAATATATGAAAATATCTGTCCCTACCAGGATTCGAACCTGAGACCTCTGGCATGGAGGCAAGGCTACTTACCTCCACACCCAACAGGCCGTCGAGCGAACTATTACATTTATTTATTCAAAAAAAGAATAGTAAGAGTTCTATACTTCAATTTCCATACCATCATAGTATAATAATGAGCACTGCGTACAGTATGGCCACTCCCTGCCTCCCGCTGAATGCGTCCCCACCCGCGCTCAGTTACCTCACAGTTACCGACTGCCAAGGACGCGGCGCGCAGTGAATGACATCGAGAATATTTTTCAAATATTTTTGTAATGGGCGTGTGCTGTGCTATTCACGGTTGTTTAAGCTCCGTAAACGACAAAAAGAAAAGAAAGTTTTACAGATTCCCCTTGGACGAATCAAGGCAAGTACCTACCTACCTTTAGTATGCCAGTTTTCTACCAGTTTTTTTTTATAGTCTTATGTTTTTTTATATAAAAACCAACTTACAATACTTATTTATGTACATTTTCGTGTACTTACATAATGCTTCATCATTACAAATTATAACGAATAGAGTAACGAATTCATTTATTTCACAATTTAATCAGAAATTACTGCAATTTAATAATTGCTATTTCAAAAGAAGGGGCCTGAATATATGAGGTTGGCCTAGATCCTGGTGCTTGAATACATTTTCTGAGAGGCTCGGGTCGCTATAACCTTGTGCGTACTTTTCATTTGAAGTGCTTTGCCCGTGTGAAAAATAGTTTCTCGTTGAAATTAGGTTCGCAAAAATAAACAAATGCCTATACTTACAAACTTTCTCATTTATAATATTATTAAGGTTATGGTTTAGAATTTTTAAATGTTTATATTGATTTATATTTTACTAAAACGTCAAGTACAATTTGTCTTTTTATTATGTTATAAGAAATTAATGTCCTTATTCTAACTTATAGGTACTTACATTATAAAAAAAGTATGAGAACAAGTTAGGTTTTGTTTTGTCTGGGAAAAATGTTACTGTCTTAGGCAATAACCAATTTTATTTGTTTTAGGTGTCGACTATGGCTACGTGCAGCTGGTCGAGCTGACTTAGAGAGCAAGGACATGAAAACACTTCACAATAGCTATCGCATCTGTGATCTCCATTTTGTTGTATCTGATCATTTAAAAAGAAATTTAAAACATAATGCAGTCCCTTCTTTAAATTTACCACAGCTAGAAAACGATGGTAAATTGTCAAAATATACACAAACCGATGTGGAGTCTCAATGTTGTACTTTGGGCATTAAAATTAGTACTTCTTCAACGTCAAAGGCTTTTGGTACACAGACTGGTCAAGGGTTGTCCAATAATAGTCCTAGAAAAAGAAAATTACGTAAGCTGCTGACTTGCGAATGTAAGCGAATAAAAATGTTAGAAGATCAATTACAAATATCTGAAGACAACGCACCTGAAGACGATAAACTATTACCCATTGTTCAAAAAATTATAAAAATTCACAAATATTGCAAAAATAATTCTAGGGGCAATCGATATGATCGTGAATACAAAATGTCAGAAAATAGAGTTTAAAACGTTTTTGTTCATAATTAATTATAAGCACTCAGTATTAACTCGAGTTACGCTATTACACGGTTATCTCATATTGCCGCGTCATGCGTTCCCGAACACACTACGTACGATTAAAACAAAATGGCGCCAACCCTAGCACGTCTTATCTCACTCACGCAAACATGGAACGCGTTCAACTGCACGAGCTTATGACTGTGTGCGTAATAGTTTATTAGAACGCGTTTGTTTCATACATTTTGCCGCGAGTGAACGAGGTGTGATACCATACACATATTACAATATTGATTTGAGGACTTCATAAGTCTCGAGCGCATTCATCACAGTTCTTTTAGAAACTTATGAAACAACTCAATTTTAACATTGGCATCTAACGTCTCGTCTTTCAATTTGAGTCTGTAACATGGCTATCACATTATTTAATCACACGGTTTAATTTACTTCAATTTTATTTAGATTTGAGAACGGTTGGGTTTTACCGCTCGATTTACCGGAATAGGACTAGTTTTCTAGTATTGAATTCTTTAAACACTAGAACAAATTTTAATTTTATTTTCATTGTACTTCTAAGATTTGCTGTGATTTTTAAAGAACTTGATTTAATTTATACTATTTCCATTTCTTTATTTTCTCGATGACAGCTCCTGTGTAACCTTGTGAGAGCGTTTTTTTTTACATTATGTATGCATTATTGTATAAAATTATGACGTTTACACACGTAGGTACAAGGTTATATAATACCAGGGTCGGAGAAACTGACAGGGATGGAGCTATTGGATGGAGCTAGAGAGCATTATATCAAATTAGAACTGTCATCGAGAAAATAAAGAAATGGAAATAGTATAATTTGAATTGCAATTAGATTTTATTTTTATGTACCTAACAAACTTCTAATTATTGTAAAACTAACAATTGGGCCAAGTAACCAAAATGAAGAGATTATTCATATTATTTGAGTTGCTCCTGTAGTCTTCCAGGTCTACTAGTCTTTATTTGTGCAACTCCACTTAGCCGCGGGCTATAAGATTAGTAAAATGTCACTTTCTATTTCTAATGAACTGATAGAGAGACATAAAACACTAATTAGCTTTGTGCTGTAGTATTTCAGAGCTGCCTAAGAGTAGCATACAGTCCAATTATAATTGTAGATGTAGTATAGGAAATAATAAATAACTGCAAAAACTTTTTTGCAGTCCTCAACTTAATCATGATCATATAAAATTCTTGTGAAGGCATTTTATATTACTTCATAAATTTTTATTCCAAACAAAATTCTAAAACAATGCGGAATATTTGTAAAAAAGTTCCATTGTGATAAAATTATTATTAAAATATTATTATGTGCCCAAAATAAACATTATCATTTACTTAATTTAGTTCTGTTTACAATTATGCAGTTATCTCTGGATAATTCATTTCAAAGGTTTTCAAACTCCAAAAATTTTCATAAAAAAGATTCTTATTAGTGCTAAGATATTTATAACTGCAACGTAATACTATGTATGAAATGGTTAACTTAAAAAATTTTAATGTGTTTAAGGAAGTGTGTAAAGCTAGGTTTTCACAAATAATTTTTATAGCTCTTAGGTACAATATGCGAGTATTTTATGGCACAGAAGTGTTTTTCCTTCTAAGACAGGCATCCTAGATAATATTGTAAATGCGAAGTAGAGTTGGTTTGTTACGTCTTCGCGCCTTCTACTGTCAACTATACTATTTCCATTTCTTTATTTTCTCGATGACAGTTCTAATTTGATATAATGCTCTCTAGCTCCATCCAATGGCTCCATCCCTATCAGTTTCTCCGACTCTGGTATTATATAACCTTGTACGCGTGTAAACGTCATATTTTTATAAAATAATGTAAAAAAAACGCTCGCACAAGTTTTCACAGGAGCTGTCATCGAGAAAATAAAGAAATGGAAATAGTATAACCACTTAGAGTTTTGCGAAAAAAAGAAATTATATACGGTACGTATATGTTGGGTAACTTGGAATACAGGTCTAACTTTGAACAAAGTTGTGAAAATGTTTCAATATCGGGACTGCGTAAATCGAATGTCCGAAATGTTTTGTAGCAAAGGCGAAGTAAAAAAATAAACTTTCTATGTCATAATTTTTTAAAATAGCCGCCTTTCCGCAGTGGAGTTGTTGGAGGTGTTCAGTGCTTGACATCGTGATTACAAATATAAAACTTACTGTAAACAGGTATGTTTTGTGTTTTTCTGTAAAATGTAGTTTATATATTATCATTGTGAAATCGTTATCCGTTTTTGATGTTAAATATTGTGTGAAACTGATAAAGTTTTGAGTACGTTCAAAACCGAAGTTAATTGGATAATATTGAATGGTTCAAAGTTATCTGTATCCTAAAAATACTATGTTGCGTAACTTTAAATATGTGCATAATGTTGCTCAGTTCTCATAACGATATTTTTTACACTAAATTGGTCTTTGATTCCATAACGCAAGTTCTTAATGATTCTTAATTTGTGCTAGATAATGTGGTGTGATTGTTAGAAATATTTATTAGATATTATTATACATTTATATATCACAATTTTACATTCTATTCTATCACCTTTATACATCAGTGTAGATGTAATTTTCATAGATTAGGTTTTCTTTATTAAAAAGACATCATTTAATTATACCCAAACCTTATAATATTCCAAAAAAGGTTTACACCTTATCAAAAATATATTCAGAGTTTGAATTTGACTTTTGGGGGAAATTGTGGGTTATTCTATTGTTTTTTCCGTAAATTCATCATGTTATAAAAATAGACCAATTCAAAAGGACATTGTTCATTCAATAAAATAAAAGTGTAATAAGTATAAATCACATGAAATATCTCAAATACTGTAAAAAAAAATCAAAGTTACCCAAAGTGACAGTACGCTGGCGAGTTATAATTTACTTTGAAAATTCGATTACTTTTAAAGTAAAAATATGTATATTTCTTCCAAATTTAAATTTCCCTCTAAATTTTACTATCAGCATTATGAAACATGGTGTGTCATAGAAAATAGTGGTCGTCCTTTGACTGCTGCTATGGAAGAAAACGCGCTACAAGTGAAAATTTTGAATCAACAAAACCGGCGAATCACATACGAGGAGATACAGCACAATCTGCAGATTGGGAAACAAAGTAGCATCAATACAGAGTGGTACACTACCAAGTGCTTGCCAAAAGTTTTTGCTGCTGCGAGCAACAAGCGACCGCACACGCGAGTCCGAGGCCTTTTGCTCCACCACGACAACGAGCTTACAGCCATGATGTGGCACCGTGCAAGGGGATACAGTTTTTATCGCCACAAGATGCGCTCACTGCGATCCAGAAGGCCGTTGAGGATATACCAGTCGCAGACTGGAAAATGCGCTTTGAAAATTGGTTTTGACGCATGAATTTTTGTATAGACACTGGTGGAGAGTTCTTTGAAAAGATGTAATAAAAAAATATAACCTATTGGCAATTTTTATTTCTGTTTCTCAAAACTTTCCTAGTGTCCCACATATGCTGTCACAAGTACAATAAAGGAAATAGGCTACTTAAAAAAAAAAACGGTTATCTGAATTAACTCGAGGAAAACCTACCCTCCTAAAATGTTTCAATACAATATAATTAACTATAACTTATTTAAAACATATTTCAATTACAGGTGTTAAAACAACTATTATCCACCCTGCTACAGAGAAGCATATAGTGAAATTTAGCCAACAAGAGATTCATATCATAAGGGAGACTCCGGAGTTATATGAAAAAATCACCTTGCCTCATATAACAAAGGAACAGTTTAATTTACAGGTAATAAAAAATATTTATTATGACACGTGTAAAATGTTACTTTTCACTTGGGCTTTAGAAGATAAAAAAAATAAAATCTTATTATTGTTACATGTTGATCAATGTTTCAGTTGTTTGTGTTTACCTAAATCTGGATGATAGGGTGTTTTCAAATTGATTTTAAATTGAATAATTTTTACCAATTTTAGTGGGTATACAACATCCTAGAAGGCAAGAGCGAACAGGACAGGGTCGTCTATGACAATAAGTGTGAGCGAGAAGGATTTGTTCTGGTCCCAGATTTAAAGTGGGACGGGCTTACTAAAGAAACTCTGTACTTACTGGCCATTGTTAGGGAAAAAGGAATCAAATCTTTGAGGGATCTAGATGCAAGCCATTTGCCTTTGTTGAAGAGAGTTAGGGACGAGGGAAAGGTAAGAAAATGCTTTTTGTTCTTCTAGTATTATAATATGTGAAAGTTTGGATATTAATTAGTTAAATTATGATAAAAAAATTACAGCATGATAGAACTTTTTTTACTTTATTTCATAAACTACCAATATGTATATACCAGGATTACTATTATAGCAACATACTATTAAAACTTTTTTTTGTTAATATTAGAATTAATTTGTGTGTTCTTGCCCATTATTACTATGAATCTTAAGCATTCCGTGACTCATAAAACATCCATTGAAATGATATTAAAATCTCTTATTTCTCTTTACAGAAAGTAATCCTCGAGAAATATTACGTTAAGGGGACCCAGTTGCGTATCTACCTACATTACCAGCCATCTTTTTACCATCTGCACATACATTTCACATACCTGAGACACGAAGCCCCCGGCATATATGCAGAAAAATCACATCTACTGGACACTGTCATCGACAACATTGAAATGATGAAAGACTATTACAAGAAAGCAACTCTACCGTTCACAGTCCGAGAGATGGACAACCTCTTCAACTTGTATGAGACCAATGGACATGTTGATCGAATTAAGCTTGAAAATAACGAGCTTATTGATAAGTAACCATTACTTGTCATACGTTGAATCCTGTATTTTAAAGGGATTTTTAGGTAGTTTAAGTGATGATGTTAGTGAAAAGTATTTTTATGGAGCTTCGCTCAAGATTGCGTTCTTGCAATGTTTATATTACAACTGGTATTGATTTTTCTAAGGGTTGTAATTTAAAAATAAGTATACAGTCAAACTGTATTGTGCTTAATTATTATGATGATGTACAGAATCAGCAGTTTCGGAGAAGGGATAGTCTTTCTTCCACTGAAAGTCTTTCGGATTGCTATTCCGAAGATGAGCCGGAATTAGTTACAATTATTCCTATAGATCAATTCTGTGTTATAATTCCAAACTCTATGTCCTGTCTAAAAATAGAGAAAAACACAGTATCGTTTAGAATTTTAACAGAACCTAAAACTGGTGGAAACTTTTATTCGGAGGTAATTGAAAATAAACCAGCAGATTTCTTAAATGTTAGCGACTTAAAAGTTAATGTCAAAGTCGATGAAGGTATTAAATTTGCTTGTGGCAACTGTTCTAATGTGATCTCTTCGAATGAAGTCACATTTGGAAGAGTTTTAGAGTTGCCTTCATCCAATTTGGATATGTCCGATTGGTTTTGCCACGGACATGGTCACAGTCATAATCATGATCATAACGATGAAAGTAAAAGTGCTATAAACAAGGAACTTTTGAAACCGAACAAACATGATTTTCTATACAGATTAACTTTTTTTGTCATAAACAATAGTGTACTTTCAGAAAAAACTAATAATTTTAATTCAAAACGAGATATCTACCATTGTAATCGATGTTTAGCTTGGCTTGGCCTTAAAACCAAAGATTCGGTGAAACTATTCAATTCTGAGGTTAAAATTATTCAAAATGAAACAGAAAATAATGCTTTCAGTCATAGAAATTCCGTTGATAAAATAAGTGTTGTCGATTTCATTTATACAATCGAAAAAATGGCTAAAGAGTTCAATCTTGGCTTACAATTTAATATAATGTTTAAAATCGTGTTAGAATGCACAATATCAGCGACGAAAAAACAATATCTTCTCATTTGGATCCTAGATAAAGAGTTACAAGTTTTACGGAACATACCTAATATTATAGAAAATGACCGAATAAAGCTGCAATCAAATTTTTTAACCAAAATCCTGTATAAAGTTGAGTTTTCTTTGAATGAAGAAGTTGAATCTTGGCTCGCTGATCCTATGGTAGTTTCTACGGATATATCTAAAACGATGTTTAGTAATGGTTTGGATCATTTGCAGAAAATGTCCTTGAAAATTCCAGAATCGTTCCGTAACACAAATGGTTATATTATAAGTTATTTGAAAGTGTAATAAACGTTATTGTACTTGAAGCTGCTTTTTTATTTTCTTTGAAATTACTATTCAATTAAAATATTAATTTGTTATGACGTTGACAATTTTTTTGTTCATATTGACGTCACATCCACCACCAGAAATACCTTCATGATGAAGAACAGGCAAAAATCCTCAAGGGACTAGTCCACTAGCTAGTTTTTTGCTAGAAAAAATATAATTTTTGATTAAATTCTAAGGGTTTGGTAATCATTTCTGTAATATACATAAAGATTTTTAATTTCAAAGAATGTATTTTTCATTTCATGAAAATATTTACAAAATTAGATAAAATGATCGGGTTATGGTACTCACTTCTGACTGCCATTTTTAATATTCAGTTAATTGTTAACAATCTAATTTTTCAAATTATTTATGACAAAATAACAAGACTTGCTTTTCAGATGACGGTTAGGCATCAGGCTATTGAACTTTAGACCCTTATTCAGTGTGCCTATACTATTTCCATTTCTTTATTTTCTCGATGACAGTTCTAATTGGATATAATGTAGTGTTGTGACCAAATAAGTAATGATGTCGATCGCATATATTTATTATATTTTGAACAAAGACAAATACAACAAAAAAATTCATATATATTAATACGTGTAACATCTTGTAATGAAATATAATATTAGTTAATAAATTTGTACAAAAGTATCCAGCAGTAGTTTAGTTTCTTACATTTTGTAAAAATATATCGGGTCTGTTATCGTGTTACGTTTATCGATATAGCTCCATCCCTATCAGTTTCTCCGACTCTGGTATTATATAACCTTGTACGTGTGTAAACGTCATATTTTTTATAAAATAATGCATACATAATGTAAAAAAAACGCTCGCACAAGTTTTCACAGGAGCTGTCATCGAGAAAATAAAGAAATGGAAATAGTTTAGTGTGAATTATCATCTTCGCCTTACGTGCGACGTGAGCTAGTTTGATATTTTTATGAAACACAGCTTGTTTACTCAATTAAATGTTATAGAAAACGTGGTAACTCGCACGACCGAGTGGTGTAGTGGTAAGTAGCCTTGCCTCATACGCCAAAGGTCCCAGGTTCGAGTCCTGGCCGGGGTATTAATTTGTGTGATGAACACAGATGTTTGTTCTCGGGTCGTGGTTGTATGTATTTATATATGTATGTTTATTCTGGGTTCCCCCCCAGTTCGCTGTATGGTCGTCCATTATATTGCTTACTTTGGGGTGATGCAGTTGGTGTGTTTGTCTGGGGATTTATTATTATTATTATTACTCATCCCTGACGATTCTTTTACCATTGAAATACATTGTAAGGCGAGGGAATATTTCACCCACCTACTTGTTGTTTGGTCGTCGTAGTCTGTCCAACAATACGCAAAAAAATTCCTTTATTTATTTAAATTCGTAGATACCTCATGTTTTTTATTTATTAGGTCTTTACCTATGAAATTGCCGTTTTTCACGAAATAAATGAAGCGTAATTTTTTTATATATTTTTTATTTCTATTAATCAAAATAATCACCCATGCAATCAATGCATCTTTGCCAACGCATTGGTAGCTTATTGATGCCTTTCTTGAAGAAATCAGCTGGACGGGAGGCAACAAATTCTTCAAAGGCATTTTGTACTGCCTCTCGGGTATTGAATTTTTTTCCCGCAAAGAAGTTATCCAAATTCTGGAAATAGTAGAAGTCTGTAGGCGCAAGGTCTGGTGAGTACGGCGGATGACGGAGAACTTCCAACCCCAACTCTTGTAGCTTGGAGACCGTCTGCTGTGCAGTATGAGGTCGCGCGTTGTCGTGCAGGAGCAGTGGAGCCGAACGATTGACCAAAGCTGGTTGGAGACGTGCGAGCTTCTCCATCATTGTGTTCAGTTCTTCACAGTACACATCTGCAGTAATGCTTGTCCCGTTTGGCAAGAAGCTGTGATGAATTACACCCGCGTTAGACCACCAAACAGTGACCATCACTTTTCTAGGGGTAAGTTTTCGTTTAGGGCATTGTTTGGGTGCTGAACCAGGGTCCAACCAACTTGCTGAGCGCTTACGATTGTCAAACAGGATCCATTTCTCGTCACAAGTAACAATGCGGTTCAGAATTCCTTCATTTGTATGCCTGCTGAGCAGTGCAAGGCACGTCTCTACGCGTACTTCGCGCTGGCGGTCATTGAGTTCGTGGGGTACCCATTTGTCAATCTTTTTTACCTTGCCAATTTGACGCAAATGGGCCAATATTGTTTTGATGCTAACGTCGAAAGCTGCTGCTAATTCAGCCGTGGATTGAGTTTCATCAGCTTCCACAATTGCCTTTAATTCTTCATTGTCGACCAAAGTTTTCGGACGACCACGGGGTTCATTTTTCAGGTCAAAATTTCCAGAACGGAAGCGGGTAAACCAATAACGGGTGGTGCGTTCGTTTGTAGTGTTCGCTCCGTAAACGTCGTTGATGTTGCGTGCCGCTTTGCTGCCACGACGGTACTCATACTCCATAATTACTCGAATTTTTAACTTATCCATGATGACGAAAAATGTTCGAATGCGTTGAAAACAAAACACTAACTATTAAACAAATGACGATTTTAGAAAAAGAATTCCATGTTTGTCATATAAAATTAATTTGAATTTAGAATTATCAATCAAAAAAAAAATATTTTCCTTTGAAATGGCCAGTACGGCAAAACGGCAGTTTCATAGGTAAAGACCTATTATTTCTCAGCATTCGCTTTTGGTAATGATTCTTGAAATCATCGTCTTGCAAAAGGACTTCTTCAGATTTAGAATATTTGGAAGGTATAAAATAGACCATTGCCGATTTTTCTTCAGAGAACAATTTGTAGGTATAATATATTGCAATCATTATTATTTACACACGATACAATACTATGTAATTCTATCATGTAAAAAAGTCCACGTCGATACGAAGGTGGATTGAAAAGTTCGCGGCCTAAATAAGTAAACATAGGAATAGTGCAATTTTTTATGTTTATTTTTCTACATACTCTCCTCCTAGGTCACAGCGTTAGTCCAGTGGTCCTCCAAAGCCTTGATCGCATTTAAATAGAAGGTCTCGTCAAGGTCTTCATAAAAGGCATCTACGGCCACTTTGACCTCATTGGTAGAAAATTTCATTCCACTATGTTGTCACGAAATAGTTTTACACGCACTTTTACGAGTCGCCGCGAATGCGAGTATATAATCTATATAATTTCGATAGTAAATTCAAAACCTAAATTTTCAAAAAATCTTTTGGTTCAAAATGTTTTCCAGATAAATGTTAACAATGGTCCAAGGATATACCGGGAAATACATTCTAGCACTAGATAAGATTGAAGATTCCTGGAAATTCATAATAAAAAATACATCTTTTCAACCTGTGCTTTCCTTAATGCTCCGTACTTAATTTTGAACCAAATTACTAGTGTTAGTATTTTGCTACTCTGTCTGTATCTCTAATAAACCTAAAAAAATATTTTTTTTGTCTCATTTCTTGCTCATACAACTAATATTGCTCACAATACACAAAAAACGTTTCCTGCTACGGAAGACGATTTGAAGAATAACGATTTGAAATGATGCATTGATACATTAAATATATTTTAAATAAAATTAGTTTACTCATAAAGGCGTTATACCTTCGTTATCCAATGAGTGTATAATGTGACCGTCAAAAGAATGAAGATTAACTTCAAATCTAAACAGTATTTTACCGACCTGATTGATAGTGGCATCCGCACCCATGAACAAAATTGCAGCTGTTGTCACCGACAGACATCAAGATTAATGAAGCAGCCTCAGACTGCATTGGAAAAACCTAATGGAGATGATGGTTTCAAGAACGCGTTAAGACCTGACTGACGTGGACTGTGAGGGTCTAACGCTTGGAGTCTGATCACAATATGAACTTAAGAAACAAACACACCAACTGTAGGACCCCAAAGTAAGCAGAGCTTGTGTTATGGAAGACCATACAGCGAACTGGGGGGGAACCCAGAGTAAACATCCAAATAGTCCATCACGTTTGCCCAACGCGTGTTGGCAGACTTAGTAGGTACATACTCCTGGAATAATTTCATAGGTAGGTATGTGGGTCCTTCATGGTGATATTTTCCTTCAGCGTAGAACAGTAGACTTAATTTGTAAAAAAACTGCTTACCTTTGGCAGCTATCCCTGGATCGACCCTGATCCAGATGCCAGCGCCTTAACCACTGTGCCATCGACGCACTTTGATGTACTTACAATAAAACTAACCTTAATATCAAAGTATCAGTCGCATAGTATAGTATACATAATTTATATATCTAGGTATTTTATTTTATTACTTATCATATATTATCATTATGTATTAACCTGACATTTTAATCCAATAGTTTTTTTTATGACATTGATATTAAAGTTATTTTCTTGTGTACGTTTATATGTGAAAGAGATGTTTTTTGATGTTGATGTTTCATTCGTTTTTATTTCGCTTTTTTTCTATAAAACTGGGAATGTTTCTTTTTGCATTTTGTATTTCTCTCTCCTCTCAAGGTAGAAGCTGAAAACCAGCGAACTGCTCATTGAGCATTATACCGTTGAGCTTTTGCCGTTTTGCATCGCCGTAGCACATAATCATATATGTAGATTTTTGGTATTTTATAACTGTTTAATAATGTTTAATGTGCTTTTAGTTTAATTTTTCTTTTGTATCTTTTTTGTGTATGTGAATTTGTGATGCAAATAAATGATTATCTATCAATCCATCATGGTCCAGTCGGGAATCAAGGTACAAGGCTAGGGTGAGACTCGTTGCGCGTAGTTCGGTCTCTTGTAGGCGCCCCGCGTACCACGGCGCGGCACACTGCTGGGGATTCGGTACCAAGTTGCCCGACTGTATGATCTGCAGACAGCACATGTATCGTTCAAACCTCGCACGCTTCTCTTCACTGTGAGTATTATGACTAAAAAAAATTATTACTTAACTCGACAAATGACCTAAGTTGTTGAATTGGTCTCAGGTCGAGAGCCACACTTTTGAGCGCGTCGATTAGTTTTCATAACTATTGATTCGTTTTACGTGCCAACCTACAGCTCTTGGTCTTACTAATATCTTCAGAGATGAACATAGATAGTAAAAATAAATGATACTGTCATATAGAAAATGAAGCTTCGAGAGACAAAAACTCTGCTACAGGCAAAACTCTGTCATTCTAGTTGCGGTTTTTTGATATGACTTATTAGCCTTCTTGTCTATAGAAGCAGGTTATAAATAAATTTGTTAATATTGGTTATTATATCAGAATATCGATCAATGTCTCACTGCTAACCGAAGGCTTCAGTTCGAAGTGCCTTTGTTCCAGTCAGTGCACTGGCTGTTCCATCCCTATGTCCGAAACACAACCACATTGACGTGGTAATTACGGCGATCAAAATAAGAAGGGCTGTAGTACCTACCGCCCCAGATGAAATCTCAACATAAGAAACTCTACTTCTATTTTTGGGGAAGACTGGCAGGCACCACAAACTCGTTCAATTGCGTGTTTGTTAAGTAAGGATTAAGAACCCGTTTTGTGTCACTAGCTCGGTCACCGACATAGTTCTTCATTATTTATTACAAAAGAATCGTGCAGTAATAATTATTAAGGTTATAAAAAAAGTTACGAGATGTTATTATAATGGATAAATTAGGAAGCTACTGAACCATACTCTACCACTACAAAGTTTTTTTTTTTCGGGTGGAAAATGCATTACGCATACCACCCGGGCGCAGTGGGCACCCGAGTGGTTATGTGGGACTCCCGTATAGGCTAATGAGACCCACGGTATACCCACTAAAAACCTCCCCCAAAATCCGCCTCGCCGCCTTGTGACGGGGATACGGGAACGCTTTCGCACACATCCGCGACCCCGCTGGCGGCAACCGCCCACAAGCGGCTCCATCGCGAAAGCCCAAAGGCCCTCCACGATGGGCACACCAGATGGTAGGGTGCGCCTCCTTCCTGGGCCTCCACCAGTACTGTAGCAGACTCCCCTCGAGTCTGCTTCTAGGATGCCATGGATACCAGATAACTGGTACCCGGTGGCAGATCAGGTCTATGGCTCTGCCACCGACCACACCTCGGCCGGAGAGGACGACATGCCTCTTCCTCTGCGGCCCCACCAGTGTCGTTTCGACGGAACGGCCCCGCCAGCTCGCAGGGGGTAGGGAGAGTGGCGCACCGTCATACCAACACGCCTCTCCCCCTGCGATCCCTCCACGGTAATACCGGCACTCCTCTTCCTCTGCGGTCCCACCTCCAAGCGCGTCCTCAGCGGACTTGTTCAGCCCGCTGGGAGCGCCCTCCTCGGGCCAGCCGGCGGCCCCTGGTTGCCTCTTAGTTCACCGGGGTGACCAGTCCACGGTTACTAAGCTCCCTCGCCACGACAAGGCTGGCAACCATTGGGGGGGACCACCACTACAAAGCTAAAATATCCAGATACAACCTAATGTGTTACTTAACAAATTAGACTTAAGTAAAACGGATATCGGCTATCATATCAATTAAAATAATTTTTTTTTTAAACTTCGTGTAGAAAAATGTAGTATTTTTCTGGATTTTAACCTGTGACAAGAACGTCGTGATTGGCCGAAACGCTGGTTATGTCACACGCAAGTAGGTAAGCATTATTTTCTTGACTTAATGTACCACGCACTTTTTGAGCTATTTATAACAATTTTGATAAATTTTATAAAAACTTATAATTAGTTTTAAATCTCAATACATCAACGATGTTACTACTATATTATTCCTTTGTTCGCTCCATTTTGGAATATGCGTCAACTTGTTTGAATCCATACTATAAAATATATAACGAACAGTTAGAAAAAATACAAAATAAATTCTATAAGCACTTACTCTTTCATTCAAACTGTGGAAGCCGACCAAGTCCTGATAAATTATCATCACTGGAAAGCCGACGACTCATATAGGATCAAATCTTTCTTTATAAACTAATTAATAATCACTAAGAATCAAACTATCTTTTGAGCAAAATAGCATTTAGGTGTCCTCGTTCCTCTACACGAAAAAAATTTTTATTTAAACCAACAACAGCCAAAACGAATTATGGTTCAAATGCTTTCATTCGCAGAGCATGTAATAAGTATAACGCTCTCTTCTCCGACATAGATATGTTTAAATATTCAAAATTTTTGAAAAAATTTTAACACAACATTAATGTTTTTTGCAAAAATCTTAACGCGATACAATACCTTAAATATGTAATGGTTAAGTACTGAACTGCTTATATTTTAAGAGTGCTATTTGTTAACATTCTGTAAATACCTTACTGAATTTCTGCTTTCTTTTTGTTTTGTAAAACAAATAGTGGAAACTTGATTGGATTATGTAATATTTATGTGAGTTTCAATTTATTGTATTTAATCTGTGTATTTCCCAAATAGACTTAAATAAAAAATAAATAAATTAATAAAATCAAAATTCCCAAAAATATTCGTTGCAATAACAAACGCCTTGTAAAACTGCATGAGCACATCAATTTATACGTCCGAGCATTCATGTAGGCAGCTGAAAATGAGAAAGTTCATTTAGTTTTTTGTACCGAGTTATTTCTTGAGTATGTAGTTTATGTACTGAAATGCTAATCCCTTTTTGGCGCTTCGCCGGCCGCTGCCGCGGCACGCTCGCAGCGCTCGCTCGGTTTGCGCTGCATTATCTACATATAGACTAACTGCTCCTCCTCGCTTCGCTTGTCGTCGCACCTAATTTGTATAATTTCAAAATGTGCCTTATTAAATTTAATTTGTGTCACAGGAGATTTAGATTATAATTTTTAATATATACCCGTTTTAGATACAAAATCTGAATGTTTGCATTGAATTTTCGGAAAATTATAAATCGGAATACCTACCATATTTCGGACTAGTAACACAGCGGGTTTTTAATTCTACGTACTAATGAAAGTCGGAAAATTAAAATTTCGTATTTATGTATTTCGCTAAAATAAGAATCGTGTTTTTGAATAGTCTGAATTTAGCCTCTTAGGGATTGTGAAATTTGGAATTTTAAAAATCGGAATATTCAAATTCGGATTACATAATGTTTGGGTGTTCCCGTTACTACAATGTTTACTTGCGTGTGACGTCACACACGTCATGTTTTACACGCGGTTCTGTATATTTGAACTTTAACATTGAATTTTTCACGAAACATTAATGTAGTCTGCTTATTTTGTAATTACGAATAGTCTAATAATAAAAATTCATTTATTTGAGAGACTGTGTGTAAGTACAATAAGGTCTTATAATTTTCATGTCCAACTCACAGTCTGAACAGACGCGTAAATTTTAACTATCTTATTGTCACTACACGAAATAAAAAACAATACAACAACATTCTAAGACCAAAAAATTAATAATTTTTAAAATTGTCATAGATCACAAATCACATTAAAATTTAACAAATATAAATTACCTAAACATTAAGTAAATTAAATACAAAATTGTCAAAGCGAAAGATAAATTAAATTAAAGTTGAAAATACAAAATTAATTATGTGGCTACTGTCATTAAGTCATTGTCTTTCAGATAATCGTCTATTTTATAGTAGGTACCTTACATTTCTAAAATAGTTTTCCAAAATTAGTCAAATAGCATATTGCTATGATATTCGTAGGTCGTGGTGTGAAGCTTAATACGAAACACACATGAAATAATAACTATAGTTGAGCCGTTACAAACGTGCGAACTGAGTCATAAAACATTACGACAAATCCCTTCTTTGTTGTTACACACAACACAAGAAGTGCGAGCGATAGTTCCGATATGCCTATAAGTGTGAGCGAAAGATCTGATAAAAATGATTTATGACTCAGTTCGCACGTTTGTAATGGCTCAACTATAGTTATCAACACGTTGATAGGTACATTGCGAAGTTATGTTGCGATGTTGACAGGTACAATTTCCTCAGCTAGAAAATTTGTTTGAGCATCTGTAATTGTACCGCAAGTTTTTGAGCTTGTTACGCTGTTAGTTCATTTGTAGTTTAAGAATAACAATCTCAACTGGCTGGCGTTAACCAAGGCAAATTGATCGCAGTATACATAAAATTATCAGAAAAATAATTGGTTACCTTTGTCAAACTATAGAAAGATTAACAACTGTTTACATGTATATAAAAATTCCTACCGTGGATACAGGTTTACGTTATGCACAGGAAAAGCAAAACAGATGCCAGAGTTTTCAGGTAGGTACATACTTACTAAACGACCAAACCTACAGCGAATGGATTGCTGCTTCCCCTTTCAATCCTTTACCACTAATAAACAAAACAAGAGCTACGAAAGAAGTGCCCCTCAATACTTTGATAATTTGGTCAGGTACTGTATACAGGTACGGTAATAAATACTGGCATGAAATACCTAATTGAATAATATTAGTTGTTGCTGCTCTTATTCGAACGACGTCACGTGAGTCAGACATTTAGCTAACTTGGCCTTGTTGTTGTGAATTAATTGAAATTACGACTTCGGCGGGAATATTCGTGAATGTGCGTCGTGCACAGATGCGCAGGTCGACTGGGATGCAGATTTATTGATTCATATCCACCTAGTGACGAGCTCCCGTCCTGTATCTAGGCACTAAATCACTATTCCTCACCCTTCTATGAAACGCATGAAAGGGGGAAAAGGCTATAATTTCTAACTCAGACAAAGGTACCGCCTACATGCATCCAAGTTAAAATACAGAAAAGGAGATTAAGAAAACATACGTAGATAAATCTTTTATCTTTAAATTTTTATATAATTCTACATACCTTTATTACTATAATATTCCACGCTTTTATCACAGTTTAGTATGAGATCAAAAACTTATAAAACGACATAAACGTACCGCACTTTGAGTCATAAAGGATTCTGATTTATTTAAACACTTATTGAACTCTCTATGTAGGTACTAAATTCTACCTTATGCACTACTGTATGAAACAAAGTTTATAAGATTATATGCCCTCTATGAAAGAGACATTCATTAAACTATGAAAACTATTTAAAAGAAAAAAGCTTGTTCTTTTAAATGTAACTGTAAATTCTGACCCTCCCATACCGTTTTAAAAATTCTTTCAACGTTAAAAAGGTATTTTACCCAGAAGAAATAAAGAAATTTTATCCCGAAATTCAATTCATGGAACAAGAGTCATATGGATGAAACTGTGCCATTGCCTCTAGTCTTAGAAATGGACTGTTTAGGTATAAATGAAACAGACTTGTCCTCATTTCTTGACATCCAATTTGACTAAAATTGCACTTGGAAAACAGACATCGACAAACTATGCGGAAGACTGTCAGTTTTTCGTTTGCGGTGTACACACGGTTTTCGTTATTTGTCCTGTGTCAGGTACTTACATGTTTTCAATTAAAGTTTTCATAAACAAATAATTAATCACAGTTAATCACAGCATTTCACAGTCAAAATAGTAACTTAAAAGTATTTGAAAGGTAAATTATCATAAAAAGTATGGCAGTCTTTAGGTATAACATTCATTAGCACCTGTAGGTGATCATACTTTGTCTTGGAAATTGGTTGCCTGGATTCATAAAGCGAAGGAATAATAATTGAAGATCCTTGGTCTTCTAGGCAATGGGAAAAAATCTTCTGAAAAGTGCAGTTCATATTCTATGGTGCCATTTGGATTATATCTCAGTGCTTTTATATCGATAACACAATGATCTCCCTCCTCGGCCAGGTCTTATTGATTCATAAATCAGGTAATCTTTAAGACCAAAATCTTTAAAAAACGTATAATCAGGTGTAAATACTTCATAAGGACTTGGTACTTTTCTGGCCTCCTTTGTGATTGTGGCATATTGTGAGGGTAAAAATATTAGGTCTTTACCTATGAAATTGCCGTTTTTCACGAAATAAATGAAGCGTAATTTTTTTATATATTTTTTATTTCTATTAGCCAAAATAATCACCCATGCAATCAATGCATCTTTGCCATCGCATTGGTAGCTTATTGATGCCTTTCTTGAAGAAATCAGCTGGACGGGAGGCAACAAATTCTCCAAAGGCATTTTGTACTGCCTCTCGGGTATTGAATTTTTTTCCCGCCAAGAAGTTATCCAAATTCTGGAAAAAGTAGAAGTCTGTGGGCGCAAGGTCTGGTGACAACGGCGGATGACGGAGAACTTCTTGTAGCTTGGAGACCGTTTGCTGTGCAGTATGAGGTCGCGCGTTGTCGTGCAGGAGCAGTGGAGCCGAACGATTGACCAAAGCTGGTTGGAGACGTGCGAGCTTCTCCATCATTGTGTTCAGTTCTTCACAGTACACATCTGCAGTAATGCTTGTCCCGTTTGGCAAGAAGCTGCGATGAATTACACCCGCGTTAGACCACCAAACAGTGACCATCACTTTTCTAGGGGTAAGTTTTCGTTTAGGGCATTGTTTGGGTGCTGAACCAGGGTCCA
Organism: Marasmarcha lunaedactyla; assembly: GCA_923062675.1. Classification (NCBI taxonomy): domain Eukaryota; kingdom Metazoa; phylum Arthropoda; class Insecta; order Lepidoptera; family Pterophoridae; genus Marasmarcha; species Marasmarcha lunaedactyla. The sequence goes on from OV281363.1 coordinate 17,021,659, forward strand.
ACCAACTTGCTGAGCGCTTACGATTGTCAAACAGGATCCATTTCTCGTCACAAGTAACAATGCGGTTCAGAATTCTTTCATTTGTATGCCTGCTGAGCAGTGCAAGGCACGTCTCCACGCGTACTTCGCGCTGACGGTCATTGAGTTCGTGGGGTACCCATTTGTTAAGCTTTTTTACCTTGCCAATTTGACGCAAATGGACCAATATTGTTTTGATGCTAACGTCGAAAGCTGCTGCTAATTCAGCCGTGGATTGAGTTTCATCAGCTTCCACAATTGCCTTTAATTCGTCATTGTCGACCAAAGTTTTCGGACGACCACGGGGTTCATTTTTCAGGTCAAAATTTCCAGAACGGAAGCGGGTAAACCAATAACGGGTGGTGCGTTCGTTTGTAGTGTTCGCTCCGTAAACGTCGTTGATGTTGCGTGCCGCTTGTGCCGCTTTGCTGCCACGACGGTACTCATACTCCATAATTACTCGAATTTTTAACTTATCCATGATGACGAAAAATGTTCGAATGCGTTGAAAACAAAACACTAACTATTAAACAAATGACGATTTTAGAAAAAGAATTCCATGTTTGTCAAATAAAATTAATTAGAAATTAGAATTATCAGTCAAAAAAAAATATTTTCATTTGAAATGGCCAGTACGGCAAAACGGCAGTTTCATAGGTAAAGACCTATTATTACCCGATTTTTCAACTTCCTCTCAATCACCGAGTGGACTGAATCAACTTCCATCTGCGTGTGACCTTTCTCCGAGTACTTGTGAGTAATTACTACGTTTCTAGCCATAGCCAAGTGCAACAACGCATTTGATACACATTATTTCTATTCTGTGCTGTACAACCATCTGTAAATATAACAACATTCTTGCAATCATTATCCAGTAATTTAGTTACGTAGTCTACGAAAAAAGTTGCGCAAGTAATGGCTTTTAAGTCGCATGCTGTCTCATCAAACCAGTAACACATAACTCCATTATTGCCAAGATTGTACACAGAAAAGTTATGCACTGCGAGTTTAGTTTTAAAATAAAGTGCACTGGCATTGAGGAAAGGACATAGTTTGACTGCCTGAAGATATGCTGTTAATGCATGTACGATTCCTTTTTGTGCCAATTCTTTGTCAAAATATTTTATAGCTCTAGCTAAGTCCTTTCTTTCGATATGTTTAGTGTACTGTTCATCTGATAAATTACCAACTTTGTGAGCACAGCACTGGTCACAAGCATCCTTTTTTGGTTGAAACAATCCAATATTCTCCTCCAACAAAACGCTTTCAAATACTTTTCTGGATGCCACAGGTTTATTTTCTGAAACCGAGAATTCGACATTAAGACGATACAATTGACATTTTGATTGTATAATGGGTTCTAAGTACAACTTTGAAGTAGATTGTCTGCAGTAATGGGACGGTAGTTTCGGTAATGCAGTTAAATATTTTTTAGCTAATTCTTTTTTGGATATTTTTTGTATGACTTCTGTTTAGTCATGTTCCTTATTATTTCTCCCATCGCCAATAGCGAACCGTCCATTCTTTTATAACCAATGTCTCCAAAAACGTTTTCAGACAAACTCTTTCTTTTTTATCATCAACTTTTAGATATTACATTTTAGTATGCCCCATCATTCTCAGTCTCTTATTTTTCAATCTCTTCCAATTATTTTTATCTTATTTGCGTTTATTTATATTTTCTTCTATTTCCCTTTTGGGAAACCACTCTATACATTCTGGCGATAATAAGTTGAAAAAAGAATGGTCATCAGATGTCAAATCAATGTCATTATTGTGATTTGCTGCTACATCATTAAATTTAATCGGTGTAGGAATATTGGAATCTTCATTTTGCATCGATTCTGGAGGGTCCAAAATCGTCGTAAGTGTAGTAAACTCGGATGTTAAATTTTCAGGCAAAGGTATCTCCGGTTTTAAATTTTGATTCTCAGACAAAGGTGTCGACACTGGTTGCATTACTACTTGATTTTGATAGTTCAATTCATGTAATATTTCTCTCCTCTTCTGTAACAGTATTTTTCGCCTTTCAGATAGCTCTCGCAAAGTTACGACATTTTCATTAATATCCTCATTTTCTAAAATAAAGTTACCTTCCTCCATCATTTTGGTAGGTACTTATTTGAAACTTACAAGAATTTCTCTATAAATAGATATTCATAATTATTAGTTTTGGTAAGGTGCAATACCGCGTAACTTAACAAAACAAATAAATCAAGCTATGTCGAAACTGAGTAAATACTTGTTAGGGGTTATATTAGTAAGAACCATTAAATTAAAACTGAATTATATGTAATTTAAACATTCTAGCATGAACACATTGCAAACGAACAATAATAAACAATTAAAACATACTTACATAGTGGTTTATCACGGCAAAATATTAATTTTCGGGAGCACACACTAATGGCGTTATATTTTTCTCGCTGTCGTAGTATATACGCGCACTTGCTTCCAACTTCAGGCCTCCTGCTGCTCCGCGGTATTGTTTCGATAGCACAACGAACGTTTCTGATTGGATATTTCAAATCACGTGAAGCTAGTATAAGCCAATATGCGTTTCGAATCGGCTAGCACGATATCTAATTTTGCGCGTTTTGCTGTTACGCGGTATTTACAAACTGCTCTTACGCGGATTCGCACGCGCAGCGACGTAATCTTCTTCTTAACAATGGCCGGACTCCTTTATAAATAATACTCTTCTGTGTTAAAAATATCTGTAAAAACTTATTTCATCATGTTTTTGTATTGTTCAAGGTAACTAATGCTCGATATACTGCAAGTTCTACTCAGCTGATCGCTACAAAATTATTAACCTCGTGTAGTACAGTGTAGTTTTGCAGTTTCGACCGCGGCTTGCAACCACCCTCGAGACAAAGCCATGCCGCCAAGTGACCTAGTCACGTTCCGGCATGATGTCTTGAGTAGCCATTGGAGGAGAATAGGTCCGAGTAATTGCGCAGCGTATGAGAGCCGTTTGAACTCTAAGAGTTATGATGCACTGGGTGGCTCATTCTGGAGGGCAGCGGGATCCAAAGAAACGGTGCACCGCTGGCCGACCGCAGGTTGAAGGGGGCCCAACTAGCGTTCTAGCCATTTGTGAAAGGCTGCCCCACCGCCTGTGTAAAATCCCGGGATTGCTCCATCGTGCCGGTTGGCGACCGGATGGAGGGCCCGATGGCGATCCCCGGGGGGTTTTGGGCGTCCCCGCGGTCTCCATGTGAGTCCCCCACCAGTGGGTCTGACCACTCGAGTTGCTTGGTTCCAAACGTTGCGCTTCACTCAACTTCTATTCCTCTCCCCTATTCACCCTTATAAAGTAATAGAAAATTCAAAACAGAAAAATAAGCGCCGACAGCGGATGCACTCCCTCTCCCTAAAAGTACACTTCTCTAACATCCGAGGAGTGCACTCAAATCTCCACGATGTCCACCACCACCTTGAGACAGAGAGGCCGCACTTATTCTTTCTAACAGAGACGCAGATCTGTGATCGTGCGGATCTGGCATACCTGTATTACCCAGGCTATATCCTGGAGACCAAATTTCACCCCAATGCGGGCGTGTGCGTGTATATCAGAGACGAGATCTGTTGTCGGCGTCTCCGATATTTGGAAGTTCCGGATTTTTCTGTTTTATGGGTCTATGTAGATACTGGCCTGGACCGAATTGTATACGCCAGTATTTACCGATCACACACGGGAGCTCAGGAGACAACTCGACTTATTGAATATCTCAGTGATACTGCAGATAAGGTCCAACGACGCTATCCCTCTGCGCAGTTAGTGTTCCTTGGGGATTTTAATGCCCACCATGGAGAGTGGCTGTACCCGTTCAAGGATACCGACCACGCTGGCAGAGAAACCTATCGGTTCGCAGTAGCTCATGGTCTCTCCCAGCTCATCTACGAACCTACGCGCATTCCTGACGTTGTTGACCATACTGCGTATTGGTTGGACCTTCTGCTGACAACCGATCCAGACAGATATTCGGTGTCCGTATCTCCGCCATTAGGGACATCCGACCACTGTCTGGTGAAATCTGTGTCGCAATACTCGCCAAACGATACCAGCCCAAAAGGTAAGAGGCGAGTATGGCGGTACAAGTCAGCAGATTGGGATGAGATGCGTCACTTTTTCGCCTCTTATCCTTGGCGGCAAGCTTGCTTTACTTCCGATGATCCATCATGCTGTGCTGATGCTGTCTCCAGTGTGATATGTCAAGGTATGGAATACTTTATACCGTTCTCTGATGTATCCCTGGAGTCCAAAGCCCGCCATTGGTTTAACGCTGATTGCCTCCTAGCTGAAAAGCGAAAGCATGTAGCATACCAAGCCTGGGCTAGCGCTCGCAGAAGCAAAGCTATGGATCTCCCAGCTAAGAAGCAGGCGTACAATGCTGCTGCCAAGTCCTGCAAAAAGGTGATCAGAAGCGCTCGTTTCGACCACATTGGCCGTATCGGGGACAAGTTAGCATCCTATCCCACGGGGAGTAAAGCTTTCTGGTCCCTTGCCAAGTCGGTTGAGATAAACTTCTGTCGCCCATCACTGCCACCACTGCAAAGGCCTGACGGGCCTCTTTGGCCCACAGCGCAAAAGAGAAGGCAGACTTGTTCGCAAATCTCTTCGTGGAATGTTCACGTCTAGATTCCAAAGGTAAAAGCCCACCCTCCATTCGGCCCCAAGATGGAGGCCGTCCAAATTCACCAGAAACAGGTACTCAAATGCTTACAAAATCTAGACGTGAACAAAGCCAGTGGTCCGGATGGCATTCCCGCAGTGGTTTTAAAGCACTGTGCAGCCGAGTTGTCTCCTGTTTTGAGACGCCTATATGGACTCTCTCTAAGGACTGGAAAAGTTCCAAATCATGGAAGTTTGCAAACATACAGCCCGTACCAAAAAAGGGCAGTCGAGCCGACCCAGTCAACTATAGACCTATTGCAATCACTTCCATAATTTGCAAAATTATGGAACGTGTATTGAACCATCGTCTCCTGACGTACCTAGAGACCAATGAGCTCCTCAGTGACAACCAATATGGTTTCCGCGGAGGACGCTCAACAGGAGACCTTCTAGTGTACGTCACGCATCTATGGAGCATGACCTTGGAAGGGCATGGAGAGGCAATAGCCGTATCCTTGGATATCTCCAAGGCCTTTGACCGGGTATGGCACGAAGCCCTTTTGAGCAAGCTTCCTGCATATGGCATACCATCTGGACTCTGCGACTGGATTTCTGATATCCTGAGGAAACGGTTAATCCGAGTTGTCGTCGATGGCTTCTCATCGGACCTAATGGCGATCAACGCCGGCGTACCTCAGGGATCTGTTCTCTCTGCAACATTATTCCTGCTGCACATTAATGACCTTCTTTTATCGGAAGGCATTATTGGTTACGCCGATGACAGCACTGTTGTAGAGAGATATGTGTCCAATGCGCGAACGAGTCCAAACCAGATCTAATTTCAGAGAGAGTCGATGATCGAACGGGTTGATTTGACACTATGTAGGGTTTCCGATTGGGGTGAAGCCAACCTTGTCAAGTTCAACCCTTCCAAAACCCAGGCGTGTCTCTTCTCCGGTAAAAAGAGCACATTCAACTTGACGCCCACTTTCCAAAGTGTATCTGTACCGATCACAAACCAACTAGGGCTTCTAGGCATGACCATCACGTCGAAACTTAATTTCGGTCAACAGATTGAAACCATGGCACAGTCAGCTTCCAAAAATTTTGGAGTCATCGCAAAGGTCCGGCGGTACTTCAACTCCGAACAGCTGCTCAACCTGTACACAGCCCAGGTTCGATCTTGTATGGAGTACTGCAGCCATCTTTGGCATGATTCCGCAAAATACCATCTTGAAGCGTTGGATTCTGTCGACCGAAGGGCCCGTAGACTCATAAGGGACGACAAACTTACTTCTTCGAGACTGCAAAGTCTCGAGCATCGTCGAAAAGTTGCTAGTCTATCGGTTTTTTACAGATTGCACTTTGGAGAGTGTGCGAATGCTCTTTTTCAGTTGATCGAACCTTCCCCCTTTCTACACCGGTCAACCAGACGCAGACAGAAGTTTCACCCGTTTGTGGTTAGCGTGCCGAAGAGCCGAACTAAACGGTTCGATAGCTCATTTTTGGTTCGTGTTGCCAAAGAGTGGAACGATTTGCCTGCGTCTATTTTTCCAGACAAATATAACCCTGGAGCTTTCAAGTGTAGAGTGAATAGGTACCTCTTAGACAGGCGTGTATGATCCTCGTCTTCATCGTCACTTTCCATCAGGTGAGATGGAAGACAAACGCCTGCTAATTATTAATAAAAATAAAAAAAAAGTACGTGTGTATACTAATACTTGAAACTGGCAGAAATAGTCAAACAAAATAATAATAATAATAATAATAAACTATGCGGAAAAATAAATAGATCTGCCTACGCTATATGGACTCTCAAAAACGACAAACTTTGAAACACTAAAAGCTTACCGTGGTACTGTTGCGTCCATATTAAGTAATGGCATTCTCCTTTGGAAAAATTCAGTGAAAATAAATACAGCATGTAATGCACAGAAACAGTGCCTTCAAGCCATAGCTGATGTCAGCGGGTGTTTTAGGCCTTTATTTAAATCATTACAATTATTGACACTTCACAGCATATGTATCTTTGAAATATGTGTATTCGTGAAAACACACCCTGAGTTGTATACAGCATAAAAAGAATATTGTACATTTAACACAAGATACCCCAAAAAATATGTTTGCCAAATGTTACTGAAATATGTAACAAAAACTGCCTTGCAATTTCAGTATGGGCGTTTAACCACTTACCAAAAGAAATGTTTGCAGTTGCCAACTCTCAGAACTTGGGTAACTGAGAAGTCTTTATATAGTGTTAGTGACTCTATTTCCAAAAAAAATATCACATTTTATCTCATGGCTGAATTACTATATATATTGACATTTAGATTTTCTTATTTAAATTAAATATTTATACTGTTGAAGGCAATGTAAAATATAATGTAATTGGTTGTTATTTATTGTGTTACATTTTACTTTAACATTTAATTTACCTATATGTTGAGTCTTAGTTTGTTAGCTTTTAATCAGCTTTTTAATATTGCATGCGGTTGTACAGTTTTATTGTAAGGAGCTTTTATATGTTGTAAATCTTGATAACTCCTTTTGACACCACCAATAATGCAATAAATTTGATTTGATTAGCTCACTACATAATTACTATTATAACAACAGCTTTGCATGGTTCTAAGTTAGTAATGAGCATGGCCATTGAAAGAAACAATTTATTTGTATTTTAAAAACATATATATTTTTCTAGACTACATTTAAACATTTAAATACATATTTCGTAATATTTGAGTAGAGATATTTAGGTAACATAAAAACTGTCTTTATTCACTTATTACTTCCTTCATTATAGTCTTGGCAACATTATTCTATAACATTTTAAATAATTTTCTTACTACTTATTACTTATCTATAAGTAATTACTTTATAATTAAAATGTTTAATTAATTTATGCCTTAACAATAACTTAAACAACAGGTATATAACAGTACAACTGCAATAACAACATAGATTTGAAATGAGTCTTCAAAAAGGATCCTTTAGTGGTATGAGATTAAAGATGTGCTCCAGCATTGACAGCTCGCGTACCAGGCACAGTTGACCAGATTACGGCAGAATTTATTTGCCATAATGTGAAAAACAAAACTATGAAAACAATATCTAAGAGTCAGTTTAGGAATTTATGCATTAAAAATTACAATATTAACACTACAGTGCACGCGCGTTCTACCATAGTAAAGCACCCTCAAATTTTTTCGCATCATTCCTTAATTTTTAGGTGTTTCCCCCTGCGCTTTTAGATAAGCCTCAAAAACAATATAACGCAACGGATCAGTGCTAGGCCAAGTAACTGCTTGGGCGCACCAATGCACAATTTCCAGCCAAAATCGACATTCTACCATAGTAGTACATGCGAGCATTCATTTAACAAAAGTGAATTAGTGTAAGTGGTAAGCAATAATGTAATCGCTATTTTTTTTATTTTTCTCAGTACGATTTTGATATTAATAAAACTGTGACTTAGAAATAAGTAATAACTTGTCTTTAATGAATACAATTCATTTCAATTACCGTTTCAGCGATCTCTTATGAAAATTGTAGCCTCGTATGGATGGCCGGATTTTATGCTGGTTAGAGGAAGAGACAAATTACCTACACAGGAAGAGATGTTTGACCTCGAACGCGAAGATGTTGCGGTTTCATCAGAGGAAGATGTTCCTCACTCTGTACTCTCATCGAACCATACAAGTCAAAATGTTTACGAGTCCAAGAATGCAACATTTTGGAGTAAAGAATGTCCACTAGAAACTCAATTAGTAATTAGTAAGTAAGATCTCAAAATATTAGATTTCAACCTCCCGGTCGGAAATTATTTGAATACAGCAAGTATAAATGCTTTGATCATCTCTCAACTAAATATAGGCCAACAGACTGTAGTACGATGAAATTTCCTACTTGACATGCCATTTGAACTGGTTTATGTACCTCATGAAGCGACATTTGGCACTTGAATATCTTCCTCGGGAATTAAGAATAAAAACAAAAAGCTTTTTGGGGGTGTCTGATGAGATAACTCATGATCGCTCAAACGAGAGAGTAAGAGTTGGCAAATGTTTCATGTGGTCTCTACCCCGAAATCGCTCCTCAAAAAATTTGTGTAAACGATATGCCAGGTGGATATGCCCTGATCACCAAGCTGTGTTATGTCTTCAATGTGAAGAAGAAGATAATTAGAAGTCAGAATATTATTTTTTTATTATTTTATTGAAGTTGATCTCAATCTATCCAAAAAGTTGATTATTTCATAACAGTTTCTTATAATATTTCTAATTTGTAAAGTGACTGTTAATTTTGTTAACTTTTCTTTGAATTACATTTCATAATAAAGATAAAACATATTTAAATTTGTTTTTATTTTTATAAACCTTATAGTTATATCCAAAATCATAATTACTTTTTCTACTATGGTAGAGCATGCAAGCAATCTTGTAATAAAATAGGGTGTGTACTGTAGTGTTAATGTTGCAAACTGAGTTTGTACTTATTAAAATGGTTTTAATTAAGTATCACTATGTATCATAAACCTCATGAAAAATATGTGTAATGATTCTCCAAGTGCATAATAAATTGGTGAGTTTTGCAACTGAACTGTTTCAAATAAAATTTCACAACACTACTACACCATCACTTCACATAATTATAAAAATATAAACTATCGTGAATGGCTAATTAGCACAAATTAATACCACTTGATAGGTAACTATGAAAAGCTCAAGGCAATTTCTGAAAATTGTATGTAATGAAAAGGATACGAATTACCACTCTCTCCCAGGTTTCTACCATATAGAGTTCCGTTGCCACCAGGTATCTCAGGTACCAGTAACTAAAGATTTTTTTTATTTTTTCAAATATTTCCAGCATTGTTTTGGATTTAACGATATCTTTTTTCTGTGTCCACAATTACTTTGATAGTTAGACCAACGAAATCACTACTGCACTTCAAGAATTCCCGCGTGAAAATGGTTTGCAAGTTTCAGTGTATGTACGTAAACAATAAATATTATTTTTTTGGAACTCTACTTTCCCACGTTCAACAGTTGTTACCATACCATTAACAAAAAAAATTCTTAAATGTTGAATGAATAACTGGACTGAATGACTGACAGCTGACTTATGCTGCGTTCCGTTTGCCGATTACAGCGCTCATATACCCGTTCCGTTTGCCCGTGAGCGCGCTCACAGCGATATCGATACGTCATCAATAACGTCATAAACGCTGCCATCTTACCGCTCACAGTGCCAACGCTACGGAGCATGGTCGCTGTGAACGGCCTGTCAAAACTGACACATGACGTTACTTTGTTGATGTTTTTATTAGTCGATTAAAGATTTTAAAAGCTTGCTTATAATTTTCTTTCGTAATAATGTAAAAAAATGGCTCCTGCTTCATTCAGGGTCAATAGCACTAATAACACTTTTAGCGCGCCCAAACCAATCGGAACGGTTTTGAGCACTTTTAGCGCTGTGAGCGCTGTAATCGGCAAACGGAACTCAGCAAGAATGTTAGCGTGATATTTACCGTTCCGATTGCAATAGCACTAATAACACTTTTAGCGCGCTCAAACCAACCGGAACGGTTTTGAGTACTTTTAGCGCTGTGAGCGCTGTAATCGGCAAACGGAACGCAGCATTTGTCTACTACAGTAGTATCCACAATTTTTTTTTTTTCGAAATGGACTGTTTATTTATGGCCTTATGGGCCTTTTTTTCAGCGGACTTTAACTTCACCAGACTTTTGTTCACCGGACTTTAAATTATGAATGAAAATCAAATTTCATTCATAATTATATTTTGAACGATTTCAGTGTTTATATAAGTAATATTTTTTTTTTCAGTCGCCGCTTAAAGTATGGAGTGCTGATGTTGAGGTCAGCGTGTGTGCCACAACGTGCGACTGCTAAGGAAGTTGAACTGATAATTAAAGGTATGACGAGAGGTAAATCACCGGGGTAAAATATCGAGTATTTTCTGTATGCAGGAAAAAAAGAGGCGGATCATGTATTTTAATAAAAAATGACGTTTGTTTTAAAAAAATTGAAAACTTATCACCAATTTTAAATATTTTTGAATGCTGTGGAGTCGAGTTAATTAAATATAAAGTTATCGTGATATGTATTTACAGAACACCCCAATCTTCTGTGGTAGTATTTTTAAATGAATTAAATAAATTATTACAACAGTTAACAAAAAAACATAACAAGAAAATTATTTTATGTGGTGACTGGAAATTGACATTTTGAAAAAATCGTCTTCTTCAGAGAAATTACAGGCTATTTTAAATAACTATAATTTAACAATACATATTACGAAACCAACTAGGAAAAATGCGTGTCTTGATTTAATTGTAAGTAATTTAAATAATATTACACCAAATCTCTTTAATTTGGCGGTTTCGGACCATGATAAAGGTCAAAGTATATCAACTACATTCGAGCAGTCAGCATTTAAATGTACTACACTACCAAAATTCTGCTTTGAAAAAAAGCGAGATTTTTCGAAAGAGAATATTCATAAATTTAAAAATGTATACAATCATTATCCTTCAACGATGTGTATAATGAAAATCAGACAGACTTAGCTTTTGATAAATTTCACGATACCCTGACATTATTTTACGAATTATGTTTCCCAGAGATCTATGTTAAAGTATCAAATAAACCAGTTGAAAAGAAATGGTTATCCAAAGGCATTAAGATCAGCTGTATACGAAAAAGAATACTTTATAATAAATATCTACTAAGTAAAAGAAACAAAGGGCACTTTCGAAACAAATTTAAAGTTTATAATAGAATTCTTAAAAAATGCATGACAGAAGCCAGGAAAATAATAAATACACAATATATTAGTTCGGCAAAAAATAAATGTAAATGCATCTTGGGACATTATTAAAAATAACATCGAATCAAATGTGAACTTCAAGGACATCTCCAAAATTAAAATTGACAATGTAACGCATACTGACCCTAACACAATTTGTGACAAATTCAATGACTTTTTTATTGACATAACAAAAACAAAAAATAAACCAAATAATACACATAACAAGTTCAAAAAATACATAAATGAATCCATTTATTTAAGACCTGTAACGGAAAATGAAGTCCTTAATATAATACGTGGTTTGAAGAATACAAATGCGGTAGGCCAAGATGGACTATCTACTAAAATATTAAAATGAATCGCAGGAGAAATTGTTAATCCATTGACATATATAATTAATTTATCTCTGACTCAAGGTATCTTTCCTGCACGACTAAAAATATCAATTATTAAACCCCTCCATAAAAAAGGTGATCGAGAAGACATTAATAACTACAGACCTATAACTCTGCTTGCAATACTATCCAAAATATTCGAAACAGTAATGACTCGTGAGCTTAACCTTTTTTTAAATAAATTCGATATTTTATCTGAGGAACAATACGGTTTTAGAAAGAATAGGTCTACCACTTTTGCATGTTTTTCACTGATCAAAAAGGTGACTGACTGTTTAAATAGAAAGCTCTATCCAGCAGCAGTTTTCCTTGACTTGAGTAAGCCTTTTTGACTTTGTTTCACATAAAATTCTTTTGGACAAAATTTGTAGATATGGAATAAGAGGAGTAGCATTAGACTGGATATCAAGCTACCTTAACGATCGCAAACAGTGTGTAGAGATTTCATGTTTAAAACATAAATATAGGATTGCGTACAGATCAGCATATCGGTCAAATAACATTGGCATTCCTCAAGGAAGTGTTCTTGGACCCTTATTATTTATATTATATATTAATGACTTGCCTGATTATATTGAAAATGACTGTATTGTTTTTGCTGACGATACAACAATACTAATAAGTACATCAAATACTAAATCTACATATATTAGAGAAATTGAATTGTTATTTTCTGTATCCTGAAAGAAAATATAATAACCAGTAATTAAAATAATGTAATGTATTTAATGGAATGAATTTAATCTTGTAATTAGACTTTTTTTTATGTTGACATTTTTAATTTTAATATTTACTGATGATTTTATTGCTTATGACATTTATTTATTTTAGGGACATTTTATATTTAATAATAAGGACAATCAATTGGTATTATTCTTGTATAATAAATTGTTTTGACATAACTTGTAACATTACTAGTACTACTTTAAATATTTGCATGCCTGTTAAGGTTGAATATGATTGTACTTTTAAACTATTTAAGACCATTATATATTTTTGACCATATTCAGCGAATAAATGTTTATTTCTTTCTTTCTTTCAGGGCCGCACCTCCCGAGACTACTAGGTTTAATATTTATGTTATGTGTAAGACACTACCTACCTGCAGAGTTGATGAGAACGGTCGTAGTTCCCATCGTAAACAATAAAACTGGAAAAACAGCTGATAAGACCAACTACCGGCCGATTTCATTAGCTACCATTACAGCTAGAGTACTTGACAGCCTGGTTGAGAGACAGCTTAAACCTCACCTGGTCCTGCATGATGCTCAATTCGGTTCAACTGTCAATTGAGTGCGCTGGCTCTCAAACATACTGTCAGGTAATACATGGACAGGAAGACATCTGTGTACGCTGCCTTCCTTGACCTGTCAAAGGCATTTGACCTGGTTAGATATGACATCCTCTGGAAGAAGCTGGTTGACGCAGGTGAGCCAGGTGAATTTATTAATATTTTAAAAATTGGTTTGGAAACCAGACTAATCAGGTCAAGTGGTCAGATCAGCTTTCTGATCCATACGGGTTGGAGTGTGGAATAAGGCAGGGCGGCCTGACTTCTCCGACGCTGTTTAACCTGTATGTGAATCAATTAATTGTTAAGCTCAGCAGCACCGATGTCGGCTGCTTCATTGATGGTCACTGTGTCAATAGTATTAGCTACGCAGACGACATGGTGCTGCTGAGCCCATCAGTTGCGGCTCTCAGAAGGCTGATCGCCATATGCGAAAGGTATGCAAAATCCCACGGCCTCTTGTTCAATGTTAATAAAAGTGAGATGTTGGTCTTTACATCCAAAGCCAGTAAGGTAAAGGAAAAGGAGAGCGATGGCAGCCCACTGAAATATGTTGGCTCGTAGATTTGCACATTGTAGTCCTGAAGTAAAAATAAGCCTTTTTAAGGCGCAGTACCCCTTAAAAAGGGTTATTTTTACTTCTACGTGCATAAACGTAGAATTAAGTACGTAAACACTATATACGGGCAATCTGTGGGTCAACTACACGCAAACGGGGGCTTTTAACGCTCTTCGAGTACAATATACCTAACAATGGTCTGAGGATGTTGTTGGGGCTTCTGCGTATTGCAGCGCGTCGGGCATATTTGCACTGACGAGCACCGATGGGTTCCACACAGTAGTGCACAAGCGAATCGCATCTCTTCTGCGCACAGTGCTAGGTACTCCCTCGCACTGTGCGCAGAAGAGATGCGATCTCAGAGCTATAAGTGAAAAGCCTGACTGCTAGATACTGCGGCACCGGGAGTACACACGTGTAAATGTGAATGGTGTGTCCCGCAGCCCAGGCAGGTATTTAAATTAGTTTTCATTTTTAGGTTTCATTTTATAATTACTTTTAAGTTATTAACATAGTTTTCGTAAGGTTGTTCGGTTACTAACAATATATGGACTTGCGTCTGGAATAAATCAATTTTATTTTATTTATTATTTATTTATTTACCGATTTTCAGCTTGTTGTAAAGTTATGTAACTTCACTCTTATTTTTAGGTCTAATTTGACCGGACTATACGGAGGAACCCTATAATATACAACTAATTAAAATGAAAGGTAACCTGAAAAGAACTTGGGATGTTACAAAGTATTTATGCATTATTAGAAAAACCAAACAACCATCTAGCAATTTATTATCCATAAAATCTAACACTATAGTTACTCACTTGACAATGTGAATGGTTTGTTTACTTCGACTGGCCCTGAACTAGCGACCAACATACTAACCGACTTGGAAATGAAAGAAACCAGGCATACAAGGCTCGTAGCAAGCAAGCTCCTCTATATTCTGCGGTGCTTTATCCAACTGATCCCAAGCAAGTAGAAGACGTAATTAGCAGTTAAGGAAGTAGTAGTGCGCCGGGATATGATGAAATGAATAATTATTTACTCAAGGATCGCCGTCAGCTGTTGTGACACCTTTTCATTCCTTCTTAATCTTCGTTATGAAAATGGCATTTTCCCCAAAAGCTTTAAAACTGCAGTAATATGCCCCGTATTTCAAACAGGCGATAAAGACCTATCTACTAACTACAAGCCCCTTTTCCTACTAAGTTCTGTATCAAAAGTATTAGAGAAATTAACAAACAAAAGGCTTATGAATTACATAGAAGTAAACAAATTTTTGAGTGTCCATCAATACGGTTTCCGTGCAAAAAAACCTACGGACGACGAAATTTTAATGTTAACTTCCAGAACAATTTCCCACTTGGATAAAGACAAAAAATATGTGGGGGTTTTCCTGGACCTAAAGGCGTTTGACACTGTCTTAGTACCCATTCTACTTTTACGGCTAGATAATATAGGGTAATATAGATAATATATATTAAATTCTTCAGTAATCGCCTTCGTAACAAATGCGACATAATTCAAGGCAGTAACCTCGGGCAGCCTCTATTTTTGACATATGTTAACGAGTAGCCAAATGACTGCCTGGTTTGAGATCAGTCTATTAATGCTTAATACAGATAAAACAAAGTTTTTAGGTTACTAGAAAACTATGATGATTTCAAGTTCTAAAAAATCATATTCATTCATGAAAATCTTCAAGACGCTAGGAAAGTAGTTAACGTACTTATGGATATTTATTGACGACAAGCTTAAACGGAATAAGCTCATCCCTTACGTGGCTTATAGACTTAGGAAACTACCTTACATTTTCAATGAGCTTAGGATTGTCTCAAATTTGGCATATCTACTCCAGACAGCACTATCAGAATGTGTAATGACATGCTGTGTAAGTTCTTGGGGAAACGTAGATAAGACACGATAATCGAAGCCAAACGAGCTCAACTCTCTGATGAGCTTACCTATCCCACAACACTTTTATATGAACTGACTAGAGTTATGCGTGCGTCAATTATTTATAAATCAGTGCATAAGACGCTACCATAGAAGTGTTGACCGTGTATCCTCCACTGCCAGACGTGATAATACAGGATACAATAAGAAACATTTGATGGTCAGAGCAACTCTTATACAGGGTGGCCCAAAAGTCGTGGATCAAACTTTTTGGGTGCTCAGATGAGATCATTCCCAGCAAAATTATGTTCGCAGAAACAGGGGTGCAGTCAAAAAGCAATAAGTTTTGATTTTTACATCCTATTTTTTATTGAACTTTTGTAATTTATTATTTATTATTCTTATTTCTGGCATTGGCATAACTTAATGAAAGCTAAAAAAAATTTTTTTTTTGAACCAGTAAGCAAATTTCAGTTTCTGTTATGTAAAACAGTCATAGAAAGATGTGCAAGCTACCAATAGCCATGTGTTATACCATTTTGAAATCCTCATTAAATGCACTATTTTTTCTGATACATGGTCACTTTTCGGTAGAACATTTTTTTTTCACAGTGAGGTAAAATGTAAGGAGTTTCTTTTCATGCCAAAAATAAATATTCTCAAAGTTGCTTATTAACTTTAACACACATCATTCAGAACGACAAAAAGCAAGTTTCTTGGCAAGGACTCATTGCTATTTATCTTTTTAAGAAAAAAAAAAATTTACAGGGTATCACTTTCTTGAAATGTTTGTACCTTTTGATAAAAAAAGCCTATTTTTCAAAAATAACACAAAATCAATCATAATTCTTCAGGGGTTGATCGTAGAGACTTGCCGTAGAACATAATTTTGCTGGGAATGATCTCATCTGAGCACCCAAAAAGTTTGATCCACGACTTTTGGGCCACCCTGTATTAACAAATGACAAAAAAAATTTTAATAGTACGGATTGTCAGTAATATATGTCGGAATGTCAATAAACTTGATATCAGGAGGCAAAACGGTTCATCGAATATCAAGTGACGCTCCAGATAGGTCCAGCAACGCTATCCCTTTACGCAATTACTGCTTCTTTGGAATTGGACTCGTTTTAGGACACCAACCACGCTGGGACAGAAACCCACCAGATCGCAGTAACTCACGATCTCTCACAGCTTGTGCATGTAACTACGCACTACCAGACGTATATTACTTACTATATTACTACTATATTACTATTTTATTACTATATTATTAGTTGGATCTTCTGACAATTGATGCAGACAGGTACTCGGTGTCGATATCTTCCCCATTAGGGACATCCGATCACTGTTTGATAAAATCTGTCTCGCAGTATTCTCCAACAGACACTAGTCCAAAAGCAAAAGGGGAGTATGGCGATACATGTCAGCAGGTTGGAATGAGATGCGACACTCTTTCGCTTATTTTCCTTGGCAGCAAATCTGCTTCGCTTCTGATGGGTCATAGTCTTTCGCTGATGCTGTCTTTAGCTTTCACTGCAAGGAATCGAATACTTTGTACCATTTTCTAAAGTGTCCCTAGAGAACAAAGCTCGCCCAGGGTTGAGTACTGATTGCATCATAGCTGAGAAGCATGAAGCTTTTCCTATCCCGCGGGGAGTAAAACTGTCTGGTCCCTTATCGATTCGGTTTAAATAAACTTTTGTCTCCAAACACTGCACTTAACGTAAACTCAGGCTGTCTGGCCCACATTTCAATATAATCCAGATTGACTAGGCTTATACCCCGTTAGACGAACTTATTCGATGTGACGCCTAATCGCATTCCTTTCTGCAAATTATGTGATGCAAAACTTTCTGAAAAAATCGATCGGTACGGAGATGACACAACGATAGTCACTTGATATGGTCTAAAGAGTTCAAGCGTTTTGTTTCGCGTTAGCGATCATAGATTGCAACTTGGCTAGGCCCCAAGCCACTTAAAACGCCGCTTTTACATGGACTCGAAGTCTCAACTAAGATGCTCTTGACGTCTGCTTGTATGTACCTCGTCACATAAGATTGTAACGCACATCAAACAACAATTTTGAGCTACCAGTAGCGGTTTAGCAACAAAATAGCAAAAACTGGGGCCCGACTTGAACTTCGCCTGGGTGGGTGTATATAAACTCATCTGAACGAACAAGCAGAGGTGTCAGTGAAAGTAAACTGAAGAGTAAAGTAAAGTACGAAGTGAAGTACCAGTGAAGAAAGTCGAACTGCGAGAGGGCAACGACTCTGTGGAACGGGACTACTTTCAAGGTCGACTTTACAAGACGAGGCACTAGTGTCGGAGCAATGAAGAGGGAAGTCGCAGTATAGGAACTCAAACTCTGTACAACGCCGTCAAAGTCACATCGTATGAAGCTCAACGCCGCAACAAGACTCCGTCACCGTAAGAGTGAACATTGTTGTAGAGTGTGGAAATCGAAAATGTGTGGTTAGAAGTTTGGGGTAAATAACGCCCGGCTAACGAAGTAAGGGTTTTGAGAAGACGAACCGCGTGTGCCGACCTTTATATAGGCCGAATATGTGCCGTATATTCTTCGGGCAGGCCAACAAAACGAATGTTATGAAACAAATGTGAGTAGGGCTCGAAATATTTACATACATACAGGGTTTCCCGTAACTTGCAAGATAAACAGAAATGAAAGATATTCCCGGCTTTTAATTTTTTTCGTCAGTTTTTTGTTGCCGTGTGTACAAACAAGCAGATACTTTTGTATTTTTTTTTGTAAATATTCTAGAATAGTAATCTACCATATTCAAATATCGTTTTGTTGAATATCATTAGGTATCTTTGAGAAAACACATATTATCTCTTTTTTTTTACAAAAATTATTTACAAATTACTCGAAAATGGTGACGCTTTTACCGAGGAAATTTTTTTTATCTAGTAGGGCACACCTCAATCATTCTTTCATTTCTGTTTGTTGTGCAAGTTACGGGACACCCTGTATACCTATTTAAATTTTTCACACTGAAAAAGACAGCTGTAGCAATGGCAATCATTTCGCACATAGTAATGGCACTCCGTAAAGCAAACGAGTGCGAGCGAGACAGACTAATAACAATGCTCTATAGAACAGTTTACCTCGTGACTTCTTAAACTAAAATTTATCACCATATTTACGTAGCATATTTCATACGACAAAATTAGTGTTATCGTATGATATTTTAAGCAATTTTCTTTAATGTTTCTCTAATGTGTCCAGGACAAAGAAATAAAAAAAAATATATATTTCAAAATTAATTTTATTCTGGTTAATACAGTTTGTGACCTTATTCACTAAAATATATTGGTATTAGCCGTAGACACACCCTACGCACAAATTATACACTTATCCACTGGTAGGTACCACTCAACACAATTTTGTACTTAGTAACTTAACATTTTATTGTTTTATGATTTCTAGATATTAAAATATTTAAGTTTGCTTGATTGAAAGATATGGAAACAGTAGTAAATGAAGATTGCATGCAAAAAGAAACCAGTCTTGTATTGAAATAAAATTAACACGCCATATTTCTAATTATGTTTTTTAACATGTTATTGGTTTAGATAGTTAAATTATTTTATTCAATATCGCATAAGATATTTTCAATAGTTTTAAGTGCATTATTATATATTATTTATTTTTATATAAAAAATGCGAGTTCCAAAAATACGATATACTTAATATAAAATATAGGTAACATTTTATTCTTATAAGTATTTCAATTCACAATTCATCATATTTTCTATATTATAGGAATATACACTGATTATATATAAAATCACAAAATGTATAAATATATTTATACACTATTTCTGTAAGAAATCTTCAGTCTCAATAAAGGCACCTATATTTTTAAATAGTTTTCAACCACGAGCACATTCATAGAATACTTAGCTGCCTTTAAGTAAACTCTTTAGAAAATATAATTGGCACACATTTCATTTTATTGCTTATTTCATGATCAGATTACATAAATACACTAAGTACATATAAGTATATAAACATTCAACACATAAGATATAATTATTGTATAAGTAAGTGCTAAAAATACTGTTTCGAGAATAATTCACTCAAAGATACCACGATCTAAACAAATCATATTTAATTCAGAACTGTGTATAAAATAAATGATTATCCATTCCAGAATCACAAAATAGAAACATCCATTTGAAAACCGACAAACTTGACTCAATCAAAAATGGCGTTTCAAAAACATGCGAAAGGCAACTCGATATATTTTCATTACAAAAAAGCTTATATCACTCGCATAAACAACTACGAGTAACAAAATCGATTCCCTTACAAAACCTTATAAAAGAATCCATCGGCTTCCAAACCGACGATTCTTAAGAAAAAAATTTGGCATTTACAGCTGTCAAAGAGACAGTTAGACTTTTCGGTCCCTAACTAACTAACCTAGGCATGGAACCGAATGTACATCCACAAATTTTTTGAGATTTAAAATTGAAAAGGGCTTTTTTGATGGTTTTTTATTCTAAATATTCCGTATATCCTTGAGCTCCCGTGAATATGACGTCGATCCATATTCTTGCCGCTTCTCCGGAAGGCGCCATGAGGTAGTACCGTCTTTGTCTTGTCTTTACTATGAACGTGGTTAAAGGATTTGGCGATTTTGATGTGTTTCCGTGATCTAGGTAGACCTCTTCAATGACCTGTGGAAGATCAAAAAACGGGGTCAGTATTTTTTTTTTGTTGGGTGTTATAAGGAAATCCTTAAAAACTTCTGTGTTAATGAATAATGAGGAGAAATTAAGGACTCGTGTATTGGTCTTTTTGAAAACTTACTATTTTGGGTATTTCGGTAATACAGGCTTAATGATTACCAAGAGTTTGAATTACAAATAATTACAAGAATAATGAATTATTAATGTAACACTGTTGCAAATAGTATCGGAACTTTGAGAAGTACTGAATCAAAACCCAATGTATTTACGTGCCTTAAAATTCATCTTTAGCATCACTTTACATTACAACAAACGAAAGACAAACCTTGAGTAATATTAAATAAAAACCAAGCGGATTAATTTTTACTTAGCTGAAATCAATTAACGATTACCTGGAAGTAAGCGCCACCCCTAGGTTTCTTCTCGCTCTTGTCCCAGTAGTAAATTAACGTTTTTGATTCTCTGTCGAAAACGAACCACCTAAAAAAATATTTGGTGTTGAAAATCAGTTCAGTAATACCAAAAAACCTATGTACATTAATAAATACAAATAAACAGGACAATATAAGCCTATACACTCTGACTATAGGGTCACTCAATTTTAGAGTTATGCGCAGAAAAGTATTGAATTAGGAAAACATAATCAAAAGTTAAGAAGTATTGCAGAAGTAACAGTTTTTTACAATCAATAGTTTTCTAGATACAGCGATGTGTTTGAGGAGCTGCTGCGAGTCACTGAAACACGCTCCACACAAAACGGTATTGAGTTGTGACGTCACAACGTGTGGGCTTTGGGTAACAAAAATAATATCTACGTAGAGAATGCATACTGCAAATGCAAAATAAAAATTAAATTGGTATTTACTAACAATAGTTATAAGTCTTAATTGTCTTCTAACCAGCCCCTATAACACCAATTCTTTTACAGTATATTCTAACAATGATATACTTTGTGACGCTTAAGTATTATGCTTCCTTTATGTTACACCCTGTATATGTATATTAGAAATATTTAATTACCACTAATTTAGTACAACGTTTAACAATTTCAAAGTAACTTACGCATACGAAATCACTTTAAGTAAACTTACCTTTTGGACCAAGCGTGGAACTTGGCTCCTAACTTGTGCAGATACCCTCTACAAGACGTAGACGAAATGATCACGTGGGGGCACAGATCAACTTGGTGACCTGCAACGAAGGTATTCCATTACATTAATAGTTTATTCATTTGTTTTCTATTCTCGCGACTACCCCGATTATGAGTCACGCTTGTTATTTATAAGCACATAAAAAACCCTCGGCTGATGGATCAAAGCATCAAGACTTTCGATTAACTCAGCTTCCGAACAAAAAAACTGCGTTAGAATAAGTTTATTCGTTTGGGCGCTACAATCGCACGTGTAATACTCCTGTTTTGCGGCGGGGGAGGGGGGGGGGAATAAAATTCGGCGGAACATATGGATGGCGTCGGGTCTAATACAACATTTTTAAAAAAATGTAACTAATCAATTTTAACATTAAACATTTCAATTCGAATCATTTGTTATTCTGTTTTGAATATATATAGAAAAAATAGTCCATTAACCACTTACCAGCACTCTCGACATGGGTCCTGAGGTCGAAGTCCTCGCGGTCCACGGGCAGGTACCGCGTGAGCGGGCGCTGGCATAAGCTGTACGGGGCGATGGCGCGGCGGGACCGCGGCGGAGCGGGCGCGTATTGTACTGTAATGTAACGAAACGTTGTAAATATAAAAGCATGATACACAGTGTGTGAGCCATAACAGTGTTGCTCGCCTTAAAAATATCGCCTAATTCGAGGTATTAATGTATTTTAATACAATAAAACTCAAGGATATGCGCATGCACAATATACGTTACATGAATTTAATATGATACTTATTATAAAATTATTAACTTCTGTTATTGGTTTCATATTTGTATAGTATTATAATAAAGCATCAATAGTTTTTAGGTTACATTGATATGTGCGGGAAGCATTCGCAATAATATAATATAATATAGAAAAAGTATATATAATTAATGACCGTGACGTGTCAGACAGTAGGTATTGCACCAGCCGCGACTAGTGCACGTCGATAATGTCAGAATGTCAAATAGAAACACGTGGTCTTTCTTAATGCATTTGATCGTGTATTATACGATATAGATAATTAATCATTCTTATGAAGTTTCAGTTATTGTTAGTTTGTTATATTTTGTTTTATTTATTTATTTAGATTGTCCAACAAGGGCTTACATTAATACTTGCTTTACAATATTTAGCATAATATGTTAGTTAAATGCGCCCTCAATTATAGGCGAATACAGCATGCCTTAACTTTAGCAAAACACACTTTATCACATATATAAGAACGTAAAGATCAAAAATTTATACCAAAATACAAAAGAAGATTAACGGTACTAAATGGTTACAGTGGTCAAATGTTTTCTTAATTTAATTTTAAACATACTGATTTTATCGGACACAATGCAAAGTTCACGCGCGTTATGTATCCTGTTAAACGCAGTGCACATCCTTCTAATTGGCGCATATCCTAAATTTGTCTTGGCAAGTTTTACGTAAAAGAGGTTTCGGTTTTGTGTTCTGCGTAGTTCGTGTGGTACATTAAATGAAACCTTGTTTAATAGATCGTTACTATCAAAAGCGCCAGTTCGAAGTTTGTGATGGAAAAGTTTTAGTCTATAATATATTTCAATGCCCAACGGAATTTATTTTTTGGAAATGTTGACACGCGAAACTGGCAGAAATAGCCCGCCACACCAATCGCGGCTGATTGCCATTATTCAATTAACTAACTAACTTCTTTAATGCAACCAAACTTGCATATAAAAAGAATGCAAGAACAAAAACGCTTTGATTGCTATATAATATAAATGTGCAAGTGCCTCGTACTAATTTGACTAAATTATTGTTTTATTTTTGGTCCTTTTGGTCCACAACGCGTAAATTCAATAGAATAATGACTTACAGATGTTATCTCGACTGAAGTCGGACGCATGACTGAGAGGCCGACTGTCCCCGCTTCGCTTGTCATCTTCCGCGGATTCCGTGCGAGAGTTTCGAACTTGGATCTGAAACAGAGGAAATAAGGCGTCTGAGTAACAGAGGCTGGTAACTTATAGTCTACACAAGTGGTTCGATAGGAGAAAATCAGCCAGTTAACATTGTGCGTATTACAGGAACATTATCATAAGAATATTGATATTAATAAATCCCCAGATAAACACACCAATTGTATGGCTCCGAAGTAAGCAGAGCTTGTGTTTATGGGTGACCATACAGCGAACTGGGACCTCCGGCGTGGGAGCTACTTTCTACTACGCCACTCGGCCGTCAATCGAATGGTCAAACCTAAGTTACATCATTTCTGCTCATCACAACTCTTACGGTGATTTGTTGAATCCATCCTAGTCCTAAAAAGCAAACATGGAGCGGAACATGACTTGAAATTTTGTATACTTTTAACGGCATTTCTCTACAATAAGTAATCCGTTTTAATATACACATTGTTTTAGCACAGGGATCAGTCCCTATGGATGGATGAGCGCCCTGTAAGCTTAAAAGTTGTTGAAATAGCAAAATCATTCAATTAAATTTGTTTACCTTAGTTTGGATCTTCAAATTATAAAATACATCCCCAGGCAACCCACTGTTCAAATTGTATATCTACTTATTTATACAATGTACACGCCATTTTCTGCTAACCCTTTTTTCCTTAACAGTCTCCCTTTTCAATGCCAGAGTTGTAAGCTGTCAATCCTGACTTTCACCAATACATATAATGTAAATTTTATCAAAATACCCAAAATTACTATAACCTTGTATAAAGCCCCCGACAATCACAACCAATGTATGCAGAACTTGTGTTATGACTTATGGATAAACATTCAGCGAACTGGAGTCAGAGTAAACATACATACATAAATCTCACAACAAACTCCTTTGTTCTTCTGCTTGCGCGGCCTTTTCTCCAACTGGCCGTCACTTCAGACGAAGGCTGTGAGGCAATCGATTGCCAGAGTCACACAGGTGCTTTTTAGTGGGTACTGGCTCTGGGCTCAGAGCGAGCCCCACATAACCCCGCAATCGCGGTCGGGTATGCGTCAGAGCATTTTTATCCCCGCAGAGGGTAACAAAAAAGAAACTGTGTTCTTGACAAGGGCTAGAGCCTTGGACGGCCGGCGTTTGAGGCAGGGCTAACTACTCACTACGTCACTAACTATACTTACTAAAATCGGCTTGGAGCAGGTCAGTTTCCAGTTGGTACTCTTAATCAGCGCCAGCCAGACCGACATAATGGTACGACGGCACGATCTAATTTACAGCATGCTATTTTATTACACTGTCTTATTGAATGATCACTTAAAGTTTAAGAAATAAAAACAGCAACTTCATTCACATGAAGAGATATTTGTCAAAATGTATTAACGTATAATGTCTGATGTCACTGCATAGGAAAAATGTAGGTAGTTAACGCAACGTGATTTGAATTTTCCATTAATTTTCAGTAAATTTATTCATTACAATCTTTATTAAGGCTTTACATTTGCTTTTCCAAGCCAAACTAGAAAATCTCGGTTATCTTTGTTAACATTTTAGAACTTCGAGAATGTTCTAATCATAGACACTTAAGACATTTTTTGCTTTCGTAATAGAGAAAGAAACGACCGAAAGAAGGACCTCTTTTGTTTTTGGGTTGTGAAAATGATCTGAGTGGTGGCTTTGTCCCAGAAAAAGATTTGTTAAAAAAGATACAAAAATCTTTTATTTCATCATTTTCTTATTTTGCTTCGTCTTTATCGAGATTGTAAATAAATCTTAATCTATTGATGTGGTCCTATTGTAAACGGAATTATGACATGTTTATACAAATTAAAATAATATAATAACACTTAGGACGACTTGAGCGACTGAGGTTGGATTTCATCAAACTAAAATAACACGAAATCCTAAGGATAAGTCAAATATTTTCTGGATCTCGCGTTAACCTCGTGGTCGGGTGCCGTTTGAGGGTGTTTGTCGTTTGGATACTTGGGGGGAGGGAGACTTGCCGAGCTAACAGATGCAGATAAGAATAATTTTGTATAGACATAAAGAAACATTGTACATTTATTTTGAAATAATTATACCCGTGAAGTTTCTTGCCAGTTCTTCTTTACGAAGGCTTATCCTCACTGGTGGTAGAATCACGCTTTATTTGACGTCAATAAGAACATATAATTGTCAATGTTGAGAAATAAATATTTGAATTTGAATTTTTCCGCGGTCAATTTTCTATTCAATCAATTTTATGAATAAAAAAAAACTACACCTGATATAAAGTCTAAATCCCCTGATTTTGGTAACATTCCGGAGTTATCCATGGTATTAATACAAGATGGTGATCGGATGGTCAACACTGTCCTGATGCTCGTACATTCTATGAATACTGTACAGGCTCTGTCACACAAATGACAGCTTATTGTTCGTTTCAATTATAAGCGCCTCTGGTTAGTAATGTCAGGAAGTTTTTGCCATTAAACTGAAATATCCGTTGTATGTTTCAAAGGATAAATCCGGTTTTGGGCCTTGTAGACTCAGATGAAATATGCACAAAATCCATTTCAGCCTTGTTATGAATATAATTGTTTTTGTGAACGCATCCTTGACTGTTTTTTGACAGCTCTTAACTGTCACGTGAAATGTATCGTTCCCCAAGAGAACTAGGCTATACTATACTATAAGAATAAAAATCTTGATCACTCTAATTAGAATTAATCTTTAAGTTTTGGTTAAAATATTGTCAATTAATAAAGTGAGTTGGTGTGCAGAAAGCTATTCGTTGGATTATTTTAGTTCCTGCATCGGAGAAGTAATGTAACATCAGTACGTGGGCTGCTGTAAAAGTCCACAAACCTTTTTCAAAAAATAACTTAAGTAATTGACCCAGAACTAAAATTTATCATTAATATAAAATAGTAAAATGTTTATTTTCAGATTTTCAAATTTTCGAGTATCTACAAAGCAAACAGTAGTTTCGTTTTTGAATATAAAATTAAAATGCACTTATAATTTCAAGAACTAAAATCCAACATCATTTTTTCAGATGAATATTTTCAGTCCAGAGATAAATAAAACAGGATGAAAACTGATAATTTTTATTTGGCCTTTTCTTTTTTAAATACTCCTATTAATTTACAATTTTTTATGTAATGCCAGGCCCAAAATTTTATAACGACTGGGCTAGTTCATTTGTGTATTTTTATTTGTCAATTTTAGTACGAGAGTACCCCGCCGTACGATCCATTTGTCAATATCAAGTCTAGTATTAATCATATGTATATGCAGTGAGAGTTAATCAGCTGTTATTATGATTATTATTATTATTTTGTGTTTTATGGCAATCAGCTGTTGTTACCAACAGCTGAACCAAATAGAACCAAACAGCTGTTTGTTGATTTTGGCACTAGTCTGAAGTAAATAATTAGATAAATTAAAAAAAGCAGCGTATTTAGTTTTGGAAATGGTAACGACACAACTGGTCAGGTTATATTGTCATCCATTACGCTCAAATTCAAGATGATGGAAAAGTTGTTCTAGGATAATGTTTGATGAAATGGTTTTGATATTATTTTTTTTTTCTCGGAACAACATTATACCCAGTACAGTTATTCCGGGAGATCTTGAAGTTTAATGATGGCTAACTGAACAATGTATTTATGATATAAAAAATTTTTTAAATAGCAAATTTGACATGAAAAATAATATTAAGTATTAAATAATTGTGCTCTCTAATAAGGAATGAATATCTTGTGATTATAATAATAAATAGTATCAAATATAGAATAATGAAGTGTAGTGTAATTTTAGAGAGTTTAAGGTTAATATTGCATGCTGTAATACAGAAAAATATGTGCTCAAAAATGATGTAGACCACCAAGTGTTACCATATTTCTGCAATAAATTGATTTTGATTAATGAAATCCAACCTGCGTAAAAACATTGAAAGTTAAAATATTGCCATATGTCTCCATCAGTCTGTAGAAATTAAATTAGGTAAAACCTAGGTATGAAATAAAAAAAACTGAATGAATGAAAGAAATAATTGCTCTTTAAGATGACATACATTCTTACATACTTAGTTAAACATTATAAACATACACTTAAATAATTTTTATGTAAAGTAAAGCCGCAAAAGGTGCCAACTCAGCGTCAGCTTGCGACGGCATTTAAAGATCGTGAACTCAAATTATTTTAAATTAAAATAAACGAGTCGTCATGGCGTTGACAACTGACAATTATATTCAAATAAAAGCCAAGGGAATATCACTGAAACGAAATATAAACACAACTCATAAATAGCTGCTTTACACGAGCTTCTTGAGTCAGAAAATTGTTGTTTTTTTGATAGTGCCTTGAACTCAATATATTAAATGTTAGAATTTGTATTTTATTATTTATGTATTATGTATTTTAGTTTAATAAAGAACAAATATAAATTGTGATTCTATTAATATTTTAAAACACAACATGGTGGGTGCCTAGATAAGATTAAATGTGTATCTTTCAGTTACATATTGTAGCGTCCGACCGATCAGAGCCCTAGAAACCTGAAAACAATGTTGTCAAACAATGGAATATTTTATATTTCAAAACTTAAATGATAACAGATTGGTTTTTCTACATTTCTATCGCCCTCGAGACATGGCCCAATATATATTTAAAATGAATAAGCATTAATTTATCGGAGTCGATTCTTTGTTCCTTTCCCCGTACCCTTTAGTACTGTGGCATCGACACAAAAAAATTTTCTGACAAATGTGTAAAGCAATTCGCTCGTGTTAAAATAACCTGTATACTAACTATTATACGAGTTAAAATAACTTTGATCATGAAAATTGGTGATTTACTTTCAATACCTAGTCGAAATATTCCCAACATACCTGTGGAGAAACGACTGTTAACATTTATGTCATTATCGAAACTAATGTTACAAATAGGAAGTGGACTTATTTAAAAAAGTTCTGGCCATTATAAAAAAACGAAATATAAGTTGGATTTCATCCCGAAATCACGAGTTAAAACGAGCCGGGTACTCTGGTATATTTCAACCATCAGTCGTGTTCGTTTTAATAAACACTTTTTACCAATGACATATTACATATATACAAGTCATACCCATACATTACCGCACAAAAAAACGGCGTCAACGTAACTATAGATACCTACCCGATATAAAGAGTAATTTGTGGGAGAAGGAAATAATAATACAGTTCACTTGTTGTAAGAAACAGATACCTATGTACTTCGTGACGTTGCTTCGCACTAATTGGTCGTGAGCGTACGTGACGTAGTACGTAAATTGTCGAAACTCTAAAGCGTTGTCTTATTTACTCCCACATACAAAATCATATTACATCTCGCTCTTCGAGTTTGATGAAACGAATATCCATGTCAATTTTAAAACGTCATTTTAAATAGCAAAATAAAATAATAAATAAGATAGTTATAAAAAAATAGTACTTACACATGAAAACAAACGTTTATTTTATCTTTAACAGTGACAGTGTAATTAGTACATTGTCTAAACACACAAGAAGGCATTGTACGGTATTAAAAACACAAAATAGGGAATAAGTTTTGTTTGACGTTTAGCCGTGACACTGGGTTGCTCAAGACTGAGTCAAATAGCCGGCAAATGCCTTGCATTTGCGTTGCCATTTTTTAGAGCGGATTACGTGTCTATATGTAATATGTCATTGCTTTTTACTCTTTACACAGAAACAACGACCAAATCCACAACCAAAACCTATTAACATAAAAACAACAAAACTCAAAAAAAAAACGTACCTTAAATAATTATAACGTTACGCATGTTTTTCTTGTTCGTTTTATGTTGTTTTATATTTTTGTATTTAAATAATAGTATTAAATAAACAATTACTTTAAATTAATATTGATAACCGCATCCCTGTCTTCTATTTTTCGTTGTATATTTGTGTATTTGAAAAACTGTTATAAATAAATAAATTAGTTAATATTTAATAATAAGTAGCAACTAGTCACTTATAGATTGTGTGACAGTTGTTTGAAGGATGTCGACGTCACCTGTAATTAGAGTGGCATTTATAATGTAATTTTGTTATATACCTATTATTTTGTGTACCTAATAAATAAATAAAAATAAAAAAATAAAAAGATGACATATTTATGAAGTGCAAATACGCAAATTGTACCAACCGTCATGCACATTACAGTAATTTGTTGCTGAGCCAAATTCTTGGCATGAGGTTTTTAATACGGCAACCGGACGTACTAAGTCTTTGGAGATAATTTCTTTGACTGTTCAATTATTTGAGTGAATAATTATATTTTGTTTTATATTTTAAAAAGGTTTTCAATGTTGGTAAAATATGTGAATTGCGGCGTCGACAAAACAGTGCCCATAATACTTCTACGGGGGGACACACAGAAAGTATTGAGAAAGATAAATTAATTATTAAGTCGATTAAATGATTCATAAGGTTTTAAGTTGGACGAAATAATTGCAGAAAATGTTATTGCCGCAGATACATTTTTCTATGACACACAATAGTTTCATAATGCTGGTACAAAATTTAGAGGGAACTTTTAATTTGGAGCAAATATTCACGTGTATATTAAATTATTGAATTTTCCAGCGTTCCGTACTTAAAAAATTATTTCTGCAAAACTTACTGCAAGGCCTTAAGTAGTAAAAGTGTTGTCAATAAGAATTCTGTTTAGCTTGTACTTGTGGCGGTATAGAGTTCCACATAATACTTATTTATTTATGTATTTTTTAATTATTTATAATTATAAATAAACGTAATTTAAACTTTGCATTTATTAATCAATCTTTTAAAAAAGATGCTAATAAATTCGCAGATAAATAAAATTTACCAAAAATTCAAATAAACAGAAATTTGCTCGGGCTTATCTATTCAAAAACGACCGTAACCATACACGAGAGCAATAAAAAACTAATCTAAAATTCAATAATGTAGCTTCTAAAATAAACATCCAGATGGCACTTCTCTTCGCTGGAACTTGAAATAAAAACACATTCAACCTGAAGCGTACCAAACGACAGCACTTCGCTTGTTGTCATGGAAATTGTACCGACAGAAAAACAATTTTAAAGGCAATAATTTGACGGCCTGTTTGGTATGGAGGTAAGTAGCCTTGCCTTTCATGCCAGGTCCCGGGTTCGAATCCTGGTAGAGGCAGATATTATATTACATTTGCTCTCTAGTCATGGATGTGTATGTATGTTTATTTAAGTGTATTTGTTATATTTATGTATAAAAAATATTTATATGTGTTTATATATTTCTTAAGTTTATTTATCCGTTATCTAGTATCCATAACACAAGTTCTTAATGATACTTAATTTGATCTAGATAATGTGGTGTGAATGTAAGAATTATTTATTATTATTATTATTTATTATAGTTAAAAAATAATCTACGATTAAAGGTGTAGGACCCATAAAATGAAATTACGAGTGAAAGGACTGTTCGCGGTAAACAAGGCCTTGTTTCCGGTCCTCGTTCAACTATAGTTAGATACTCAAGAATTGGTGAATCCAATGTTTTTTTTTACTATATTTACAGTTTGTCGGCAGACCTGGTGGAAAGTGGCATCAGCACCCAAGGACATCGTCATACGATTCATACGTCATACGTCAACGATTAGTCAGAGGTATTATTATTTATTAATAATGATTGTAATTATTATTATAATGATGCGTTGTCGACCGTAGGCTTCAGTTCAAATTGCCCTTTCAACGGAACAAAATCAGAACATCAACCACGAGACGATTTTATAAATATTAGATAAATCAAGACATTGGAAAAATATTACTATTATTATTATTATTAATATTATATAATTAAAAATCATTATCAGATAAAAAAAATCAGATATAATGGAATGTTAAGCAAAAGTTTTAGTTCCAGCAAAATTGTATCTTCAATAGGAACTTCTATATTTTAAACGTGACTATACAAATAAAAATATTCGTTTTCATGTTATCATGAAATTACTCCTACTTAGTAGCCTCACAGGCTCCTGACGTGGTTTCAAGCAACCGAGACCGACGGTATGTAACGAAAGTTGTATTCAAATTCCCACGCAGATTTTCCCAAATTCGAAATTGTAACTAAATTCAAATTCAAATATTTATTTCTCAACATTGACAATTACTTGTTGTTATTGACGTCAAATAAAGCATGACTCTACTGACTCTACCACCAGTACGGAAAACCCTTGTGAAGAAGAACTGGCAAGAAACTTCACGGGTATGTTTTTTTCAAAATAAATGTACTATGTCTATGTCTAATTTTGTATAGACATAAAGTGTCTATACAAAATTATTCTTACCTGCATTTGTTAGACCGGCAGTCTTCCTCCCAAAACAATGGCTTCAAAATATGTCTACACAAAAATCTAAAAGGAAACCAGATTTTATAACTCTAAAAAGGCTAATTGGACTGGGTTTTAATGTTAGTAGTGTAGTGTTAAACTCAGCCAATATAAAATAATCCGATTTTTTTGTCTACCACTACCGCCTACGTCACAGTGCGCGTTGCCAGGTCGCGGATATCTTGGCATTTCGCGCGCTTTTCGTTATTTATGTGACATATGAGACTCGTGAATGTTACAAGATATTTTATTTAGATTAATAAATAGACACATTGTAAAATGAAGATTTCATTTAATTTAATTTGAAAACGTTTGGCGGTGATAATTTTGTTCAACTTTTGTTTTTTTTTTTATATAAATATATTGTTGCTTTAGTTATTAACGGCTCAGTGTGAAATTAATGTCACTTACTTAAATTATAAAATAATAATAAACCCCCAGACAAAAATACCAACTGGCCCCAAAGTAATTGTTATGGCGGGGGGGGGGGGGGGGGGGCAGACATATACATAATTTGAAACAACCATGACTCGAGAACAACACAACTGATTGCCCCGACTACGGCTCGAACCTGGCTCACTGCGCCACTCGGCCGTCCAATATGGACAGGTACAACAAATGTTTACAACACTCATATCAGTCGAAGGTAGAGCTTTCGTCCCTTTCCCCCCGAAGATAACATTAGCCTCTGATACAGGCCCGGAGCATGCAAGATGCAAACCTATTTCTTACATTGTTATTGGGGTCAAACAAATATTCATAGCTCACTCGACATTGAAACGCAAAGTTAAATATTAAACCATATGTTTGTGTTAGTTAATATTTAACTAATCTAGGTCAAACTAATGAGCAATTTCTGTTTGATTTATCGTATTTTCCTATCGATTTGTCGTAGGAACTGTCGAGATTTGGAAGTTATTATTTTGACCTGCTTAGGAAATGATTAAATTAAAACAAATTAAATTTTATTGATTTACAGGATCGGAACGACAGTGTTATAATTTAGTTTAAACTACATATTTGAATGAATGAATGCTCTCTCGCTCGCTTGGTCGTCCAGCAACCGAGTTGTGGGTATGAAAAACACTCTTCATTCATGAAAGTATTTATTAGTTTCTTTTTTATACAGGGAAAACCGTATTATAAACATGTGTTGTATCTTAGATTGAATATTTGTACTTGCGAACTATTGTCTAGCTAAACAAAACTACAAAGGTTTAAAGACAATTTACACCCATTTTTGTATTTTTCACGTGTCTGATAATAAATAAATGAATAAATTTACGTTGACTTCGATTTTCTTGGACTGTTAACACACCCTGAGAATCAATAAAAAAACGTTATAAAAATGAAGCTTTCACGGTTTTACTACTCATTCAATACGAGATTTTCTTCAATCAAATTAAGACAAAAAAATAGTTCCAATTACCTCGACAAATGGCGCTAAGAAATGCTGGTCCGAAAGTATAGTATAAGATAGGTAGGCTGAAAAGAAGACCAAGCCCGATTTAATTCCGAAGTGTCAAATTAGTCAGCGATATGAGTGATCCTAATGGTCATTTGATTCCTCGCAAACCGCCGCGCATCGCTCGTATTGGTAGTTTAGCCAGCGCTAATATTTAGCAGAGTATGGACAAAGATATGAAATTATTTTCGTGGAACGCATACATGAGGTCGTTACAAAGTAAATATTTAGCTTTCTCGTAAATGACTCATGATGATTGCTGA
Source organism: Marasmarcha lunaedactyla (assembly GCA_923062675.1). Lineage (NCBI taxonomy): Eukaryota > Metazoa > Arthropoda > Insecta > Lepidoptera > Pterophoridae > Marasmarcha > Marasmarcha lunaedactyla. Next base: position 17,055,171 of record OV281363.1, read on the forward strand.
ACCATACTGTACGAACATTTTAATAGCTATAATTATAAATAAAATGAATTTATGATACGATTTAAACTTTGGCAAATTGTTGTAAGGAAGACTTCCTTAAAGATTAAGATATTAGAATTATTAATTTAAGAATAGTAATTGGTAATTTAGTTGGCTAGCATTTATGGATTGGCAACTTAGTTAGGACCCCTAGACAGATTGTGATTTATGTTAAATTTTTATAAAAATGTCTTCAATGGCATGAAACAGAAGCGTTACAAAATGTTAGTTTTCCTGCCCTTAGTACAAACTAACGAACTTATTTCATAACAACCGTTCTACTAGTAAACGTCGTACATTGCCACCAACTAATCCAGTTCAGTAGCAAAATCTGGAACTAAAGCATTTTTGTTACGTGACAGTGTCAATTTCTATGCGCGTAGAACGCAGCGCCACAACGTACTGAATAGATAAGTTAGTCGGACTGTAAACAAAAATACACCTCGTGACGTGACGTTCGAATTTTAAATGTTTACACATTCATTCAACTTTAGTAATTTTTTGTGCGTTCCATTCTTGAGTTTAAATTTCAAACAACGTTTTTTATTCGTCTTGATAAATGACCTGTCTCATTTTCTTGCAACTATTTTACATTATTTTTAAAATTTGGTTACAACATTATCCTTTGAAAATTATTATTTACGCCTTAGTTTATTTTGTTTCGTTTTTTCTTTAAGTACAAAGCTACTCGTTTTATATTCTTTTACACTTACGTATCTACCACTATTATGTTTTAAAAGGAAAAAGATATTTAATGATTATAATATTATTGATTTATTAATATTCCTGGAAAATTCAAATCACATTTTTCTATAAAAAAGTTTACTAAAGTCACACACACTTCACTAAACTAAAAAACCAAATTCTATATTCAAACCTTGCTGAAAAACAACCGCGCCTAAAATCAAAAACCGAATGTCAACTTTTAAACAACGCCCGAATCTTGACGATGCAAAGGGACAACTGACAGCGCACGTATTCCTGGCCAGTAAATTAAAAAGCGCGGTTTATTTTTAATTCCTACTTTCGTGGGCGGGTAAACTCAGTCATGCAGACATTTGACAACGAAATAAATTGCTACATGCGATTATTGTCATTACGGCATTGCGTAATACACTACCACTGCCAGGCGCTACAACTGTATTAGAAGAAAAACAATACTGATCTTGAACTTTTAGCGCGAGTCTTGTAAGTCTTGCGTGGATTTGTTAACGGAGCTAGATGGGGGTTATAATTGTCAGATTTTATTTATTTTTGTCAATAAATTTCATATTTTATGCGTGCGGAAAGAATATAAATGTTGGAATAAAATTCGTTCGTAAAGTGCAATGATATTGGTGAACGTAAACAGTTCTGTTTTCAAATGAAATTATGGCTGTTTTTTGGTCGTAAATTCCGTGGATAAGCCGTAACGACTTTACAGTTTAAAAATTATTATTGTAATAAAACCTTTGTAGATACCAAGGTCATTTCTGAGTCAACGAGACAAATAAAAAAAGAAGATTTTTGTCAACTCAAACGCGAATTCACTGACTTAGTGGTAGAAGAGTTATGAAGTGAATTTACGGGATTCTTACCACGATTTTCGGTTTTTATTATATATTGAAATAAAAATCGAAAATCGTGGTAAGAATCCCGTAAATTCATTAAATTATAGTTAAAATAACCGCGATTGTTTAAAACAGTTATTAAGAGTTATGAAGGTCTCGTGTGGGGTGGCACTACAGTCCTTCCTATTTAGACCACCGCGTGGTTGTGGTCCGGTTAAAGGGAAGGCACAGCTAGTGGAATTACTGGAACAAAGTCACTTCCAGCTGTAGCCTGCAGTCGGCAACGCATCATGAGTCGACATAATCATCACATTCAATACTGATGAATAGAAAACCCACGACTCATGATGTCCATGGGTGCTGATGCTAGTTACCATCAGATGGGTCACGTGATCGTTTGCCTGATATCAAAATAGTATTAAATAAAAACTTGAAACTTTGTACACGAGTTCCGCTACAATTGTAGGGAATGCTACAGAATCTTGTCTTTCATGTACCCCCCAAAGCACCCTTAAAATATCAACCATAACATCTGAATGCCTTGTTTTACGTGGTCACTATGGCGGATGCTATCAAAAGAAACTCTCCTACCCTACATTTTATAATACCTATAGATTAGAGTACCAATATCTTTAAGCCCACTCACACTGCTCTGTATTAGCAGAATATCTGAAGCGTCATTGTCACTAAAGTACGTCTTCTTATGGTAGCGTCGGGTGAGGGTCGATCACTTCCCTCTAATATGGTTGGGGAGGGCGATGGCTGGATCCCGCGTTAACTCGTGAATGGATTTTTTGAGGCCGTTTGAGGGTGCTCGTCGTTTGGATACTTGGGGGTAGGGGGACTTGCCGAGATAACAGATGCAGATAAGAATAATTGTGTATAGACATAAAGAGACATTATAAATTTATTTTGAAAAAATATACCCGTGAAGTTTCTCGCCAGTTCTTATTCACGAAGGTTTCGCCGAACTGGTGGTGCAGTCATGCTTTATTTGACGTCAATAAGAACAAGTAACTGTCAATGTTGAGAAATAAATATTTGAATTTGAATTTACATTTAAATAGCCAGCACTAGGCTAAATATTGCTTTATGTCTCTATCAGTTCAATAGAAACAGCGTGACGGAGGGACATTTTGATCAACTAACCGGCCAACTGAGTTCTGTGTTAGTGGGTCTTAATGCACTAATACAAATCGACATCAAACTGATATAAAGCGATTATTGCAAAATATTTGTTGATCAGATGTGTATGAATTGGGTGTTCTAGATATCTGCATTACGAAGATAACAAATGTATTACAAATGAACAACGGCACGCACGTCGTGTACCTAAAGATAAAGATAATATTTTGTGGAATGCAACCTCAACTTAAGTATGTTTAAAGTTTTTTTTTAAATTAATTTTGTTGTGTGTATTAAATAAATGAACAAGTCAATCTATAATATTATTATAATTAGGCAAGATTCGTGTCTGTTTGTATATACAGGGTGTCCCAAAATTCACCGTCAAGCCGAAACGGGACGATAGGATAGATGGTACCCATCATCAGACAAATCAGAAAAAAAATCCATCCCATTTTGCCTATTTTTGTTTAATGCCCATAATTTTTAAAGAACGTGGGATGGATATTTTTCTGATGATGGTTACCATCTATCCTATCGTCCCTTTGAGCTTGACGTTGAATTTTGTGACACCCTGTATATGTAAACTTTGATCACAAAAAAAAAACTAGAAACACAGTTTCTTACAAATATGACACTTTGATCTGTCCACAATGGTTTCGACGTTTGTCAAGAAATTAAAATCGGTACACAACCTATGTTATTGCAAAGACACTACATGAACGACTTTAAACTGAATTTACGATGACGACTAGGCACAAATAGTGTGCACAAATAGGTATTCACCTAGGCACTCGTTCAATGAGGACGTTTATGACACTGATTGTGTACCCAGCTCTTATATGTTATCGAAGTGTGTAACCAATAAAGTTTGACTCTACCGAATGAACTTTTATTCCTTCACCACAAGAAACGTCCAGTGAATCCAGGAATTTTAAATTAATTTAGGCTTTATTTTATCAAGCGATTCCCTCGGGATCGGGAGCAATAGTAGAAATGTTCTCCCCATAATTGGTTTGGTTTTGTGGCCATTGAACTTAAAGCTACCGCTTGTAGGCAACGCTACGGAAATCTATTGCTTACGGAAGCTGCTTTTCTGTGAACGTATCAAATGATAAATCGACATTACTTTTTCTTGCAGTAGTGGTAGCAGAGTGTCTTTTGTTAAGATCTCGTCTCGGGCGGTACTGCAGGCCTTCGAGGCGTCAGTCCTCCTAGTAGCAGTGGCTGGGTGCCGCGTTAACTCGTGACCGGGGCCGTTTGAGGGTGTTCGTCGTTTGGATACTTCGAGGGAGGGAGACTTGCCTTGCTAAAGCCTTGCTAAAGATGCGGATCAGAATAATTTTGTATAGACATAAGGAGACTCTGTAAATTTATTTTGAAAAATATATACCCGTGAAGTTTCTTGCCAGTTCTTCTTCACGGAGTTTTTCCGAACTGGTGGTAGAGTCATGCTTTATTTGACGTCAATAAGAACAAGTAATTGTCAATTTTGAGAAATAAATATTTCATTTCATTACTGGGCTAAAGGCAGTGCGGTTGGCAAAGCTCATTAGTCGTTTATCACATTACATGATATATGTTTATATATTGATAAATAGAACTCCCAGCACTTATCATGTCCATGGGCGCGAATGCCACTTGTCACTAGATGGGTTGTGTGCTCAGTTATCGGCTATGAAAATAGCAAAAATCTGTCTTGCGTGTCTATATTCCTAACGACAGTTTTACAGAAAGTTCCATATAAAATAACACCAAGTCGCATTGCTTTCTAAAAACAATCTATAAATTATAAACTGAACCCTCTAGGAAACGCTGCATTCTTTCATTCCGAAACAATATCCTATTCTACTGAATAAGAAAAGCCCACACAGGATGTTTTAATTAAACTGGCATCCTTTAGCTTTATTTGTTTCAAAAATAACTTAAAAGTAAAGGAAAACAGTATATCCGTCGTGTGAGTCGTTCTAATTGGAGGGGGTTTGTGGCGAGAGCGAACCTAATGCATTGCTTTTGGCGTTTTGTCTAGTATTTTTTTGGTTTTCTATTTAAATAAGCTCTTTCACCGTTTCTATCGAACCACAACAAAAAGTCGCCATTCGGACGGTTCAAATTTGAAAAACTTGCAAGTATACCTGCGTTCTTTCCAAAAATATCCGTAATCGCTAAACCACTCCGTAACTTGCAGTATTTCCTTTAAATGTTTTTGATTTTTTTTTCTTCAAAATAAGTGCTGTTTGATCGTTTCTATCGAACGACATTAAAAAGAAGCCATTCGGTCGGGACAAATTTGCAAAACTTGCAAGTATGTTCTTTAGAAAAACCTCCTAAAGCGCTTAAAAACTCCATAATTTGCAGTGATTTCGTTGTGTTGATTGGCAAAGTTCAGTCCCTCCGGTTCTTCGAAAAAAAAAAACATATTGATAGGTAATGTAGTTTTCTGAACTAATTATTCAAATCCGCTTACTTTTCCATAGCTGGCATTAGCCAAACATTTATTCAGTGCATTTTTTTTTACCTACGATGAATAAAATATTTTGAATCATTCTCTGTCGACGATAAACGCATTTATACAACATACAACACAGCGGAATTTCAAAAGAAACTATGGTCACCTGAACTGAAACACAAGATTTAAATTTCTGTAATAGTTGTTTTACGTCACGGGATATTTGATAATCCGATGTTTCAAGCAATTTATAGTCCAATTTAGTTGTAATAACACATTGGTCATTTGGCTATGATCGGTGCCTACCCCGTGACTGACAAGCTGGCGTCTCAACCATTACGCCACAAATCTTCCCAATAATCGCTTAATACTGGTCAAATACACGAAAGAAAAAGAATTCAAAGGGTACATTTTATTTAAATGAATATTCAATAAAGACAACTCGTCGCGCGTGCAAAATTCTTTATAATAAATCATAGCGATATTTCAAAATCAAGTTATAAATAAGCGGCCAAGTACCTCGTTGAAAAATCCAAGAATAAAGACGAAAGATTTTCGAAATATTTGAATAAAAATATGCCCAGTTGCTGAGATTTTGATAGCGACAACAAAATGTAACTTCTTAATCTCTATAGTATCATTCTTTACTTTTGCTAAATTGACGAGCCGGAAAAGCTATTCGAGTTTTGAAAAACGCTTATAAACGCGAGGTCCATCACCAACAGTATTATTAGAATCATTTGTAATTTACTTACAAATGGAAAATATTAAAGTAAAAGCACCTCAAATATTATATAAGAGATTAGGAAAAATGTTTGTGTTGAAATTCCAACTCAATTGCCTGCTGATTGCCGGCTATGAAAATAGACAAAAAAAAAACACAGAACGGTGCGATGACGAGGCGCGCTAACAAGACGGATGTCATGCCGTAGCGGCGCGGTTGTTATGGTACAGTGACAGTCGGATTGCGAAGTCAAATCAGGCGACGGGGACAGAATGTAATAGGTCCGCGCGTCGGTAGCTTGTCATCTGTTCAATGCTATTTTACTTTAATCATAGATACTATCATTATACAGTGAGAATATTTGTTTATTTATTTATATGTTATGTAGGACAATTTTTTTAATTTTCTCACTATTAGAATGCTGGAGTAACATAAGCTATATTATATCCCGGAATTGCCGCGGGATAAGAGGAGTGGTTGCAAGCTTGCCTGCGAGATGAGGTAAATAATGTTAATAATCTTTCAGGAGTTCAAAATATTATGAACCTAACGGACGGCTTCCTTGACTGTCCTGTACCACGAACCACGTACGACAATCGTCGACCAACTGACAACATTACTGCTTACGAGAGATAAGGACAGATGTATTAATCGCTCGCTATCGCGATATAACTCAGTGCCGGTCAGTTTGTTTACATGTTTCATCTGGTCTAGTTGGCTCTGCTGTAGTTTCGCGAGTAGCCAGAGCTAGTCCAATTACAAAGTCCAAATAAACAAGTTGTTCAGAATTTCATGATTCACCTACCAGCACCACGAGAGCAATATCCGCATAATTCTGGGAATAATTAACCGACGTAACAAAACAGGAGTATTGTTTCATACAATGGTATGTAATGACGTCTGCAGCCCACGGGATGTTTTGTTAGGCAGCTAATTTCAGTTTTAAGATACCTACGTAAATATCTAATGATTGGTATGTAAAGAGTATAAACAGAGGAAAATAAGTTGAGAACTCAAAAATTTAGTTTCGTTGTCTGTAAGGGGCTTTAGGCACATGTTCCGTCCGGCACATTCGAGTTGGCAGGATTTGTTGAACGTTAAACAAGGCTGGCCAGTACCAATTACCGCATATATTCGGCATCGATCGGACACTCTATTCGGGCTACATATGTATAAGTCGGTACTTTGGATTTTCACGCTAAAACTCGAGTGGCATAAGCAGGGCGGCATTTTTCCCATACGTTCATCCCCACATATTCCTTTTTGCCGTCCGGCAGTGCCGACTGACGTCAGTATGAGTTTTTTTTCCGAAATAAACAATTTATTTATGACCTATTTGCTTTTTGAATTTCACCGGACTTCATGGCCTAGCGCTGAGGGCACTTAGCCGGAACTTAAACTACTCCTACATACGATACGCCTAAGGGCACCCGATAGGGCACGGACCTCTTCTTAAGACGTCGTATATTCAAAGGTCATCTACTGCCAAAGAACCAGCAAGAAACTCAGTAGGAATGCGTACGCCACGTTAGCCTGGCCCACCGGTGGGTTAGGCGACTCGAATGCCGTGTTGCCCTATTGCTGACTGGAACGCGGGCGTTCCTTGTTGTAATAGCGTCATCGGGATCTGTTAAGACGTTACGCAGACTTCTGTAACGGACCGGCGCGTCTGGGTTGGCTGTGTAGTCAGCTGACTTATTGACCAGCGGGTTGGGATGATGGGGAGCGTTGTAGAAGTAGCGTCAAGTAGTAGACACCAGCTTCATGAACGCGGCAATAGTGGGCAGTAGTAGCCTTTTGACTTCTGCAGAATTTCGCTTTATAATGGACAAAAACCTATAAAAATCGGTAGTAGTTTCTAAGTTAATCGATTTCAAAGTAAACTACAAGATCGAGCGGCGTAGATAATAGTCCAGAATAATATGTGATATGTTATCTGTCTAAAATTTCCACGTCCGTGTATTGTAAACTCAGTTTACAACGTCATAACTATGTTTCATTATTGTTTTGGAGAGTTTAGCGTCGTTTGCGATGATCCTGAAAACATGCATTCCGTAGTAATGACCGTGAACGATACATATTTAAAAATATCGGTTATTTTTAACCTGTTTTTCTAGTTAACCGGTAAATTTGCGCGTTGTATGTTTATGGAGTTGTGTATGCCCGTCCTTAGGTTGTATAACTTTAATGTGATTTTGTGCGTGCATTTGATGCGTAGTGTATTTTCTAATTTATATTGCGTGATATGTGTGTAATATTACGTGAGATATTTATTAAAGTACGGGGATATAAAATGGATAGTGAGATTATCTAACGGTAACAACAACTGTTTATTCTTAAATATATAATGACATATCGTCGGTGATACTCCGCCTCATATACCGGGGGTCCCAGGTTCCAGTCCTGGCCGGGGCGTTTATTTGTGTGATGTTTGTTCTCGGGTACGGGTTGTTTATATTTATATATGTATGTTTATTCTGGTTCCAGTTCGCTGTATGGCCATCCATAACAGAAACTCTGCTTACTTCGGGAGCATACAGTTTCGGTTCAAACATCTGTGTTTATCACACAAACGAACCGCTCAGACCAGGACTCGAACCTGGGATCTCCGGGTATGAGGCCGAAAAATATGAAAATATATATTGATAAATGTAACATCGATTAGCGATGTTTATCCCTTAAACGATGTCAATAGTACGTACTTTACTCAAGACGCCCACTTAAGCCGGAACTATACAATCTAAAGTAGTGATTCCCAAAGTGGTCCAGGGGTCCAAGGGAGACTCGACCGGGGTCTTAGACCTAATCTTCACATTTTTTTGTCGAGTTTTGGGATATAGTAGAAATGTAGCTGCAGTGGGTCCACCGGAACCAGCTAACTTTTGAAAGTGATCTATGAGGAAAAAAGTTTGGGAACCTCTGATCTAAAGCCATCAGCATAAAACCAAACATCCGGACGCCACAACCCATCCCATCACAACCCATCAATCATCACAACGAAATGACAAAGTAATCATTCAAAACCGATATTAATACTTCGTTGATGGAATTTCAAGGATTTCAAAACTTCACTGTACGTTGGTCTGTGAAATATTTTTCGTATATAAATCGTTTTTGAAGATTTGGCGTTTGTCCAAATTTAAACGTAAGCTATTCAAATATTTTATTGACCATCTGTCCAATCCTTTGACTAATTCTGCTCACAATTATTATTTCTGTTTTATAAAAAAAAAAAAAAATACAGATTTCGCTCTCAGGCTAATTATTCTCATTGTTCATTGAAATCTATGGGGACACAGTTTTTGGCTACCAGGTCACCATGTTTGATGTCAAACTAAATTAAGGAATCTAATTTAAACTTACGTCTTCGATGGAGGAAGTCGATGCCAAACCGGTACTGAAACAAAAAGGAAATTATTTGAATATTGAGTCAACATTATAAAAATACATTTTATAACATTTTTATTAATAATAATAATAATAATAAATATTTCTAACAATCACACCACATTATCTAGCCCAAATTAAGTATCATTAAAGATCTTGTGTTATGGATACTAGATAACGGATAAATAAACTTAAGAAATATATAAACACACGTAAATATTTTTTTTATATATAAATATTAGAAATAAACTTAAATAAACGTAAATACACATCCATGACTAGAAAGCAAATATAATAATATATCTGCCCCTACCAGGATTCGAACCCGGGACCTCTGGCATGGAAGGCAAGGCTACTTACCTCCACACCAAACAGGCCATGTTATTATTAATTAGATTGCGATAGTTTATTTTACATTCAAACTATCCAGATGATAATATAAGATTTCGATTATAGGTAGGATTATAGGTAGGTATCTTGTCGAGGATGCAGGATGTTACATAGTGTTCCTCATTAAGGAATACGTACTTATTTTCAAAGGGAATAAATAACTAGATTTAGAATACAAAGGGAAACTCGGGCAGTTCCACTCACCCCTGGGGTAGCCGGCTAGTTAGTCAAAATTTCCCTCCGTCACTTTCTATTTCTATTGAACTGATAGAGACAATATTTATCCTGATCTGCGTGTAGTATACGATGGAATCAAACAGATGACATTTATTAAATCTCAATTCTTGCACGAATACTAGGTGTTTCCCGCTCACCTAAAGAGCGCGTCATAACTTTGACAGAGCATAGTTCCCTTCTCAGATCGTTATAGGTTCATTTAAATGAACTGATCCCTCGGATCCGCTCTACCTCATGTCCCTTTGAGTACCATAAGTGCAGCTTTAATACTCGGCGGACGAGCCGAGTCCCCGCTTGCGCAGCCGCTTCGCTAATTGGCTGTCGCTTCCGATGAAGGCTAACGGCAAAATTTTGCTACACCCATCAAGGTGGTTTTTAGTGGGTAGGTGCCACTCGAATGAGTACTATATCACCCTGCAGACCAGCTGCGGAGTATGTATGACGCATTTGCCACCTCCCTCAGCGCGGATGGTGCTGCTTAGGCGAAAAACTTGTGCTAAGCTCATTCAGAGCAGCTTAAGTGAACCTTAGATACTACATAAAAACTTTTTAGCTACATAAATCTTAAACTTGTTTACCTACATACGACGCAAGATTTTTTTAATAGAAATGTGTTTTCAATTATTTCTCTAGCTATCGCTCTTAAACGGCCGGTCTGCGGGGTAATGTGTGACTCACCAGAGTGGCACCTACCCACTAAAAACCACCTTCACGGCTGTGGGAAGGTGACTTCATCGGAGCGAAGCTAAACTGTATCTATGTTCAAATTTATTGCCACCTCGAACCCAATTGATAAACTTCACTGCGCGAGTTAATTCGACGCATACGCCCTCTATAATCGGCTTTGAAACTAAAATATATCAAAGGTATATAAGCAAATCTATGAAAAAATAAACTAAGATTTAAACCACAGATTTATTGAATGGCCAATTAAAAAAATAGTATCTGAAGAGAGCAAAATGATATTTTTAAAGCGAGGGTTTAGAATAAAGAATATTGTCACTTTTCTCAATTGTAATATAATCGCTTTTTGAATAGACGTAATAGAGAGCTGTAATGACTTACCAACAATTCCAACTGCTCCTCATGTTTTCCTTTTCTTTTTTTCCTGACATTTATCTTTATTTAATTATATTCGACAGCTAAAATTATCGATTCGTAAACACTCACACAAGTACACTGAGTGATTTATTTTGTAAAATATATCATTAGAAAATATTTTATCATTAGTTTTGTGATCCACTTTTCAATTATTTTAAAGTATTATTGTTGTGTTTATATTTACTTAATTTCAAAAAATTTCGATTTATAAAAACAAAATTAGACTGATTTATCAACGAATAGCATTAAATTCTTATGAATGGGGATGAAAATTCGCAACAGAATTGCTATTACGCATGGTCGTGCACTCAACACATGCAAATAAACTCTACATACTCCGTAGTCCGATACATATAAATGATATCTACTTATATACATGAAACTCCTAAAAATCATCATAGGTACTCAATTATTCTTACTGCACAGCGCCTTGGCTTCCCAGGCTTTTTTTGATAAAGCGCCAACTATTCGCTGTTTTTGGTACTAACTGGTTGAACGGCCAATAATTGTCCAGTGGCGCTGCAGCTCCCGTGCGTGAGCATAAGAAGTAATAACCGTTGCTTAATTTTCACACAGTGGGTCTCGTCGACGAACACTAACTAGTAGAAAGTAGGTAATTTGTTTTGAATTTTAACAGATATCATTTAGGTTGGTTATCATAAATCAATCATTTAGATACAACATGTCGCAGTTGACCCTTTCGACGGGGCATCGAAACAATTCCAAAATCGGTAAGATTATTGTCGTGCATCCCTGACTGAAATCACCTACTTTAGAATTTAATTAAAACTTAAAACGAGTAAATCTTTGAATTATCAAAGTATCCATCAAGTTTTCAAGTAAGAAATGTGATATGTTTAATAAAGTAAACGTGAACGCAGTCCTAAAACTAACATTCAATACAAATTAGTCAAGTATTTTATCACTTTTCGAATCAAGTTTATTTTTTATTAAACTTGGGGGTTGCTGCGCGGTGTCATACTTTGTGGGAATTTTAGTAAAAATATAGCATATTTTACCTCTGGTTCATAGGCTAAGTAAGTATATGTTTTATTGGGTTTACAAAACCGGTTCAGTAGGTTTTGGAGTTTATCGATAAATATCACGCATAAAGGCTTATATCTCAGGCCGAATTAAAAAAGATAGAAAAGATCGATGCCGATCAAAGTAAAACTTGTCGAAATAAAAAGGTGCGGATATGCAAAGTGCGCGCCAGCAAAAATCACCTGTATCACAAGTGACAAATGATCCAAATCCAAATGTTTAATGTTCAAATTTTTTTTTAATGCATTCTTTTGTTTTTACGCCAACGGAAGTTATTCAATAGTAAATAAATATATTAATCAAATTCCCAGACCAATACACCAACTGTATGGAACCAAAGTAAGCAGAGCTTGTGTTATGGATGACCGTAAAGCGAACTGGGGGGACCCAGAATACATATCAACAACCATGACCTGAGAACAAACATCTGTGTTCATCACGCAAATGAATACCCCGGCTCGAACCTGGGACCTCCGGCGCATGAGTCGATATTTTGCACCACCTCGCTTCCTAGCGCAATAAAACCCACTAAGTATTTCTGTACGCATTTAAAATAAACTTCTTAACTAACTGAACATGTTTTGATGAATGTGTGACAGTATACAGGATGTTTTCTTTGTAGCATGACAGGTACAGGAACGCTAGTACAGACTCAGATTCCGATTAGAATCCCCTGCAGTGACGTCGCCCCTTGGTATGCAAGCACCTACAAAAGACCGAACAACGCACAAGCGATTCCCGCCCTTACCTTAGCCTGGCCCCCGCCGAGTGTATACAGGGGGAGTTATTTTTGATTCGTAGTTAACATAACAGAGAAAGGAAATGTTTAAATATAATTGTGGCTAAGATAGATGTGCGTTCGTGGTATTTCAGTTATAATGACATAAAGTGTTTAAATTAAAAGAAAATCTGATTTTACTCTCTTTAATGTAACTGAATCCGGATGCTTTAGTTTAAATGCAAGTTACTTAACAAGGTAAAGCGGTTGATCAAATTTTCTGGAATTACTATTTTACTGAAATATAAATTGTTTTTTTTTTGTTTTTTCGATTAATGCACATCTGAGGAAGTTTATTTGTGTAATATAAAACATAAATAATTGTTTTTTTGATAAATTTGTAAGAGATAAACAGCGAAACGACTGGACCGTTTTCAAAAATTATTTCACTATTAAAAAGGTTCATTGTACAGCAGTAACACAGGCTTTTTATCCCAAAATTCCCACAGGATCAAGTGCTAAGAAGATACCACGCAAAACTCCTATTTATCTATTTTTACGCCCGAGTGTCGAAGTGAATAGTAGCCTTGCCTCGTATGCCGGACGCCCCAGGTTCGAGTCCTGGTCGGGGCATTCATTTGTGTCACGCACAAAGATGTTTATTTTTGGGCCATGGTTGTTTATATTTATATAATACATGTGTATTCTGGGTTCCCCTTTAGGTCGCTGTACAGTCATCCATATCACACACAAGCTCTACTTACTTTGGGGTCATACAGTAGGTGTGTATGTCTGGGGATTTATTATTATTATCAATATAACTACCTACTTTTCAATCAAACAATATAATTTCTGAACACCCTTTGTATTGTCACGGACTCAATTAATTCGACCTAAATCTATGATTACTGCGAGCGTTGATTTCGATTGTACTAATACATGAACACATTGAGTTCATTATTACACCATTTTATCACGGACGCAAATTATATTGAATAATCGAAATTATTATCGGCAATAAAAGCTTGCATACGACACCGAAACAAATGATAACGGTGTAGCCGACCGAATCGAATTGGAATATTGTTGTGTTGTGTAGAACCCTCACTATTTAACCCATACTCAACATTTAAAAAAATACCATAATATATCGTGCCAACTTTAAAAACTCCAGCTGTAAAGACCTGTGCAGTAGACACAAACTCTGGCCACTGACACAGAGACACACTTTGCTGCTGACAACCCTGAGCTTACCTCGGACGTCTCACAACTCAAAACACCAACTAGGCGAACTAGACATGCACTCTCCTCTGTATTCCTCACAGCTCAAATGATGCCTATAACTCGGTAATTTCCCGAAAAAAAATTGCACTCAATTGATATATTCCATCTCAAAAAGCAATCATTTACAAATTCTGTTATTGCTGAACTCTCTGCAGATCAAAAGTGACATTCAAAACTACTACCGGTGTAATACTTGAACGTAAACTTCCCACATGATACATACATGTAATAATTTGACACATACGCAAATACACATACACACTCACTAACACACACACACACATACACACATACGCGTAATGATATTATCTGAAAAATTATTTATCACAATTTATATCAACTTCCTTTTTGTGTTTCCCCTCTGTCATTTGTTTTCTGTCTAATGTAGTGTTTTCAATCCTAAAAATTTTAAAAGTTTACATATTCTAGTCTATAAGATAATTTTAAAAATTGTGAGCCTGTTGTTGGCGGTCTGTGTAAGCAATTAAATACAAACAATTGTAAATTAGACCTAACTGTTGTTGGCTCTGTGAAACAATAAATTAAAAAATATTCCGAAATAATTTAGAATAGAAAAGAAATACATTTATCGACGGACACAACACATAACAATGAGCGTACATGAAATAAAAAAACTCAATTAACGTACAACACAGGTTAAAAATTACACAAAAAAGACATAAAATACACCGTCGAAATTTATAATCAAATCATGCAAATTGCCAGTGTTGAGCCAGCCAAAAGGCTACGACGACTCATCATAATGTAGCGTCTTGTGTCCCAACGATGTTATGGATACACGCCCGTTTTATCTATTACTTAGTTGAAAATATTGTAAAATGTATAAATACAATTTAAAGTGGGCTATAATACGAAAAAATATATACTAAACTACTTAATACATATATAATTGGTTTATAAACAGAATAGACATAAATATATAATTAATTAATAAAATATGAAACATCTTTAAATAGAATTTATACCTACATTGTGCCACTAAATGTGTTTATTTTTGTCATTGGTTAATAAAGATGATTTATGCGTGGATTTAAATACAGGCTTTGAGTTAATTCTTCGCGTGGGCGGGGGAATATCGTTCCAACATTTAGCAGCACAAAGGACCATGCCCATATTAGTATGGAGCTGAAAGTCAGCAATACCATGCAATGCCCAAATTACAGCTCTATGTCATATGATAACTTTTTAACAGTATTTATATGATATCTAGATTCAATGTCGTATAAAGCGCCGGTTCAAAAGATATTGGACATTAAACTTTATAACTTCCTACTGGTTTTTTATACATTTTATTGTATACAGACAGCATTGCTATTAGTTTTTCACTAGGAACTTCATGATCATCACATAAGCTCAGCCAGATCAGTGTTCTTTTATATACTTATCTGTATGTTATCAGATAAACATGTCAGTTATTTGGAATTATCTAGTCTGTCTCCATTGTATAGTGTCAATATGTATGTGAAAACAATTTGGTTAGATACAAATTATTACGACCGGGAAAAGGCTTGCGAATTAAGACACGATTACATGTTGAATGACAATTTATTTGTTAAAATAATGAGCTTATATACTAGATATCAACGTGTGAAATACAGAAATATTTAATCATCTCATGATCTTACTTTTATCACGTATGTTCCTAAATAGATAAACTGATTCTCTGTAAGTCACGACTGGGGACGCCACACTAAGCTTTAAGTACTCGAGTAAATAAATATAATAATATCAATCTAACTACTAATATCAATCATGTTGAGTTTTATCTTGTCGATCGTATCAATAATAATACGCAAATAAAACCGCAACTCTATAATAATAGGTATTCGTTATCATTGGTAACAAAACTATCACAACGAATGAATATACATGGACCAAAAGACGTGATTCCAGACCGTCATAAATAAAGCATGAATGAATGACTGAAGCGATGATACGCACTGCGATGTCAACAAGAACGTCTTATTTTTTTTAAACTTTTATCCAGTGCTTCATATGATTTAAAATTAACAACATAATTCTAGTTTTTATTTATTAGAGCAATCTTGTAATATACTTTATCTGGGCATTTCTGGGGCACAGATGGGCATTGACGTTTAAAACTCCCCCGGAAAGCTGCGGTCCTGTGTTCAGGGACTGACAGAAGGTGACTGGTTACAAGGTCTAACTCGATGTTGCGAACGAAAATAACGAAATAAATATTTAGGTTGCCGCGTTTTAATAAATGCAATGAGTAGAAAAGCTAAATAGAGTTTTTGCGATTTACGTCAAGTTTGTTGTCTAGTTGGCTAGGTCGAGTCGTAGAACGTGGTAGAAAGTCGTAGGTATTATGACTACACAATTTCCATTTCTTTATTTTTTCAATGACAGTTCCAATTTGATATAATGCTCTCTAGCTCCATCCGATAGCTCCATCCCTATCAGTTTCTCCGATTCTGGTATTATATAACCTTGTACGTGTGTAAACGTCATATTTTTATACAATAATGCATACATAATGTAAAAAAACGCTCGCACAAGGTTACACAGGAGCTGTCATCGAGAAAATAAAGAAATGGAAATAGTATAATGTATCAAAGCTACATTAGTCTTAATAGATTTTTTTACTATTCATATTATCTTTAATTATGTAATAGGCAGTTGAATTTTAGGCACTAGGAGTTTTTAAACGTGGGAATATTAATGGAAAGAAAAAGTACCTCGATCAGAGCATTGCACTTTTAGCATAGATCTAAAACTGCTTGATACCACACGAGTTTTAACAAAAAGGTTTCAAACAAAGATAACAGATACAGACAAAAACATAATTCAAAGCACATTTCACTACACTATTAAACCCCAAACTGAAAAGAGCAAATTTTCAACCCCTTCAACGTAATTAAACTCATTTTCAACCGCCATTACCTTTCTTTCTTTTTTCAAATGAACAGTTTACTTTTAGATTTCACCGGACTTTGTGGCCTAGCGCTGAGGGCGCTTATCCGGAACTTAAACTACTCCTACATACGACACGCCTAAGGGCACCCGAGAGGGCACGGACCTCGGCTTAGCACGTCGTATATTGAAACTGCCACTGGTTCGGAAGAGAAACACCTAAGCCATCACTTTCTTTCATTTACCACAGTAACAGGCTAATGATCACTCGCGACCTACTTATCACTTATTGATTATTTTTATCGATCTTTTGCAACACGTCCTATTGTAAAGAATTTATGATACAGACTGTGTTATCTAATCAACATTTTGAGTACTAAAGTCATGCTTCTTAAAAATAATCAAAATGTGAGCCTTATCAAGATGTATTAAAGTTGAAAATTGATTGGCAAAAGTGTAATTAGCTACAGATTTTATATTTTATGATATTGTCAAGTTAAAGAGAATGCCATTTCGAATATTTGTCGTTAAATTTTTAATACTTGCAGAGTTATTAAACAGATCTAAAGCGGTCAACCATATTAGTTTTTGCTCGCAAAGCCGTTTGCTTATCCCTCGAAAAACATTTTTCTGAACGAAAAAGAACACAAATATACTTTTGAACGTATAATAAATAGACATATGCCGCCATGCCGAATGGCGTCAGTAGTCAGTGGTAGTTACTTTGCCTCACATACCGGAGGTCCCAGGTTCGAGCCTGGTCGGGGCATTTGTGTGATGAACGAGTACACTTCATAAATACGAAAAACTTAATGCAAGTCATAATAACGAATTTCAAAATGCCGAATTTTATAACACCCACTAATTCAAAAATCCGATAATGAAAATTCCGTGTTTCATAATTCTTAATTTTTCTTCTTCGAAACTTCAAAACTCCAAACGTTTATAATTACGAAAATCAATATGCCGAATTTGACAATACCGAACCATAAAAAATCCGAGTTATTAATAATCCACAATATCATAAATACATTCGTCCGAATGTATTTATGATATCAAAATTTCGAATATCAAAATTCCGAATAATATAAATTGCAATTACAAACGCCTTGTAAAACTGCTTGAGCACATCAATTTATACGTTCGAGCATTCAAGTAGTCAGCTGGAAATGAGAAAGTTTATTTAGTTTTTTGTACTGAGTTATTTCTTGAGTATATAGGTGATGTACTGAAATGCAAATCCCTTTTTGGCGCTTCGCCGGAGATTTAGATTATAATTTTTAATATACCCGTTTTAGATACAAAATCTGAATGTTAGCATAGAATTTTCGATAAAATAAGAATCTTGTTTTTGAATAGTCGGAATTTATTCGCTGAGGGATTGTGAAATTCGGAACTAAAAAAATCGGATTATTCATATTCGGAATTTTTGGGTGTTCCCGTGATGAACACATGATGTTTGTTATTAGGGTGTGGTTGTTTATATTTATATATGTATGTTTTTTCTGGCCATACACAGTTGGTGTGTTTGTCTGGGGATTTATTATAAATGAACATTATAAGCACCATTTCATCTGCAACATATTTGTCAAGTATGTATAAAAGTTGATTATGAAATAAGTTTAATACGATCGATTTTTTGTATGTTTGTTTGTATTGTATATATAAAACACAAAAACTACTTTTTAAAGTTATTGTATGAATTGGCGAAAAAATAACGACAACAGTCAAGTAAGTCTGCCATCTAACAGCTGAGCTACTTCGCCGAACGCTGCAAAACCGGTGAGAGAGACACAAGCTACCAATCGTTGCCATCGTGGTGCTCAGGGTCAGCCGGAGCATTTAGCGCAAGCTGGGACTGCATTCCCCTGCAGTGCTGTCGCCCTGTGGTACGCGGGGCGCGTACAAGAGACCCAATAACGCGCAAGCGAATCTCGCCTTCATTTTTCATATCATTGTTTGGGTCAAACTATCTCATATTTTCTAAATAAATGATAAAAGTTGAATTTTCAAATGCATTGCGTATTTTAGTGTTGGTTGGACAAACATTTTAAATCCTATGGAATGGAAACTTCACTGGTATATCTACTTCCTTTACTAAATCTAGTGAAAAGTCTTTTTATATCTGTTTGTTTCCCAAATAAATTAAAAGTAATTTATTAAATGCGGTACAGATTCATTTTGGAGAGTGCGCGAATGCTCTTTTTGATCAGGTTAAACCCACACCCTTCTTGCATCGGACTATTAGACGCACGACAGACCTTCCATCCCTTTATGGTAGATATCCCAAGAAGGCGAACCAAACGCTCGATAGTTTCTTGTTGGTGCGGGTCGCCGAGGTGTGGAATGAACTGCCTGCGTCTGTTTTTCCAGAAAACTATAGTCCTAGTTCTTTCAAGCGTCGAGTGAATAGGTATCTCGTGGATACACGTGTGACACCTTCGTCTTCATCGTCACATCAGATGAGATAGAAGACAAACGTCTTATCCTTTTTCAATAAATAAAAAAAAACAGTTTTGTAATTTTTTTTATTACTGTGTGTATTTATTCACTGAAAACGCTTAATGTTGACTGCACAATAACACAGTTTAGGCTATTCTCTAAACGAATTATCAAAATTAATTTACTTGTTTAGAAACCGGATACTTCAATATTTTTAGTGAATGATCAATTTCAATATGGTATAAGTTTTAAGCTTTATTTACTACTACTAAATAATTAGTTATTTTTTTTAGACCTTGTGATGAAATTTTTAGATACTTATCAAATACTACATATTGGACTCGAAATTGGCTGTCATAATAATCGTAGCAAAGTAAATGGAGATTTTAAGAAAAGCCTGTAATATACAGCCGCGATGAAAGAGCTTAAAACACGTCCGTCTTTGCGTTCGAGACAACCAAAAATATTAATAAATGTTCAGCAGATTCGCTGTTCGTGAATATTTGTAGAGACTGTGTTCGTGTTATTTAGACTTTTACGCGAAAATATGCAAACAAAGGTGAACAAAATGTCAAAAGAAAAATGCGGTCATGCCTAATAGCGACGTGAAGCAGCATCATAAGGCCCCAGCATATACGTAAATAAATACAAACAACCCAAGAGCAAACATCGCTGTTCATTACACAAATTAACGCCCTGACCAGGACTCGAACCTTGGACCTCCAGCGTATGACAGGAGTGCTACTTCCACCGAGGCTAGGTTGCAGAGTAACTAATCCGAACTGTATCACAGCAGAATCTTCCACTCTGTATACTGTTTATTAAAAGTCATTTCAGATAACAATAAATATTTTAAACATACCTTTCATCAAACAACGAAGAATTCGTCACATTATAATCTTCCACCATTCTACGTCCGCCATCTTGCCTCTCAACGACGCTGTCACTTTGACAGCTGATGTCCATTACGTCACTGTCAAGAGACTTGGATTGTTCCGAGCGATATTTCTGGTCCCAGAGTTTCTTGGTTTCGTCTTGAACACGCCTCTTTAGTTCGGATATCTTTTCTCGTTCGTTTTCTATTACTTGGCAACCTGTTGGGTCATGGGGAAAATAATACCATTAACTCATAGGTTTACGTATTTATACTGTATCCTTTTCAAGGAAAAGGGGTTTTAGCAAAAAATTAATTGAAATATTATGTGATGATCATAAGACGTTTGCATGTCTTTAGGTTTTAGACTAAAAAATTTCAATATTATTAATTATATAATTCAAGAGTATCTAAGCTTTTTCTATTGTTTAGTTAATAATTACAAATAAACAAATGAATACTACAAAATACGACACGATAAACAACGACTGCAAAAATAAACTTATGCGACAATTTTCAAACAAATTACATCAGGGCTTTCTGAAAAAGGAAACAAACGTAAAGGTTGTAACATTTACGCATGAATACTACAAAATAAAATAGTATTTAAAACTGCCTTTGGACTCGAGCATTTAAATACATAAGGCAACCTTCGAGTCAGTTGCCAAATTTGGTGTAGACGATTTATTCATAAACTTAACAACTTTCCCAAGGGAATAAGGGTTAAAATATGAAAATATTTAAAACTGGATCAAAATCTATGCAACCAATCATATAATTTTTATGGAAAGACTACGTTTTTATTAAGTTGTTGAGCTTCTCGAATGAATCGTCAAACCAAATTTGGCAACTGACTTAAAAGTTACCCTCTAATATAAACACACGCATATATTCAATATTTTGAAAACCTCTGCCAGGGCACTGCTGAATTACAAGTACTTCTTAAGGATTCCTAAAAATCCATTATCCAAAAGAATAAAAAATTATGAAACAAAAGTTTTTCCAGTTCTATTCTTACCTTGAACTTCCAACATCTCCATTCGCTTCCTTTCAATCTCCATTAAACTGTCAAACGTTTTCTTGCCCAAGGTATTCATATCCGCGTCACTAGAGAATATAGGAGCGTCCATGGTTACTTTAGATATCCTATCTATATCATCTTGCGAAGGAACCTTATTTGTATCCGACATTTTATTTAATTCCGATAAAGAATTTTTCAAAGGCTCATCGCCTAAACTTTTTCGATGTTTAATTTTCGGTGACGTGTCTATATCTTTTATTTCTTGTACCTTTTCGTCAGTTTTAAGCTTTTCGTCAGTTTTAAGCTTTTCGGGTGATAAGGATTTGGCTTTTATATATTTATTATCTGTATTTGGTTTTGCGTTCTTGACGTAGCGAATTTTAGGTTCGTTTTCGTGATTTTCTTGGTTTGGAGATTCTTTTGTGCGTCGCGAAAAAGAGTCCTTTTTGATTATTTTTCCTAACGCTGAGAAAGTCGGAATCTTAGATGATGAATTACTTTTCTGTGGACTGCTTTTGTCCTTTTTCTTGGAATGTCTCAAGCTATTAAATCTGTCTAAATTAACATCATTTTCGATTGTATCGTTGTTATAAAATAGATTCTCATTAAGACTCTGCGACATAATATCGATTTTTTCAGGCGATTTAAGTTTTTTATCTTTATTCTTACGTTTTAACGAATCAAAATTTCTTTCCCAAAATCCTTTCTTTTCTTTAGTCTTAGTCGGACTTTCATTAAACTGATCTGTATCGATATCAGTAATGATTCGTCTTTCTATATCAACGATCATTGATTGTGACATTTGATCGATAGAATTAAATTTATCTTTAATTTCTTTATTATGATCTTCATAGTTACTAATTTTATTGAGATCTAGATCATCACTATCAGAAGTTTGCGGTGAATAACCAAATTCACCAGATTTCGCTCTAGTTTGATCTGTGTAAAATGCACTATCGGGGGACTGCGTTCTTTCAATATCATTTAACTTATTAACGACAGGTTTTAACTCCTTTTCTATTCCTTGTACTTTAATAGTTAAATCTTCGACTTGATTTAGTAATCTAACGTATTCAGCTTGAAGGATTTTAGTTTCATCAATAGCCGATGTCAAATTGCTGTTAGCTTCAGATTTTAAAGTCAATATCCTTTGCTTTTGAGCGTCAATTTTCTTGGTTAGTAAAGTAAAATCGTTTTGTAAGTCTTCTCTGTTGGATAAAAGTTCTGATTCCTCTTCTAAATGTTGGAATTCTAAGTCCTCGTATAATTTTGTTTCGTGGTCTAATATGTCTTGAGCGTTTTGCAGTTCTTCGAGTGTGGCCGAGTCATTTTGAACGTCTTTTTCTAGTCTGTAAGAATAACTAAAAGTTATGGAACTTAAGGAACCGATAGTTATTGTAACGAAAGCTAGAAGGTAGGCTAATTATTAAGTTTCGAATCTATATTTTAAATATGTTTAAGTTTTTATTAGTTACCACGCACTAGTTATTTTTCATATGATTATTTATCATTTTAGTTCTATAAAGGTTTCCGTTAAGTTTTAATACATTAATTTAATACATTCGTCATTGCGAGAAGAAAGAAAAGAAAAAGAATTAAATAAGTCCTTTGACCTCATAGCTACCAAAAGAAATGTCTTACGGAATTACTATGGAAAATAAGTTTGTTGTGTGCCATCCACTATCCACATCCACTAAAACGAGCCCTAGTACTGTATGATCGATTATAACACTACCATACAATGGTATTGTTAGCGATTAGGAAATAGCCTGGGACGCGTTTTTGTTGCCCAAACGATCCCAAGCAATTTTACCCACCCCATGGGAATGCTGGGATTAAATATAGCTTATGTTACTCCAGGATAAATTAGCTTCCTAACGGAGAAAGTATTTTGAAAATCGGTTGAATAGTTTCAGAGTTAACCCATTACATATGAACAAAACAAACAAATAATTTTATTTTAAAATAATAGATTACGAAAAGCAAACTGACCTTTCAACTTTAAGAGTAGCAATATCAACTCTCTCTCTCATCTCATTCTGTCTCGCTTCCTGTTTCTGCTTCAACTTTCTGAACTCTTCTTCAACTCCTTTCACTTTCTCCGCTAGTTCTGTTTTCTTCTTCTGCTCTAAATTGAGGATCGCTATTTCGGAGTCATATTCACCTTTGATCAGAGCTTTTTCCATCTCCAACTGTAATAAGCATTTAATAATTATTTAAGGAACAATCAATTTTGAAATTTGAGACCATTTATATAAAAATACAATAAAACTGCACAAACAATAAGGTCACGTAAGATGGTGTACATAGAGAACACATGTGTCAGGGGGACTTGCTGCCTCTTATGTACTCTAGTACATTACGATACAAGTGTGCTATGTTGGACATAACAGTCGATGCGGTATTATTCCATATGGGAGCCGAGTGTGTAACGATCAATGCACACGCGTTTCATGCGACGTTTTTCTATTCACTTGCGAGGAAAAAAGCATATTTGTATTGTTACCTATTAACTTTTAATTATTACAGTTAGTGAAAGCACAATTACTTAAAATGCTACCAAACAGTCATTGGCCCCAAAGTAATCAGAGCTTGTGTTATAGATGCATACAACAAACTGGGGGGAACCAAGAATAAACAGACATATCAAAATATAAACAACCCGGACCCGAGAACAAATATCACACAAATGAACGCGCCGACCAGACTCGAACCTGAGACCTCCACCGTATGAGGCAGAGCTACTATCGCCGACACTACTCGGCTTTCATTATGTGTGTAGATAATCTCACTATCCATATCTCACGTAATATTAGACACATATATTAATACATATATCTAATCCGCAATATCACAATATACTGGAAGAGATCACTCTTTTAGTGATAAGGCCGCCTATATTGTTATCCTCTATGTGTTGGCTAATTTCAAATTTTTTTATGTATTATAATTGTAACTGGTTTGGCAATAAAGAGTATTTTCATTTCATTTTTCAATATATATTAGAAAAAGCACTACGCATCAAATGCACGCACAAAATCATATGAAAGTTATACAACTTAAGGACGGGTATACATAAACAACCCTATAAACATACATCGTGCAAATTTACACCACTCGATCTTAAACTATCATTATTAAATAAACAGTATTTGACACTAAATCAAAAGAAATGGAAGATGTACAAATCTTTTCACCACACTTTAAAAAATGATAAAGTTTAGAACACTTCACAGAAATAACATACATTCTTCATTAGTCAGTAAAATAATTGATGTAATAAAATAATAATTACTCACAACCAGGTGATTCATGTGCTAACTAATATTATAAATGAGAAAATGAGTCAGTGACAGTATGCCTGTCTCATACAAAGCACGTTCTAGTTTGAGTTCAGGTCGGGACATTCATTTGTGTGATGAACAGATGTTGGTTTTTAAACCATGGTTGGTTATATTAATATATTTGTGTTCGCCGTGTCATCGCCGGTCATCCGTAACACAACCGTACTTTGGGGCTACAGTTCGTATGTTTGTATAGAGATTTTATGATTACAATTATTTATTCATCCTAATATTAAATATTTCTTACCTCTCTTAAAACATCGTCTTCATGCAATCTTATTTGCGACATTTTACATTTTAACTCATGAATTTCACCCATTAACTTTCTCCTTTCTTCTTTTAAACTATCATATTTAGATTTTAGTTCAACTACATTCTCATCTAACACAGAGTCTATGGAATCAGCCTCAATATCCATTTTCTTTAAATCTTCATTAATATGTTTTATAAATTTGTCTCTTTTTAAATCTTTTTCGAATTCGTCTAATTCAGGAATGTCAGCCATTAATTCATTCTTAACATCTTCAAAGGATTGTTTTTTGATTATAATTTCTGGATCTAAAGGAGAGCCTTGGTTTGTTTTTTTATTATCACTTTGATTGTCATTAGTATTGACAGTATTAGATTTAGTATTAATATCTTCAATTTCTTTTTCCGTTATTACTTTTGAATGCCGTTGTTCGACGTCGTTAGTCAAATCAGAATCGTCTATCATAGGTATTTCTTCTTCTAAACTCAATTGCTTTTCGATACCACCAAATTTTTCTGTCTTAGTATTTTTCTCGTTATTTTCTTTAGTTTTACTGATATTAAGATCAAAATTAGGACTTCCGTTAATTTGACCGTCGTTTTTACTCTGATCTGAATGTTGTTCATTATTTTTTATATATTGATTGAAATCAGGCTTTTTATCAACTGGAGGCGGAGTAGGAAATATGAAATATTGCGGAGACGGTAAATTTTTATGAGCAAATGAAGTTTTTATCCTGGTTCTTGGACTTTGCGTGTTCGGAGATTTCGGTTTAAAGTTCATATAGTTATTTCTGACTAAGACGTTTTCATACGGACTTCCTATTGGAGATGATGTCATCGTTAAAGGTGATTTCGGTTCAGAGCTTTGGTTATGTAGTTTTCTGATTAAAATTGGACTAGATAGTTCGGATCTAGGATCATCATAGACTGGGATGCCAATTTCGTCCATTCGGCCTATATTTTCGTAGTTGTGTCCTATAGAAACTTCTGGAGTGATTTTTTCAGTGTAAGAGTTGGGAGAATGTGTGGTTTCGAAGTTTTCATACGAAGAGACGTTTCTTTGAACGGGGAGAGATTTGCTGAGCGAGTGGTTTCGATTTTGACTAGTTTCGAATCTGAAAAATTTATGAGTTTGTTAATGGTCGTTTTTAATACAAATAAATAAGTAAGAATTAGGAAGAGAGTAGAGAGTAAGAAAGAAAATACAATATAAAAATAAAAGTTTCAAATTATGTTACACTATGGATCCGAACGATCACTGCAATTACAATTTACATGTGCAAAATAAAGTTGAAAAAACTGGGTTAATAGAATTTTCTAGCACTGTGCAAAAAGTAATAAATAATATTGACAAAGTAAACAAGTGAGGTATTATCAGATGCTAGAGATATACACATATTGTGTTTGTGATACATAGAAAGATTTTTCTCATGAACGTGTTTGGCGCCCGTTAAACACAACTGACAGTAAATATATAGTGTGATACATATACAATGACGGTAAATAATATAATAGTTAAAATAAGTTACAATTTAATGGCTTAACGCAATAAGCAATATCAAATTGCGCCAAAGGTTCTCAATCTATAGAACCGAATCAGCAAATTTAACTATAATTATCAAATTCATTTATAATAATAATAATGATAATCATTTATTTGCAAGAATGTGTGTGTACAATAAGATGTTGTTGATAACGGAATTCCTGCCAGATGTAGGCGTGTAAATATTATAGGTTTAAATGTAGGTACCTACTCTCACAACTATTTAATTTAAAGTTTACAAGTCAATCTAAATATAAAATAAAAATTACAGTCATGGTTCTCAAGTCAACATTTCTAATTTCAATTGAAATAACACAATTTACAATAAAAATAAAAGTTACATTCAAATATTCATCCAGTCTGTAATAACACTTCTCTATTATGTTTGTTTCCAAAGATTTTTGTGAGAATCCGGGAAAAGATGGTGATTGCCATACAATACACATTCCTACTGAAATATTGCAGGCAACGTTGTAGCATTATATCATTTGTTGTCTTATTTTACTTTATTTCTAGTTCTATAATTATGAAATTGTTTCTGTAGTTGAAATAGTTTTAAGTGTTTTTTTTTTACAAAAAGTAAGATTTCAAAAATGTAAAGGCTAGGTAGTAGGAGTATTTTATTATCTTTAAATAAGGGTTTACAGCTGTCTGTGTAATCTGCTTTACAAATTGCCCGCATACTTTTTTCTGAGCTATGAATTGCTCTGTGGAAGTCCACTGAGTTCCCCCACAGAAAGAGGCCATATCTGTCTAAGCAATTATTTAATTGTGCCTTTATTCAATTAAAACTTACTTATAATATCCTTCGCTAGTTTGCACAAAGTTCGGGTTGTTGAGAGCCGCGCTTCTCGGCAGAGATCCATTTGTGATGATCTTGTTATGGGCGCGCTTTTCCGTTGGCGTTATTGGTAATCCTGGAAAGGGGACAAAAGGGATATTTTATATAAACATTTAATTTAAAAAACAAGGTCGGTATAAATTTATTTCTTTTCGATGTTTTTAAATTTGGAACGCATTTCAGATTTAGCAAACGGAAAGCAGTTTTTACGTTTACGAAATTATGGTCTACTAGGCTTAGCATCTTATAACTGAAGTTAAATCCCAGTGGGTCTAGCCAAGTGGCTAATCAAACCGACATAAGCGTTCGACTGAACGTTGCACACGCTTATGTCGGTTTAATACATTTACCATTGTATTCTCTTTTCTATTCTATTGTCCAATGTAACCAATCTACAACCGCAGCTTATGACTTACTGTATTTACCTGAAGACACTCATTAAACTTAATTGTAGAACCCCTCATTAATATTCCTAGATTAAATATTGCAAATAACTTATAAATAAATATATAAGTAGGTGTCTTCTTAAAACTAGTCGACGAATTTTCATGACAAGGAGAATACAACCTGAATAGGTTTTGATATTGAAATTTATGTAATTTAAATTATATTAAGAGTTTACGCAAACAAAGCCGCAGGAAAACTGGTATTTACTAACCAGAATTTATCTGTTTCTCATATTCTGCGCACATGTTTAATATCTCTTCCAGCCTTGCTGTCTCAGCTTCTCGTTGTTCTTGCTCTTTCACGCGATCTTGATAAGCCTGGAATACATCAAAAAAATCATTTTAAAATGTATTAAAAGTATTTTTTTTCCAACACTTTAACAGGTGACAAACTATTCAGGGGCGTTCATAGTAGATATTCCTTTACGACGTGTAATGAAATATCGACTAATGACGCGTTGACGGCTTCGGCAACTGGGACAAGACGCCCACTTCGGTTCACACAGTATAGCGCGGCAATGCTGCAAGCGTTATGTACTGCGTTGGGTGCGGCTAGAGGTGGATTTTGACGAGCCCTAATCGTAGACCTAGATATATGTTTATATATTTATGTTAATAAGTCTATGTTCAATTCATGTTAGTAGATCTTTTGTGTATTCTTGTTTTAAATTACATAAACTTAATAATTGTAATAAATATACAATAACATACATCGGACTACAAGACGCAGACAGGCCTTCCATCCCTTTATGGTAGATATCTCAAGAAGTCGAACCAAACGCTTCGTGTTGGTGCGGTTGTTGGTGCGGGTCGCCAAGGTGTGGAATGAACTGCCTGCGTTAGTCCTGGTTCTTTCAAGCGTCGAGTGAATAGGTATCTCGTGGATAGACGTGTAACACCTTCGTCTTCATCGTCACTTTCCATCAGGTGAGATAGAAGACAAACGTCTTATCCTTTTTCAATAAAAAAAGATAAATAAAAAAAAATGTTTACACTCTTGAGGAATTAACGATTTAATCGCGAGGACAGCCTGAAATTGTCTAGTTCGTCGGTCAAAACATGGTAATAGAACACAAAGTAAATATCAAGCAGGTCGGCCCAGCACATATCCGTTAGTGTTTTTTGTAAAAGTGAGTTACAAACAAAATTCAAATACAAATATTTATTTCTCAACATTGACAATTACTTGTTCATAATGATGTCAAGTAAAACATGACTCTACCACCGGTTCGGAGAAACCTTCGTGAAGAACAACTGGCAAGAAACTTCACGGGTATATTTTTTTCAAAATAAATTAATCTATACAATCTTTATATCTATACAAAATAATTCTTATCTGGTTCTATTAGCCCGGAATCCCCCCCCCCCCCCAAGTATCCAAACGACCCTCAAACGGCAACCATTCGCGAGTTAAAGCGGGATCCAGCCATCGCCCTCCTCAACCATATTGGAGGGAAGTGAGCGACTCGTCACCCGACGCTACCATATTGGAGGGAAGTGAGCGACAAGAAAGCGGGTCTATCTCTGTCATCGCCAAATACCTACGGGTCTTGCAACGATGCTGAAAATCCTAACTCGATAATAAAAACCCACAACGTGGTGGAAATCCCGGTAATGTCTTAAATAACGATACATTGCCGACCGTAGACCGTAGTGGGCTTCAGTTAGAATTGCCTTTGTTCCAGTTACTGCACTGGCTGGTCCTTCCCTTGGACTGTACCACAACCACGTAAAGGTGTTTATTGTGTTGGTTCGAATAAAAAGGACTGCGCTCGTACGAGATCATAAGAAAATAAAAAATAAACCGTACTACGCTTTATAATACTACTAGAAACTAAAACTTTACATTTTTAAACACAACCTTAAAAGTTAAATTTGAAAGTTAGGACGAAAGCGACATTAATTTTGTAAGAATATGATATTTAGGGCTTCATAGACAAAGGGTGAGACTTTCTCAAGATTGTTAAATTTAAAAATAAAATTAATAAAAGGAATCAGCGAAAAAACAACAATTACTTTTCACATTGAAAGAAGAAGTTCTGATACGTATTGGGTTTGGGCCCATTTTACCAACAAAGCACCCACACCAATAATCTAACTATAATTCCATACATACCCACAGTAATCCCATGTTACGTATCAACTAAATAAATACATTCCCTGTCCCTGATAAATCTATCCCGGAATAGCGTGATCTCGTAAACATTTTAATGTTAAAAAAAAAAGATATATTTAGTTTATTACGAGGTCAGTATACATACATACGTGTGGTTGAGGTGTCACAGTGTCGCGTAGTATTTGTGTAGTTATCTATCAATGTTCAAATATTTTTATTGCGCTTTAAGAAGATTAGATAGGTGGAAATTATTTTCAGAAAGTCCAAGCGATACGTAATTTATGTTAAAACCATAACCTGTAGAAGTCCCGGTTTAGTTTCATCTAATAAGGGGATAAGGGGGAAGGATAACGTGTGGTTTTTATACACGTAAAAAAATTTACAAAAAGGTTGTCCAAGTTAGATGACCTAGGTTAACGTGACCTGGGTTAGTGTGTTTTCGTTCACACAATACATGGATCTATAACCTTAGGATTGTAATTTTTCAAAAATACATGTGTACTTATTGGTAGTTGAAAGAATTGTCAACGAATGTTATTGCCCTGTGATATTGATTGTTAAACCGTTTACGAAATATGTCTTAGGGTGTTACCACACCAATCGATCGATCGTCGATCGATGTAGATTCGTCTGGTAAAACTGTCGATCGACGTCGACTGTTGTTTCGATTGGTGTGGTAACACGCTAACACGTATCTAATGATAAATGCATATGTATTGTATTTTTGACGGCCAAATGGTGATACGCCTCGTACGCAGCTGGTCTTAGGTTCGAGCCCTGACCGGGGCATTCATTTGACCGTTGAACATAAATGTTTGTTCTCGGGTCATGCCTGTTTTTATTAACATATGTATGTTTATTCTGGGTTGCTTCCCAGCACGCGGTATGATCATCCATAACACACAAGCTGTGCTTACTTTAGAACCATACAGCTGGTGAGCTTGTCTGGGTATTATTATCATATAAAAAAACTCGGTAACATTCGAACTTGAGACTCTGCTTTATACGGAACCACTACCGTTGAAACCAATCAATCAAATAATAATTCAATAAATGTGAATGTTTGTTTGTATGTGTCTAGATACTAATCATAAATCCCCAGACAAACACATCAATTTTGGGGCTCCAAAATAAGCAGAGCTTTTCTCATGGATGACCATACAGCGAACTGGGAGGAATCCCAGTATAAACGTGCATATTTAAATATCAATAGATATTTGTTACTCGCGGTAAATTGATATTTAAAGAAATGATAGCCATATGAACTGAAATAATATTAAAGGTAACTCATCAATTAGAGCTGTGCCGCTACCAACACATTCGGGTCGGCATTAATAGCTACTCTCGGACGGCAAAGACGAATGTGTGTGTTCGGGAAAAGGCCACCCGGCAAAGCCATTTGCTGTTTGCATGATGTCCGAATGGACTACCCGATGGCGCTGCCGTAGTACTAATTGCATCGTGCGTGCCGGCCCAAACGTGCCGATAGCGTTCCTCAAATGTAAAGGTAATAACTCACCATACTACAGAAAAGTCTATCAATTTTCCTTATCACATTAGTATAAATTTCATTTCGAATATACAAGTCGTTAAACTGGTTACATTTCACATCTCTTCCCACCAGTACAACATTGCTATTTTGTATCGGCGCAGAAATATTATTATTTTTTTTATTTTCTTCGCTGGCAACAATAATCTTGGCGGCCATTTTGGAAATGTCATTTTTTAAGTCATCGTACGACTGTTTTATTTGATTTTTTAAAGTAATTAACTTATGATCAGTAGTATTTTCGTGGTCTTTCGTTACTTTAATGTAATGATTTGTTAGAATAGTATTTACAGTTTTATAAATTTTGATATCGTTTCGTAGTTTAGGTAGCATCTCAAGCTTGTCGTTCAAAGATCGCGTCGCTTCGATTATTGTATCGATTTTTTCGTCTCTATCGATTCGATCGATTTTCGTTTTTAGATCGGTTATAGCCTTCGTGCTTTTCTTCACGTTTTTCAAAAATATGTGCATTAGTTTCTTGTTCGTTGGCTGCTTTTTGCTTGATGTCTTTACGCTCATTTTTAAATTTACTTTTATGTATGCGCAGGCCCGAAAATTACGTGTTCACAATTCTTTATAAATCTTCGACACAGATATTAACGAACACTTAAAACCACGGTCAAACAATATAAAGTTCATTGATTTTTCTATTTAATTAAACTTGAAATCAGCACTACCAAAAAATACCAAAACATTCATGTTTTCTTTTATCACAACACTCTTAAAACACTTCTGTATCACATGTCTCCGTATTCAAAACTAAATTTAGCAACTTTGTGAAAGTGAAATTGTTATCCTATACATCACGTATCTTACTACTGGTATTAAGTGACATATACAATAGTTTACAAGTGAACAAAAAGTCTAAATGAAAAAAACTATTGTGACCATTGGCGCTTGAAGAAATGGATTTCATCTCCGCGCCAAACTGTCGAACAAAACTGGTATGAATACGAAGAACGTCATGAAAATAAAGCTGCGTGTGATTTAGATACTACTGGAAACTAAACAGGTGATCAATATTCGTTAGTAAATATCAACAGTATTGTAAATGACACGATCAAATTCAATTTTACAATTAAATAGGAGCACATTTTAAGTTTTGTTTTGTTCCATCGTCTGTACATTTTTACGCCAGTGATTGTAACTAAAAGAACTGATAAAAGTCGATTCGCGATCTTCAAACCAACAGATCGAAACAAATCAAAATGTTTTATTTCATCATAGGTATAAAAAAACACGTGATGAATGTCTTCTCTTTTCTCATGATACCGTGATTCCGTACATGCACCTTAACTTCGAAGCTTTTGAAAGGTATTTTAGGAACACCGAGAGAAATAAAGCCGGCGGAAAAAAAAAAAACTAGTTGGCGCACTTTTGTCAACATTGTAAAATTCACTACGACATGAAAGAATCAAAAACAAGACAGATGTCAAATTATTTTCAATTAAATCTACCTTAGAAAATGGCTTTTACAATTTTCACACAAATTTTAATAACAATGGTTTTGTTTATTTATTTGAAAAAAATATTTTTTGATTTGATTTCAATCTGGGATGAAACATTTAATATTGTTATACGATATATAAACGACAGAATCGTAACATATTTTTAACCATAAAAATATCTATTAAAACATGGTCAAACAACACCTATCACTACATTAACACTTAATACTTTAATCACAAAACTATTCAAAAACACCTTTTTTCTAATCACACAAACAAAATTTTTTATTCAAAATAAACTTTAACAAACGAACGCTGCACATTTTAAGACAAAACTGTTATACAAAAACGTTTTAGTACGAATTCCACATTTAAACTAACAAACATGGCCGTCTCATTAGAATACCGCAATAAGTTTACGTCAAGTTTTTTGTTATCTCGAGATAATGGCTTGTCTCTTTAATATTATTATATTTATACTGAAGTATGATAAAAGATTATTAAGATAAATGTCATTATTGAGGTAAAGTTACTGTTTTTACTAATTATCAAGGTCAAATTGATTGAGATCCAAATCGGTAATTCTGACAGCATTTTGGCCACTTTGCCTGTATCTTTGTGATACTTCCCTCTAATATGGTTGAGGAGGGCGATGGCTGGATCCCGCGTTAACTCGTGAACGGGTGCCGTTTGAGGGTGTTCGTCGTCTGGAGGAGACTTGCCGAGATGGACGGCATGCAACTAACGGATAAGAATAATTTTGTAAAGACATTATACATTTATTTTGAAAAAAATAAGTTTCATGCCAGTTCTTCTTCACGAAAGTCTTTTCGAAACAGTGGTAGAGTCATGTTTTATTTGGCGTCAATAAGAACAAGTAATTGTCAATGTTGAGAAATAAATATTTGAATTTGATTTGCTTGCAAGGTTGAGTTACTGTTTGTTAAAATATAATTACAAATAATTTTCTGACATGCGAATGAACCTCACCCGTGAGGTGACTATACTCTTTGACTAAGGTCTCTAAACAAAGGAATTATAGGTAAATTAATTTCGAGACGTTTTGGTATTTGTATATTTACAGAAATTCTTAACTAGAAATTTAAATTTCCTTGTACAGTCAAAAAAACATAGGCACGTTACATTTTGAAGAAGAAAATATATTGACAACCAAAAGTCAATGTACGGTTATACTGTGCTCCATTTACCGCCATATCACCCTAGATTTAATGCTATTGAAAATATTTATTTATTTATTTTATTTATTATTATGGCATACACAACAGGTTACTATCATATCTTAAACTTAATAAAAACTAGATTATTATTTTTTATTAATATTGGGGGATAGTGAAAATTTACGTCGCAAAAAAATGTCACAATGACCATGAGTGCTATAATGACATTAGCTGAGGAAAAATGTAATAGCATAACTGTAGAGGGATGGACAAATGTTAGTCTACATGCTATTAAAGAGGAAAATAAATTTCAAGTCACGGATGAGGCTTTAGATATAATGTCAGAACAAATTACAGTTAACACAAATGATTCATTGGATGAAAGTGATAATGAGGATCAGTGCGAAATGTCTGGAGTTGAAGAAATTTTAAATAAAAAAATTATGTTTAATATTAATATTTACTATTTTAATATCGTTTAATATTATTAATTCCATATGAAGTACCTGACCATAAAATTATAAAAAAATATAAATGTATTTTTTATTTATTTATGTGCTGGACCATACACAGGTACAAATGGAAAAATGTCTCGAAAGTATTTTACCTGTAAGGCATTGTATTCTATCAGTAACTACATTAAAATTTCTTCCCTTGTTTTTCATTTTTCTATTACTAGGAGATACTATTCAAATTAAGAACTTAAGGGCAAACTCCGCAATGCACGTTTTGTACCAAAATTATGAATAAAATATGCTTTAAAGTGACATTTTTGGTTAATTTTCAATCGACAATCCAAAGTGAAATGGATTTCACTTGGTAGTTTTATAAATATGAAGAAAACTTTCAGAACAAGATGGCCGGTCAGGTATGTCTCTCGATGTCTTGCGCGCGCTCAATGCTTCCCGGCCGCTGGTTCGCTTAGCGAAGTAGATTGGCGTTTTGCGTTCGCGTTTAGGTTCATTTTTGCTTAACTTGCCGTCGTCGCCGCGCGGAGAAAATAGGGTAAATTAAAAAGGCGGATACGCCATTTTGAACGGAATGATTTTTATTACAAAGTCACTTTAGGTATATGTGGTCCGGCATCCAGAAGTCTATAGGCGATATTTCTAGCAATATCCAGCGTTACAACAAATGGCTATGGATTCGTCATTCAATAAGAATTAAAATACTCTGTTGTTCGATAAAAAATAGTTTGTATAAAGAAGATTGAAAAGGCTTTAATAGATTGCTGCTAAAATGATACCTTTGTTCAGTAGCTAAACCAGTTTGCTTACAATTCCTAATATACTTAAGGACTAATATAGAGAATGAATTCCGTAGTAGGGTGTATATCCACAGAAGATGTCCGAAGAAGATCGGCGAGGTACCTACTATTAAAAAAAATTCCGCCAATAGCATTAGTACATTTTGAAATAAAAAAAGAACAAAATAAGAAAATATTGGTGCAGTTATTCTTAACACACCGCCAAACTTCCGCGCATAGTTTTAGGGGATTCCTATACTGGAGCCATTAGTCAAAATTTATTTTCTGATAGAGTATAAATAAATAGCACATCAAAACAATAGGTTAGCACACACCTAGATGTCGCTAGTAGTATATTAAATCGCGCATGTTACTTTTTCAATATGTTCTGCAGGATGAAATTTTGTACGTACGACACCAAACATCCAGACTCGAACAAATATCGAGTAGTTTTTGAAAACGGGAAGTATCAAGGCAACTTGATTAAACCGTACTAAATATCTTGCTTATTTTAACATTTAAAAAGATCCCATTCATAGCCTGGTTAGAGTAGGGGTAAACAGTTATTTTAGTACCACTGTGACTGACGTTCCAGTTCCAAAAAAATCACAGTGATAAATCACCGTGACTTTGTCACGTCGATCACTTACATTCTAATATCAATATTAGTTCCTGAAACTATATGATAATATGAATGTTGGCGTCTAATGAATCACTGTATTTAGAATATATTATCGATACGAACCGCGTAAATAGATGCATCGCGTTGAGTCGGATATTATTACATTAAAATTATGAGGAAAATAATTATTTTCTATGCTTTTTTTTAATCAAATAAGTTTTTTAGAGGTAAGTAGATATTTATTATAAGTTATTTTAGTATGCCACAAAAAAATTAAATTAATCGCAAAACCATTTCAATATTTAAAAAAATACATTTTACTATCAAAAATATGTTTTCAGGTTCATTGTGTATATATTTAGTGTTGATTTCATATTAAAGCCTTTGAATTATATATTTGTTTTACATCCATCTATTTTATTTTATTTTAGGTAAGTACTTATGTTTATTTTTTCATTCGTTACTTTCTTACAATAATAATAATATGTCTATCTGACCGGTGAAAATGACCGTTGCTTCCTCTATCTCACTCGCACACAAGCCGACACTACGAGGACGGCCGAAGTTAGTCGAGCGAGAGTATCGCGTTCCGTTCGTTCGAATCGCGATTACTTTTTCTGTCACGTTTTGCTGGTAAAGAGTGACTGAGTACGAGATACTAAAGAACTCGGAACGACTGTTACTTAGGAACGTAGTTCCTTCGAAAAAAGTCACAGTGATATCCATAGACCTCAGATCACAGTGATATTTTCACCGTGACGTTATTTATCAACCACCTCTAAGCCTGGTATCGAAAGAAAGTTTTAGCTGCTGATAGTGAAATGATCGGATACACAAATAGTAATTTATTATCCATCCACACTACCTTTCAGACCTCTCATTTACCTACAAGTAGTTTACAACTAAATTATTTTCAATGATACCGTATTTACTGCAATGGCATAAGAGGCCAGAGGGTCAAACTGAAAGTTTTTAAGATATTCCTTGAAATTTTCCTTCAATCGTTAATTGTAACAAAACCGTATAACGTGCCATCAACGAGGAAGATGAGTGACCTCATAAATATTGATCCGGTCATCTGATTAAACTTAGTCGGAATCCGACGAACACAACACAAAAAGGCGTTATCGTCGTTATCACTGTCGATGCGATACGACACGACACAGATACTATGGTTACAGGGAATATGGTTGAGAAGGACGACGGCTGGATCCCGCGTTAACTCGTGAACGGGTGCCGTTTGAGGGTGTTCGTCGCTTGTTCGGGGGAGGGAGACTTGCCGAATAATTGTGTATAGACATAAAGAGACACTGTAAATTTATTTTGAAAACATTAATCCCGGGAAGTTTTTTGTCAGTTCTTCTTCACGAAGGTTTTTCCGAACTGGTGGTAGAGTCATGCTTTATTTGACGTCAATAAGAACAAGTTATTGCCAATGTTGAGAAATAAATATATGAATTAGAATTTACTGACGAAATTAAACGATTAATTATTCCAAGTTCGTCGCGTGCCACGTTATCGCATCATTGTGTCTCTTTCTTAGTTCAATTCATGTAAAGTTTCGTAAATATAATAACTTTAGTTTATGCGAGGACCTGATCCGTCGCGTACTTGACGCCATTACGTCAGTTATGTTCCGCTATTTCACATGAATCAATGGATCACATTTCCAAAATTCATGCCTTTAAGGGTTTTTAAATTTCCGTTAAAGTTATTCTTAACAGCTACGAGTAAAGATTCCAATGGACATGGACGGACGTTTCCTCACATGGATAGTATTACTCGTTTGCCTGGTAAATGGAATAAAATTAATAATAATGAACTCACCCGTATCCTCATGTTTTCAGCGTCCAAATTCCTTTCATAAGTATTCGTTGTACCTGTAGAATATTGTGGGTTCCTATCGAACGCCGATATAGGCAATCCAAGTTTAGGACTCCCAACCTTCCCGTACAAGTCGTTGCATTGCTCCTCAATACATTTAGAAAACTCGATATTGTTCTTATTTTCAATATTAGTTTTATCGTCTTGGGTCTTGTCTATATTATTTTTGCAATGCACTTGATCATTATTAATCTTTTTTAGTTTCTGAGTTTCAAAACGCGAATTGTCATCGAAATTTCGAACGATGTCATCAATTTTATTCTTGTTTCTTATAGCTACGTTCGTATAGGAGCATTTTTTAGCTTCCACTGCGTTATTTTCATTTAAAACTATAAGTTTGGCTTCGTTTTTCTGCATATAATTAGGCACTGCTCTACCTCCTAAGACATCTTTAGCTGGCGTGTTGACAGTTAAAGAATTGGAGCTAAAAACCTTTGGCGATATCTCGTTTTCGTTGGTATAAAATTGGCTTCTACCCACAGTTTTCTGTTGTTTTGCGTAATATTCGAATTTTGATACTTTAGCCATGATGCTGTTTAATTTCGGTTTGGCTTCTTGGTCTGAATCAGCGTCTGACAAATCTAAGTCTCTATACGGCTTTCTGGGAGCGACCGGGGGCTTCTTTCGGGACAAATCTTTTAAAGTCATGTCTAATTCTTTATCTAGTTGTGTGAGGGATTCTTTATATCTGTTAGGGTTTTGGTAACATTGGTTATTTGGGTCTGGATGGAAGTAATCTGTGGACAAAAAAAATATTATTTATAAATGTATATTATAAGTAACGATTGTGTTTTAAAGTAAGATCAGCTTATAAACAAGCAAATTATTTATTCTTAGGTTTTAATAAATGAACTGAGATTAGAATGATGGATAAATGTTCCAATAAAAAGCGATTTTGTATTATATTACGTTGAAATCTCTATTAAAAAATCCCTTCCATTTTGACATGGGATATGGCCGAGACAACTCTAAGTACGCTTTAGAGATTTTATAATTAGTTCTTATGCAGTTAAGATTTGTAAGCCTTCTTTCTTACTTATGCCGTAGAAATATGCATAAATTAATAAAGTTCTATCTCTCTTGTACTAGGCTAATTAAAGTTTATAATATGTTTCAAACCGACTCCCTCCGAAACGGCTTACCCGGTTTTGGTGAGATATTGTTCAACTTATTTATTTATTAATTGATCCACCAACGTTTGTTTACATCAGTACATACATAAGAGTCTTATGATAAGACATATAGAAAACAGACTTAATCTAATTTCTAATTTAATTATAGGCTTGCCAACAAGGCGTACGTACATTTTTATAATTTTTATATTGTATTTAAATATTATGTGCAGCCATAGTTAGTGAAAAACACAGCGTGCACGAATATTTCACACGAGCAATTACAGTTAAAACAATCTGGAACATTCTCAAAGTGAGCTATAATAATTTTTATGTAAAAAATTTATGTATGTGTATGTATGTATGTATGTTTTACTTATGTATAATAAGTAAAACTTAAAAAAAAAAGAAAATTACAAACTGTGGCAATGCTCATAGTCAAGATTTAAAATATTGAAAATATCGGAACAAACGTTAAAATAACGAAAGCAAATAAAAAAATACCAGTAAAATGATCGTCAAAATTATTCGTAATTGTAGAAATTAATCAAATTGAAAACTTTGAAATAAAATACAAGTACCGTAACAAACCTAAATTATAGTTAGGTATATTTAAGACTTAAATCCAACAACCAAATATCAGAGTCATCAAACATTTTCACGATCGAAAAAAATTATAAATGACTTTATGTATGGAAGGGACACTGTTTAACTCATTTCAATTCTTCTTCCCTCAAAAATGTTGGAAGCTAAAACATCGCGGGCTAAAGCTTATAGTGAATATAAAATATAATCGCCGGAAGGCAATTGATGTTTTTATTATTACTAATACTTCAACCAAATTTGTACCTATTACTTAATAAATAATAATGAATAAATATTTCCAACAATCACACCACATTATCTAGCCCAAATTAAGTATCATTAAGAACTTGTGTAATGGATACTAGATAACGGATAAATAAACTTAAGAAATATATACCTAAGCACACATAGATTTTTTTTTATGTATAAATATTAGAAATAAACTTAAATAAACATACATACACATCCATGACTAGAAAGCAATAAAAAATAATTTATTTAAAATATCTGCCTCTGCCAGGATTCGAACCCG
This sequence comes from Marasmarcha lunaedactyla, assembly GCA_923062675.1. NCBI lineage: Eukaryota > Metazoa > Arthropoda > Insecta > Lepidoptera > Pterophoridae > Marasmarcha > Marasmarcha lunaedactyla. The sequence continues at coordinate 17,095,149 of OV281363.1, forward strand.
GGACCTCTGGCATGGAAGGCAAGTGTACTTACCTCCACACCAAACAGGCCGTCATACTTACATACATACATACGTCATATACTTGTATATAATATCTCTTCTTTGTAAATCTATTTTGTTATTTTTTATTGTTTTGTTGTGTGTTTATGTCAATAAATTAGTCATTCATTCATTCATTCATTCCACAATGGAGATGTCGTGCACTGGACGTCTTTCAGCTGAACGAACTAAGTATTTTCAACATAACACATACCATTATTAGTCTGGTTAGGTAAAACCGACTTCATAAGTTTCGCTTCTTCTGGGTTGTTGTACCTGAGGTAATTCGACCGGCCAATTGTGATCATGCAACCTGAAATTAGAGAGGAATATATTAATTTCATATGAACAATGCTCAAATTAGCACGTTGCTCCACGGTTGCTACAAAAAAGAATTGTAATATTATAATTTTTTGGGTATAAGACATGTGTATACAGGGTGTCTTATAACTTGCACGTAGAAACACAAATGAAAGAAGGATTGAGGTTTTCAACTTTAATAAATAAACCACCTAAGCCTAGAGATGGGCAAGCACCCGGGTTATTAACTATAATAACCCGTTTGACCCATTTCAACCCGGGTTTTTACCCACAGTAGTGGGGGGAAATAAACTGCTCTCAAATATGTTTTGTAACCGGTTTTGATAACATTACGCTGTGTTTTAGGAAATAATACACCTTTTAAACATCTTATAATAATGTAACGAGACGGTGTGAAAAGTGTTGCTCATAAAAAGAATAAATGTTACTTGAAATTACCTAGCTATTATTTGAAATGTTTAATTTAATCAGAAAATAATTAGAGAACCATACGATTATTATTGATTATTTTTATCCTTTTGAATATCTACCTGGTCTGTAAAACTCAAATATCTATAGTGGCTTTTTAGATGGATATAATTCAATTATACATCGTACCATTTAATAAGACTTTTTTAACCTTACACATTATGTTATTTTTATGTCTAACTTTACAAACCTTGATCCAACCTAGTCGGCGCCATGACAGGCAGCTGATCAATCAACGTGCTGCCATTGACAGGGTACAACGTGAGGACTCCTCTGGAGTTCTCCACGCGACAGTGGACAGGGCAGACTCCAGGGCCCAAGACGTATATGTCGCAGGTTGGGTCTGAGCCTATTGTCACTCGACCTGGAATTTGTAGATGGGTTTGATTATGTGAGTAGGGTAAAAAGTGGAGTAAAAAAGTGTCCATTAATATTTCTAAGATTGTGATGTATGATACGCGATTACACCACAACGGTTCTCAGGCTGAAGTCCATAAGGAGTGGTTAGATTCATCTCAGACTTATAGAAAATATTCTGCATAGTGATGAAAATACAGTGAATAATAATGGCTGCCGTTTTGACAAGAAAGGCGTCACATATTGTCGGAATGTGCATACTATAGGGAATTAAATGTGGTCTGGGGGATGGAACCTCTGACCAACTCCTCTTTAATTGCTCTCTCTCACCAGCTTCCTTATATGACCATCTCCCACTCCAGTTCCCCAAACCTACAAGTATCAAAACTCTGCTCTCCTGTCAAAATCCTATTATCTTTAAGGTTCTTGGAAGATTTATCCATTTGTTTAATATCCAACTATAAATATGCAATTATACTCGTCTGTGTTGTCTAAGATCTGTAAAAACGTATTTCATCCCCCTGTTTTTGTATTGTTCAAGGCAACTCATTGCTCGAGATACTGCAAGCTCTACTCAGCTGATCGCTACAAAATTATTAACCTCGTGTAGTACGTCTGTATACTAATACTTGAAACTGGCAGAAATAGTTATTGTGTAGTAACAACAGCTGATTGCCATAAAACACAAAATAATAATAATAATTGGGAATGAAATAGGGTACTTTATAGATTTCACCCTTTGTGACAGTGCTTTCTAATAAAATGCTATAACGTCACAGAAAGAAACAGCCACTGAAGTTACTGGTATGGCTTCCGGTGACAACGCCAACGATTGACAAATGGATCGCATGCTCCAATTTCGTGACAGTAGAGTTTCTCTTGTTAGGATCTCGCCTGGGGCGGTGCTAGTCTTTTCTTTTTACGCTGCCATATAATATCACGTTCATGTGGTGGTGCTCCGGTTAGAAGAAACAGCCAGTGAAATAACTTGTAGAAGCCGATTTCGTCAAAAGGATATGGTTTGCTAGAAATCATTCTATAAAGCCCTGCCGAGAATTCCTTGGCAACACCGATCAATGATGTCCATGGCCACTAAGCAACAGTTGGATCGCAAGATCGTTTCCTGAATATAATAATAATAATCACCAGCGATTTGTAATAATAAAAAAAAACAGTAAATAAACCAAAAGCAAAAATTTATTTCTCAAAATTGACAACTACTTGTTCTTATTGACATCAAATTAAGCATGACTCTACCACCAGTTCGGAAAAACCTTCGTGAAGAAGAACTGGCGAGAAACTTCACGAGTATATTTTTATCAAAATAAATTTACAGTTTCTCTTTATGTTTATACAAAATAATTCTTATCTGCATCTGTTAGCTCGGCTAGTCTCCCTCCCCCCAAGTATCCAAACGACGAACACCCTCAGAAGGCACCCGTTCACGAGTTACCGCGGAATCCAGCCATCGCCCTCCTCAACCATATAAGAGAAAAGTGATACGCCAACGATATTTCTTTAAATTCTTCGTTTTCTAAATATAAGTTACCTTGTTTAATAGGATGCAGAGTAACAGCTGTGCTCAGCCGGCCGGTGCCCAGGCTCACGAGGTGGGGAGTGTTGGTAGCCACCCTGGAATAAACAAAAATACACTGTTAATATAACAAAATTATGTAATATACGTTTGGGCAACGGGCACAAGTTACCCGCAGGAAAATGTTAAGGCCCTGGTGGTTGACATCCGGAACTCTTACATGTAATTTAACCAAAGGCTTATGGCGCGAAATTAACTGAAAGCACTTTGAACTTTATTGCTATTCCGTAAAAGTATTGACTTGTATTTCTAAAGTATTATCTTAAGACTCATGCAATATTGATTGCGTATCACACACAAGAGAAATGGCAGCTATAGAAGATAGAAATAACAAGGCAAACTTGTGAGTTTCTGACATGGCAGCAAATGCTTATAATTTCACAATCTAAAAGTATATTTAAGCACGACCCCTACGCCACAAAAATCATAACCCATGACGTAACCAGCAAAAGGTGCGCGCGAGTCACCTAAACGAGCGAAATCCCATCGTTCGCGCAGACTGAAATAACACGTGCTTCCTGAAGCGTGACGTAACTTCCTGCGGGACCAAGTAGGGTAGTTGCAAATTTGTGTCCAAGATGGCGGCGACAGAGCGCAAGCCGACCAGACGAATGTCAAACGTGGCGTCATTTATTTTGGATACGAATAAAAACAAAACTACCGATTAATATTTACTAGGTTTCGCCTACGAATAATAGAAACATTCACATTTTTTGTCAAAATATTGCTGTCGTGTTATTCCAAGTCATAATCTATCGGTATGCCGGATTTCATCCAAAGCCGTCCAGATGATTTAACGTGATTGAGTAAAAAACACACGAACATACAAACTTTTACATTTTTTACGTTATTGGGACTTTGGTATTATTCCAGCATTAATTAAATTGTAGGAGGTGTTTGGACAATTGGGGCTGTAAAATGTTAACTTATTTTAGTTGTCCTTAAAACTGTAAACTACTATATACAAGAAAGACACACTAATATAGAACTATAGAAATGGTATGCGTTCCGCGGTTCGTTACAGGCGTCCGCGTACAGTCTTGTCAGATCCCGACGACGCTGTTACAACAAGGAACGCCGGCGTTCCAGTCAGCAATAGGGCAACACGGCATTCGAGTCGCCTAACCCACCGGTGGGCCAGGCTAACGCGGCGTACGCATTCCTACTGAGTTTTTTGCTGGTTCTTTGGCAGCAGATGACCCTTCCGAACCAGAGGTAGTTTCAATATACGACGTCGTAAGCCGAGATCCGTGCCCTCTCGGGTGCCCTTAGGCGTATCGTATGTAGGAGTAGTTTAAGTTCCGGCTAAGCACTGTCAGCGCTAGGCCACGGAATCCGGTAAAATTTAAATGGCCCATAGGGCCATAAATAAACGGACCATTTCGAAAAAAAAGGTATACCCTCCGGTAACATGTGGAGAGTATGGCTTTAGAGCCATATATTCGATTTGATCACGACTTGTTCGAATCGTACCTATTTTTTTTTTTCGTTCATTTTATTAATATACATTGTGATTTATAAATTGTTAATAGCAATCCCCACACCAATACTATGGCCGTTTGCCCCCAAAGCAAGCAGTTATGGATACCTTACAGCGAACTGGGGGGAACCCAGAATAAACATACATACATATATAAATATAACCATAACCCGAGAACAAGCATCTGTGTTCATCATACAAATGAATGCACCGATCATCAAACCTGGGACCTCCAGGTGAGGCAGGGTTACTACCTACACTACCTACCTACCTCGGCCGAGTTGCAATCATATGTTTTTTTCCAAAAAACACAATTTTTTATTTAGCTTACTAGTTATCGTAATATTTGTACAAAATAACGATTTGTCACAGAAATGTCTTCCATCTTGTATATCAATATAGGACAAAGTAAATTTATCACAAAGAATATTCAAAGTTACAAAAATAGCTGAAGTGAGCACAAACTAATATAAATCCGTCAAGCAAAAATGCATCACATCTAGTATAATATTAAAACTTCAGACTAAAATCATCCTTGCACATCATAGTAATAAGAACAACATTACAACAGCCAGAAGACAAAATTAGCTTTAAGCGTAAAATTTTATAGGTAGTTAGTAAAATTTAAAACTTATTCCAACAGGAATGCGGTTTACATTTAAATGCTTCTAACAGTCAAGGGTGTTGATTTACTAAAAAAGACTGTTTATTTGAATTGGAAACAGAGTTAATTTTAGATTTATATCTGTTTTTACTTTTCTCAGGTTGTTTTATGGTTTGTGACGTAGTAACATACTTAATGTTTGACGCAAACCGAGTATCAATAACCCTGATATTGAACAAGCTGCAGAATTTTACAAATTAAAAAATCCGACTGCTCAAGTTATTTTCCCGTACAAACAACGTTCCCAAGTCACTCCCACAACTGCGAGGAATCTAACGACACCTCATATGTACAAATCCGTCCAACGGTTTAGACTGTTAGAGCGTGCCACAGTAATGTATAGATATAGGTATAAACACTCGAAAAACATAACCCTCCTTCTGGCGCAGTCGTTTAAAAAAATAGCATAATTCTCGGTTCATGGTTGTTTATATTTACATATATATGGTTTATTCCAGATCGCTGTAAGGTCATTCTTACAACAAGCTCTGCATAGTTTGGGGCCATACGATTGGTGCGTTTGTCTTGCGATTTATTATTATTTACCCTACATAATTGACAAGAACAGGTCAAGAATACAGACGTTAAGTATATGTCACAAAAACTTACGTAACATAAGCTGTTATGTGATATCTGTGTTGAACATACATGAGCCAGAAATATGATTACTTTGAGAGCAGCGGGTCTGCCCATTAGGGCAACTTTGATTTGCTCAACTTTATAATAACAGTTGGATCTTCTTCTGATCAAATGTGAAAGTGGCAACCTCTGGTGTCAGAATTAATCGAGCCGAATCTGGGTTCAACAGGCTGCTGGCGTGACTTCACGACTGTTATAAGGGACAACAGGAGAGACCAGCGCTCCAGTTGTGAAGCCACTGTCGCCCGTCCTAGGTCTACCGCATCGACAGTGAAAACTGATCGGCCTTGAAGCCGGCTTGTGTGTGTGCAGAGTTCTTTAGACCAGAGCTTGCGTGTATTCTGAAATATAACACAGTATACTAGCCAGTGGATGACGTAGGATGTGTTCTGAAATATAACCCGAAATAAACCGGCCAGTGCGCTGACGATTATAGCTAATTTTCACTGACTATATACTTTTCCAAAATCTATAAATGCAGTTCAGAATATCTCAAAAAGTTATGAATGGTATTCTAGGAAACTTTTCCCGTGACTAGATCAGATAATACTTGCCCTTGCTGTCCCGTTTCAAAAATCCACCTTGAACATGCAGGTATCCATATCAAAAGCTCTACTTACATTGGGGCCATACAAAATTCAAAATATTTCAGTTCATCATAGGTCAAAAAATCTTCTTTTACATCATCTTCATCGAGATTGCGTTAATACAACTTTACTTCGGCTTTTGAAAGTTGTTACGGGTAGAGTGAGAGGAACAAGACCTCTCGGCGCTCGTCTATGAAATACTCGGGGTATAGAAGAACAACTTGACGACTACAAGAAGAAACACACACATGACAGCTAATCGTGCGTGCCGGTGAAATGCCGCAGCCCAGCTGTTTACACTGTATGTATATTATTTTTCACAAGCAGAAACAGAAATAGCCTGTCGGGATTTCAGTCTCACGTGTCGTGTTACAGTTAGTTGTCCAGTTTTCAAAATGTTTCCCGATTACTGGAACAAAGGCATTGAAATGAAATGAAATGAAATGAAATGAAATGAAATGAAATGAAATGAAATATTTATTTCTCAACATTGACAATTACTTGTTCTTATTGACGTCAAATAAAACATGATTCTACCACCAGTTCGAAAAAAACCTTCGTGAAGAAGAACTGGCAAGAAACTTCACGGGTATATTTTTTTCAAAATAAATTTACAGAGTCTCTTTATGTCTATACAAAATTATTCTTTTCTGCATCTGTTAGCCCGGCAAGTCTCCCTCCCCCCAAGTATCCAAACGACGAACACCCTCAAACGGCACCCGTTCACGAGTTAACGCGGGATCCAGCCATCGCCCTCCTCAACCATATTAGAGGGAAGTGAGCGACCCGTCACCCGACGCTACCATAAGAAGACGTACTTTAGTGACAATGACGCTTTAGATATTCATCGGGACGAAGAACTCATCGCACAAACAGACACATTACACATGCTTTGTTACAAATACTAGTACAATCCTGTTAATGAGGGAATTATACCCAAGGGCTTTTATCATCCAAATAATCGGATAGTTTATAATATGCTCTAGCACACAACTTCTCCTTTATAGTTTCTTTGAATTTGTCAACAGGAAGACCTTGGATATCCTCAGGAACCTTATTATAAAAGCGTATACATTGACCCATGAATGAGTTAGTGACTTTATGAAGCCTGCTATTATGAGCTGCCAGCATATTTCTTCCTCTTGTGTTAACATTGTGCAGATCTTTTTTTCTTTTGAACAAGGTTATGTTCTTTTTAACATACATTAAATTTTCTAAAATATATTGTGAATGGAAGGTAAGAATATTTATTTCCTTAAATTTACTTCTAAGTGACACCCTTGGACCGAGCTGATAGATTGCGCGAACAGCCCTTTTCTGCAGAATAAATATAGCATCGATGTCGGCAGCACTCCCCCACAGCAGAATACCATATGTCATGAGGCTGTGGAAGTAACCAAAATAGACTAATCGAGCAGTTGTTTCATTTGAAATTTGTCTAATTTTTTTAACAGCATATGCGGCAGAGCCAAGCCTTTTCGCTAAACCATCAACATGCGGTCCCCACTGCAGTTTGGCGTCTAAGGTTATGCCCAGAAATACAGTTGAGTTTACAGGAGTCAGTTCCTGGCTCTTAACTACAATGTTTGTGTTTACCTGTTTGACATTTGGCAATGTAAATTTAACACATTTCGTTTTTTTTTCATTGAGGAGCAAATTATTAGCTGAGAACCACTGCTCTGTGTTGGAGATGCATTTGTTCACCGCTCGATAGTCAATTTCATGTCTTTTGATTTTAAACAAGAAGGAAGTATCGTCAGCAAACAATATGACCTCGCATTGATTCTTAACGACCGATGGCAGATCATTAATATAAACTAAAAATAGGAAAGGACCAAGAACTGAGCCCTGGGGCACACCCATTGTCACTGCCGATCCTGATGATTTTTCTCCATTTATTGCAACTTTCTGTTTTCTATTAGAAATATATGATTTAATCAAGGCAAGCGCTCGGTTTTTAATGCCGTAATGGTGTAGTTTCATGAGTAGAGTAGTATGATCCACACAGTCGAACGCCTTGGACAAGTCACAAAAGACACCAATAGCATCACACGACTCCTCCCAGGCGCTGAATACGTGTTTTATGAGCTCAACACCGGCATCGGTTGTTGAGCGACCCCGCGTGAAACCAAACTGCTTAAAATTCATTAAACTATTACCGTAAAAATGAGAAAGTAATTGATTTAAAATTAATTTTTCAAAAATCTTACTGAGCGTTGGTAGTATAGATATAGGTCTAAAATTATTAGGGTCAGACATACTACATGCTTTGAATATTGGAATGACCTTACTCAATTTCATTAAATCAGGAAAAACACCATTATCAACACAGTCATTAAATATACTGGCTAAGTACGGGGCTATACCATCAATGACAGATTCAATAATTTTAACAGAAATCCCATCTAAATCGGCAGTATTTTTTACTTTAATGCTTTTAAATGCATTTAAAACTTGTGGAACAGTAACATGTTTAAAAATACAATCAATATTGCATGAATTTACATTTTCCGTTAGCAGTGACTGTGCAAGAGTGGAACATGAATTAATACTCGAAGTAGTTGACAAAGGGATGGCTGTAAAAAAATTTTCAAATGCTTCAGCAACTTCTTTGTCAGTTGACAACACTTTATCATTAATTTTTAAATTATATTTGGTGTGTGGTTCTTTTGCTCTCCCAGTTTCCTGATTAATTATATTCCATGCAGTTTTTGAAATGTTAGTACTATATTTAATTTTATTATTAATGTAATTAGATTTAGCTACACTGCAAACTCGTTTAAATAATTTTGAATACTTTTTAACATATTCATAAAATGTCTTATTATGATTATAAGTTCTTTCACTGTACAATTCATATAATCTATTTCTACTTCTGCATATTCCCACTGTTGCCCAGTCACTAAACCTAAATAAATTATTATTTATACATATTTTCTTTTTTTTAAAAACAGAGTCATATTCATTTCTAATTATATTATGAATAGAGTTATATTGAGTAATAGGATCTGCACAGTAATCTAATTTAAATGTTTTTTCAAATACATTTTTCCTAAATGTTTCAAGCCGTCTCTCATTCATGGGTATAAAGGTAATTTCTCTTTTTAAAGTCTTTTTTAGCCCAATATCAAAAGTGGCCAACTGCCCACTATGATCTGATTGTAGTTTATTAATTACTGACTTTGTACATGGCATTAAATTTGTAAAAATGTTATCAAGACATGTGGCTGAGGTCGCTGTGATTCGCGTAGGCTCTAAGAAGAGATTTTTTAGGTTGTAACAATTAAAAAGATTCAAGAATTTCATTCCAACGGCAGCCTACGATAGGCAACGCATCAAATCCAAATTCAAATTCAAATTCAAATATTTATTTCTCAACATTGACAATTACTTGTTCTTATTGACGTCAAATAAAACATGATTCTACCACCAGTTCGAAAAAAACCTTCGTGAAGAAGAACTGGCAAGAAACTTCACGGGTATATTTTTTTTCAAAATAAATTTACAGAGTCTCTTTATGTCTATACAAAATTATTCTTTTCTGCATCTGTTAGCTCGGCAAGTCTCCCTCCCCCCCCCAAGTATCCAAACGACGAACACCCTCAAACGGCACCCGTTCACGAGTTAACGCGGGATCCAGCCATCGCCCTCCTCAACCGTATTAGAGGGAAGTGAGCGACCCGTCACTTCATTAATCGATCATCAAAAAATAACAATATACTTAATCAATAACATCTACGATTAACGATGTCTATGGACACGGATGTCACCTACCATGCTCGTTTAGCGGCTATGACTAAGTCAAAAAAATATCAATAAAATTTAATTTTTCAAACCAATACCAACTAAAAACCCCTCAACTGAGAATGCATTTACGCAATGTAAAAAATACAGAATTTAAAGACTTAATGTAATAATAACTCGGCTGTAAGTGCATTACGTGTAGCAATGCCATAATTATTACATTGCCATACCAATTACTCGACGGCAGTAAAACACGAGGTTTTTCAAAGCTTATATTTATGTAATATAGAGCAGTTTTTGCTTGGATCCGGTTTCACTGAGAGATGTCAGAAGCCTATTGTTTCCAGGGGCGGGTTGATCAAGTCTGACACTAGAGGTTTCCAACTCACACGATTAAAATATTTAGTCATAAATATGACAATTTAAAAGTAAGAAATTTTATACTTTGTCATTATACACATTAGAAACGGAGCTAAATATAGACAATATAATATTTAACAGTAAACTATGGGTATATTACACCAATCGATCGATGGTAGAATGGAATAGTCGATGTCGATCGATAGTTTCTACTAGACCAATCGATCGATCGATGCCATCGCTTGATGGTAGAACGGAATTGTCGATGTCGATCGATAGTTTCTACAAGACCAATCGATCGATCGATCCCATCGATCGATCGATCCCATCGATCGTTGGTAGAGTGGAATAGTCGACGTCGATTGATAGTTCCTACTACACCGATCCATCGATGCCATCGATCGATGGTGGAATAAAACAATCGACGTCGATCGATGTTTGCTTATAGTCTTATTCGGATGACAAATCTTTCCAAGTACATATTTCACCCAATCACAACACAGACAGTAACGTAACCTTTACAATTACGAATTTCTCATTGGCTAGTATATTATGGCAGTAAGTCGATACTTTCATAAACTAACCTGAACGTCATCGATTATACAAATAATTATAATCGAATTCAATTCTATGGACAGCTTAGCAGTAAATAATCGAAACTTTTCAGTGTAAATAAATATTGACTCTTGCACAGAACGCTTTTGAATATATGACTAAGCAAAGGTAGGTAGGTACCTATATTTATCTATCGTATTTGGCTTTACTTGACAAGATCGTATTTTACTTTAAATATAAATATATTCTAATCACGCTGCTTGTTTCCACACAATAGGTAATTGGTGAGCAAATAAAATATGTACTTTGTGGGCGCGGCTCGTTGTATTCGGCGAATTAAAAAAAGGTTGGCCCAAGGCACATTGTTCTTTACACAGATGTTTTAGGGGCGCTGCCGAACTGCTCCAGCCGGCACGTTCATGTCGGCTTTTGTTGTATGATGAGGCCGGCCTGAGACATCCTCAGTTATTCGGTAAGTGCCGATCGGGTAATTAGTCCTTTCAATTTTTTATTAGGTATATGTTTTATACATTTATAGTTATATTATGTATTTCCTATTAATTGAAGTATTTTTTAACTATTTTTTTTCATTGCTTTCGCAAGCTCCCTACAAATATAAAAATGTTAATGTTAATATCCCAATATAAATGTGTTGTTCGACTTTGAAACTGTTATACGATATCATGTTAGTGTATATTGATATATAGTGTATATAAGATATATTGTAACCTTAGTATTAAGTCACTATTGTATAACGAAGCTGTTGGTTGTCTAATAAATAAATAAGTAATAAAAATAAATAATATACATGTAGACTTATTCGGCTAGAATCCCGAACACCCGGTTGCCGACCGTATTTTCCCAGCGTTCATCTACAAATTCCATTTCCCAATGCCAAATGATGCTGGCGCAAAAAATTAAGAAAAATATTTATTTTTGTTTTGTTGTTCATTCCTTATAGTAAATAAACATAGGTTAGATATTGTAACATAATTTTTTTCCTACTTGTATATACCTACATGGAAATAATGTTTTTCTGCATATTCGACTAGCGACCCGACCCAGCGCCGGGCACGGTCCGTGCGGGTTATAGAGCAATATACTTACATTCCTGGTCTGTCGTGGCGGGGGGTCGCCTCAGACTGACGTCATGCCCTCGTACTTTAGGGTGAGACACCACGTGAAACAAAACCAACGCAAACGCAAGCTTCCATGACAACACTACAAATTAAACTTATCAAAATTTGGTTCCCAATAGTAAGCTAATCGTGAAACATACCACCACAGACGTTCCTGTAGACCTATAAAAAAGGAACAATTCTATCATACATTATACTGTTATATTTCTAAAGAGTAAGACAGCATTTTCGAAATTGAAAGCTCTCGGTCGACTTGATTTCTTCCGACATCTGAAACAATTTATCGTCATAACATAAAAGTACGTATAAACAGGTATACAGTCATTTGACAGAAAACAAATAACAAAGTTTCGTTTGAAAAACAACATTTGATAAAAGTATACTTGATAATCATTTTACAAACTATTGTTTGATAAACTACTCATTAGACAAAATATTTACTAAAAAAAATTACATTATGCCAAAACATCATTTCACAAATTGATTATTTTTTTAAACTACATGCTACATGCATTTAACGCTCGCTCCGCTTGCTTTCTTTCTGGTCGCATGCATGGAGCATGGTGCGACAGGACCAAATTAAGTACTATTTCCAGCTTTTCGCTAAAAGCGACTTTGGTTCAATTTGGTTGGTTCAACAAGGTGTTTTATAACTAATATCTTAACAATTGAAATGTTTCCTAAGTAAAAGTATTTTGTCAAATGATTAGTTTTTCAAACGTTGTTTGTAAAATGATCTTTTGTCTTACGTTTTTTGTCAAACAATAGTAAACCGTATAAACCTGCCTCTTGAATCGCTCTATCTCTTGATGAAACCCGCATTAAAATCCGTTGCGTAGTTTAAAAGATATAAGCATACACAGTTACAAACGGCGGGAAGCGCCTTTTAAAACCAGGTAAAGGTAATGAATCGTACCATCTCGCAAAACTTAGGGAACCATTTCCCTACAGTTTATTTGATTTATATTTTTTGGACGCGATTGTACCACGCGGAACCTTTAGTAATTTTACATTTTAAACCGACTTAACCCAGACTCAATAGATTTCTTTTTGTTCTAACGACGTCTTCTGAATACGCGTCTGCTGTTACTGAAGGTTTTAGTGAACTTCCGTCTTACAGTTAATAATAGGTCTTTACCTATAAAACTGCCGTTTTAGCCGTACTGGCCATTTCAAATGAAAATATTTTTTTTTTGACTGATAATTCTAATTTCAAATTAATTTTATTTGACAAACATGGAATTCTTTTTCTAAAATCGTCATTTGTTTAATAGTTAGTGTTTTGTTTTCAACGCATTCGAACATTTTTCGTCATCATGGATAAGTTAAAAATTCGAGTAATTATGGAGTATGAGTACCGTCGTGGCAGCAAAGCGGCACAAGCGGCACGCAACATCAACGACGTTTACGGAGCGAACACTACAAACGAACGCACCACCCGTTATTGGTTTACCCGCTTCCGTTCTGGAAATTTTGACCTGAAAAATGAACCCCGTGGTCGTCCGAAAACTTTGGTCGACAATGACGAATTCAAGGCAATTGTGGAAGCTGATGAAACTCAATCCACGCCTGAATTAGCAGCAGCTTTCGAAGTTAGCATCAAAACAATATTGGTCCATTTGCGTCAAATTGGCAAGGTAAAAAAGCTTGACAAATGGGTACCCCACGAACTCAATGACCGCCAGCGCGAAGTACGCGTGGAGACGTGCCTTGCACTGCTCAGCAGGCATACAAATGAAGGAATTCTGAACCGCATTGTTACTTGTGACGAGAAATGGATCCTGTTTGACAATCGTAAGCGCTCAGCAAGTTGGTTGGACCCTGGTTCAGCACCCAAACAATGCCCTAAACGAAAACGCGGGTGTAATTCATCACAGCTTCTTGCCAAACGGGACAAGCATTCCTGCAGATGTGTACTGTGAAGAACTGAACACAATGATGGAGAAGCTCGCACGTCTCCAACCAGCTTTGGTCAATCGTTCGGCTCCACTGCTCCTGCACGACAACGCGCGACCTCATACTGCACAGCAGACGGTCTCCAAGCTACAAGAGTTGGGGTTGGAAGTTCTCCGTCATCCGCCGTACTCACCAGACCTTGCGCCTACAGACTACTACTTTTTCCAGAATTTGGATAACTTCTTGGCGGGAAAAAAATTCAATACCCGAGAAGCAGTACAAAATGCCTTTGAAGAATTTGTTGCCTCCCGTCCAGCTGATTTCTTCAAGAAAGGCATCAATAAGCTACCAATGCGTTGGCAAAGATGCATTGATTGCATGGGTGATTATTTTGATTAATAGAAATAAAAAATATATAAAAAATTACGCTTCATTTATTTCGTGAAAAACGGCAATTTCATAGGTAAAGACCTAATATAAGCATACTTAGTAAATTTACTGTGAGTGAAGAATTGGAACATTGTAAAGCGGGCGTTATGTACCACACGACAAGTCACATACTAGCTTGATATGTAGATGCAAGAGCACAATATTTGAGCATAACGTAGCCAGATAAAACAGCATGAACGACATAAGTATAACCTAAATAATATTATAAATGTGAAATTAAGTTTGTCCGTTTGTTCTTATACGCCTGGACTTACAAATCTCACAGTTATGAAATTTACTATTTTGAGTAGTGAAATTAGATTTTAGTTTTACTTTACCTTCAAGTATTTTAGGTTTAATAATAATAATAAATTTCTTAACTGTGGCAACTAGGCCCACTTGTCAATATACAGAAGCTTGAAAACTATGTTAGTTTTAGAAAAATGATCTGCAAATCCTAATTCATCAAAATTCACACATATATCAACTTCCCAACTAAGCGGTCTATTACGTACAATACTTGTTGACACACGACAATAAAATGAACCACGAAATCCAAAGCAGGTTTATGTCAATACCATTTCAAAACAAATTTGTCAATTAAATAATAAATTAAGACTGTGATGGCGGTAAAGCAATTTAGGTTCTTTTTTGCAAAAAAAAACGCAATTGGTTATTCCACGACTGCGTTTGAACTATTGGTTAAAAATGTTTTACAGTTTTATATAAAACAGTTTTATCCTTAAATCCCGTTATATGGAAAAATGTCATATTGCATATACATTGTCTATCAGGGGAACAGAAACTCCGACAGCCTTAATACCCCACTGCAGGGACTGATGTCCCACACCCAACTAAGGGGTGGTATTAGGCAATTTAGGGAATAGAAGTGCGGAAGATAAATATCATTCGAAAAAAAAAACAGCACTTTTCCAGAGGGATATGCGAGCGAAGAATGATAGAGTTTGGATAAGACTTCCCTATTTGTCACCTATACTGTCTTCAATCTGTTTACAACTAATCGACGGCCGAATACAGGAGTGGAAAGTTGCCTTGTCTCATACGCCGGAGGTCCCAGATTCGAGTCCTGGTCGGGGCATTCATTTGAGTGATGTTTGTTCTCGGGTCAGGGTTGTTTATATTTATATATACAGAATGTTTATCCATAACACAAGCTCTTTTGTCTGCGGATTCATTATATTCATATATTTGCTTGCTATCGCTGGTACGTAATAAGCCTACCGAGTGAAACCACGCGGGCCGCCTAGTACTAAGTAAATAACAAGGTATACATTATCGCTACACACCTAACTTAATGTAAAGATACAACTTAATATGATGTAAGCTACACAGTTAAGATGCGGAAGAAAACAATACGTTTGAAACTATCCATATGGGTGGTAAGATGTTGCTTCCTATGTTGACTGTTCGACGACCGAGTGGCGTAATTAGTAGCCCCGCCTCATACGCCGAAGGTTCCAGGTTCGAGTCCTGGCCGAGGCATTCATTTGTGTCATTAACATGAATGTTTGTTCTCAGGTCACGGTGCGTTGATATTTATACATGTAGGTTTACTTTGGTTTCCCCCACCAGTTCGCTGTATGGTCACCCACAACACAAGCTCTGCTTACTTTTGGGTCACACAGCTGGTGTGTTCGACTGGGGATTTATTATTATTACTATAATTATTATTACCTACTATTACAATAAAACTACCTAACAATAGATCCCAAGTTAGTTTCATACTAATGTAAGAAATGTGAAAACTTTCGTTGAAGGACGTTTGTAAGTGTTTTACGAAAACAATAACTGAACTCATTTGTATGAACGTTGTCATGTTTACAGTAGGTGAATAAGCGAAAACTTGTGTTTGAAACATGAAAAGAAAAGTAAAAATACAATCAACGTAGTAAATTGAACCATTTTTGAGGTCGCTACCAGATATAGCTTAAAAGCTTATTTGCTTAGATTTAAGAGTATACAAATATAAAAATAAAATAAAAGAAATGTCCCAAAATGCAAGGAGTCTGGGCCAGGTCTTTGTACACTTTATCAAAAAAATAGTTTAAGATGCTTAGAACACTTTTTGATTGTTAAATTGTTATTAAAACACTTTGTTTATTGGTAGGAAAGGAAATTGTGCATTATTAGTGTGCAACACAAACAAAAAACATCATGGCGGACGTCAAGTGTTTACATTTTGTTTTGTGTATTGAGTAGTATCGATGACTGGTTGCCATTAAGTCCAAAGAATTGAATTGAATTGTTTTGTGTATTTATCTTTTCAGTTGTAAAGTTAAAAAGAAACCGAAAGAAAGAACTCAAGCGCAACGAACAATCAAACACTCAGGAGACAACTATCGATGTGATGTGAGTGAGTGTGCTGTGAGGGAGGTGGCTGTCCCCTCTGCGTAGTGAACTAACTTCACTTGACAACTTCCTGCCATAGAAAAGACTCATTGTCAATGTTGCCCGCTAAAACGAACACATTTCTTTCTTACCATCTAACTACTAATTAAATCAAATTATTTGTATTTTTCCTATAATTACCATTTATTATTACAATTTTTTAGATGGTGTACAAAGACCTAGCCCACGTTGTGACATTTCTTTTATACATAAATTATCCAAAAAAAACAAGCACCAATTTTATATACGGTAGATTACATTTTTTCTAAATGCCATGGCAAAAACCAAATGTCTGAACTCGTTCTCTAACGACACGACCTGCAACAGGCCTGAAAGATTCTTGTCAGAAAATGTCAGTTACCAGGCATCATCACACAACGCAGAGCCCTTTATTAAAACTTTAAATGACGTCATGAAATTCTTCAAGATAATCCAACATGGCGTTTTGTGTTCAAAACATGGCTTATCTAAGAGTATAAACTGACTGTATAATGCAGTTATTTGTAGTGGTGATATAACGATTAATATAATATATCATAATATATCGGATGTGTGTTAAACATTTCAAAATCTATTTTTGCAATGGCCTTTTAGGTTCCGGATTGGTTTAACAAGATTGAGTTTAAATAACAATAATCCAGAAATGAATAAATCCACAGACAAACACACCAAGTCTATGGCCCCAAAATAAGCAGAGCTTGTGTTATGGATGACCGAACGATGATACAGCGAACATAACCCAGAATAAACATACATATATAATTATTTATAAACAACCACGACCCGACAACAAACAACTATTCATCACACGAATAATGCCCCGACCAGGACTCGAACCTGGGACCTACGGCGTTTGACGCAGGGCTACCACCCACTTCGCCACTCTGTAATATTATTAATTATATAATGACTGGACTTTTGCCAAGAATTGTAATAATTAATAACAACGCAGGACAATCACATAAAACCCTTGCCTTAAGGCCGCATCATCGTCACTTTAGATAGTGGACTTACATTCGCGGTTCACATAAAACGAGTCCGGGACCGAGCCGCCTTCGTCATGTCAATTTGTAAGAAGAGTATAATGTCGCTTAGAAATAAGCTTACACTTTACAAAACTTGCATCCGCCCCATCATGACATATGCCAGTGTGGTTTTCGCTCACGCCAGCAAGTCGAACCTCAATCACTTGCAGGTTATACAAAAATAGGTTCTTACGCAAATGCGTCGGGGCCCCGCCCTATGTCCGCAATTTAGATCTGCATAAAGATCTCGAGCTGCCCACTATTGCCACGTTGATGAAGTTGGTGTCTAGACGCTACTTCGACAACGCTCCCTACCATCCCAACCCGCTGGTCAATAAGTCAGCTGACTACACAGCCAACCCAGACGCGCCGGTTCGTTACAGGCATCCACGTACAGTCTTAACAGAACCCGACGACGCTAATACAACAAGGAACGCCGGCGTTCCAGTTAGAAATAGGGCAACACGGCATTCAAATCGCCTAACCCACCGGTGGGCCAGGCTAACTTCCAAACCAGTGGTCGTTTCAATATACGACGTCCTAAGCCGAGGTCCGTGCCTTCTCGGCCTGGCCCTTGCGGCTCGTGCCTTGCCCTTAGGAGTATCGTATGTAGGAGTAGTTTAAGTTCCGGCTAAACGCCCTCAGCGCTAGGCCACAAAGCCCGGTGAAATTTAAAAGGCTAATAGGGCCATAAATAAACTGTCCATTTCGAAAAAAAAGCCGCATACAGACATCAGTTAGGAAAAGCGCACCTAAGTGCAAAAATAGCGAATTTTTTTTTATCAACATTTTGTTTGGCTCTAAATTCGCTTAGCGCTCCGTAACCATTTGACGTTCTTGAGAACAAATCAGAAAGAGGAATCCATTTGTTTCCTCAGAAGTCATCGATAAACTTTGAAATTACTAAAACGTTCCTAGTAATTAAAAAATTCTTCCTCTAATGGATAGCTACTTTATCCAGGCACACGATGGGCTACATTTTGTGCAAAAATTCCCGTGAGTCACGTGGGATCAGAAACCCAGCAAGCTACTAATATTTAGCAGATTAAACGGACTTCTTTCTAATAGCATTATTCGCCTCAAAATATCTACATTGCCTTCTAAATTACTAAGTCAGCCACAATTTACGAGCGTCTGAACGATACTATCTTAGCCACTAAAATGTGTCGCATGATGTTTTTGCTATTAAATTTTGAATTATCATCAAATTTCGATTATGACGCTTCGCCGGGTGCTCCCGCACCACGCTCGCTCCGCTCGCTCGGCTCGCGCATGCGATAATTAACCTAACCCAAATTTAACTACTACACTTTCCATAGGATATTTAGTAGGCGTTGCAAAAAAACGAATTAGTGTATTAGAGCTATCTCATTTTCCCGTGGCTTAGTTATAAAATTAGAAGTTTGATCACTTGGCCAATAAAGAAATCTGCGGCTTGACTTCTAATTTCCCTAATTATAACAGCAATTGTAATAAAATAAAGTGAGAACTATGAAAAGAGAATTATCTATATGAATAGCACTTAGATATTATAAACGAATAGTTTTCGGAAATGTTTTCTCGTTAAAACGAGCACGTACAGTCGATTCGCATTCGAATCCCGTGCAGTGTCGTCGTCCCCTAGTAAGCGAGCGCCTACACAAGACCGAACAAAGTACAAACGATTCTCGCCCTTAGCGCGGGCCACCGCAGAGCGTACCTAATTATAGAAAGTTCAGTTAAAATGTCGGCACTAAATAGTTACATCGCTTTTCTGTGAAATTACAGGAAACCCAACTTAAAGAAACTGCACAACTTTCAGCGACTAGGAAATGAGTAATAAGTTACTTTGAAATAATGGATTATTTGGTTTTTAATGTTCCCGTGAAACAACAGCAATCAGTGGTTGTTGAAATCTCCTCTGGGGCGGTACAGTTCTTCCTAACTCAACCGCCTCCGCATCCACGTCATCCGTATAGTAATTAATAGGTCTAGACGACCGAGTGGTGTAGTGGTAAGTAGCCTTGCCTCATACGCCGAAGGTCCCAGGTTCAAGTCCTGGCCGGGGCATTCATTTGTGTGATGAACATAAATGTTTGTTCTCGGGTCATGGTTGTTGATATTTATACGTGTATACATTCTGAGTTTCTCCCCAGTTCGCTGTATGGTCATCTATAACACAAGCTCTGCTTACTTTGGGCCCATACAGTTGGTGTGTTTGTCTGGGGATTTATTATTATTTTTTTGTGTTATATAGCAATCAGCTGTTGTTACTGCATAATAACTATTTCTGCCAATTTCAAGTGTAAGTAAAATTAAAAAGTGTTAATTTTAGATTAATACATTGCTTTCAAGACATGTGTCGGCTCCAAATATCCGTATAATTTAGCAGCGTGTGTCTTGCATTATGACATTCTGACAGAGGAATATTCAGGCTGCAATCCTTAAAACGCACAATGCCGTATGTCAGCTCAACGGTCAAATAACAAGCGACTCTGTTCTATACTCCAGAGTATTCAAGTTTTGAAACAATCTTCACCAATCTTGTCAAAATTGGGAGCCGTACAGTTATCAAATGCAATTAAACTTTCGCCAGCGTTTACTTTTACCGGTAACCAGTATTCAAATTCAAATATTTATTTCTCAACATTGACAATTACTTGTTCTTATTGACGTCAAATAAAACATGACTCTACCACCAGTTCGGAAAAACCTTCGTGAAGAAGAACTGGCAAGAAACTTCACGGGTATATTTTTTTCAAAATAAATTAAAGTGTGTGTTTATGTCTATCCAAAATTATTCTTATCTGTTAGCTCGGCAAGTCTCCCCCCTCCCCCCAAGTATCCAAACGACGAACACCCTCAAACGGCGCTCGTTCACGAGTTAATGCGGGATTCAGCCAGTGCCCTCCTCAACCATATTAGAGAGAAGTGAGCGACCCGTCACCCGACGCTACCATAAGAAAACGTACTTTATTGATGTAGTGGGTTTGTGTCAAGTTATTCCCTGTGATACGTGTTACGTCCATATTTATAAACACAACTAGTAGTTGCGCCCGGTTTCACTAGCGTAACGCCTGCCAGTCATTAGTTCATAAAACATAGCATATGTTTTTCATGATTAATTCAATACGATTATAATAACAGTGGTTGTTATTTGCAGGTTATTAATGTTGGGGAAGTATATATTTGTTTGTTTGTGTAAGTTTATTAATGATTAAGAGTTACACAAGATAAATTTATATCGTATTTAAGTTTTTTTTTTCCACGAATTTTTCTGATGTGGCCATAATCCAAAGCGTAAAATCGTGCAGATGTCATGACTATGTCATAACTGGAGGAGAAGGCTTCCAAACTTCCGTAGAAGGTGGCGAAATACACGCTCAGAGAAAAAATCTTTATCTCTATTACAGTTCAATCAAATTTAAATATTTATTTCTCAACAAGAACAATTACTTGTTCTTATTGACGTCAAATAAAACATGACTCTACCACCAGTTCGGAAAAACCTTCATAAATAAGAACTGGCAAAAAACTTATAATTTCAAAATAAATTGACCGTGTCTCTTTATGTCTTTACACAATTATTCTTATCTGCACCTGTTAGCTAGTCTCTCAACTGTCTCCTCCCAACTATCCAAACGACGGCACCCGTTCACGAGTTAACGCGGGATCCAATCATATATAATATCATAATTTAAATAACACTTATAAAGCATTATCGTTTTTTTTTTGGTTCCCCTCCACGGAGAGGGCAGGAGGAAGTAAAAATCGCGCGCGATCGGAATTATGTGGGACTCGTCACTCCGAGCCTACCAGAGCCTCTACCCACTATAAAACCCCCTGAACGACTCGTGCAGTTTTTTGCCTCACAGCCTTCATCTGAGCGACGACCAATTGGAGAAAGAGGCCGCGCTAGCGGGGCCCAGAAGGGTCACCCGCTGGGATTACATAGCACTGAAAGTAAATTCATAGCACTGAAGGTGCACAAAATGAAAATTAAAAGTTGAATTAATTCGAATTCACATTAGAATTAGAAGTTGCGGCCTGAAGGGCTTCGAGATCTAGCGTCAGCTGCGTCGCTACGTTCGTGTGTCTATTTCTCGGTCTAGCGACTTTGAACTTCGAATTTAAGACAGGGGTAGTATACGAGCCTGAATCTCGAACTAGAGGATTGGGATGGGTTTCGGAAGCGCTTGAAAAACGCTTCCGAGAGTGTTTTGAGGTGTTGTTGCACTGTAGGCAGTTCAAGATCTGTGTGCAGGTCCGCGTTATGCACGTACCACGGTGCGTTTGTGGCCCTGCGGCAAAAGAGATTTTGAACTACCTGCAGTTTGTGCAGGACGGAGGGTTTGGCGTGGGCAAAGATTGGCGAGACATATGACGGGTCTAACGCAGGTCTTATAAAGCGTACGTTTATTTCGTAAATACATTTTACTTTTTCTAAATTATATAGGCGGCCTAAGTAAAAACGGGCGAGTTTCGTTACTCTATCGACGTGTGGTTTGAAAGAAAGCGTGTGGTCTAAGGTGACGCCTAAGTATTTGGTACTGCGCTTCCAGGGGAAGGGAATGCCTAACATTCGGATGTGGAGATTGTAATCGGCGATACGACGGTGTTTGCAGTCGAAGTAAACCGCGGAACTCTTGTCTGGGCATTATCGTAAGCAGATACCTAGTCGTATATTAAACCGCAATGCACCTACTGATAAACATTATTACCGCAAAAATTACATGGCGTATTAACAAACGGATGATAAATTATATTTTGTGTTGAGGGCAGTAAAATCACATGTAGAATAACAGCAAGTTGGTTTATTCATGACTGCCAAAACTGGCCGCCGTCGTTAATTCTCAAACAAAGGAAATATTACCATTAAGGTTCAATAAATTTACAATAACTAAGGTTGTGCGGTATATTTTGGCCGTACTTTTTTTGAAAGCTCTAAAGGTACAAGAAATCGCGAAACAACACCCGTCAACAACGTCCCTCAGCTACGAATTTTCTGGAAAAGTTGAAAATGGCCGAGATATTGAGAAAACAGTTCCCGCCATAAAATCATCATGGCGGCTAGCGCAGCGGTTGAATTCGGTCGCGATTTTGAATTCACACTCTAGGTGGTCAACGGTGGTGAAATGATATTTTGTCCTAGAACTATTTCGGGTTTAGACACTTACCCGAGTGGGTTATTTTGATATACCATTAACATTACAAAGTAGCCAATAACTCAAGTATCACAATTCATAATAATTGCAATCCCATAATCTCCTACAACTCGACACCGCTGTTTACAACGCACTACAAGATACAATACACGCGATCATGTATACAATATGTATATTGTGCGATATGATATCTCTACCCTAGGGTATCAAATTATAATTTATACAATATACGTGTATCATATTTAATACAGGATTCTGAAACCTATACTATTATTACTATAAGACGAAATATTTATATGTTTGTTATTAATGGATCTCTGTTATCCAAACGAATTGAGAATCGTATAAACAAAAATGATCAATTTAAAATACCCTCGACTGACTAACGGTTCGACCGTTTTTCATTAAACGCAGTTAACAGCAACTGCGATTCATTAAAGAAAAGAAATTCACGAAAATTTGCCGATTTATAAGATACATGCGATGAGACAGACTCATAGATACCCATCTGTTTCCGTCAGTGGTTACGTAAATAGAAAATGCAATTCGTGAAGTCTCTTGCCAGTTCTTCTTCACGAAAATCTTTCCGAACTGGTGGTATAGTCATGCTTTATTTGACGTCAATAAGAACAAGTAATTCTCAATGTTGAGAAATAAATATTTTCAGATAAAGAAAAACGCCCTTAGATATAAGTTTTAAACTTGTTTTTAATGAATTTCACCAATACTCTAATAAAAGCAATTTCTTATATAATCCATTCTAATTACTCCAATAGTAACTGTACACTGGCTTCACAGTTAGCGCTCCATTGACTGCGGTGTCAACTTTAACCCTGGGTTACCTGACCAGGTGTTGACTTCACGTTGTAACTTCGATTGGATGATTATTGCGGTTACAATTTTATATGTATGCTATTACCCGCGATTTCACATCGTAACTACATATTTAAATCGAAAAAAATATATGTCTTATTAAATCCCCAGACAAACTCACCAACTGTGCGGCCCCAAAGTAAGCAAAGCTTGTGTTATGGATGACCATACAGCGAACTGGGGGGAACCCAGAGTAAAAATGTATAAATATAAGCAAACATGTCCCGATAACAACCGCTGTGATCGTCATACAAATGAATGCTCCGACCAGGATCGAACCTGGGACCTCCGGCGCACGAGGCAGAGCAACTACCAATGTCGCTACTAGGCCGTCACGGTATTTTCTGATTACGCATAGGTATGCCGAAAGTTAAATGATTACTGGTTAAGTAGTGAAAGGGTAAATTCAAATTCAAATATTTATTTCTCACCATTACTTGTTCTTATTTACGTCAAATAAAGCATGACTCTACCACCAGTTCGGAGAAACCTTCGTGGAGAAGAACTAGCAAGAAACGTCCCGGGTATATTTTATTCAAAATAAATTTACCGTGTCTCTTTATGTCTATACAGAATTATTCTTATCTGCATCTGTTAGCTCGGCAAGTCTCCCTCCCCTCAACTATCCATACGACGAACACCCTCAAACGACACCCGTTCACGAGTTAACGCGGGATCCAGCCATCGCCCTCCTCAACCATATTAGAGGGAAGTGAGCGACCCGTCACCCGACGCTACCATAAGAAGACGTAATTTAGTGACAATGGCGCTTTAGATATTCATCGGGACGAACTCAACGAACAAACAGACACATTACACATGTTTTGTTACAAATACTAGTACAATCCTGTTAATGAGGGGATTATACCCCAAGGGCTTTTATCATCCAAATAATCGGATAGTTTATAATATGCTTTAGCACACAACTTTTGCTTTATAGCTTCTTTGAACTTGTCATAAAAGCGTAAACCTCGACCCGTGAATGAGTTAGTGACTTTATGAAGGCTACTATTATGAGCTGCCCGCGTATTTCTTCCTCTTTTTTTTTTCTTTTGAACAAGGTAACAGACAAACAAGTTAATAATCAACCCCCGACGCAAAAATAATGTGTAATTGCCTATAGAATCGCAGCTCCAAAACGACAGTACTGATTGTAATGCAAAAAAATGTTGAAAGAGATGAAAGTTTACGTTTACCCCGTCACCCCAACCCGCTGGTCAATAAGTCAGCTGACTACACAGCCAACCCAAACGGTTCGTTACAGGCGTCCGCGTAACGTCTTAACAGATCCCGACGACGCTATTACAACAAGGAACGCCGGCGTTCCAGTCAGCAATAGGGCAACACGGCATTCGAGTCGCCTAACGACCTTAAGACCATACAGCCGCTAGACGACTTTGGCTCAGACCACCGTCCGGTGTCTCTAATATTAGGACCCCAGAACGACCCTCCTGCTCCGAAAACCTATACCAATTGGGAAGGTTTCAAACACACCCTGTCTTCGGCCTTGGAAGCCCCAGACTGCCCACTCGCGATTTCATCCGACTATCTCGATAGTACGGATAAAATCGACTCGATAGTCGATTCGCTCACTACCGCCATCAACTCGGCCATCAGTGAGAATCTAAAGGTTGCTAAGCATGGCAAGCCCAAGCTTCCCTTGGACATTAGCAACCTAATTAAAGCTAAAACGCCGCTCTCCGCAGAGCCAGAAAAAACCCTACAGGCAAATCGCTAACCGGCTTCAACGTAAAGTCAAACGCACCGTCGCGGAATACAGAGACGTTCAAAGAAACGATCTTATGATTAATATATCCCCGTCCCACACGGCGTACTACAGGATGGCGAAAGCCCTCCGACTAGACGCCCGTACTTACACCCCTTCGTTATCTCGTCCCGATGGCACTACCGCCTTCGAGGACGACGAGAAAGCTGAATGCTTCGCCGACAGCATTGCTTCACAATGCTCCCCGAGTACCCAACCCACAGACCCAGCTCACATCCAGGCGGTGGAAGACGAAGTCGATTGCAAAGACTCCCGGCCAGTCACCGCTGACCCCATCACAGTTTCTAACGATGAGATCCTACTCATCATTAGGAGACAGGAATCCAAGAACGCCCCGGGTGCGGATGGAATTTCCAACCAAGCACTTAAGCAGCTGCCTCGGCAGGTGCTTACCTTATTTGCGATTATCTTCAATGCTTGCTTCGACCTAAGCTACTTTCCAAAAGCTTGGAAAGAAGCTATAGTCATAGGCATTCGCAAGCCGGGTAAACCTTTGAATAACCCGGCTAATCACAGACCCATCAGTCCACTCAAGGCAATGGCCAAACTTCTCGAGAGAGTCATACTCGCTCGAATGAAGGACCACCTGTTCCCAGCGGACGGTGGGACCAATTCGGCTTTCGAGCCAAACACTCGTGCCCTCAGCAAGTCCATCGAATCGTCGAGTACATACTCGACGGCTTCTACCCCAGACGACTGAAAACAGTCGCGGTCTTCTTTGACGTAGCCAAGGCTTTTGACAAAGTCTGGCACGAAGGGCTCATTTACAAGCTTCACAACACAGGCTTGCCCGACCGACTAGTCAAACTAGTCGGCTCCTACCTTAAAGATCGCACCTTTCGTTTCAAATACGAAGGTACGCTCTCCACCCTCCGCCCCCTCAAGGCGGGCGTCCCTCAGGGCTCGGTACTCGCCCCGTTACTTTACACAATATACACCAATGACATACCTATTCCGTCTAAAGGTGTTCAACTCTCCCTCTTTGCTGACGACACTGCCCTATACGTCAAGGGCGTGCACGTCGACACACTCATCACCAAACTCCAGAAGGCCGTAAATGACCTCGGAGCTTGGTTTAAAAAATGGCGTATCAATGTAAATCCAGAGAAAAGCTCTGCGATGCGCTTCGATCATAAACGCCGTCGTCCCTACGACCCCCATATCCGAATGCTAGGTACGCCCATCCCGTGGGCACTCACCACCAAGTACCTAGGCGTAACGCTCGATCGTACGCTTTCATTCCGACCACACATTCTCCGAGTTACCAAACTCGCCCGTATGTACATGGGCCGACTTAACAGTATGTTAGGCCGGCACAGTAAAATGTCTCTTAGGAACAAGCGAACGCTTTTTAAGGTTTGCGTGAGACCAGTCATGACGTACGCCGCTCCAATATTTGCACATGCTAAACCCTCCGATATGTATAAACTACAGGTAGTTCAGAATGTCTTCTGCCGCCGGGCCACGGATGCTCCGTGGTACGTGCGTAACGCAGACTTGCACAGAGATCTCGAACTACCTACTATACAACAACACCTTAGGACGCTCTCCACCGCTTATTTTAAGCGATCCGAAGAGCACCCTAACCCCCTTATACGCGAGACAGTAGCTTATACTGCTCCGTCCATGCCGTCGAGGTACAAAGTCCGTAGACCGAGAAATGCACTCTCGGATCCCCCCGATCAACTTTCGGCTAATCTGGACCAGCTTAAGGCTGCCCAGGCCGTATAATCACCAATATATAAATGTCATTTGCACCTTAAGTGCTCCGATGAAGGTAGCATTCCCATGCTACAGCCAATTAGGTGGTTTTTAGTGGGTAGGTGCCACTTTGGTGAGTATCAGAGTCATGACGGCATTCATGACGAATCATCCACCTCCCTCCCGAGAGAGGGTGCTTCGGCAGCAAAAAAAAAAAAATTCGGCTAAGCGCCCTCAGCACTGGGCCACAAAGTCCAGTGAAATTTAAAAGGCCAATAGGACCATAAATAAACTGTCCATTTCGAAAAAAAAGGTTAAATTAAAAGTTAATCGAGAATTTGTTGAGCCATGTTTGAAAAAATCGGCTCACCCAGTCAAAAGTTATGCGAGCTTCTTGTCATTCGGAGGGATTTAATTTGTGCTTACAAATAACTTTTGTAATATGAGTTTTGATTACTATGACGTAACGATCAGGTTCTTGGAATTCCAACTTAGGTGTTATCTGTCAAAACCAGTTTAGTAAAATTAATGCGTCCTTAACTTGAAAAGCTTTTTCATAAACTATTATTTTCTCAATATTCACTTTTTTTTAGTATCAAACCGAACCTTATATTATTACATTATGTAAACCATTCGGTATTAATAAGTCACATTTTGGTCGTCTTACTAAGACCCGAGCGGCGTTGGCCGGGCGGCATATTCATATTCGGCTTTGTTGCCTGGCAGCCGATTGAGTAGATCACTACATAGTATAAAACAAAGTCGCTTCCCGCTGTGCGTCTGTCTCTATGTATGCTTAGATGTTTGACACTTCGCAACGGCTTTGGATGCGGTTATTTTTAATAGATAGAGTGATTCAATAGGAATGTTTATATGTATAATACATGCATAATATAGTAGAGAAACACTAATAATCTTAGAGGTTTCTAATGTGATGTCGTAAATAAACACATTTTTTTGCGCTTACATTGTAAACGCTGGCTGAACCCTACCCTACGAGATAGATCAAAATAATGTACTACAGTATTGTACACCTTAAAAAGTTCTACAAAAAAGTCAGCGATGGTATATGTCTATCTCTTAGGGATAACCCACAATAACCATTTTTTATCCTTTACTTTTACGAGAAATAATGGCTTACTTACGAAGCGATTTTAAGCAATACAGCCTTCTCCAAATCCTTATCCAATTAAGTACCTTAAATTCATTGTGCATGTAATATAGATAAATATGGCCATTTACAGTGTGTAATTTAAATGAATATTTTCGAAGATATTACAGATTTAAAATGCAGGGATATAGGTCCGTGCGAAGCCGGGACGGGTTACTAGTATACATTAAAATAATCACAAACAACAAGAAACACAAACGAGAGAAGCGTTTTTTTTAATATTTTGTACAAAATTGCTTATAATAATCGACTCATCGCATGGACATCAATAATAATTTTCTTTAATTATACGACAGACATAATTGCATTATAATTGCTGGCATTTATACATTTATAGTAACAATAATTATGTGACGCAATCGCTGTAAGCTAGTCTTGTCTCCTGGTTTTGGTTGAATATCGAAAAATATGTAGACCATAGTCTGGTTTGTCAATATTCTCAACATGAGAGTGGATATTCTGCCTATCACCACAACACGACATTTGAGATTCGTGAATTTGTTATTTAACTATTGAAACGATTTTTATAATAATTTTATTATTAGGGTGTTACCACACCAATCGATCAATCGACGCCATCGATCGACGTCGAATGTTCCATTCTACCATCGACCGACTTCATCGATCGATGTCGATCGCATGGTGTGGTAACACCCTTAGAGATCCGCATACCTAAAAAAAACTAAATCAAAATATGTTTGTCTTTAGAAACACTTAATGAAGTTCAAGCGATTACGAACAACTTAGACTTCCGGCTT
Organism: Marasmarcha lunaedactyla; assembly: GCA_923062675.1. NCBI lineage: Eukaryota > Metazoa > Arthropoda > Insecta > Lepidoptera > Pterophoridae > Marasmarcha > Marasmarcha lunaedactyla. Next base: position 17,124,288 of record OV281363.1, read on the forward strand.
CTAAACTGCATAGGTGGCCTGAGAGGGAAAAAGGGCAAAAAACACTATTCAAAAGTAACAAGGGCCGTATCTTTAGGTAACTATAAAAATAATAATAAATCCCCAGACAAACACACCAACTGCATGGCCCCACAGTAAGCAGAGCTTGTGTTTTGGATAACCATACAGCTAACTGGGGGCGAACTCAGAAGTAAAATGGATTAATAATAAACAAACATCTGTGTTCATCACACAAATGAATGCCCCGACCAGGACTCGAACCTGGGACCTTCGTCGTATGAGGCAGGGTTACCTACCACTACACCACTCGGTCGTCAGAAGTCAACTGAGTCTTAACAAGACAGTGGTTTAAGTAAAGTTGATATTGCGATGTGGATCACGCGTTGTGATTGGTCGGTTGCGCAGCGCGTCACCGCTACATATCGAATATAAGAAATTATTATCAAATCCCAAAATGTCCACGGCACGTGAATCTGCACAAAATGTTTCTCTATATTTAAAGTCTTTTTATATCTAACCAACAGTAGATAATTTAAAAACAGCGTCAAGTAATAATATAACTAGTTAACGACCTCAACCATATAGTTATTTAGTTGATAATGACCTTCGATAGTAAATTGAATCAAGTCAACGATGACTCCATGACGGAAGTCAAATTATATCGACATTGTCATGAATATTCAATTCACATTTTATTGATGTGTGATAAATGATGGCGTAGTGTGGAAAAGGTTGCTTTGATAAGTGCTAAGTTTACTGTTTTATTTGTGTATCTATTTACTGGCTTTTGGCTGCGGCGAGGTTGGCATATCCTTCGAGAGCAGGAACCCAGGCCGTATTATATCAAACCTGGTTCTAACATGGTTGAGGAGGGCGACTGCTGGATCTAGCGTTAACTCGTGAACGGGTGCCGTTTGAGGGCGATCGTCGGTTGGATACTTAGGGGGAGGGATAGAGAAAAATTGTGTATAGACAAAAAGAGACACTCTACATTTATTTTGAAAAAATGATACCCGTGAAGTTTGTTTCTAGTTCTTTTTCACAAAGCTTTCTTCGAAGTTGTGGTAGAGTCCTGATTTATTTGACGTCAATAAGAATAAGTAATTATCTATGTTGAGAAATAAATATTTGAATTTGTATTACAAACTTCGCTTACTATTCTACATACATTATGCTTTAAAGTCTGCAGCGTAGAGTAGAATTTTCTTTGCATTTATAGTGATGTATGTTACAGAATACTATTTCTTAATATGGCTAGAGCCCAAAATATTTTTCTGGATGATGTTTTCCTATACCCTTACTAGTCAAATAGTAACTGTTTTAAACTATCGCGGTTATTTTCACTATAATTTAATGAATTCACGGGATTCTTACCACAATTTTCGATTTTTATTTCGCGCGTCCGATATTTCGATGCTGTTGCAAGCACCGTGCTCGCGGACTGGCAGATGTAGGTAGGTGACGATGACAGTTAGAGGCAGATAAATCGATCTACCCTCTTTCTCGTTCGTTTAGATCTGCTACTACTGGAACTCACATTATTGTCAATTTTACAATGCACGCTCACAGTATCACTGGGGATTTGACCGGACACGCGCGAAATAAAAATCGGAAATCGTGGTAAGAATCCCGTAAACTCATCATATTAAAGTCAAATATTGTACTAAGAAAACTATTTATAACATTACTTGGATGAAATAGACTGTAATAAGTACGTAGTATAGTTAAAGTTAATAACGCAGGGCAGATATATGCCAATTGTTTACATTCTTATCCTTTACTTCAACCGAAACACGTCCACAGCTGGACAAAAACCTCCTTCAAGGCTCTGAATGCCGCAAAATACCAGTACAACAGCCTCCTCTTTATTTGATGATATCCTTGGACAAAGATTCCACTTACCATCAAACGGAACCTACACGCGTTTGCCAGCTACCAAATGTAAAAAAACGTATCTCCAAGAAACTATAAAACACATCTAGAACGCTAGTTACGACACACATTTATTTAAGGAAGTGTAACAAAATAGGCCTCGAGTCGTCTTTTATAAATGTCAGCTGATAGAAAATTGGCACACGGTTCGTTGGTGGAAGAAAATCAGCTGTTTTATATGTATTTTTTTTTTAAATTGAAATGCCTCTTACACCGTAATCCTGATTTTTATTGAAGAACCAGGCAGAAATATTGTAAAAGCGGCGATATTCAGGTCATATTTTATATAAAAGTTCTTACGTGATAAAGAACGAAAAAAATTAAGTTATTTTACAGAATACGGTCTAGGCTAGATGTTACAATTGGGGTGTACAGCATATTTAACCGTCGTGACGGTGTGCAAATGTTAAACTTTACTTTATTTTCTGGAAAACAATAGATAATTGACGACAATACTTAAGACGGCATTATATAAATATCAAAAGACTTAGTTTTCATTCTTAATTATAAATTTACGATCTCAAAATTGAAAAGAGTTGCAACATATGTGAAATAGTGCATTCTTTATTAAAATTCTACTGCAATTAATAAATTAAATGTCAAAAATCATCCTAAATTACAATTTTAAGATGTCAATATAAATATTTCAATAAAGAAAATTCAATATAATTCTAAATAATAACTGAATTACTACATTCATTATTAATGAATATGTCAAATAGTGCAATTCATTAATATCATATAATATCATTGATAACAACTTTCCAATGCAAATATTAATGTCAACAAAAAAAAATTCAACAATTTACAATAAATGATTTTCATATAGGATTAAATTAAAGAGGAAAGTTTTTTTTTACACAAAGATATCAATTTAAAAATTCATTCACACTATAAAAGTTTTTATTAAATATAAATTTGAGCAATTCGTTCTTGAATCGGCAACTCTTTTAAAATATTTGAAAATGTATTATTAATACATCTTTTGAATATAGTCCCAATCTTTTTGTGGGTAAATAAATCCCTGCCCTGAATCGTGTTTTGAAATATCGAAAATATCTGCGTGCTTTTCGGAGCTAAGAAGAATAAGGAGCTAAGCGAAAATTCTTCTTCATTAAAAACAAAAGTTCTTCATTATAAGAAAATATACGTGTTAAAACAAATAATATTTATTGGTGCAAAACGGACGCAGCGGAATATATCCTGTAGAGCACAGGAAATGTATCAAGGAGCAGAATAAGTTATCGCATGTATTCGCAAGAATAAATGACACGTCTGATACGATGCCTGTCATATATGTACTGTTAGCACAATACATCAATACATGCGAAAATAACGACACACAAGCGTCCCAAGCGAGTAAAGTTCTTATAGTTCGTTCGCGTTAAGAATACAGTGACGTATCGTCTCAGCATTAGCTTATAGCCAATAGCGTCAACGACAAAAAGAAAACTTTTTCTAACACGGCAATCTCATTGGCTAGTCTTTGTAGTTGCATCGATGATTCACTGTATTCTTAAAGCGAACGAACTATAAATTAAAATGTATATTAATAAATATTTTGTATAATTTAACGAATTTTTCACAGCCGGGAAACATGCCTGTTGGTAAGCGGCATCGCCACCCAGGGACATCGTTAATCGCATGTGGTTTATTTTTGACGAGTAACGTCTAAGGTTGCGTTGCCGACCGTACGCTGCAGTTAGTATTGGCTTTAGTCTTGTAAATTCACTGGCTGTTTCTACCCTTTATCCGGAACATAACCACGTAAGTAATAATAATAATAATAAATCCCCAGACAAACACACCAACTGTATGGCCCCAAAGTAAGCAGAGCTTGTGTTGTGGATGACCATACAGCGAACTGGGGGGAAACCAGTATAAACATACATGTATAAAATATCAACCATGACCCGAGAACAAACATTTATGTTCATGACACAAACGAATGGCCCGGCCAAGACTTGAACCTGGAACCGAGTCTAACCACTACGCTACTTGGTCGTCTACAAATGTGATAACTGCGGCTGTCAAAACAGGAAGACAGTGGTACCGCCCCGGAAGAGATCTTACATACCACTAAACTGAACTGCCACTAACATTTCATCACGACTCCAATTTCTTCCTTAAGCACTGTGGCAAGTGCCATGAACACGCTGACTGGTAAATGCAGCTTTTTATTTTAGCTGCCTAAGCAGCGCGCCCTCCGCGGAGAGGGAGGTGGAAGATGCGTCATGCATACCTCCGCAGGCACCGACTTCTGCGGGGTGATGTGGGACTCACCAGAGTGGCACCTACCCACTAAAAACGACCTCGCTGCGTGGCATGGGAATGCTAAGCAGCCTTCATCGGAGCGACACCCGGTTAGGGAAGGGGGTGCGCAAGCGAGGACCCGCTAGGTCATCCGTTGAGATCAATTATCACTTAAGGTGCTAATGACAGAATGCATGATGATTATTCGGCCGGGGCAGCTTAAGCTGGTCCCAATTCGCCGAGAACTGATCGGGGGGATCCGAGAGAGCATTTCTTGGTCTACGGACTTTTTAATTCGACGGCACGGGCGAAGCGGTGTAAGTAACTGTCTCGCGAATGAGGGGGTTTGGATGCTCTTTGGATCGCTTGAAAAAAGCGGTCAATAGTTGACAATGTTCGTATATATTAGGATCCCTTCACGAAGTCGCACCTCGCTAGTTTTTTGGACTAAAACCACCGCTACGATGTATAATAGACCACAAACTAAGTAGATAGATAACCACTAATCGTATTTAAATCTTTTCCAAACCAGTGAACACTACAAAATGCAACGTCAACTAGTTAACATTTTCATCTGTTCTATTTATAATTAGGAGTCAGTCACATGTGCCTGATTCACACTGGCTGGACACATGCATCAAAACTGCCGCACGCATAAAATGAGACCAAAGATCAACAAAGTGAATTAACAGTAAACAGAGGGATCTATCCGTCGACACAACATTTGTCTGATCATAGGTCAGATAGTACAGAGTAGATGGGACATAAGTTTGGACAATGTCTTTAGATATGTAATTAATAGTGCATACAAAAGAACGCTTCTTTAATGGAATAATTTGAAATAAAATTTGGTATATACATTTAACCACCTAACAGAATCACAATGAACAATTGTACATACTCATTTTGTTTATTTAGTGTCACGATTTAAGTACAATTGACGCATAAGAAACCAACGTGGTAATAAGATCTTACGACCGCACATAAAGTTTCACACGCCAAACAGTTACTTAAAAGGTGCTACTAATAAAAGATTTTGCTTTATTTACAACAAAATCTGTAATTACCCGTTTGATATCACAAAGGAGCGTTAATTTCGGTTATAATCGTATTAGTAAATTTTAACTATATGAAAATATTATTATATAATAAATCATACTGTATCTATTCACCAGTTCAAACAGGCATTGTGTAAAAGATTGAAAATATTATGTATTTATGCCAACATTTATCAACATTCATCACGCGGGACACATTTAAATAAATCGATATGGTAAACAGATGATTTGTCCAGAGCACAAAACGATACAATGGAATGAATATATAGATTAAAAGCAGCTTCTCCTAATATAATGAGGTTTATGGATAATTCTCTAAATTAAAAACTGTGTTAGCAATTATAGGTTTGTTCTAATGAAGACATTTATATTTACTGAAAACGATTTTGGTAGATTTTAATAGTAAACTTTTTTACCCACGTAACTCAATCGCGATTAACCTATTTCCTAATTCTATAACACATTAGGCACAAATGCATCATCTTGTCACATCTCCTCAACTGATCTATGCCACTCCAGGAATAGCAGACGAAAGGTCAACGTCCTCTCCAGTTGCATCAATTCAGTTAATTGTGACCGCAGGCGGCGGCCATTTTGTTTGTTTTCGTAGGCATTAATGTGTGCCTTTGATGTTTCTGTAACGTTCGTTTTGTCTTTGTTTGTTTAGTTTGTGATTTTGGGGAGGGGTTGTTTTTCTTCGGTGTTTCATTTTAGTTTTTACTTTTGCATACTAATGCTTATGGCTTTGATATAACCTACATTAGTTTTCTGGGGATGAATCTGTTTTTATTGTCTGATCGTGTTGAGCTGGAGATCTAACAGTCAGATTTTAAAAAAAGTTTGCATAACCGGACCTCTGTCAGTAGGAGTGTTATGTTTTTCGTGTGTATGTATGTATGTATATTTGTACGGCACGCTCTGCAGCCTAAAGGACGGATTTAAACAAATGAGGTGTCATTAGATTCGTCTCAGATATGGGAGTGATATAGGATATATTATTATTTCCCGGCATTGGGAACAGGAATTACACGGGAAAATAACTTTAGCATCATTATACATTTTAATATATATTATATAAAACATAATTTATTAATTTTACTCTAGACACGATTTTCAAGCGGACTAAGCGATAGACACTCGTGGCAAAATGGACATTATTATTTTCATGATACAAGGGTTATTTTTCATCACACTGAAAATGCGAGTGAAATTCGTGACGTCGCGTCACGTAACTCAAGTGTACCAAACGCTGACACCAAAACAATTCGTTTTTCAACTTCACACACTCTTCGATCGGATTACGAAAACCGTTGTTATTCCATCGCGTTGCTATAACCCGGAAGTTTAAATTTCGAACAATGACCATTGAACGAAATAAATTGGCAAAGCATTCTTTATTTTTAACTGAAGTCGGTTGCTCGTAGGACTGCGTTCCTGTTTAAATGTTGGTGTCAACGGTGATGGTGAATGACGGTGATATAGCGAAGGGTTTTTGTCCTGCCACCCAAATAAAAATTTAAATTAACAAATTAAATAAATAGTTATCTTTAGATTTTGTTTTTAAACGTATATATTTTAAATTGTCATATTCTGTTTGTTATAAATTAGATGAATGATGTTTCCAATTATCCTAAGAATTATGTGTGCCTTAAGAGTCATACCTACATATTATATATAATACCTTAATCTATAATTTAGTTTTAATGTGTGAACATGTAATATGTGGCTGTTCTGAATAAATGAATAAATATATAGTAAATGATGTACATTGTACAGTCCAACCGTTTCGTGTCAGTTTCGGGCCGATACAAGCGGTTCGGCAGCGTTTTTTGAGCGGTAAGTCAGGCCCGTACCAACCACAACCCACATTCGGCAAGCACCGATCGGGTAGGTACTCTGCTCGTACATTACTTCTCGTCTCGCAAAAACCCGAAGGAAAAGTACACAATTTCGAATTTGTTGCTGCGCCGATTTACATACAAAACATTAACAAGCTGCATTGTTGATTCCTCATGCTTACCAAATAACACTTACTTTAAATGTCAGAGATGCAATCTTCGGTTAAATTTAAGATCTACTTTTGCTCTTCCAGCCCGTAAGACTAATTACAGTAAAAATCGCTTTATTTTTAGAGACTAGAATTTTTTAAACCAGGATTATCTTTTTCACAAATAAATAATCTTTTTCATTTCATATGCAAATTATCACTAACTAGCCTTGTAAGAAGACCTCCCATTTCTAGGAACCCCTATAGTTAATTCAAGCCTGTTATCAGAAACTTAGTTTACAAGTAATACTTATCCTGCATTTAAATTACTCATTAAATATACTTGATAACTTAAATATTTGCGAACCCCCTTCCCTAATCGGGTGTCGCGTGGTTTTTAGTGGATAGGTGCCATTCTGGTGAGTTCCACATCACCCCGCAAATCGGCTGCGGAGGTATGCATGACGCATCTTCCACCTCCCTTCCCGCCCAGGGTGCTGGTTAGGCGGGCAAAAAAAAACTAAAATATAATGTTTTTTTAGCTTAGCGGCAAGAGCATTTGACAGCAAATGGATGGGCGCGGATTATTGGAAGAGGTATTTCACTATCGTGGGAATAATCGCATGGAATGGTACCCAGGATGGTCGATTACTTGTTTTGATACTCGGGTCTTATGTGATAGGTAGGTTTTTTGTTCGTTTTATACCAGCGCTCAGTATTTCGCTGACTGTTTTCGACAGGTTACCGGTGTTTTACCAACTTTTTATTAGTTTTTTTAATATTACTCCTTCACTGCTCTTCCTTTCCAGCTTTTCTAAATAATAATAATATTAATTTCCAAAAAAAAAGTACATTGTATACACTACAAAATTTCCTAGGATTATCGCACAAGGCACAGCCTAAATCGCCTTGTCGCCGAATCCCCCTGTATACGCCTATAAAAAACCGAACAACGCGCAAGCGATTCTCGCCCTTAGCATCTCTGCCATGTGTAGAATAAACCCCTTGACTTGCATTGTAAGTAATCTAATAGAAACAAGGTCAAGTTGAAGACGGGGTTGTAACGTGATTTCTTAAGTCGATTTGCGTCAAAGGTTAGTTAAATCTTGGGGAAAGTTAAGCTATGTGATGGGAACTCGACCGGGCGCCAAGGGGCGGCTGCCAACATGGCAGTGTTTGTTGATCCGCAAGATCGGCCCGAAACAACTGCTAATCAGATTCGGCTTGTGACGATCGGGTAGCGCGTTCAGGTTTTATGCAAGTTGGCTTAAGCGGCCGGCCCAACGGAGTGGGAAGCGCCCCTAAGAAACAATCTAGCAATAGGTTTATCACATTCTAGGTTTATATCATCCTAATCAAAAGTGGCAAAAATAAATGAGGAAATTGGTTAATGGCGACGAGCCGTGAAGCTTCCTCGCAATGCTTTGGCGGACACGCGTATGAACAAGTAATTGTCAATGTTGCTACTCGGCCGTCAAATGTATTTATGAATGCAGGATGCACATCTAAGTTCCGCGGAAGTGGCGAAGACGTTTCATTAGAACTGCAATGGCTTTCCGCAAAGTAACGCCTGATCCTACATATATCTAAACCGAAGGATTTACAAAAAATACCAGTGATTCGCTTTAATAAAATACCTCCTATAACATAATAATACAATAACTTTATACGTAATATTTTTATTTCAAATTTCCCTCAATGTTAGCAACACGTACAGGCAAATTACTTTCGAGACTTTTGCATTCTTGGTTGTGTACGGTCAGCACAGAAATAAATAAACCAATACTTTTATATTTTTTTGTAATTTTTATAGCCAGGTACTTCATATGGAATTAATAATACATTCAAATAGTGAATATTAATATTAAACACCATTTTTAATTCCAAATTTCTTCAACTCCAGACATTTCGCAATCATCCACATCCTCACTTTCATCCCGTGAATCATTTATGTTTACTATAATTTGTTCTGGTAATATATCTAAAGCCTGATCCGTGCCTTGTAATTTATTTTCCTCTTTAATAGCATGTAGACAAACATTTTGTCCATTCCTCTACAGTTATGCTATTAAATTTTTCGTCAATGTCATTACAGCACTCATGTTCATGGTGACATTATTTTATTTATTTTTTATTTTACTCGTAGTTTGTCACATTTAAAAGTCGACCGTTATGTTAAGAAACTTATGGATGACAGAAAAATAAGTGATTAAATTAAATAAACCATTTTTTTTTTAATTCTTTTCGTAGTCAGTAAGATGTGCTATGTCTAATAAAGTGAGAGGAAAAATAATATCTTTATCAACTTTAACACTTTCTGTGAGTAAAGCGTTATTTACATTAAACCTCAAAGGACAGAGCGAGTTTAGAATACAAAATGAGTTTCCTATTCTTGGCTAAACCGCTGCCAGAATATATTCTATAGGAATTACTCAGAGGCATTAACAAGTTAAACTTTGTACATGGAGTTGAGTGCCGTACTAGAAAAATATTTTGTTTTTTAGCTTACATTGTGAACCGATGTAGCCGAACAACGAGCGTCGATCGAGATGATGTTTAGCTGCATCCGTGTGTAAGAGCAAAGCTAGCCTGGGTATTTAATTTATAGGTGTTGATAATAATATTGGAATATCGTACAGTAATGCATTTTCGACCGAAGACTTTACTTAGAATACGCTATTTGACTAGTTTTCGAAAACCATCTCACATTATTTTCTGGTGTATAGGTACATTAGAAATAATATTGATTTTTATTTATTTTAAGTAACTATTTCATTCACACAAATTCAAATTCAAATATTTATTTCTCAACATTGACAATTACTTGTTCTTATTGACGTCAAATAAAACATGATTCTACCACCAGTTCGAAAAAAAAACCTTCGTGAAGAAGAACTGGCAAGAAACTTCATGGGTATATTTTTTTTTTTTCAAAATAAATTTACAGAGTCTCTTTATGTCTATACAAAATTATTCTTTTCTGCATCTGTTAGCTCGGCAAGTCTCCCTCCCCCCAAGTATCCAAACGACGAACACCCTCAAACGGCACCCGTTCACGAGTTACCGCGGGATCCAGCCATCACACGATACCAACTGTCACAAAAGTGAACTATTCTTATAATTTCGTAATGTATTTGTATCTGCTTTTAAATGTAATAACACTGATAGAGGTTTAAGTCTTTTGATTTGTTCATTTACAAGACAAAATAATGTAAATTGTTAGCTAAGTTCTATTATGTTAAGTTACTCAATGTTTACTTTTTTCCGTTTTTTTTTACAACTGACTTAACCAAATTTGTGTATGGCTTAATAAAGACAAAAAAAAAGGATTTCCTTCCAAAAACTGTCAAAACTCTTGCTGCAGCAATATGGCGTCGAGACTGGCCTGTGACGTCACGCCGTGGCGTCTTTACACGGCATGCATTGATAGAAACAAGATCTTTACTTGCCTGTGGCGTCATTTAAATCTCAGCCAATCAAAACCGTTTCATGTGATGGTGATCCAACTCGAATAGATAATTTTGTTTGTGTTTATTTGGAGAACTTATTAATTGTCGTTTATGTCTTATACTGCGAATTGCCTTTAAAATACATTATCTATGTTTTTTACATTGTCAAATAACCTCTCTGTGAATGGAGGGTATTATACTATTCAAATATTTATTTTTCAACATTGACAATTACCTGTTCTTATTGACGTCAAAGAAAGCATGACTCTACCACCAGTTCGATAAAACCTTCGTCAAGAAAAACTGGTAAGAAACTTCACAGGTATCATTTTTTCAAAATAAATTTCCAATGTCTCTTTATGTCTATAAAATTATTCTTGTCTGCATCTGTTAGCTCGGCAAGTCTCTCCCTCCCCCCAAGTATCCAAACGACGAACACCCTCAAACCTATCGTATATCTAGGACCATAGACAGGATCCTATCTCTGATCCCACATGAATGGCCTCTAGGCTCATATCTGTGTATTACATTATCACAGGTCTATGATCCCATTGTTGTCATGTGTGGTGGCAATGGAGCACGAGTTGGTTACGTATACTGCGACGACGAAGTTAATATAACGGATCACCGAGAAAATGGCGCACTGAACGAGGTAGCACGAAGTAGCATAGTGTATCTATCGTAGTATGCCACCTGGATCAAAAGGTAGAGGGGCGCGTCTTCCTGGGTGGCGTGGCACTCACTATATTCTGCAATCTCTCTCTTTACTGCAATGTTTATTTATTTTTTCCATTAATTTAATAGGTAATCCAATCACAAAGCGATAACAAGAAAAAATGTAACTTTCCCATTCTTTTCCTACAATATCAATCATAACCTAGTAATTACTCATTTTCTTTGCTTAGAAAAAAACTAAGATTCTTAAACTCTTTGAGTCAATCAATTATGTATCCTAATAATATGACTATAAAATTGAAAAGGCTTTGTTTAGTTTTAGGTACAGGGTGGCCAGTAGAGCGAAAAATTGTCGGTTAACTCGAAATTATTGTATCGCTGGTGAATTGAAATCCGGTTAAGTTGTTGTACGTTTTTACTGTACAGGGTGCTCTTTGATGATCGTTTTCTGTTGAATAATGGATTAGAAAACTTGGTGTTTGGTTACGTCTTCTTATGGTGGCGTCGGGTGACGGGTCGCTCACTTCCCTCTAATGCGGTTGAGGAGGGCGATGGCTGGATCCCGCGTTAACTCGTGAACGAGTGCCGTTTGAGGGTGCTCGTCGTTTTGATACTTGGGGGGGGGGACTTGCCGAGCTAACAGATGCAAATAAGATAATTCAGTATAGGCAAAAAGAGACATCGAAAATTTATTTTGAAAAATTGTACCCTTTAAAGTTTCTAGCCTAGATTTCCAGAAGTTTTTCTTCACGAAAGTCTTTCAAGTAATTGTCAATGTTGAGAAATATATATTTGAATTTGAATTTGGTTAATAGGTTAAGATGAAGACTTACTTTGTTTCACGAACACTACTCAGAAAGTGGAAACAGAAACTTCTAGGCGGGTAACATGTTCATCTGCATCCTACATTTTTATTAAGTAAAAACAACCTCAAAAAGCAAGGAAGAGATTCTAATATTCGGTTGTTTTTTTATGTTGGCAACGTGCAAGGTACCTTTTCGCCATGTGCAAGGTACCTTTCTTGTACGGTCCATCTTTAAAAACATAACTTTTCAGTGCACTCTTTCATAATGTCCACTTAATCGAAGACTGATTTTTGAAGACAATTTTAGATAAAACTTGGGTTCTCATATAAACCAAAACAAATTGAAACGATTGGAAACCAACCAGATCCCACGGATGACGTGATCTGAGACAGCCTTGCGTAGACGCTACACGACCTTGCTTCGATCGACTCTCATGGTTCAATCTGTAATTTTTCCTTATTGATGTTTTCAACGGTTGAGTAGATATTTAATATATTATCTTGTATGTGTTTCTTAAAGAGGTTTTCGTATGTAAATTGACATTTAATACGCTAAGAATGTACTATGGATTTGGCTTTACAGTAAGTGAGGAAAATTAAACAGAGACAACATACAACTAATGCAAAACTTTTTATTGCCAATCTACAAAACTTTATGTAAATTATATGAATTTTTTTCTAGAGTATTCGCGGTGCAAATTTAACTAGTAGATATTCGATATGTACCCGTCGCAGGCGGATTGAATTAAACATTCAACTACATATATACTATTTGCGCTGTAGCATGGTGCCGGCGACAGTTGCCTGTATGACGTTGACATCTGTCAGTACCACATGACTAGGGATGTGACGTTACGTTATACGCATAAAACTTTGCTTAATTTTTTCTTTCAACTAGATTTCATTTGTAGACTAGAACATTCTGGTTGGGTTTAATTTTATTAACTACAGTTATGAATGATTTAATATATTACGAATGTGGTACAGCTAAAATACTAAGTCATAATTTGTAAATCGCGCCATGCTGTAGCGCAAATAGTGTAAACAGATACTCGTTTCGTTGAATGGATCTGTTCAGCTAGCCAGCTGGCCGTAATGTTGAACGTTATTAATCAAGGAGTATACGATCTGTCAGTATCTTGTATACTTATCTAAATACTACTTGTATAAATAAAGCATAAAACGTACAACAAAACGGACAACTGTTTAATTGAATGACTAATTCATCCGCCTGCGACATATCCATGTCCAAAAAGGTTTTGAAACAATATCTACAGCTTTAGTCACAGTATTATATTAACTTAATATTCCGGAAGTGAGTATAGAACCTTCACACAAAGCAATGAGGATTCACTTGGACAATGCAATTTTTACTTCGTTATTTAAGCCGTGAGAGCTAAAATAAATTCGCTTTCTTACTAAAAACGTGTCCATTACAAATGGAACCAGGTTCAACATCTTGATTTATGTATTACAACATTTCAGTTCCTGACCTTAAAGCAGTTCCCTGATCCCGTACATCGACTCCATTGATGGAATCTTCATTCCTGACGGGTAGCCCCGACATTTTCCAACAATCAGCAGCGCGCTTTAAGCGCCAATCACAGGCGCCTGTGGATCCAGTCAGCCAATCGCAGCGATGTTTTCGGACGGATCATTATTCTGTGAGCAAAGTAAATAAGTGATGATAAATATTTAAAATTGCCGGATATTATAATTTAGTTGCAAAGAAAACAATGCAAAAGCCTACAGTTCGATCGCGTTAAGAATACAGTGACGTATCGCCTCAGCATTAAGTTTTAGCCAGTCTCGTTGCGGCATTCGTGCGAGTAAGTCGTGAGCACAGATACGCTCGTAGAACCGGTTTCGAATACTCTGCCCCGCGTGGTCGCACGGTCTGTGCGTACCGCGGTCGTGGGTGTTTTCCGTTAGTGCACTATGTCGGATTCAGATTGTGGTAGTGAATGCATTGAAAATGAAAACAGTAATATAGAAGATATTATACAAAGTAACAACGATATTTTACGGGAATATAATATGGAAGAGGAAGTAATAATATCTCAAGCTGAACAAGAATATTTACCTAAAGAGAGAATGAAAAGAAATCGAGAAGATGACAATGACTGGCAAGTGGTTCAAAGTAAAGAGAAAAAAGTTAAAAAGATCTGTGACAAAATTGAACTATACATCTCACACCCTGAAAAAATGCCGAAGCAATTTGCTCTAGCCAAATTATTTAAAGACCAGAATATTCAAGGAGTTACGAGGGTAAAATACATTAATCCGTATAGAATAAGAATGGAACTTGAAGAAGAAAAATTTGCTGACAACCTGTTAAATTCCGATTACTTCCACGAAAAAGGATTTAGAATACAAAAAGCTTTAGAAGTCAACTATACTTACGGCATAATAAGAAATATTGAACTTAAGTTAACAAATGAACAGATAATAAACCAAATTTCATGTCCTAACCCAGCCCAATTATTGTCCGTACAACGATGCAAGCGCAGAGAAGGAGACAAGTGGGAAGAATGTGAGACAGTACGTTTGTGCTTTAAGGGCTCCCACAGACCTACATTTGTTAAGATTGATGATCTTATAGTTCACGTAGAAAAATACGTTCATTCTGTTTCGCAGTGTCGTCGATGCTGGAAACTTGGACACACAATGAAAAGGTGCCCATCGATTAAAATAGTTTGCCCAAAGTGTGCTGCACATCATGACAATTGTACTACCATGGACTTTAAATGCGTGAACTGTAAGGGCAAACACATGTCACTTTCAAAAACATGTCCAATGTATATCAAGGAACAAAGGCTACGATCTATTATGGCAGACTATAGTTGTACTTATAGGAAAGCCCTTATGATGTACGTTACCCCGGATAGTCCCAGCAGGCAAGTAGATGAAGTTGTACCTCATCTACCTAATTATATGCATTTAGCACAGAATAATCTTTTTACAACCCCAGAAAGGACAGATTACCCCAACCCAAATATTCACACGCCATCATATGCTGAAATAGTTAAATTACACTCAAATCAAGGTACAGAAACTATGCCGAGCACTTCTACAAACAAGAAACCAAGAAAAAATTCAAAGAAGCAGAATAACAAACAGTCACACGAATGGGGAATACTTTCTTCCGAGTCAGACATGGAAACTGAGGCAGATGCTGGAGAGAATCCCAAAATTAACTCGCCTTCAACAAAAGAAAGGATAAGTTTTAGTGAATTATTAAAAAAATTAAAAAATGTTATATTTTTAAGTAAAATTAACTGGCAATCCAAAATGAATAAGGTGATAAAAACATGTATAGAATGGTTTATACTCTTAATCGTTGAAAATGTTTCTAGTTGGCCTATACTGCAGACTATAGTAGACTGTTTTCTAAAAATTAATAATGGATAAGGTATTTACATTAAATATAGTACAATGGAATTGTCAGAGCCTATTACCTAAGATGTTATCATTAGAAAGTTTGCTTACCCAGGAACAGGTACATATAGCGGTTCTTAATGAAACTTGGCTAGTTAAGGATACCTTAGTTAAAATTAATAATTATAATATCTACCGTCAAGATAGAATTGATGGCTACGGTGGTATCGCTATTTTGACTCACAAATCTATTAAATCATGTTTGAAACCTACAGTTATAGGTAATAATGACATTCAAATTTTACAGGTTAAACTTTACAACTGTTCTTATTTAAAAAATATTGCTACTATTTACTGCCCTTCTACTGTCAATACAAATTTAAATGATTGGCTGGAAATATTTTCTACAGTAAAAGAAAATGCTCTTATTTTGGGAGATGTAAATGGGCACCACAGTAACTGGTCGTATAAAACGGACAGAAGGGGTAGCAATATTTTTGATGCATATTCCGAACATAATCTTATTTCATTAAATGACGGAAGTCCAACCCGTATTAGACTAGTAAATGGAGTCTTACAAAAATCATCACCGGATCTATCACTCGTAACGGCAGACATTGCTATACATTTTACTTGGAAAGTATTAAATGAGACCCTTGGCAGCGACCACTTCGTACTAAAAATATCATCCAATATATTTCCTATGAGACCAATTAGCCGCAGGAATATTAAAAAAGCTGACTGGACTTCATACACAAATTGTTTACAAGAATTATTTTCAAAATATCAATTTACAGATGATTTACAAATTGATTACAACAATTTCATTGATTTTATTTATATTTCAGCTGATCTCTATATTCCAAATAATAAAATAAATACAAATCCAAGTAAGCAGTTTAAACCAAAACCCTATTGGAATTCTAGTTTATCCAAAGCAATAGCAGAACGTCGGCTAGCATTGAAAAACTTTCGTCAGAATCCATCTCCTTCAAACTATGACAACTATAAGGATAAGGTTAAAAATGCACAAAAACTAATTCGACAGGCAAAAACGGAGTCGTGGCAAGGTTTCTGTTCGACAGTGGATCGATCGACTAATGGTAGTGAGCTGTGGCGTAAAATGAGATGGATTAAGGGATATCGTAGCTCTGGAAACCAAGTAGATAGAGATAAAGCTGAAAAATTATTATGTAGCTTAACTCCTGACTATGTTGCTAATGCTCATCCATTATTTGCTTCCATCAATCCACAGCTAGAATCTCCAATATCATTGCAGGAACTTAATAATTCAATACGGCTCAAGGACACTTGCCCTGGCTGTGACGCAATAACTTATTCCATGATCAAAAATCTCCCTGAAAACGGGAAAACGATATTGATTAAAACCTTTAATCGATTTCTTGAATATGGATTTGTACCAAACCAATGGCGCGATATCACTATTTTTCCCATCCCTAAAGTTAATTCAAATAATTCACTTAGGCCCATATCTTTGATCTCTTGTGTGTGCAAAATATTTCATAACATTTTGAAAAATAGATTAGAATGGTACCTGGAAAGAAATTCTATATTTAGTGACAGTATGATCGGTTTTAGAAAGTCTAGATCTTGCCTGGATAGTCTTACTGTCTTGACAAGTGAAATACAGAGAGGATTTTCAAGTGGCTATATAACCATAGGTTGCTTTATAGACATTGAGAATGCCTATAATAATGTTAGCATTTCATCTCTTTTGACCATCATGGATAAAGATATTGGGGTTGGTTCAAAAATATGTAATTATTTATTATCTTTTTTACAAAATAGAAGACTTAAAATACAAACAAATGATAATACACACAGACACACTGGAGTAGGACTGGCCCAGGGGGATCCACTCTCACCACTATTATTTAATATAGCAACGATACGTATATGTAAAGAATTGAAAAATATAGGTATTTCCCAGTATGCTGATGATTTTGCGTTGTATGTAACATGTAATGATATTGGAGAAGGAAAATTACTTTTACAGAATGCATTACACAAATTTACGAATCTTTTAAATGAACTGGGTCTTAATATTTCTGCTGAAAAAAGTAAAGTTGTTATCTTCAAATCAGGACATAAAAAAGAATTTATTAATTTAGATATAAACGGAAATGAATTAGAAGTAGTAGATAATATTAAATACCTAGGGATGTGGCTTGATAGATCACTCAAATGGGCTAAACATATAAATGAGACCAAGGAAAAAATGCTTAAGTTCATAAATATATTCAAGGTGCTTCAAGGATCTGGGTGGGGAATACATCCAAAGCACTTGAGAAAGCTTTATTTATCTTTGGTTAGAAGTAGATGTGACTACGCAAGCTTTCTTTATCATAATAGCTCTCAAACACACTTATCCAAATTGGATAAAGTTCAAAATATTTTTTTGCGAATAATAGGGGGTTTCATCAAAAGTACAGCTGTTCACGTTATGGAAAACGAACTTAACTTGTGCCCATTAAATATTCGAAGATGTTACTTAGGCGGCAAATTTTGGTTAAAATGTAAATCGTCACAACATAATAAATCTAGTATAAGTATTGAGAAATTGAGTCAAGTAAGCCAAAATAGATTTTGGAGAAATAAGAAGCAACCTTTAATTAGTATAATTAATGAAAAATTTAAACAATTACCTTTATATACAAGTGCTAAATTTGAAATGTTTGAACTGGAAACTTGGGTAAGCAATCTTGACATGAATAAATTCATTAAACCATCTATAAAAAATGTAACATATAAAAAAAAATATAATCAGTATAGCCTAAAATCTACTTGTGTTGAGTACATAAATCAATCGTACAGGTCACACTGTAAATTATTTACAGATGCCTCTAAGTATTCTGATAGTATTGGAATAGCATTCTATGACATAAATAATAAAGATCACATAAAATTACGTATAGAATCCAAATTTATTTCAATTATGCACGCGGAATTGATTGCTATTGCGGAAGCGTTATCCTATATCAGAATGTTTAGAGGTGGGAAGTTTGTCATTCTGACAGACTCTAGGAGCGCGCTCCAACATGTGGCTCGGTGCACCTCGGGTCGCCGAGGTACACCGATAGCCTATTGGATCCTGCGGATGATTTGTGTACTGAACACAAATCAAACAGAAGTAGTATTACAATGGGTCCCTTCTCATGTCGGTATAGAAGGAAATGAAATTGTAGATAAGATTGCTAAAGAAGCCTCAGTTGATGGAGACCTAATCCAATGTTTGCCGTACCAATCTGAACTTCTGAGCGAGATTAAAAAGGATTGTGTTGATTTATGGAAGGAGCATTTTGATAGAAGATCACTGACTAAAGGCATTTGGTACAAGACCTTACAACCAAATATTTCCAACTACACCTGGGTTGATGATACCGACATGAGAAGAGATGAAATTGTACTTATCCTAAGATTACGTTCCGGCCACATTCCATTGAATAAATTTGCTCACCTAATGAGAAAATCAGAGTCTCCGAACTGTAACCTTTGTGGACTACCTGAAGATACCTATCATATTATAATGGAATGTCGCCGTAATGAAGAAGAAAGAAAAAACATATTTGATCAAAATAATTATAATGTAGGCGAATGTAATAGCCTGTTGGCTAAACCAACTTCAAAAAAAATGAAGGCATTATTGAAAATTGTTTCATTAGGAATAAGTAGAAGGTAATTGATGTATTGTTTATAATTATAAGGTTTACCTATGAGAGTGACATAGTCAAAAATGACTAAACTCTCTTTAAGAAAAATAAAGATTTAAAAAAAAAAAAAAGTTTTAGCCAATAGCATCACCGACAGTTAAAAATACTTTTACTAATACGGTGTCCTCATTGGCTAGTATTTGTAGTTGCATCGATGATTCACAGTTTTCTTATCGCGGATAGACTATAGATGCTTTTCTTTTGGTTTATTGGAAGTGAAAAGAAAAAAGTGATGAAATTTTCGATTCTGCATTTTGTTCAACAGCCCGCCCAAGATGACTGAAAAAAATGTAGTTTTAAACGTAGTTATTTGAGATGAAAAAATAAAAACCTAAAATTAGGAACTTTACATCCACCAACTTAAAAGACTGCATTTTTTAAAATGATAATTCGACTTACGCTCTTCTTTCATCTCACCTAACGGAGAATGACGATGGAGACGAGCATGTAACACGCCTGGACAAGAGCAACCAATTCAATCTTCTCTTGAAGGATCCAGGAGTATACGTTTTTTAGAAAGATTGGGACCGGCAGGTTATTTAACATTTTGGCGATGCGAACCAAAGAGGAACCGTCGAAACGCTTTATGTGAATTTACTAGAGGTGGAATCCCTGCCTGAGCTTGGTAGCCTGATGTCGGAAAGGTTTAATGAGTTCGAAGAGAGCATTCACGCACTTTCCGAAATGCCAATAAAAACAATTCCGTTCATCAAATTTTCAAACAACAACAACCTATCCGTTTGAGAGTGTTCGTCGTTTAGGTACTTGGGGGGAGGGGGGAGGGACTTGCCGAGCTAACAGATGCAGATAAAAATAATTTTGTATAGACATAAAGAGACTCTGTAAATTTATTTTGAAACCCGTGACGTTTCTTGCCAGTTCTTGTTCACGAATGTTTCTCCGAACTGGCGGTAGGGTCATGCTGTATTTGACATCAATAGTAACAAGTGATTGTCAATGTTGAAAAATAAATATTCGAATTTGAATTTACCGTCACCTCTATCTCACAAAACCACATAAAGCTTCCCTTGTTCCTCACATTTCACCTAAAAGCTAATTCAAATTCAAACAGCGAATTAGGGAAAGATTTCTAAAATCCAATTGAACGGAAGTGACAATGGATATTGTATTCAACAGGGATTACCGTTACGTGTGCACAGTAAGGATTGTATTGTTCAGTGGCTTGAGAGTCTATTCGATATTTAAATTTGAATTTAACTGTAAAACGGAAATACAATGGAAATACTGTGCTAAAAAAGGATGAGCATTTTTCTCATTGTTGCTGCTGAGAGTTCATATGTGTAAATATGAAAAAACTGTGCTTAATTTTTAAGTATAATGGCACAATTATTTGCTATGTACGAAACTCTCAAGTCACAGGTCACTTTGAAGAAATTTCCTAGGAAATAAGCAGTACATATACTTTCTGTTTATTAAATTCTGTTAAAGAAAAAATAATTCTTTTATTGTAACTTATATTATATGTGTACATAAGTTGTTAAATAAATGAAAAAATTACTTTCTTTCTTTCTTTCTTTATATCTTCAAACAAGTACTAAAATAATTGTCGGGTTCCTGTAGAGATAAAGGATAGAAAACGATATTTCGGTGTTATTTAAGTTTGTAAAAAGCGATAGGTTATTAAACCACAAAACAGACAACACAGAGGCTTTAACTTCTGTCAAACAAAACCAGCTAAGTGTTTTGAATTCTACAAATACCGTAAAAAGGCGTTATCATTTACGAAGTTATTCATAAATGTATATGTATGTGTCCGAAACAGTTATAAGTCCGAAACTAGTCGGACCTTTCCGACGCCAACGCGTGAGTAAAAGCTGTAGTTTAAAATTTTACAAAGTTATTGTTTTTTCAATAACACCCCTTATACTAATAACTTTAAAGTTTAGATAACCTTTGAAAACTGCTTATTAAGTTTACATTTCACTGACGCCCGGTTTCTGAAACGACAATCAACCTAAAAATTAACTAACAAGCTGTCAAATCTCTTGTCAACTGTCAATTGGGTTGCTGAAAGCCCGGTCAACTACTTTGATTTGAACATCTTTGTTAGTTGACAGAGCTGTTAAATATCACTACAAATATCTATGTCAATCGCCGTTTTTGGTTTCTGAAACGCAAGTTAACGCCTAATCGTAGATTAAACTACTGTCAAAACCTGTGTCAACTAATTCGTGATTGTTCGCAAGTTTACTGTTAAATATTGTTTGATAACACAAATTTACTCTTTATTTTAATTTCGGGTATGTGAATCATGCTCACCATTGAATGTTTGTAATAAGTTTTATTCGATTTATCAGATGTTACTTGTAAATTTTTTTTACTGAAAAATTGTTTATTTTTAGGTTTTACCATGTCTCTTTCCGATATCAGCGTCAGCTTGAGTGATTCTAGCAGTGATGATGAACAATATCGACGCCAGCGTATTTTTAAAAGGAGAATGAATCCTTTCGAATTCTACAGCAACACAGAATTCAAGGATCGCTATAGAATGACGAAAGCCGTATTTATGTTACTGGTGAACATGGTAGAACCAAAACTAAGGCCCTTAACATTACGGAACAGAGCAATAAGTGCCTTGGAACAAGTGCTACTGACCATAACTTATTTTGCAACAGGAGCATTCCAAATTACTGTTGCTGACAATGTAAGGGTGCACAAGTCTACAGCATGTAGAATCATAAAAAAAGTATCTGCTGTGATAGCGGAGCTCAGGCCACAATTTATTTCAATGCCTAGTACAGAAGAAGATCGCAATAGAGTGAAATGTGAATTTTATTCTATTAGTTTGTTTCCAAATGTTATTGGAGCAGTTGACTGTACACATATAAAAATACAATCTCCTGGTGGTTCACAAGCTGAGCTTTACAGAAATAGAAAAGGATATTTTTCTTTAAATGTGCAAATGATATGTGATGCAAAATTGAAAATACTAGATGTCATTTGTCGGTGGCCTGGGTCTGTTCATGATACCACAATTATCAATGATTCACACATAAGAGCAGACTTTGAAAGTGGAGTGTATGGCACTGATTATCTACTGGGGGACAGTGGTTACCCTTGCAGATCATATTTATTAACACCATTCTTGCATCCCACTACTCGAAGTCAAGAATTATACAATCAAGCTCACATCAGAACTAGGAATACTGTGGAGAGGTGTTTTGGTGTTCTCAAGAGACGTTTTCCTTGTTTGTCCATGGGCTTGCGGGTTAAGCTTGATACTACCATGAACATAATTGTAGCGTGCAGTGTGTTACATAATTTGGCATTGGATCATAATGACCATATAGAAGACACATCTGAAATGGCCTCGAGTCTTGCAGAAGAAACTGGTCAGAGTTCAGCAAGCAATGAAAATACCGCTGTGAGGTCATCTCTTTTATTAACTCACTTTAATCAGGAATAAAATACTGAATAAAGATAAACAACATAAATATTTATTTCTCCAATTCAATTTAAATTTAACATTATATATTTTGCTTAAATAGGAAGATAAAAATAGTTTAGTATGGATTTTGTGAATTTTAACATATATTTTGATATTCTTTTTCTTTTATTTTAATTTCCAAGTCCAATAACTTTTGTCTCCTCAAAGCCATTCTATATTCTAACACTTTAGTTTTTTTCTCCCATAAAGCACATTCCAATTTTGTGGAATAGTATTTTTTTTTTAATAACTCATTGTTGCTTTTTTGTTTCTTAACAACTTTTTTTATTTTGCGAGTTTTAGGAATGGCTGGTGAATTTTGAGGTACATAATCACTTGTTGTAGAAGTATGTGGTATGGGACTAGTTATGTTTCTTGGTGGTGGTAGAACATCCAGAGTTTCCGAAGTCTGGTTTGACAAAACATTGTTATCTGAAATAATAAAATATATTTATAATTAAGGTTTTATATAAATTTTGAATTGTGAACTGTAAGTATGTTAAGTTACTGTTAATATACCATTTATGTAATAGCTTGATGCACTATCACAGTTATTCGAAAGTGGTTTTATTTGATCTCCCATTAGTGCTAACATTTGAGCACCAATAGTGCTCAGTATAGGGCTGTACACACCACCACCAGTTGCTCTGACACCTTTCTGTAAATATGCATTTATGTTAGTTTTAACATGTTATGGAGATGGATTATATGTAGATATATTATAGATATTTTAATTTTTTGTTATTCTATGAAGATTTATGTTGGTTTATATTTTCTTCAAAGCCTAATCATTTTTGTAATAAAACATTAGGTATATGTAGGTACCATCTTACAAACCTTATCAGCTATTTCATCTTTTCTGTATTGTTTTAAAAGACATTTTGTTTCTGTGGTTGTAATTTGTGTATTTAACTGTAACAATTTTTTTATATAAGATTAGCCAATTCTTTAACTTTAAAATTACATATAAATAGATATGCCAAAAGCAATATAGACTGACTTGATCCGTTGAGGTAGCAATCTGTGGTGGTCCTTTTGTACACTCAAGTGGCTGTACAATTTGATTTTTATTTTCTAAATATATTTTTGCCTAGAAAAAAGTAAAACCATGTTGCATACTATTGTTGTTTTATTTATATAACTCAAATTATGTTCCAAGTTTATAATATTTTACTAGATACTTACATTTTCACTTGCAAAATTTTTCCTAGTAGTCCTTTTCAAATTGAAGTATGCATTGCTTAATTGCTTCTGAGTTCTGGGTATTTCAGCGCTACTGTTGAACTCAGAAGTTAAGGATGCCCAAGCTTCATTTTTTTTTACTGTAGAGACAGCATTAGTGCTCTTATTTTCTATAATATGTTTAAATCTGGGGAAAAAAGGATGGGTAAAGTTATCATAATATTGAATGCTCCCATTGTTGTCTTCTGGTTAAAGTTGTTCCTTTGATATGTACTTACTTCACTACTAGGTCCAAAAGTTTACATTTTTCTCTTTCAGTGAAGTTTTTGCCTCTAGAATTCATTGTTAAGAATAGCAAAAGAAGTTCCAAAATGTGTACAACTCGATAATAATAAAGAAATTTTCAATTTGATTCTTTCGCGGGAATATCTTTTGACAGCTAAGAATGAACTGTTGATCTGTAAACTGAACAATTCAACCAATGTGTCTAAGAATTCCTGTGTCAATCAATTTGACCATTGATTAGTTAATTTTCGTCTAATCAGCGTTTCAGAAACTCGATATGATTTGACAGCAATGTTAAGTTAACAGGCGTGTTAGTTGATTATTGATTTGATTGGCCTTTCAGAAACCGGGCGTTAGTCTTGTAAAGCTCGATTTAATCTGTGGGTGTAATTTGAGATCGTGTTAGAAACAATTTCTTTTAACCTTTAACTTTTTATGTGGTCTTTTTCCTATCCCTTTTTACTTGGATTTTTATGTACACTTTTTTTGAATCCATTTGCTGGTGTGGTTTTTACTCTGGAAGATTTTACGTCGGGAATATTGTAGTAAAGTTACTATCGTGCACCGGCTGCGATTCTACCCGTTTTTCTATTTGCATTATTTATTTTATTAGTCATAAATACAAATTATACACAAATTATTAAAATTATACGTTCTTTGTAGTTTAGGTTTTTTTTTTACATGTCGACGATGAAGTACCAATACCTTCTATCTAAATAAATGCAATTTTACAGGAGACAAAAAAAACACTCATTTATGTTACAGAAATTATGAATCAATTATGACTAATGCACAACAGGGGTATGGTGGTACTGTTTAGAGGACACAAACACAACTTGAGCTAAGTTAGGTATTTACCAATACGCCCTATTCAATAAAATATTAGATAGGAGGTTATTGGTACTTCATCGTTCATATGAACTGCTTACTATCTAAAAACCTCGAAGGTTTGTCCAGACAGAGCATAGTTAGGTCGACCTAACTATGTCATAAATTTAATGAACTTAAAAGATATTGGGAAACAATTAAATATGTTGCATTTTAGACATTTTAGTTGTACGATTATAAACAATATCAATGTCTTTTATAATAATAATAATAATAAATCCCCAGACAAACACACCAACTGTACGGCTCCAAAGTAAGCAGAACTTGTGTTATGGATGACCATACAGCGAACTGGGGGGAACCCAGAATCAACATACATATATAAATACAAACAACCATGACCCGAGAACTCGAACAGGACTCGAACCTGGGACCTTCGGGGTATGAGGCAAGGCTACTTCACCACGAATATCAGCACTAAATTGTGTTATTTCAAACTAATTTAATATTTTTAATAGATTATTTAAATGTTATAGAGTCGTCAAGGTTGGTAATCATTCTAAGGAGAAGATATGCACGGGTACGTTGGCCATACATCTTTTGAGCGCGGATGGTTTCAGTTTAATGTTTGTTAATGACCTAGTTGAATAAGAGTAATATAGTGTACTAAATTACTTTTTTAACCTACTCTATTATTTTAATGAAACATTTGTTGGTGTGTCTAGTGACAATCGATAAACTGTGCAGCTACTCATCCCGAAGTCCCTGTCGAGTCAGGATTAACGAAGCCACGAGAGACTTCTCCTCCCTAAAGTAATATCAAAAAGAAAAGACATCAAGCTGTCCAGAAGATTTGTTTATTTTTAATATTTAAAACCTGTGTTTATTTTTTTTTAATCCATTGGCATTGATAAGCTGTTTTATGAAGAAGCACCTCACGTGTTTTGCTAGTTCGGTGTACAAATCATCAGCTGGAAATGTTCAGCTCAGATATGTAGATCCACGGGAAAAGTCCACCTCCAAAAGAATAGCCTTTACAGTACCGAAATACCACACACACTATTCTTAAAAACTAACACTAATTTAAGCAACTAAATTATATAAACATTAAAATTTTTGGACCGCCATGCGCCAGCTACACAAGTCAATAAGATAAAGACTCGATTTGAACCATACGTACAAATCTCAATAACGCGGTACATATACAGCGACCAACGAACCTATATTTTAATTAAACTTAATCAATGGTTTAACTAACCTCAATTTAAAGTATTTGAGTTAAATTGGCGCCCAGTCTTACGGAACACTCAGAAGTGTTGAGGCAGGCTCTTTAGCGTGCGAATCCCCTGCAGTGCTGTCACCCCGTAATAACCGGACCGCCTACATAAGACCGAACAACGCACAAGCGATTTTCGCCCCTAGCCGACTGTACCTAATAATAGAGTAAAAAATGTATATAAATTATCATGGAGTTTTATTGATTTATATATCTGTTCTAGTTGTATAAGTTATAGCGATGAAGCTAGCCTGCAGCTTTTAACGCGTGGGGTCGTCGATTTTACCCGACTGTTATAAGGTGGGTTATGTTTTTCGAGTGCAGAGAGACGACCAAGTGGTATAGTGGTAAGTAGCCTTGCCTCATACGCCGAACGTCCGAACACAGATGATTGTTCTCGGGTCATGGTTGTTTGTATTTATAAATGTATGTTTATTCTGGGTTCCCCCCATTTCGCTGTATGGTGGTACAGTGGCTGTTGGTGCCATACAGTTGGCGTGTTTGTAAGGAGATTTATTTTTTTATTATGGCACACTACGCTATGCAGTCGAAGCCGTTTGGCGGATGTCAACACATGAGGTGTCACAAGGTATATCATTTCCGGGAATTTACATGGGAACACGAATAACACGGGACAATAACTTTAGCTGTCCTGCTAAATTGTTAAATTCAGCGGCCTGTGACAGTACATCATGTTTAACTGTAGAAATCTTGCAAAATTCAATAGTCCTAGGGAAAGTAACAAAAATATTTAATATATTTTTAATTTCATAGCATTGGTGCAGGGTCACATTGGCATTTAAATCACCTGCAATATCGTCGTAACATAAATATAATAATGCAGGACGCCTACCGAACACCGACCAACGCGCAAGCGATTCTCGCCCGTAGCTGCTCATCATAAATCTATGGAGTCATTTTTAATTTTGATTCTCCACCTATGGGGATAAAACTTTACATAATAACTTAAATATAGAAAGCATTGGTTAATTTTATCCCGCTTTTTGAGCGTGTCGATGGCTTAGTGGTTACAGCTCTCGGTCACTAGTCAAGGGACGTGGATTTGAAGCTATCCTTCAACATTTTTAAATTTTAAAAGTGAAAAAATTAGGCATTATAATTAAGAGTCATTAAAAAGTAGATATTGATTAGGTACCTAACCTCAATTCAGATTCAAATATATATTTCTCAGCAATCACAATTACTTGACGTCAAATAAAGCTAAAATGACATGAAACTTCACGGGTATATTTTTCCACAATAAATTTACAATGTCTCTTTATACTACATAAAACTATTCTTACCACATCTGTTAGCTCGGCAAGTCTCCCTCCCCCCAAGTATACAAACGACGAACGCCTCAAACTGCACCCGTTCACGAGTTAACGCGGGATCTAGTCATCGGTCCAGCCAGCTTCTCGTGTTAAATCATAATTTTAAAACTAAAATGTCAACTTAAACTAATCTCGGTTTAAACTTGCGTATCTTACCCTATCTTATATCTTATCATATACCGAGTTCATCCAATTCTTAGAATATTATTTTAAGACATAACACTAATAAATAAACTACCCACAATTCATCACCAAAACTCACACCCATAAATACAAATAACAGTTAATCTTAATGAAACGTTAACCCGACGTTAATTTAATCACTCGCTTACTTACAAGAGGCACTCGGCCTCATTTCCACACACAAGCTAATGTAAGCCCTATTTTTAATAGCTAAGGTTTTTTTTTTGAATGAACGTGGTAAAAAAATGGTTCTTATTCCACATACAATCTAAATTGAGCCCTATACCGTGGTCCGGAATGTGTTATTTTGTATGCAGATGGTATACATGTGGTTAGATATAGATTATTCGGTGTTATGATTATCTTGAGTGGATGCGAGTGTGAATTTGTGAATGTTTTCAGTGGATGGGTTACGTAACAGATTTCTTTGATGGTTTTTGGTAATATTTTTTTTTTGCTATGTTCATAGCCGGCAAACCACCTGATTTAAGGGTGGTTTGATGATTCACCTGATTTAATTTTATTTATTAAGGGAAATTATAAGTCAAGCCACAAATTTCTTTATTGACCACGTGATCGAACTTCTAATTGTATAACTAAGCCACGGGAAAATGAGATAGCCTCTAAAAAGCTAATTCGTCTTTTTTGCAACGCCCACTGAATATCCTATAGAAAGCGTAGTAGTTAAATTTGGGTTAGGTTAATGTCAGGCTGTAATTATCGCATGCGCGAGCCGAGCGAGCGAAGCCAGCGTGGTGTGGGAGCATCCGGCGAAGCGACAAAATCGAAATTCAAAACTTTATAGCAAAAACGTCATGTAACAACATATTTTAGTGGCTAAGATAGTATCGTTCAGACGCTAGAAGGCAATGTAGATATTTAGAGGCGAATAATGCTATTAGAAAAAAGTCCGTTTAATTAGCACCCGTTTATTAATAGTGATTGTCATTATTGTCTCGCTCGACTAGTGGCGCGTTGCCGCCCGCAGGCTCCAGATGAAATAGCCTGTGTTCCAGCAGTTGCACTGGCTGCTCCTATCTTCGCAATCGAGATTATGACGGCGGTCGACTTAGGGAGGACTGAGGCACCGCCCTAGACGAGATCTTAACATGAACTCTACTACAACTTTATCTACTTCCGGAAATGTAACTTTGACGGCCTGTTGGTGTGGAGGTAAGTACCCTTGCTTTCCATGCCACAGGTCCCGGGTTCGAATCCTGGTAGAGGCAGATATTTTATTATATTTGCTTTCTAGTCATGGATGTGTATGTATGTTTATTTAACTTTATTCCTAATATTTATACATGAAAAAAAAAAAAATCTATCTGTGCTTATATATTTCTTAAGTTTGTTTATCCGTTATCTGGTATCCATAACACAAGTTCTTAATGATACTTAATTTGGGCTAGATAATGTGGTGTGATTGTTAGAAATATTATTATTATTTATTATTATTATCGTTTGTTAAGGGAATTTGGGATATAGTAGTTTTGTGCTGTTAAAGTCACAGTGACTACCCTCTAGCCCCACTTGCGAGGAGTTCAAAATGAAAGCTAATTTGAGTTAAAATATTTCTGTGTGCTGCCCATAGGAATGCACAGTACAAGATGGTAATTTAACTTGATTTACTGGCAAACTGAGAGTTCAATGACTAAGTCAAGTCTACGCAAGTCTGCCTCTACAGTTTTTTTTTGGGGTTTAACTGAATAATTGTAGAATGATCGAGATGAGTTTTCGTTGATGGAAATTCCATAAAGTCTCTACGAATCCTATTAATTATTAACATTTTTTTATTCGATTACTCTGCATTCAGTCCGGTAGTTGTAGTTAATGATGATAACAGATCCCCAGACAAACGCTCCAACTGTATGGCCACAGAAATGAAAACTCGCAAAAATATTCCTGCAGGCGAACCTGGGGCCTCCGGCGTATGACGCAGGGTCCCCAGCGGCCCTTAGGCACGTTAGGTAGATCGCAGTATCGCCTTGACGTGTTTGCACGCAGTCGTCAGCGCGGCGAGCGGCGGAAATTTCATTTTTGTACGGGGTCAAATTCAAATATTTATTTCTCAACAACTTTGACAATTGCTTGTTCTTATTGACGTCAAATAAAGCATGCCTCTACCGCCAGTTCGGAGAATATCTTCTTTATCGGGTATATTTTTTTCAAAATAAATTTACAGAGTCTTTTTATTCTTATACTGCATATGTTAGCTCGGCAGTCTCCAAACGACGAACACCCTCAAACGACACCGGTTCACGAGTTAACGCAGGATCCAGCCATCGCCCTCCTCAACCGTATTAGAGGGAAGTGAGCGGCCGGAATCACCCGACGAGTGATTTATCCATTGCAAAGTAACGCCAGTAATCTGTGGTTGCTGGAGTCAATAACAGTAAACATTACTTGCCACTGTCTACTTTCACTTGCATCCCGTAAATTCAACAAAAGACGTTCCGCACAACGCAACGCGCTAACCCAGGTCCAATGCCGTAACATGAATGAAGTAAGACGTTTTATCTTATTCTTTTTGACTAATATGCAAACTCTCTCCGTCGTCTTACATTTGTATACATAATTTGTATGAGTAACCTGTGGATGATCTTGTTCATCTGCACTAAGTGTCATTTTAATAATGTATTATTGTGGCCTGACGGCCTTGACGGCCTGTTTGGTGTGGAGGTAAGTACCCTTGCCTTCCATGCCAGAGGTCCCGGGTTCGAATCCTGGTAGGGGCAGATATTTTATTATATTTGCTTTCTGGTCATGGATGTGTATGTACGTTTATTAAAGTTTATTTCTAATATTTATATATAAAAAAATCTATGCGTGTTTATATATTTCTTAAGTTTATTTATCCGTTATCTAGATAACCGTGATCTAGTATCCATAGCACAAGTTCTTAATGATACTTAATTTGGGGTGTGATTGTTAGAAATATTTATTATTATTTATTATTGTAGTATATAAGTGTAGGATTGTTGATTGTCCCAAATAAATAAATAAACTTTTACTGGGATACTCACAGTCCTCAAATAGTTACTTAAAGCGCACCAAATTATAGATTTTGCTCAGCGAGTTTATACTTTATCTATATGTTATCTAAGTCTGTTTTCACCTAGCAACTGTTAAGTAACAATGGAGTGCGGATTATTATGAAACTCTCACGCATCGGATATGTTAATTCTATTATTCATTTACCAATATAAAATCGATATGCGTGCGTGGATTGTGCGTATGAATTATGAAATGAAATGGGAAATTTGCTTTTTTACAGATTTCCTGCCACTAAACGTAGTATAAAATTATGTAATATGATGACGTAATGGTTAGGTGTATTTATCAGCAATATTACGCGAGTATACGGTGCGGGTCGCCAAGGTGTGGAATGAACTACCTGCGTCTGTTTTTCCAAACAAACTATAGTCCCAAGGGTCGAGTGAATAGGTATCTCGTGGATAGACGTGCCACACCTTCGTCTTCATCGTCACTTCCATCAGGTGAGATAGAAGCAAAAGTCTCATCCTTTTTCCGTCCGCGAAAGCACAGTCCGGTCGGCAGCATTGGTTGAACGTATTTGCCGGCCGGGTCAGCTGCCGATTACATAGTCCGTTCAAGCTGTACTCAGGGCGGCTCATTCTGCTCCTGAACATTCATCCATACATGTTCAACTTTGCCGTTCGGCAAGCCGAGTAATGTCGCCCGATATGTGGGTTCCGCCTCTTACTTTACTTATGATATGTTACTCTTATTCCTGTTATATCCAATTGATCCACACAACACAGTTATTTCTTTTCAGGATAATCAGTTAGAACCAGTTTCGTGAATGAAATGAAATATTTATTTATCAACATTGACAATTACTTGTTCTTATTGACGTCAAATATAATATGATGTGTCGTCGAGCGTCGGAATATTTGTGAGCCATCCACTGAGATTGTTTTCTTCCTGGCACATTTCAAGATTATTTTCGTGACAGGTAAAAACTTAGGTACGTGTCTATATTTAATAATAATAAACCCCCAGATAATCACACCAAATGTGTAGCCCCAAAGTAAGCAGAGCTTGTGTTATGGATGACCATACAACGAAACTGGGGGGGACCCAGTTTCATCAACAACCATGACCCGAGAACAAACATCCGTGTTCATCACAAATATGAATGTCAAAATAAGATACTAAAAGCTCGCTACCTCGTGCTTTGATTAAAGTTAACTGAAGATAACTGCGTTCTTATATTGCGTTTACACACACACACAAACATAAATACGAGTATATGTGGAATGATGCAAGCCATGGGCTGGCGACAAGACATACCGTGTCCGTATAATGTCCTCTGTATACGTATCTTGTCATACCGGGTGAAACATAAGTCGTAAACAGAAATATGTGTTTCTTACTGTTTAACTTTAGTTTAAACATGTGGACGTGACAACAGGCAAACATATGCAAACGTTGTTTGACGATTCGTTAATTAAAAAAATTGTATTAAATTTACTGAGTCTCATGGTCACCCTAATTGCTACGTTAAACTGTCATAGATACATAGCATGTTACTAAGATTAGGTAATAGGAAGATAGGGTGACCATAAGGTCGGTGTTTTTGCTGTTTATTTGCTTCTAGAGTTTTTCTGTTTACGACTTATGAGTCATCCTGTATATTGACACTACGGTTCGCTATTTGACAAGTACAATCAGGACACCGCGAAAAAGACTTGAAGTCCGTGCGTCAGGAACTTGCCACTTACACCCCCCCCCTCCCCGATTTTCTGAGAAATACAACAGATTATAGGCAATTTATAAAACAATTACTTAAAATTTCGAAGGTAAATAAGTCATAAAATGAACCATAAAATAAATTGATATAATAATTCTTATTTTCGTAACTCACTAAAAAGATATAATATAAATTCTTAAATAATAACATATTATTTAAAAATTTTAATTTATTATGAAATAATTGAAATACACCCCTCTATCCCCTTCCAAATTGCCGTGCCCGACAGGGTCCATGATGTATGTACCTACTATACAATTTTGTCACCTGAATTTACCATTGAGGAACGCAATAAAGATTCGAATTTGAATTACCTTCCGCTATTTAACTTTAAACAGATAGCTTATTAAGCCGGGTATCCACTTAGGTTCGCCGTGGTTTGCGAACGCGCCCGCTCCGCAAACCAAACATAATGGATACGTCGAGATCGCGGAGCGCGACTGGAGCACGATCGGAGCACGGCGGAGCGCTCGGGAAGCGGTTTTTTGCGCGATCTCAAAGGGGAGCGCAGTTTGTTCGTGGACGCGAGCGTGTCACGACGTGTTTGTTAAGTTCGCGAACATGGAGTGGTCCGATGAAAGGCCACTTATTTCTTGGGATTTTAATATATGCATTATTTCATTATTTTTTCTTCCCTTATACATATTAGCTTGCCAAAATCGAGGAGGTCGTTTGTATTCCATCACAATATAATGTATCAATATAAGCTGCACTTCCTACTAATTCTGGAGGCGGCATGTTTGCACCGACCGTCTGTCTTGTGTCGACTGGAGACCGGAGCGCGGAATGTTAGTGCTCCGACAGGAGCACTGATGTTGCAGCCTAAGTGTGTACACTGTACACGTTCACGTTCGCGGAGCACACAGTGTTGGCAAACCACGGCGAACCTAAGTGGATACCCGGCTTTATACTACCATCTATCATTGTAGGAACCATCGCGGCTAGGCCTCACGAGCGCGTCATTAAATAAATAAAGAAAGTCAACCATCGGAGTAAGATGTAATATGTCTGGTAAATAAATAAAAATAAAACAAATAAGTAATTGAAATAAATATTGTTATTGTGCTCCTTACGGAGCCGAACGTTACTGTACCTAACTTTCTATTGGATTCTTAAAATCGGTTCAGTAATAAATAAAAAATAAACAAACACGCATACTTTTATTTTTAGTACGTCATAAGTCCAGTCTGACGAAAGACAGAGTATCTGAGGGTTGTCAAGGTATTAGTCACAAAAGAGAATTCACGCCTTGCTTGGGAAAAGGACGGACACAATAATGTGATTCATTTGATCTGAACAGCAGTCGATTTAGGTAACCTCGGTTATGCTGGAGGAGGCGCTATCGGGTAAAAAATACCCACAGTGTGTTACTAAGGTCAATATCTCTTCGACAAGTCGCTGCAGGTTCTCGGCGGTCTAGGTACCTCTCGGCAGGGTATGCAGCTAGGCAGGCGCGGACTGTCGATTTTTTGTTTGTTGCCGCCGCGCGCGATGCGTGGTTAATAACATATAACGTTGCACTACTGAACTATAATTGTAACCGAAAATCATCGTCATCTTATTTTGAATAAATAGACATTTCATATTTTACGGCTGCCTAATAAAACACTAACACAGGTACGGGCGCGCCGACCCGCGTCCTCGCCGACCACGCTCATCCAAAGAAACACAAATTAATGCCTCGACCAGGACACGAACTTGGAAAATCCGGCGTATGAGGCAGGGCTGCAACCCACTACGCCTAGTTTCATATGCTTGACTTTAAATCAAAGGCGAGTTTACCTTCCAATAAATCAATTTACCGCCTTACTGGATAACAACCGGTAAAATCGGTATTTCTTCAAATAAAGTGCAACGTCTTGAGTCTGTTTCTTATGTCTGCGACTTATGGAACCACATTTCTTTGAACCTTTGTCAGAGCCAGCAAACGAGCAATCCATATGCTGGTAGTAATCACTAATCGTAGATGTTACTCATTATTGATAAATGATGCCCTTCTGTTTCTGGCTTTTAACCGGAATACAACCATGGACACGTGGTTTTTACGGCGGTCCAAACAGGAAGGACTTAAGTGCCACCCCAAGATCTTAACAAAAGACAGTCTACGACCAATACATAAATACTAATGTCGGTAACGCCATCTATACGTTCCTGAAATATTGATCCAACCTCGAGTCCTGATTATCCGAAATCCTGATTACGCTCGCGGAGTTTTTTTATAGTCACTCAGGGAATCATGATTAATAATATATGTGTATTTATTTTAATAATTTAATGAGTTATAATATAATGTTAGTTTATTTATCTATTTTATTTTTAAGTAATGTATATACCTATGTATTTTTTTTTAATATCGTTAATAACGTTTAATATTATTATATTAAAAGTCAACCTTATAGTATATAAGTATTATAAAGTTTTTTTAAGTATGTACGTATATGTAATTTTGTATGCATCCTTTGAAAACCTCTTCTTTGATGCGGTAGACTGGTAGAGAATGCCAAATGGCATAAAGTCCGGCGTTTGTACACTACGTTTATATTGTGCAATTAAGTTTTAAAAAAATTTATAATTTTATTATGTAAAGCTCCATAAACGAATTAAAATGCATACTTATTTTACAAAAGCGAAGCCGCGGGCAAAGGCTATCGTATATAAGCCTATGCATAGTTGAAAAGGGAACCCGATATCCCTTCTCTACCGCAACATTAACTCCATTTGATCCACTAACAGGTCTTAACAGACACAAATATCTCAAATACCTTAACAATTTACATTACAAAACAAACTATATTAGTTCTACATAGAGTTCAATATGTTAATTAAAAGTGTGGATGAGTGAGTGAACTGTAACGTAAGGTACAAAGAAGTGTGTATAATTTATAAATTGTTATTGTACACTTTCTAATGTGAACTATTGACTTTGAACTGTTCAATTTACGAACTGATGGCGATTTTCTTTAAATTTTTTACACGTTTGGGATCCGAACCCATGGCCATAATTAATGTAGACGTCTAACAATTTGTACGCACATATGAAAACAATATAAAATACTTTAAATACTAAATATGTACATAGGTACGGCTCTCTTTCAGCCGACCTGTGAGAGAAGAGAGTAGTTTGTAACAAAGTAGTGTGTACCTACTTTAAACATACACAAATCATATACTAAACACAGTAAATAAACTAACATATACTCATATACATATTGATATGAGATGTTATTGATTTATTAGGTATATTGTTATTGGTTATCGATTAAAAATGCGTTGCCGACATAGGCTTCAGTCGGAATCGTCTGTTCCAGCAATCGCACCGGCTGCTCCTTCCCTACATCCGGAACACACCCACGTACACGGGATTATTACGGCGGTCGAAATAGGAAGCACTGCAGTACCGCCCAGACGAAATCTTTACAGTATTCTACTATGATTTATTTGATAATAAACCAAAGAAAGCAAAGTTTCCTTTACAACAGCTAATTATTTGAAAACACAAAGCAGAAAACCCTGGCTGACAGCAAAAACCTCGCGCTGTACCGATTTGTTTCAAACATGGCTACAACACTCTCGATTTATTAAGCTAGAGCTAGAGGTTTTATAACCCTTATAACATAAAAAAATCCAATACTTGTAATGGACACAAATGTCTATCCTTATCAATATTTGGACCCAGGACCTCAGCGCGTGGTTCATGGCTTTTAAAATTTTGCGTCAACATCGTTGCCCCCAAACCAGAGGAGTGTTATAACGACGGATGTTTCTGTATCTTTCATAGAAATACGATTTTAATACGGTTTTTTTCTGTTTGCAAGTTGAATTCGTGACTATTCGTGACCATTTTTAGTCATGTTTGATGATATTAAATGACCATTGAAAAATTACGCCAACTTTTTAATTTCACTCGAGTTTTTAATTCATTTTTGCAAATAACTTGTCGAGATGTTACAGCGTAAAGATTTGCCAACTTTAATTTTTTTGCAGAGACTGTTGGATAAGCATGTAACATCCTCATCTTATTCGTCATTTTCCATCAATCAATAATCAATAAAAATTATTTCATAAACATCTTTTTTTACCTACCAAATCGCTTCCTCTTGTACCTTAAACCATACCCCATACATGCATGACTCACTGAACCGCTATTATAATCGAAATTCAAAAGCTGACCAAGTTAAACATAGAACTTATTCTTATGTATTCAAATTTATGGGAAAGCTTTTAAAACCAGGTTTTAAAGCTTAATTTGTTTTTGTTAAGGCCGTTATTTGTAATCATTTTTGTGAACGATGGATTTGCGGCGTTAATTTGCGTACAATTCTATTTAGTAGAAAAAAGGTTAATGCGTTTGTTGTGTTAGCATTAATCTATTGATTCTATTTGGCATTTTTATAAAAATTATAGCCGGCAAACGAGTTGTTAATTTGATGGTAGGTTACATGTGTCTCTGTGGACATTAGTATATGACGTGCTATGGAAATGGCTACAGATGATGCACGCTACCTAAATAAATAAAGAAAAAAAATATTGATGAAAGTGAAAAAAGTGGTGTTGAACAGCGTAGGCTTAAGTTGGAACTACCGTTGTTCCAGTAATGGCACTGGCTGGTCCTTCCTTCAGAACACAAGTAGCTTGATGATAATAATACGACGGTTAAAATAAGAAGGAATCCGTTCGCACTAAAATGAATTTTAGGTAATATTTTTTAACCACCGATGACGCAAAGATAGATATTTTATCAGTTTGAAGTGTGTCGAGCGATTTAGTGGTTTGAACTCTGAATGAATCACGTTCTAAGTAAAATTTTATGAGAATCTAGAGATTCAACCTTGATTCAAACGTTCAG
This sequence comes from Marasmarcha lunaedactyla, assembly GCA_923062675.1. Classification (NCBI taxonomy): domain Eukaryota; kingdom Metazoa; phylum Arthropoda; class Insecta; order Lepidoptera; family Pterophoridae; genus Marasmarcha; species Marasmarcha lunaedactyla. Next base: position 17,161,712 of record OV281363.1, read on the forward strand.
AACTTTGCAGGTCTTTGTTCTGTCATTCGAGGGTTGTTTATTTTAATTTACAAATAATGTAGGACAGTCCCTTTCTCAGCTGTTAAGAGTTTTATTATATGGTGTAAGATGAAAACAAATTTTTAAAGATTTTTATTTACAATCATTTTCAATGAAGTATTGAGGCATTAAGAATGAATTTTCCATAGAACTTATTGCTGTAACAAATTGTTTTGTACAAGGTTGTAGTGCTAAGTTACCGATAAGAAAATAATCCATAGTTACATATAAAATAATATTAATAATATCTGGTCCGAATGTTGAGGTTTCCCGCCTTAAAATGCATGCAAATCTTGCAATAAACAGTCATAATAATATTTTATAATATTCCCCAATAAATGACCCAAAGTAAGGAGAACTTGTTTTTATAGATGACCATACAGCGAACTGGGGGGGAACCCAGAATAAACATACATATATCAATATAAGCAACCATGACCCGAGTGTGTTCATCAAACAAAGGAATACCTCGAACCTGGGACCTCCGGCGTATGAGACAGGGCTATCCAATAAAAATGTTACATTGATTTATGTGAATTATTAAATTAAATAATTCTCTCACATCTGCAATTGTTTACACGCAAGGACAACATTGAATTTGTAACAATTTCAGAAGAATGACAATCTGGACAGGCAGACATATTTCTTTTCTAAACAATATAAAAAAACAATAACCTTTGGTTTTGCAGCTAAGAATATTGACATTAGTAAAAGTAAACAGACTTTTGTGTACTATGTTAAGCATGATTCAACGTATTATTATTTTTTTACTATTTTCATTCGCACCCATGAACACCATCAATCGTTTTAGTTATTCATAGTAATTGTGGTTATCATCGATTAATGATGCGTTGCCGACCGTAGACCGTAGTGGGCTTCAGTTAGAGTTGCCTGTGTTCCAGTTACTGCACTGGCTGTTCCCTTGACTGTACCACAACCACGTACACCTGATTAGACGAGGTCTTAACAAACGAAACTCTACAACCACTCTGTCACAAACTATACTACTCATAGAAGTCCCGCCTCCCGCTCCTGTAAGTGTATCTGTCAAGGCCCAAACAAACCAACTTCTAAGTGTGCAGTTCATCCATTCTCCAATAGATGGCGTATGGTGTATTTTAAATCGCGCAGCGAAGTTTTCTCATGTTTTACATACATAGTTTAATGGATATTTAATCCATGGGCCGTGCAGGGATGCAATACAAAACCATACTGCTCCTACATATTACTTAAAGCATATAAATTAATATTACTATTTATAATTATAAAGTAAGTATATAAGGCTTTACCATGGGAACAAGGAAACGCAAGCACTCTCTTGACTGACAGTTTATTACCGCCAGTAAGTGCAAGCCAATTTTGTAAAACAATTATTCATGGTAATAATATAAAAAATTGTTCGAAGTGCGTGTAACTACCCCCTAAAATAAAATAAATTGCTTTACTTGAACAATATATGACCTACCAGGCCTACATCTCTGGATAAATTTGGGTCGCGCGTGGCCCTTAGAAAAGTAGATAGCCGTTTCACGTTCGTGTTAAAGTTCATTCTTGCATGGAGTCGTCAGCGCGTGGAATGAATAGGTTTAGTTACAAAGGCGGGAACGCTATTTTATTGAACCTGATACGAAGTGGCTTTAATCCCTAGGAAGCAAAGCGTATTTATACAGACTGTAATAAAATTCGGGGAGGTGGCTAGATCCCGCGTTAACTCGTGAACGGGTGCTGTTGGAGGGTGATCGTCGTTTGGGTACTTGGGGGAGGGAGATATAAAGAGACTTGTATATTTATTTTGAAAAATGATACCCGTAAAGATTTTAGCCAGTTCTTCTTCACGAAGTGTTTTCCGAACTGGTGGTAGTGTCATGTTTTATTTGACGTCAATAAGAACAAGTAATTGTCAATGTTGATTCATATGTAAATATTTCAATTTAGACCTAAAATAAAATAAACGTATATAAATAGAAAACTTGAACTAACATTTCCGAACTAACAACCGCCTTCACGTCATTCTATTTGGAATAAACCGAGTTTACGTAAATAAAGAAAAATGTATGTCAATAAACAAATAAAACAATTATTTGAACATATCTACAAAGAAAACTAACCAATTAAAATGACCGTTCAAAATTCTTACATAAAATTTTATTATCGCTATCAAATGTTTAATAGTTTTAAATGCTGACAGCTAAGACTAGCAGTTTCTCGCAGGTTTACTTGTGTTTGTTCTTTACACCATGTTTATTCTTTGATAAAATAAAAGCTATTAGAAAATCTTGCCTAGATTAAAAACTCTTTCCACACGCGACAAACAAACCTCCTTTCGCAAGTTCTCAAACAGAATTTTACCGCCTTTTTTATCAGCAGCCTCCCTTATCTCTCACTGATAAGAGACATAACTACTGATTACATCGACAACATTATTTACTAACATATTTCCAAACAGAGGCGTAGCTAAAGAATACTTTATCTCAACTTACAGAGAAAATATTTAAATATATTGAATAGTTTGTTTTTATTCCAGAAACTTCCAAACTACTGAACCGGTATTGATAATTCTTCAACAATTAGGAAGCTACTTTATCCAGGAGTAACTTAAGCTGTATTCTATACCGGGATTCCCGCGGGATCGGGACAGGTATCCATAGTAACGTGACATACTTAACTTCTCTGTGGTTCCGAGTGAAAGAACTGCAGTTTACATAAATACTATGTCACTAAAGTACGTCTTCTTATGGTAGCGTCGGTTGACGGGTCGCTCACTTCCCTCTAAAATGGTTGAGGAGGGCGATGGCTGGATCCCGCGTTAACTCGTGAACGGGTGCCGTTTGAGGATGTTCGTCGTTTGGATACTTGGGGGGAGGGAGACTTGCCGAGCTAACAGATGCAGAAAAGAATAATTTTGTATAGACATAAAGAGACTCTGTAAATTTATTTTGAAAAAAAATATACCCGTGAAGTTTCTTGCCAGTTCTTCTTCACGAAGGTTTTTTTCGAACTGGTGGTAGAATCATGTTTTATTTGACGTCAATAAGAACAAGTAATTGTCAATGTTGAGAAATAAATATTTCATTTCATTTCATTTCATACCTACCAACTTCGATCACAAATACAAACTAGATTCGCAGTTTCATTCAAATATAGACACTTTATACCGTCCACAATGATTTAGACGTTTGTCAAGAAATGACAATTGGTAAGACAACCTAAGTTGTAAACTAAGTTTTTGGTTTGTTCAGAGCGTGGTCGTCTACCATTTAGATAACAAGTCATCACTATTAGTTGAAATCATTGGTTCTTAAATTAGTGTGTTATGGTTTATTTTAGCGTGTATACATAATTCAATGTACGATGAAATTAATTTTTTGGCGACGTTTTTTGTTTTTTAGTTCTGTGTATACATTCATTTGTTACATACAGGCATTTGTTTCTGCTATACAGGCAGAAATAGCCCGCCGGTTTTCCTTGAACTAACCGAATACATTATAATCAACTTACGCTCACGAACTGAAATTGAATTTAGAAAGCCGACTACGAACCTTTTTACAAACTTAACTCGCCTGTTGATTTTTAAAAACATAAAAACTGAATTTTTTGCCGAACTCATAAGTATTTTTATACTTTTTTTTTACAAATAAACATTTTAGAGAACAGGACGTGTGATATTCAAAATGTTTCTACATGTTTACTGTGCAAGTGACGAACGCCACTAAACTGGAAGTGTGCCCAAATGAGTACTTGGTGACGAGGCGGTAAGATAGATAAATCTGACACTGATTTTGTAGTTTTCATATGTTATCAAGCCTGCCAGGCTACAATTTTAAAACTGGGTTGTCATCAAGAAAGTTGCTTGCCATTTTTATAATTCACAAGCTTTGCTTTTATAGTTCTGAAATGAGAATCCTTTAAACTGGTAACATTTAAACGACGTTTGTTAATTCAGACAAGTTGGTAAGTCTGTACATATTTTTGTCACTCTTTTTTCTGCCATCTTAAACCTACCTACCCTTATAAAGATACACGTCTTTTCGCCCGTCGTTCCTTACAAAACTCGATATTTATTATTTTATTACAGCACACCATTGAGGTGTGGATACACACCAAGCCAAATAAATATACACACAAATGAGTTCCTTGACACTGATGATATCATACAGGGGTTACTTAATGTTGCTCGCAACTGTACTTATTTCGTTTTAAATAATTAATTTCATCACTTTGGATTACTTGTATAGCTGCGAACCTTGCTTCAAAGAAAATACAACGTCATGACGTGAACGAATATTGTGCGTTACATAATAATTAACTAAAACTAACCACTTCTTTTCTTTACAGCCACTAGAACATAAACTATTTGTTCACATTTCAAGGTTTACTCTACATACAGCCATATAACTTACTTATGTGTATTCGGCCGAAAATGTGGTGTATCGCCTGAGGGGTCAAGTTCGTTTGCAAGTCATCAAACAACAAGGTCAGGGATGGACAATGCGTTTCTGCCCGGCAGGAAAAAATGGAAAGTTTCAGGGCATTTTGGGAATAAATCTTATTTTCCCAAATAGATGCTCGATAACTGGGCAAAAAAATATTTACTATCATAACAGTTTTTAGTAATTTAACGAGCTTTAACCTCGTTCATGTAAATGAACTGTGCAGCAGAGTAGTAGAAAAAAAAAGGAAACAGTCAATATAAATTAGTTAATATTATTTTTGCAAAAACGATATTAAGCAGATGTTTTAATGATTTGTTTAGTAAAATATATAAATAAAATCTAAAAATAAACATGACAATATTCTAAATTATCTCGACTTAGCACGTATGGTTATTACGCCGACTAGTTTGCGTGACAGTTGGTGGTCGAGTCGATACTCAGCGCCTTGATGAAGGTCTCCAAATCAGATCGAAACTAGTAAATTGTCAAGATGGTAAAAAAGAAAAACATAGAACGATGTACTGTTTAAACTAGTTTCTCAGAATAACACACACGTGTGCCGAACAACTTGTGTTCCATGGATTAAAATTTGTCAAAGGCTTAAGAAATACAACTAACATGTTTGAATTACGAACGAATATCGTCTGCAAAAAAAAATATTTCGTTAAAAAAATAAATGCCCAAGGTAAGGAATTTACAGGCACTTATTGGGAATATTCCCAACTTGCCTGAAATTCCTGGGCATTTACCCTGCTCTAAACAAGGTCGATAAGACAGAGGCACTGACCAGGCCGTCATTTTTTCAACCATTTCGATACCAGGCAAGCCAAATTTCAAAATCAGCCACAGGCCCTTTGAGGTCCACGTGCAGGTGTCTGAGCTAACCGGGTAGTTAGTTTCAATGTCCCTCCGTCACTGTCTATCCCTATTGGCCAGATAGAGACATAAACCGACGATCCAGAAACGCCCTGCCTCATACGCCGGAGGACCAAGGCTCGAGTCCTTGATTCCTCGATTCATTTGTGTGATGATCATAAACGTTTGTTCTCGGTTCATAGCTGTTGATATTTATATACTTATGTTTATTCTGGGTTCCCTCCCAGTTCGCTGTATGGTCATCCATAACACAAGCTCTGCTTACTTTGTGGCCATGCAGTTGAAGTGATTGTCTGGGGAGATATTATTATTATTTATTACAAAACAATATTTTGCCTAATGCTAGCTAACACAACAACACAACACAACATAACGCAAGTGGGCCTAAATCACATTAATACTTCTCATTTACCTGCCCACATGTATTATGTAGGCAGTACCTTCACCGGAGTGAATCGTGTTTCCGCCATGTCCTACGTGTTAACAAGGAAACGGCGCAACGCCTTGTTGGGCAATCTGACAACCTTATTAGTACAGTCAGCGGAGGCCCAGGCTAAGGGCGAGAATTGCTTGCACGTCGTTTGGTCTTTTGCGGGCGCCCGGACAATAACGTACGACAATACTGCAGGGGATCTGAATGCGAATTGAGCTTGCACCAACCGTCGCCACTGCATATACAATAGACAAGAAACCTCGAAGAATAAGCTGAGTGAGATAATTGTTTTCTATTTTTTATTTATAGCCGGTAAACCATCAGGCGCCTGATGTGAAATGGCGTCCGTGGTCCGGGTATCATTCATCGAAGTTGACGATGCGTTGATGACAGTAGGTTCGGATGAAGATTCCTTGGATCCAGTTATTCCACTGGAACCCTCCACTCCCTCATCAAATAAACAGTTGTTACGGCGGTCAAAATAGGAACGACTGTAGTGTGCCCCTGACGAGATCTCAACAAAAGACACTCTGCTACAAATGTACTTATTCTAAGAAAAATGTAAAAAAAACCACGAAGATAATCGAAATACCCGCCATTTTTTAATTTGTTTAGTTAAAGCATCAACAAAAACAGTGAACTTAATCACTCGCTTTTTTTTAATTTTCTTCTCTTCACCCTCCCCCAGCTATCACCTACCTTATCATATAGTAATTTATGCTGACAAAAATAACTAATAACACAAGAGTATCTGCAAATATCCGAAAGTGTTGATGCGCGCCAAGTCGGGGACACAAGCTTGTTTTATCGTACAATTGTCGTCTTGTACAAAAGATGATCAACTCCATTTAAGTACACGGAAGTGGGTATAAGGTTTTGCGATAAATAACCGGTTGCAAAAAAGATGTAGTAAGTTATATTCTTTAAAATAAAAGAACTGATTACCATTGCTTTATGGAAACGGAAAAGTTTAATCGAAATGTTTATTTCCTAGATACATTTTAAACGTATAAGTAGTTTCTTTTGCAAAAACCATTGAATATAAAAAAATATGACACCTATGGGTATTGTCTTTTGCAGAGTGACGGGTCACTCACTTCCCTCTAATATGGTTGAGGAGGGCGATGGCTGGATCCCGCGTTAAATCGTGAACGGGTACCGTTTGAGGGTGTTCGTCGTTTGGATACTTGGGGGGAGGAGAACTTGCCGAGCTAACAGATGCAGATAAGAATAATTTTGTATAGGCATAGATAGAGGCATTGTCAATGTTGAGGAATAAATATTTGAATTTGAATTTGCTTTAATGAAGTTTCTCATTGGTCACTGGTCGTTTTCTCACTGCATACTGTCCTGGCAGTTATCTTCCACCTCAGCTGATGGAAATCGTGAGACGTGAGACGAGGATGACCGCCGAGTGCCGTAATGTGTAGTAGCCCTGTCTTACGCGCCGGAGTCCCAGGTTGAAGAAAGTAGAAGATTGTTCTCGGGTCATGGTTGTTGATATTTATACGTGTATGCATTCTGAGTTTCTCCCCAGTTCGCTGTATGGTCATCTATAACACAAGCTCTGCTTACTTTGGGGCCATACAGTTGGTGTGTTTGTCTGGGGATTTATTATTGTTTTGTGCCGACCAGAACCCATTCCAGGCCTACGTCACTGGATGTGCTTGCGCGCGCTTAGTACCGACCGGCTGCTGGTTCGCCCGGGCCCTTAGCAAAGAAGATTGCCGTATTGTCTTCGCAATTAAGTTCATTTTTGCATTTCGTCAGCTCACTTTCGTTATCATGTTGGTAATCTGTGCCCTTAACCTTCATAACCCGCGGGGGTTGTATTTTAAGAGACGGAGCCACTTTCCTCCAAACCTTAGGAACTTATATGGGGAACCTTTTATGGCAGTAAAGTTTCTGACGTCAAGATTTCAACTTTCATGAAATGATTTAATGATGTATCTTGGCACTTCTACGATATGGCACCGACGTATAAAAGATATATGTTGTTTTTTATTTAGTTATTTTCATAGCCAGCAAACGAGGACGTGATCCATCTGATGGTAACTGGCATCAGGAGACCCACCCATGGACATCATGAGTTCGGAGGTGTTCTATTTATCAATATTGAATGTGTTGATTGTATCGACTCATGATGCGTTGGCGATCGCAGGCTTCAGTTGGAGTTGCCTTTGTTCCAGCAAAACCACTAGCTGTGCCTTCCTTATAACCGGACCACAACCACGCGGTGGTCTAAATAGGGAGGACTGTAGTGCCACCCCACACGAGACCTTTACAAAAATAAACTCTAATTCCATTAACAAGTGTTTGCAACATGGTCGACGTCAAGAATTAACTAAAGATATGCACTAATCAGATTCACGTCTTTTTTTAGAAAAATTTAATAGCATTCATTTTGTTTTACAAAGCGGACATTACCAAACCACGCTCTAACTCAACCAAGATTACACATCGACCACAAGAACTAAGGAAATTGGACCAACACGCCAAACATATTGACGCAAACTTTCAAATTTTGCCTTAAATTAGCTGCGGCGTATACTTGAGCCCACATTAGTGAGTTAGGTCGAAATTTCACAATCTTGTGGCCTACAAATTGCCTCTAAGGTCAGAACTACCCACGTTGTAAAAAGTGCGTCTACTGTAGAATGTATACAGATTTGTATAGGAGTCTTTGTTTGTTAGTAATTCGTGAATATTGTACTCTATAGAAAAAAGCCACATAGGCTTAGAACTTAATTCTGATCAACTTTTACAAAGGCTCAACTGGGATTCTGTTTGTGCCAGATCTCTTAGCGCTCTCCTCGTTCTCACATGAGATGGATGCCTCTCAATTCAAAAAAATTGCCGGACGTTGTTCAAAACAAGGAATTAATTAGTACGATACATTTAAGGCTTAAATAGCCTTTGCGCTTACATTATCTGCCTCATATGCCGACGGTCCCAAGTTCGAGTCCTGGCCGGGGCATTAATTTGTGTGATGAACACATATGTTTGTTCTCGGGTTATGGTTGTTGATATTTATATATGTACGTTTATTCTGGATCCCCCCAGTTCGCTGTATGGTCATCCATGACAGAAGCTCTGCTTACTTTGGGGCCATACAGTTGGTGTGTTTGTCTGCGGATTTATTTACGTATACTTTTTCGTAGTGATTTGTGCCCCAAGAATAAAATGATGCCCTACCGATCGATGGGTCGGATGGTTTGCTTTCAAACTAGTTATTTCCTGTAAGAAAACTTTGATAGGTAAGCAGATTATACAATATTGTTTTTAGATTATTTTCGCATGGATAAACAATCTATTATCTTTGAAAAAAATATTAATAGTTCATACTTGCCATTCCGAGAAACAACATCTGTGTTCATCACACAAATGAATGCCCTGGCCAGGACTCGAACCTAGGACCTCCGGCGTATGAGGCAGGGTTACTAACACTACACCAGACAAGTTTATTAGACTATTACCCATATAATGTACTACATCCTTGAATTCAAACAATTTAAATAGTTATAGACTCGATGTCTCCGCGCGATTCGAGTTAAAATGTAATACACTCGGCGTCACAAAAATCGCACCTTTATGTTTTTTTCAGTAAATTGCTCCTAGAATCTGGCCCATAAATACCACGCGTGAAAAAGAAATATCATTGTAAAGTGCACTTCAATACCTTTACATTCATTACCTGTATCATTAAAAAATCAATTACCATTTCTAACCAGGGACCAATCAATAAGATATTGGAAAAAATGCTCACTTAAGGAGCGCTAGTTGGGCTACCTTAAAAGGGTATAAAATGTTATGTCCAGGTAAGAAATGGGTCAGTCGCTACTCAGACTTTAGAGTGAACACACTGGAACAACATACGCAAAAGAACTGTACCTGAAAAAAATGTGTACTAAACTGTACTAAAAAAAATATCAACCATTTCGATACCAGGCAAGCCAAATTTCAAAATCAGCCACAGGCCCTTTGAGGTCCACGTGCAGGTGTCTGAGCTAACCGGGTAGTTAGTTTCAATGTCCCTCCGTCACTGTCTATCCCTATTGGCCAGATAGAGACATAAACCGACGATCCAGAAACGCCCTGCCTCATACGCCGGAGGACCAAGGCTCGAGTCCTTGATTCCTCGATTCATTTGTGTGATGATCATAAACGTTTGTTCTCGGTTCATAGCTGTTGATATTTATATACTTATGTTTATTCTGGGTTCCCTCCCAGTTCGCTGTATGGTCATCCATAACACAAGCTCTGCTTACTTTGTGGCCATGCAGTTGAAGTGATTGTCTGGGGAGATATTATTATTATTTATTACAAAACAATATTTTGCCTAATGCTAGCTAACACAACAACACAACACAACATAACGCAAGTGGGCCTAAATCACATTAATACTTCTCATTTACCTGCCCACATGTATTATGTAGGCAGTACCTTCACCGGAGTGAATCGTGTTTCCGCCATGTCCTACGTGTTAACAAGGAAACGGCGCAACGCCTTGTTGGGCAATCTGACAACCTTATTAGTACAGTCAGCGGAGGCCCAGGCTAAGGGCGAGAATTGCTTGCACGTCGTTTGGTCTTTTGCGGGCGCCCGGACAATAACGTACGACAATACTGCAGGGGATCTGAATGCGAATTGAGCTTGCACCAACCGTCGCCACTGCATATACAATAGACAAGAAACCTCGAAGAATAAGCTGAGTGAGATAATTGTTTTCTATTTTTTATTTATAGCCGGTAAACCATCAGGCGCCTGATGTGAAATGGCGTCCGTGGTCCGGGTATCATTCATCGAAGTTGACGATGCGTTGATGACAGTAGGTTCGGATGAAGATTCCTTGGATCCAGTTATTCCACTGGAACCCTCCACTCCCTCATCAAATAAACAGTTGTTACGGCGGTCAAAATAGGAACGACTGTAGTGTGCCCCTGACGAGATCTCAACAAAAGACACTCTGCTACAAATGTACTTATTCTAAGAAAAATGTAAAAAAAACCACGAAGATAATCGAAATACCCGCCATTTTTTAATTTGTTTAGTTAAAGCATCAACAAAAACAGTGAACTTAATCACTCGCTTTTTTTTAATTTTCTTCTCTTCACCCTCCCCCAGCTATCACCTACCTTATCATATAGTAATTTATGCTGACAAAAATAACTAATAACACAAGAGTATCTGCAAATATCCGAAAGTGTTGATGCGCGCCAAGTCGGGGACACAAGCTTGTTTTATCGTACAATTGTCGTCTTGTACAAAAGATGATCAACTCCATTTAAGTACACGGAAGTGGGTATAAGGTTTTGCGATAAATAACCGGTTGCAAAAAAGATGTAGTAAGTTATATTCTTTAAAATAAAAGAACTGATTACCATTGCTTTATGGAAACGGAAAAGTTTAATCGAAATGTTTATTTCCTAGATACATTTTAAACGTATAAGTAGTTTCTTTTGCAAAAACCATTGAATATAAAAAAATATGACACCTATGGGTATTGTCTTTTGCAGAGTGACGGGTCACTCACTTCCCTCTAATATGGTTGAGGAGGGCGATGGCTGGATCCCGCGTTAAATCGTGAACGGGTACCGTTTGAGGGTGTTCGTCGTTTGGATACTTGGGGGGAGGAGAACTTGCCGAGCTAACAGATGCAGATAAGAATAATTTTGTATAGGCATAGATAGAGGCATTGTCAATGTTGAGGAATAAATATTTGAATTTGAATTTGCTTTAATGAAGTTTCTCATTGGTCACTGGTCGTTTTCTCACTGCATACTGTCCTGGCAGTTATCTTCCACCTCAGCTGATGGAAATCGTGAGACGTGAGACGAGGATGACCGCCGAGTGCCGTAATGTGTAGTAGCCCTGTCTTACGCGCCGGAGTCCCAGGTTGAAGAAAGTAGAAGATTGTTCTCGGGTCATGGTTGTTGATATTTATACGTGTATGCATTCTGAGTTTCTCCCCAGTTCGCTGTATGGTCATCTATAACACAAGCTCTGCTTACTTTGGGGCCATACAGTTGGTGTGTTTGTCTGGGGATTTATTATTGTTTTGTGCCGACCAGAACCCATTCCAGGCCTACGTCACTGGATGTGCTTGCGCGCGCTTAGTACCGACCGGCTGCTGGTTCGCCCGGGCCCTTAGCAAAGAAGATTGCCGTATTGTCTTCGCAATTAAGTTCATTTTTGCATTTCGTCAGCTCACTTTCGTTATCATGTTGGTAATCTGTGCCCTTAACCTTCATAACCCGCGGGGGTTGTATTTTAAGAGACGGAGCCACTTTCCTCCAAACCTTAGGAACTTATATGGGGAACCTTTTATGGCAGTAAAGTTTCTGACGTCAAGATTTCAACTTTCATGAAATGATTTAATGATGTATCTTGGCACTTCTACGATATGGCACCGACGTATAAAAGATATATGTTGTTTTTTATTTAGTTATTTTCATAGCCAGCAAACGAGGACGTGATCCATCTGATGGTAACTGGCATCAGGAGACCCACCCATGGACATCATGAGTTCGGAGGTGTTCTATTTATCAATATTGAATGTGTTGATTGTATCGACTCATGATGCGTTGGCGATCGCAGGCTTCAGTTGGAGTTGCCTTTGTTCCAGCAAAACCACTAGCTGTGCCTTCCTTATAACCGGACCACAACCACGCGGTGGTCTAAATAGGGAGGACTGTAGTGCCACCCCACACGAGACCTTTACAAAAATAAACTCTAATTCCATTAACAAGTGTTTGCAACATGGTCGACGTCAAGAATTAACTAAAGATATGCACTAATCAGATTCACGTCTTTTTTTAGAAAAATTTAATAGCATTCATTTTGTTTTACAAAGCGGACATTACCAAACCACGCTCTAACTCAACCAAGATTACACATCGACCACAAGAACTAAGGAAATTGGACCAACACGCCAAACATATTGACGCAAACTTTCAAATTTTGCCTTAAATTAGCTGCGGCGTATACTTGAGCCCACATTAGTGAGTTAGGTCGAAATTTCACAATCTTGTGGCCTACAAATTGCCTCTAAGGTCAGAACTACCCACGTTGTAAAAAGTGCGTCTACTGTAGAATGTATACAGATTTGTATAGGAGTCTTTGTTTGTTAGTAATTCGTGAATATTGTACTCTATAGAAAAAAGCCACATAGGCTTAGAACTTAATTCTGATCAACTTTTACAAAGGCTCAACTGGGATTCTGTTTGTGCCAGATCTCTTAGCGCTCTCCTCGTTCTCACATGAGATGGATGCCTCTCAATTCAAAAAAATTGCCGGACGTTGTTCAAAACAAGGAATTAATTAGTACGATACATTTAAGGCTTAAATAGCCTTTGCGCTTACATTATCTGCCTCATATGCCGACGGTCCCAAGTTCGAGTCCTGGCCGGGGCATTAATTTGTGTGATGAACACATATGTTTGTTCTCGGGTTATGGTTGTTGATATTTATATATGTACGTTTATTCTGGATCCCCCCAGTTCGCTGTATGGTCATCCATGACAGAAGCTCTGCTTACTTTGGGGCCATACAGTTGGTGTGTTTGTCTGCGGATTTATTTACGTATACTTTTTCGTAGTGATTTGTGCCCCAAGAATAAAATGATGCCCTACCGATCGATGGGTCGGATGGTTTGCTTTCAAACTAGTTATTTCCTGTAAGAAAACTTTGATAGGTAAGCAGATTATACAATATTGTTTTTAGATTATTTTCGCATGGATAAACAATCTATTATCTTTGAAAAAAATATTAATAGTTCATACTTGCCATTCCGAGAAACAACATCTGTGTTCATCACACAAATGAATGCCCTGGCCAGGACTCGAACCTAGGACCTCCGGCGTATGAGGCAGGGTTACTAACACTACACCAGACAAGTTTATTAGACTATTACCCATATAATGTACTACATCCTTGAATTCAAACAATTTAAATAGTTATAGACTCGATGTCTCCGCGCGATTCGAGTTAAAATGTAATACACTCGGCGTCACAAAAATCGCACCTTTATGTTTTTTTCAGTAAATTGCTCCTAGAATCTGGCCCATAAATACCACGCGTGAAAAAGAAATATCATTGTAAAGTGCACTTCAATACCTTTACATTCATTACCTGTATCATTAAAAAATCAATTACCATTTCTAACCAGGGACCAATCAATAAGATATTGGAAAAAATGCTCACTTAAGGAGCGCTAGTTGGGCTACCTTAAAAGGGTATAAAATGTTATGTCCAGGTAAGAAATGGGTCAGTCGCTACTCAGACTTTAGAGTGAACACACTGGAACAACATACGCAAAAGAACTGTACCTGAAAAAAATGTGTACTAAACTGTACTAAAAAAAATATTTCGTTAAAAAAATAAATGCCCAAGGTAAGGAATTTACAGGCACTTATTGGGAATATTCCCAACTTGCCTGAAATTCCTGGGCATTTACCCTGCTCTAAACAAGGTCGATAAGACAGAGGCACTGACCAGGCCGTCATTTTTTCAACCATTTCGATACCAGGCAAGCCAAATTTCAAAATCAGCCACAGGCCCTTTGAGGTCCACGTGCAGGTGTCTGAGCTAACCGGGTAGTTAGTTTCAATGTCCCTCCGTCACTGTCTATCCCTATTGGCCAGATAGAGACATAAACCGACGATCCAGAAACGCCCTGCCTCATACGCCGGAGGACCAAGGCTCGAGTCCTTGATTCCTCGATTCATTTGTGTGATGATCATAAACGTTTGTTCTCGGTTCATAGCTGTTGATATTTATATACTTATGTTTATTCTGGGTTCCCTCCCAGTTCGCTGTATGGTCATCCATAACACAAGCTCTGCTTACTTTGTGGCCATGCAGTTGAAGTGATTGTCTGGGGAGATATTATTATTATTTATTACAAAACAATATTTTGCCTAATGCTAGCTAACACAACAACACAACACAACATAACGCAAGTGGGCCTAAATCACATTAATACTTCTCATTTACCTGCCCACATGTATTATGTAGGCAGTACCTTCACCGGAGTGAATCGTGTTTCCGCCATGTCCTACGTGTTAACAAGGAAACGGCGCAACGCCTTGTTGGGCAATCTGACAACCTTATTAGTACAGTCAGCGGAGGCCCAGGCTAAGGGCGAGAATTGCTTGCACGTCGTTTGGTCTTTTGCGGGCGCCCGGACAATAACGTACGACAATACTGCAGGGGATCTGAATGCGAATTGAGCTTGCACCAACCGTCGCCACTGCATATACAATAGACAAGAAACCTCGAAGAATAAGCTGAGTGAGATAATTGTTTTCTATTTTTTATTTATAGCCGGTAAACCATCAGGCGCCTGATGTGAAATGGCGTCCGTGGTCCGGGTATCATTCATCGAAGTTGACGATGCGTTGATGACAGTAGGTTCGGATGAAGATTCCTTGGATCCAGTTATTCCACTGGAACCCTCCACTCCCTCATCAAATAAACAGTTGTTACGGCGGTCAAAATAGGAACGACTGTAGTGTGCCCCTGACGAGATCTCAACAAAAGACACTCTGCTACAAATGTACTTATTCTAAGAAAAATGTAAAAAAAACCACGAAGATAATCGAAATACCCGCCATTTTTTAATTTGTTTAGTTAAAGCATCAACAAAAACAGTGAACTTAATCACTCGCTTTTTTTTAATTTTCTTCTCTTCACCCTCCCCCAGCTATCACCTACCTTATCATATAGTAATTTATGCTGACAAAAATAACTAATAACACAAGAGTATCTGCAAATATCCGAAAGTGTTGATGCGCGCCAAGTCGGGGACACAAGCTTGTTTTATCGTACAATTGTCGTCTTGTACAAAAGATGATCAACTCCATTTAAGTACACGGAAGTGGGTATAAGGTTTTGCGATAAATAACCGGTTGCAAAAAAGATGTAGTAAGTTATATTCTTTAAAATAAAAGAACTGATTACCATTGCTTTATGGAAACGGAAAAGTTTAATCGAAATGTTTATTTCCTAGATACATTTTAAACGTATAAGTAGTTTCTTTTGCAAAAACCATTGAATATAAAAAAATATGACACCTATGGGTATTGTCTTTTGCAGAGTGACGGGTCACTCACTTCCCTCTAATATGGTTGAGGAGGGCGATGGCTGGATCCCGCGTTAAATCGTGAACGGGTACCGTTTGAGGGTGTTCGTCGTTTGGATACTTGGGGGGAGGAGAACTTGCCGAGCTAACAGATGCAGATAAGAATAATTTTGTATAGGCATAGATAGAGGCATTGTCAATGTTGAGGAATAAATATTTGAATTTGAATTTGCTTTAATGAAGTTTCTCATTGGTCACTGGTCGTTTTCTCACTGCATACTGTCCTGGCAGTTATCTTCCACCTCAGCTGATGGAAATCGTGAGACGTGAGACGAGGATGACCGCCGAGTGCCGTAATGTGTAGTAGCCCTGTCTTACGCGCCGGAGTCCCAGGTTGAAGAAAGTAGAAGATTGTTCTCGGGTCATGGTTGTTGATATTTATACGTGTATGCATTCTGAGTTTCTCCCCAGTTCGCTGTATGGTCATCTATAACACAAGCTCTGCTTACTTTGGGGCCATACAGTTGGTGTGTTTGTCTGGGGATTTATTATTGTTTTGTGCCGACCAGAACCCATTCCAGGCCTACGTCACTGGATGTGCTTGCGCGCGCTTAGTACCGACCGGCTGCTGGTTCGCCCGGGCCCTTAGCAAAGAAGATTGCCGTATTGTCTTCGCAATTAAGTTCATTTTTGCATTTCGTCAGCTCACTTTCGTTATCATGTTGGTAATCTGTGCCCTTAACCTTCATAACCCGCGGGGGTTGTATTTTAAGAGACGGAGCCACTTTCCTCCAAACCTTAGGAACTTATATGGGGAACCTTTTATGGCAGTAAAGTTTCTGACGTCAAGATTTCAACTTTCATGAAATGATTTAATGATGTATCTTGGCACTTCTACGATATGGCACCGACGTATAAAAGATATATGTTGTTTTTTATTTAGTTATTTTCATAGCCAGCAAACGAGGACGTGATCCATCTGATGGTAACTGGCATCAGGAGACCCACCCATGGACATCATGAGTTCGGAGGTGTTCTATTTATCAATATTGAATGTGTTGATTGTATCGACTCATGATGCGTTGGCGATCGCAGGCTTCAGTTGGAGTTGCCTTTGTTCCAGCAAAACCACTAGCTGTGCCTTCCTTATAACCGGACCACAACCACGCGGTGGTCTAAATAGGGAGGACTGTAGTGCCACCCCACACGAGACCTTTACAAAAATAAACTCTAATTCCATTAACAAGTGTTTGCAACATGGTCGACGTCAAGAATTAACTAAAGATATGCACTAATCAGATTCACGTCTTTTTTTAGAAAAATTTAATAGCATTCATTTTGTTTTACAAAGCGGACATTACCAAACCACGCTCTAACTCAACCAAGATTACACATCGACCACAAGAACTAAGGAAATTGGACCAACACGCCAAACATATTGACGCAAACTTTCAAATTTTGCCTTAAATTAGCTGCGGCGTATACTTGAGCCCACATTAGTGAGTTAGGTCGAAATTTCACAATCTTGTGGCCTACAAATTGCCTCTAAGGTCAGAACTACCCACGTTGTAAAAAGTGCGTCTACTGTAGAATGTATACAGATTTGTATAGGAGTCTTTGTTTGTTAGTAATTCGTGAATATTGTACTCTATAGAAAAAAGCCACATAGGCTTAGAACTTAATTCTGATCAACTTTTACAAAGGCTCAACTGGGATTCTGTTTGTGCCAGATCTCTTAGCGCTCTCCTCGTTCTCACATGAGATGGATGCCTCTCAATTCAAAAAAATTGCCGGACGTTGTTCAAAACAAGGAATTAATTAGTACGATACATTTAAGGCTTAAATAGCCTTTGCGCTTACATTATCTGCCTCATATGCCGACGGTCCCAAGTTCGAGTCCTGGCCGGGGCATTAATTTGTGTGATGAACACATATGTTTGTTCTCGGGTTATGGTTGTTGATATTTATATATGTACGTTTATTCTGGATCCCCCCAGTTCGCTGTATGGTCATCCATGACAGAAGCTCTGCTTACTTTGGGGCCATACAGTTGGTGTGTTTGTCTGCGGATTTATTTACGTATACTTTTTCGTAGTGATTTGTGCCCCAAGAATAAAATGATGCCCTACCGATCGATGGGTCGGATGGTTTGCTTTCAAACTAGTTATTTCCTGTAAGAAAACTTTGATAGGTAAGCAGATTATACAATATTGTTTTTAGATTATTTTCGCATGGATAAACAATCTATTATCTTTGAAAAAAATATTAATAGTTCATACTTGCCATTCCGAGAAACAACATCTGTGTTCATCACACAAATGAATGCCCTGGCCAGGACTCGAACCTAGGACCTCCGGCGTATGAGGCAGGGTTACTAACACTACACCAGACAAGTTTATTAGACTATTACCCATATAATGTACTACATCCTTGAATTCAAACAATTTAAATAGTTATAGACTCGATGTCTCCGCGCGATTCGAGTTAAAATGTAATACACTCGGCGTCACAAAAATCGCACCTTTATGTTTTTTTCAGTAAATTGCTCCTAGAATCTGGCCCATAAATACCACGCGTGAAAAAGAAATATCATTGTAAAGTGCACTTCAATACCTTTACATTCATTACCTGTATCATTAAAAAATCAATTACCATTTCTAACCAGGGACCAATCAATAAGATATTGGAAAAAATGCTCACTTAAGGAGCGCTAGTTGGGCTACCTTAAAAGGGTATAAAATGTTATGTCCAGGTAAGAAATGGGTCAGTCGCTACTCAGACTTTAGAGTGAACACACTGGAACAACATACGCAAAAGAACTGTACCTGAAGATGGATACAACCCCTGAAGAAGCCGCTCAAATCGTTGCTCTATTGCAAACAGGACTGCGACAGGTTGACGTTGCTCGACAGTTGAACCTTAGCCGATTTGCAGTACGACGAGTATACCAACGGTTCCGTGAGACTAGTGGCTATACCCGAAGACGTGGATCCGTTGTACACGTTGTACATCAGAAAGAGACGACCATTTCAAAGAGGCGCCACCGCTTCAGCAATGCTGTTGAGGTGCAACAAGAGCTCCGGTCAGCTCGTAGAACGTCTGTGAGTGTCTCTACGATTAGAAGAAGATTGAAAGAAAAGGAATTAAGAGCTCACAGACCTGCTAGAGGCCCAAAATTGACCGTGCGACATCGGAGAGAGCGGTTACAATTTGCTCAGGAGCATGTCAACTGGACGCTTGACCAGTGGAGGGCCGTTCTTTTACCGATGAGACACGAGTTTGTCTTATCTGCAACGATAGAAGAAGAGGGGAACGTTTTACCCAAGCGTGTATAGAGGAATCCGTCGAATACGAAGGTGGTTCCTGTATGTTCTGGGGTGGCATATCCGTTGAAGGGAAAACGGAACCTGTGTGCGTCTCTCGGACTGGCGGTGGTCGCGGGCAAGGGTCGCTGAATGCTGGGCGGTACATAACAGAAATCTTACAAGACCATGTGGTCCCGTATGCCGGTTTTGTTGGCGATGGTTTCATGTTAATGCACGATAACGCCCGTTGCCACACTGCGTTTTCTGTGCGGGACTACTTGGAAGAGGTTGAGATTCCTGTTATGCAGTGGCCAGCACGAAGCCCAGACCTAAACCCGATCGAGCATCTCTGGGACGATGTAAAGAGACACGTACGAGCACGTGATCCTGCTCCCACCACTCTCCAAGAGCTTCAGGATGCCGTGAAGGAAGAATGGGAGAACATACCCCAAGAGAGAGTGGTGACCCTCGTGAGGTCCATGAAGGATCGGATGGAAGCTGTCATCAAAGCAAGGGGAGGAAACACTAGATTTTAAGGACTGATTTGAGATTTTTTTATATTTTTTAAATTTAGTTTTTGTAACCTATATCCTTTTTAAGATTTTTTTATTAAAAGCTTTAAAACATATACACATGTTTGTAATTTCTAATAGGCAATCAAATAACCTTTCCAATGATATCCTACAATCATACCCTTACTATGGACAAAGTTTGAGTAAAAGTATTTTAAAGTTGCTTTTTCGAAAGGTGCGATTTTTGTGACGCCGAGTGTATAATATACTGGACACTACAACTTCCTAATAGGGAAATAAATTTTAAATGATCCACAACAAACAAACGAGAGTTTTGTCTATACAGATTTCTTGTATCCCTTCCGTTATATTCTAATTCTAAACATACGGACATCATTAATTTACCAAGAGCAATATTTTGCTGCAGAACATCCGACATAATTAACTTATAATCATAAATGAAACCGTGTTACAACGCACAACGATGTGAAACATAAAAAATATAGGTCACACCTCGTGTTTAGTTCATTAGATATTTGACCTACCCTACGCCTTTACTTGATAATAGATTTTCGAGGAAAAATAGAGCACCTGTCCATTATAGTTTTAATAATAATTATTAATTAATGGATTAGTATAAGAATAGTATGTTAGACTGAAATTAACAATTAGTGACTCGTGCGTTCAGAATTAGAAAATTAGTTTGCCGTTGAATAAATTGAAATGCTATCTGGTAAAAATATGGTATGTTTAAACGTTGGGTAAATAGAGAGACCTCTACACCTTTACTCAAGCCACTAAACTAGAAAATTGGAAAAAACCCGAGCAAACTCACAGCCAAAACTAAGGCAATAACACAGTAAACAAATTTACAGAACTTGCCTGTTCACTAGTGTGGCGCAGCGTTCTACGCATAACTGAACTTCACCATTCATTTATGACGCAAATGCTTTAGTTCCAGTTTCTGTTACTGTACGTATAAGTTGGCACTGTAAACAAGAATGATATACTTGACAAATACTTGGAATGCTCTGTCTAGCGTGTGGGATACTTCGCCTATACAAGTCTGCTTCAAGGTCATGGGAATGTGGGTTGATGTACTGTTCGTTCAGCTATTGTTTGAGATAGTTTAATTTATTTATCGTTTTTGTCAGTCTGCGATGTTTGTACAAACGTCAGGTTCGTGAAATGGTCACTTGAGGCGCTAATAATTGTGGATTTTTCTTTAAAAAATTATACTTAGATAAAGTATAGATTCACCGAGCAATTTGATGTATCTAAGGGTGTTACTACATTGTCTGGTAGAAATTGTCGATCGACGTCAACTGTTCCATTCTACCATCGATTGATGGCGTTGATCGTCGATCGATCGATTGGTCTGGTAGAAACTGTCGATCGACGTCAACTATTCCAACCTACCGATCGATCGATGTCATGGATCGGTGGAACACCTTAAGTGAGGTCATAAGTCGCTTAAAATGAACTTGCTTTTTTGTGCAGTGCCGAGGCCCGTGGAATCTTGACAAACAAGTAGTTTGTAAACATAGTTTGGTAAAATAACATGATTGACAGGAAAGCCATGCTCAAATTTTGAAAACTAAAGCGTGGGCAATAAAACTCTTTATAGATTCGGAGAACATCTTCAGCTTTCGAATGAAAAAAGCCGCATCAAATTCGGTCGGCTCGTTTAGGAGATACGATGCCACAGACAAACACAACAACTGTATAGCCCCAAATTAAGCAGAGCTTGTGTTATGGATGAACCCACAATAAACATACTTACATATGCACACATGCTTACATGCAAACAACCATGACCCGAGAGCAAAAATTCATGTTCTCACACAAATGAATGGGCATTCATTTGATTCGTGTGGCCTTAAGACAGTGAAATTATATGGTTTTCCCCGACTGTCAGAAGCAGGGTTATGTTTTTCGTGTGCATGATGTGACAGTGACAGAATTTTTTCTCGCAGTTCCCAAGTGAACAGAAAAGCACGAGAAAAGCAATTATTAGCTAAAAGAGAATTAGCAATCAGTGGTATTTGTCAAATTATGCAGCTTGTTATCGATTCCAAATAAAACTAACAAACCTTTTTCATTTTAGTATTAGCATCACGTAACGCAAAAATTTGCTAAAATAAAAGTGATCAACTTTAATTATGTAAAAAAATCCGAAGGAAAACAAGTCGAGAGTGCATTCACCTAACCTGTTTAATATAGATAGAATAACATTATTATATTCATTCATTATTTAATACTATTCACAGTAATAATCTCAATGAATTTGACATTCAATTTTGCTAAAACTGGCTTTATCGATCGATTTCAAACGCTTTACTTGGATGATTTTTCTAATCTAAAACAAGCTGCGGAATTCGACAAATCCAAAAACCCGACCGCTAAAGTTATTTTCCCGCGTTTTTTCTGTTCCCGTGAATATACCGCGGAAAAAACAAACCCTTAGTCATTCCCACAACTGCGAGGAGTCTAAAGACACCTCACACGTTGAAATCCGTCCAACGGTTTAGGTTCTAGAGCAAGCCAAAGAAATATACAAACATACATAGACTCAAAACCATTACCCTCCTTCTGACAAAAGACGCTGGCTGAGTGCCAGGCGCCATCCAGGCTGCCGCAGGCGTACCGCTGCAACTAGACACATGAAATGTGGTGAAGCGGTGGTGTGGGGAGCTCTAAAATCGGATTTATTGACGACCGAGTAGCGTAGTGGTTAACAGCCCGGAGGTCCCATTGATGAACACAGATGTTTATTCTCGGGTCATGGTTGTTGATATTTATATATGTATGTTTATTCTGGGTTCCCCCCCCTAGTTCGCTGTATGGTCATCCATAACACAAGCTCTGCTTATTTTGGGGCCATGCAGTTTGTGTGATTGTCTGTGGATTAATTTACTTATTTATTATTATTTATTTATTATCTATGTAAAGTTATCCTAAAAAGTGATAGAATCACATTGGAATACTAGAAACGCGATAGTGAGTTTGTATGTGTATTAAGCTTTCACACTTTTTGTATAATAACTGAAGATCTTGAAGACTTATTGCCATTCGTTTCTTTCCGAGTTCTCATTTATTTTTTCTTCTAGTTATCTACTTGATAACCATTACAGGTTGCATTCACATTGTCATGGGCATAAAATAGACGGGTTCAGAAGTACTCCCTACTATACTATTTCCATTTCATTATTTTCTCGGTGACAGCTCCTGTGAAAACTAGTGCGAGCGTTTTTTTTACATTACGTATGCATTATTTTATAAAAATATGACGTTTACACACGTACAAGGTTATATAATACCAGAGTCGGAGAAACTGATAGGGATGGAGCTATATCGATAAACGAGATAGATAGAACTGTCATCGAGAAAATAAAGAAATGGAAGTAGTATATCATTAATTGCTTCATTCACGCTTCAACACATTCGGGTCGGCAGCGTTTGTTGAACGGTAAGCCCCGGCCTAGTGTCCATCGAGTTGTCCATTCGGCCCTGATGGAGATTTCGCAGATCAACACTGGCCCAAACAGGTTTCCTTTACCCTTCATTCTCGGCTTGTAAATGTTTCCGAAATGCGACATCTTATTATACATAACGGCTACACGAAGTAAATAAGTTTTGTTAAGCTTTCGTCGCGGTTGGTAAGCCCTTCTTACTTTGACTGCCATTATAAATAAATAAATACTTCTAACTGACGCACCACACTATCTAGCCCAAATTAAGTATAATTAAAGAACTTGTGTTATGGATACTAGATAACGGACAAATACACTTAAGAAATATGTAAGCACA
This sequence comes from Marasmarcha lunaedactyla, assembly GCA_923062675.1. Classification (NCBI taxonomy): domain Eukaryota; kingdom Metazoa; phylum Arthropoda; class Insecta; order Lepidoptera; family Pterophoridae; genus Marasmarcha; species Marasmarcha lunaedactyla. The sequence goes on from OV281363.1 coordinate 17,185,201, forward strand.
CATAGATATTTTTTTCATATATAAATATTAGAAATAAAATTAACATACATACACATTCATGACTAGAAAGCAAATATAATAAAATATCTGCCTCTACCAGGTTCGAACCCGGGACCTCTGGCATGGAAGGCAAGGGTACTTACCTCCACAACAAACAGGCCGTCAAATAATCACGCTACGTTATAATGATCAGGTTAAAAGGACGTAACCGCCATTGCAATTTCAAACTCAAACGTACTACTAGTTGATATAATAACCACATTCCATAATGATGAATAAAACGCCGACACCTAATGATAATGTCCATGTTTATCCCGAAATTTGAATAACTTAAGAAAAGCGGCACATATCTTCCGAGAGATACCCAGCAAGCATCAAAGTAAAATTTTCAAAAGACATATACTACGCCCATACCGCCGAAAGAGCACTTAGAAATAATAAAAACATATCACTTTTTAGAAAACAATTCAAAGAACCACTATGCAAGATAATCAAGTATCAAAATTATATTTCTTGGAAGCTTAGTCATCAACTGACCGGGTCAAGATTCGATTCCTGATAACGACATATACGCGAGTGTTGTTGTAAATCAGTCTTTGTGAATCGTAATAGAATTTTGGATGGTAGGAAGTGTTTATGGTTTGACACTGGTCAGATTTCTCTACTATTATTATTATTAAAGAATTATTTGTTATGTTGCTTTTTTGTAAATAACCGTGTAATGACCAAAACCGATTTTAAAATATCTTCCTCTATTAGAAAGATATATCAACAGCCGAATGGCGTAGTGGATCTGCCACATATGCCGGACGATCCTAGGTTCGAGTCTTAGTCGGGGCATCCATTTGTAATTAACGTTTATATTTATAAATACTAATAATAAATCCCCAGACAAACACACCAACTGTATGGCCCCAAAGTAAGCAGAGCTTGTGTTATGGGTGACCATACAGCGAACTGGGGGGCAACTTTGACGACTTTCCCCTAATTCTTGTGGTTTCGGACTTGGCCATCATTGCCCTTCTAAAAAAACCACCCTGTATACCAAGTGATAAGCTTATGTATTTTTGTTCTGGGTTCCGTCCGATGTCGCTATGTCGCCGGCTATCGAACAAGCTCTGCTTAATTTTGGGTAAGGCAGCTATTTCTACCAAACTGGTGACGGGCTGGGCGAACCTAGTAAAATTATGTAATTCTACTGGTGTGCCTTTTCTTAACACGACTCCGCTCCCCGCGCAGCTTTGGTAGATGTGTTTATACAGTATATATATATATTTTTCACTATTTCACAGTTACTTATTGATTATCAATGAATGTTGCGTCGCCGACCGCGGGCTTTGTTCCAGTAAGCGCACCGGCAGCTCCTTGCCTATATCCGGAACACGACCACGTACACGTGGCCATTATAGTGGTTTAAATAGGAAGGACTGTAGCACCGCCCCCCCCCCAGACGAGGTCTTGACATAAACTCTACTACTAGATAATCTTTACTTAGCAGCGCCTCAAAACACTCGGCGACTCACATTGCGGAAGTGAGTAAAGGCTTAAGGTGGTTCGATGAGCCTACAAAAAGCTAAAGTCCCGCTAGATGGCGCTAGTTCCACAAATTTCTGGTTTTTATTTATTTGTGAAATCAGCTTTAAAAATTTTTGACTTTAAAGATGTTTCGCGACATCTTAATATAAATACAGAATTGCCAAAAATTACTTTACACGTGTTGTTGTATTGTACTATCCAAATAAGTTAATTATGTATTCCTTTACGTAGTTTAAAGCATATCGCACACAAGCAAACAAAACTCCTACAAGTGCGATAGGGAGCGCAACAGACGGCGTCCTTTTTACATGTATTATGGTTTCCTCGTAGCGAGTGTTTGATATTTAGTTTACGTAGTAATACGACACAAATATAGCATGCTGGCGTTTTATGCGTGCGCCTAGATTCTAAGCGGCAAGTTGTCAGTTCGAACCCCGAAGTATTTTTTTTTTCGTTCGGATAGAAATATAAGTACCTAACTATAATATAGCTATATTTAGACCAGATTATAAAAAGGAGGCGAAATTCTGGTGTTCTCTAAAATTTATTCTTTTTGCGTATGTTACTGTTATAATATCCCCAAAGTAGTAATCCATGGTGCCTAAGAAAACCAAGGTTTGTGTTATGGATTATCATATGTATAGCCAACTAGCAGGTACTTATTTACATATATACCTAGAACCAGAACAATTTTTGTGTTCTGTGTGACAATCAAACCAGGACCTCTTGATCAACAGCTTGGTGAGTTAGCCACTGCACTATGGAGGCCGTCAAAACCCGATGTTTGTGGTGTTATGGGTCCCTATCCAACGCAATATCTTTGTGACAGAAGGGGTACCAAATAATTTTTCTTTTATTGGATCACACTGAGATGAAAGTGCTAGCCGTAAGATCGTGAGGTCGCGGTTTCGATCCTCGCACGCAACAAGAATTAATAAAAAACAAAAAAAAGCCAGTCTTGGATGTTATACCTATATTTATTAAAATTCTAGGTTCCCTTCCCCCTAGTTCGCTACTTGGTAACACAAGTCTTGGGGCCCAGTAGGCAAGGCAGTGTGATTGTCCGGGGACTTTATTTATATTGTAATAAATAAATTAAGTGTAAGTATGAAAAAATATGCAGCAGAAAATGTTTGTATATTTCTTTATGTAGAAAGTAGAATATTTGGGATAAGAGGTCTTGTCAATAATAAAAATCAAGAAACACACAATAGGTCGAATGGGTTTTTATTTTATGCACTTATTCTAGATCAATACATTTAGCTCCCTTTTGTATTCGCCTTTGTATTATTTATGGCAATATGGAGTTTTTATAAAAGCAAACCATTTTATGGATCATTTTCTTAATAAATGGTTCATTTTTTTGTACTTCAATTACAGTTATTGGCGTGGTTGAATTCACAAAACCAATGATATAACATTTTTTTTATTCTTGTAATCCTTAGTTGCCCTGAACCTAAAAGAAAACCATTATTAGTACCTGGTAGAATACAAATAATATATAACAATTTAGCACACATGTTGTTCATAGCCCGGATTTACTATATTAATATAGCCATACCAATGCACCCCTGGGTGGAATGAAACAGGTAACATGATATAATTGAATTTGAAGATGAAGCCCAGTTTCAGTTCCCTATTTCAACCACCATAAGAAAAATGTGTAAAGGAGTTGCCTTTCAGATAAAAGGGAAGACCAATCAGGGAAATTCCTACTTGAATTTGAACATTTAAATCTTGGTCACTAATGCATTATTAATAATTTCATTTAATTTCAATAATTTCACCTTTGATTAGCATACATACATAGAGATATATGTTGGCCTGGATTGTTTTTTACCATCAGATTGCTCCAGTGTTTGTTTGCTGGCTTCACTAAAATAAAAATAAAGTTTACAAAATAAGTGTGATGCGATAATATCATGTTTTACTTGGTAGTAGTAATTGTGATTTTCCTTCAATGATAAAACTCCATTCTTTTCGACAATGGGAAAATTCTTCTCATCTCTCACGGAGCAGTCAGGATGTCTATTGATTTTCTTGCTAGTGAAGAAAAAAAATTGTATTTCAATAAAATCCTCCTCATTTAGCACTACACCTGAAATAAAATACAGTTTTAAACATATCATTCAAAACTCTTTAGAAATATTGACTCCACAATTTCCTACTAGGTATATGTTTTCAAAACAGGTCTGAAAATAATAAACATAGAAAATATGGTATTCGCTATGACATGTACACATAACATGTATTGTAGGTATAGGATACGAAAACTAACCTTGTACTTTTAACTTCCTCACTTTCTACTATAGCTATATTCTCTTTTGTATGCCATACCTCCACACGACTGAAAGAACAAAATATGTAGAATATTTGTTGACTGGTACTATGTAAAAGGAGAAAGAAACTAAAGTACTTTAATATCATCTTTTCCAACCCTAGCTACCCAAATGCAGGCCAAATGACAGAAAATATAGGTAGGTACCTAATCAAGAAGTAAAACAAATAATTACTTACGATACACCATCCCGGTAATGGCGTTTTAGTTGAGCTCGAGCCCTTTTTTTAGATTTCAGTGGGCCGGAATATTTGTGTTTTCCATAAAGTGCCTTTGAAGTTCCGTCCATGATTAATTTGATTTTCACGACGGCTGATTGGCGTATAAACGACACAGTAAATGCGTAAGGGATTCAAAAACAAATTATGAATCTAAAGACGCGTTGTTGATATTATTTGTAAGAAAGAAAGAACCAACAAAACAAAGTGTAAACTAAGTAGTGAGCAGACAGACAGTAAGAACGGCAACATAGCGCACGAGCAACCAACCATCCCCCGAGCGTTTGTCTTTTTCGGTGATCGCACGAAGAGGCAACGTCGCATATCGTGATATTGTCACACACACATTCGTAAATTAGATGAAAATTTTCAGTTTTTATTTTTGATTTCTAAATGAAAAGTATGATATTTTATTCATTTCGCGACAAATTTAACTAGAAAATAGTTTGTAGAACTCGTAATTAAAGCTTTATTCTATATCCTGTATCAGTGAATACCGATTGTTTTTTGTATGGAAATCGAACCACCTTAAGTCCATAGTGTTTGAGCCTCTACAATCATGAATCATATTTAAAAGGTTATTGACCTAACTTTTTTGGTTTTGGTAGTTTAAATAAATAATTAAGTCAAAGGAAATCTTACGTACAAAACTAGATTCACATGTCCAACATCTTAATTAGAACAAAGAAATTAAACGCATTTATACATGAGACTAACCTAAACGCTTTTAAAGGAAGAGGTCTGTACTCGCGACAAGTCGAGGAGGTCTCAATATGCGAGAAACTGACGCTACTGAGCCACATTATCTCTGGACCCGAAGCGAGTGTTTGTCGCGTTATGATAAAATACGTTCTCTAATATAAAGGAAAATCAAAAAGGCGAATATATGATTGACGTATTTTGAAGTTTGGTGCTAGGGATCCCGAACTAAAAGAAAACAAAACTCACAAAAAGTTACAGTTGCAATCGAAATAATGCTTTGCAAGATTATACAATTAACATAATTAAGTTTGTAATATGTTTTTGATATTATTTATTTAGTTTTAAATGTATGCTTTATATGTTTACTTTACTGTTTATGAAAATGTTTATGCCTTTATCTTTAGAATAAGCCACCAGCAAAACTTCTTTTGAATCGGTAACCCCAACGTTGCGCAGCTATTGCATGGATACTCCTCACGTTTAGTTTCTTATTAATTGAGATAATTTTATTGGGAAATATTTTAGTTCTGATACTTTTTTAAATAATCATTTACATAAATGATACGAATTATCGTGCATTCCATTCGTCCATTGGGTGCTGAAACAAAACACTTACTGACGGCCTAAAATGGACTTAACCCTTTAATAGACGCTCAATGATACAGTTTCTCATCTTTGAAAACCTTTGTGTTCTTTTTTGAATGTTTTTATAGAAAACATTAAAACTACGCCAGTAAGGTACAGTGCCGTTACTAACCATTCGCGACGGTGCGTAACGAATTCTGTTTAAAGCAATGCATTAAACTTTACTTAAGCCTGGCGCTATGTTGGGTAATAATTCAGAAAAAGTTTTGTGGAGTGTCTCTTCTGGCTATCAAATTAGTGTAGCTTGGAGTTACAAACTTAATTTGATATTTCGATATAGGAAATCACTTTTACACCAGTATAAAAATAAAATCTATACAAATAAAGAATTTAAAAAAAAAACATTTTGATATGAGAAATCAATTTCTTAAATTAGCTTCTTAACACTTTTATGACAGCATCGTTTTATCATTAGATTTTTTAAGTAATACTAATAATAATATATTTATGTATCCATTAACCATGATTTTGCACTCTTATATAACAAAAGTTCTGTTTAAATATATGTTACACAAAAGTGTTTATAAATTAGCATCTGCTGCTGAACTAAGCTTGTGGGCTGTATTTCAGCAGACAGCGCCCCCAGCCACCGGCATTAACCGAATTACATATAGTTTGGAATAAAAACTATATTTAAAGTGTTTACATTACTAATAAAACAGGAAAAATAGTACAACTTTAACACAATATGTTTTGTGTCCTCTCGGTGTGTAAAATGAAACTGTGAATATGTGTGTAAGAGGGTGTGTGGGTAGTTATGCTGTCCAATGGTGAAAATTCACCCAACGACGTTATCGGTTAGTTGAAATATATCTACATATCTGTCTTTTTCTCTTGCACTGACAGAGATATAAAGCAACATTCTGAAAAGAATAATAATAATAATACTCTTTTTTGCACACCATACAAACACAAAAATAAATTGCAAAAGCAGGAAATAAAAACAAAGAAGCTTATACAGAATGTACAAAAGGTGGCCTTAACATACATAGTGATTTCTTCCAGACAACCTTAGATAAGAGATAGGAAGCCTTGTACTAGGGTATAACAGTATTTACCTAAGTATAAATATGACGCTTATAATTGATTATAATAATATAAATGTGCAACAGAATATAAATACAATTATTTAAATACATACACACATATACATACATACATATGCATATAATATAACATTGGTTAAGGTGATATTTGATGCTACATGTCTTTTATAGTCTACTAGAATTTCTATGTACAAGCATCTGCTGACTCGTAATTAATGCGTCGGCCAGTTTTATTGTTGCACGCATTAGTCATCTTACACGACGGGGTTCTAAAATAGGTTTAAAGTTAACCAAGTTGAATAAGAAATATCAAACGAGAAAACATATTTTTTGGACATTGTCGAGATCTACCTTGAGTAGAGATGAGTGGACGAAATACACGAATTGTTAGGAAAAAAATTGGGCAGAGAAAGTAAAAACCCGAACAAAGTCGAGCAAACTGGAGGAGGCCTCCACTCGTTGAGAGGTCCTTGAACTATCCAAATATAAACTAAACTGAAAAAAAGAACTTTGTGTTTACAAAATCAATTTTCTTTTTAATATGTAATTAATTTGTAAATAATTTCATTTCACTTATTTATTTTCAATTCAAATCAGGTTTAAATATGAATATTTTATTTTATTTTTATGTTAAAAATACTATACTATTGACATGTATTCATCCGTCGGTGGCGTCATTTGATCGATGGCCAAATCGATACTACAAAAAGACCTCTTGAACGTTCAATACTTCGATATTACAGATTTCACTATTATTACTTTTTAGTTGAAAAATATGTTTTCTTATTCACAATGTCGCGTTCAAACTCAAATCTTATCGATCACAACTCAAATACATTAGTTTTTAATGTAAATATCTATTTATAGATGCTTCAAACTTTACTGATACAAGCAGATAAAATCTTCGCATATTTATTCGCGTAGTTGTACGTGAAACCATCGTTTGAGATTGCATGTTGTGATTGCAACCCTTTTAAGTAAAATAAGTAATCAGATAGACGATATGGGAAACGACACAAGGTACTCATTATCCCGAAACAGCGGATAGGCTTGTAACTTTCTAGTCCTCACAATCACTTTCCAAGTGTGGGAGGACAAACTCAAACCCGATTCTAATGAAAATGAATAATCAAAAATTACGATATTATATTAGAGCGAATTCGTGGGCAAAACATAGTTAATAATTAATAGTAACGATACGGTAATCGAACTTACACATAAGCCGCACATGCATAGCTTTTTAGGTGTGGTTTTTTATCATGATTATAATTAATATTGCCGATTTCTTTAACGAACTTTTATTACGAACTGATTATCTGGGGTTATTATTACAGAAATAGGCAGAATATAAATACACAAACTAACATAAAACATTTGTATGTATTTCAATAAGCGAATTGTCACATCATAATAATACCTCCTCGGACAAGCACACCAACTGGTAGGCCCCAAAAAAGCAGAGCTTGTGTTATGGATGACCATACCGTAAACTGGAGGGAACGCCGAATAAACATATATAATATAAACAACCATGACCCGAAAACAAACATCTCTATCCATCACACAAATGAGTGCCCCGGCCAGGACTCGAACCTGGGTCCTTCTGCGTATGACGCACGGATACAATCGATTACGCCACTCGGCCGCCAACGTCGTTTGGATCTAATCTACATAAAACAGTCCAATTTTTATTCCGTTAACCTGTAATTAGAAGGCTAAAGTAAGTTCTAGAACAAAATTACCAATGAACTGTAAGATAACACCAACATTCGTTATTAAAAACCCGCGACCTTGAAACATAGAGTCCAGCGTTCGTAAATAACTAACTCGTTGAAACGTCAGTGCAAACACAAGAGTGGCTCGCGAAGCATTGCGTAACTATTACGCGTTGTTCTAGGCGTTCGACTCTATAAACCACAAAAGGTTTTAATTTTTTATTCACTTCTTACATAACATTGACTCATTATTCGTTTTGTTATAAAAAGCTTTTGTCCAGTCTAGATTAATGAATAGCATTACTTTGATTTCTATTGAGTTACCGTCGGCGTTCCTCAAGGTAGATTTATTGGTCGCATTTGTAATTTAATTAGAATTTGATGTTGACTATGCACGATTGATATGCAAATATGCGAGGTATTTTAAATAAACGTTTAATTATCGCAAATAAAATGAGATAGTTCAAGGTAAACAACTTTAAAGTATTCTCCAGTAAAATTTTATGCGTGTTTTATACGGAGATAACTAACTTATTTGCATTTTTACTTGGAGATCATTTCTCTATGGATACATTTCTTTGATGGTACCTATAAGAAACTAAAGAAAGGCTTTGTAAGAAATAAAATTCGTATTAGCAGTTCCACCGAGTTTCTTTTTTTTTTGGAATCACGTATAATGAATATTCCGAGTCACTCAGGTGAACTTTCTATGGCTGTCATATTTTTCTTTGTTGACAAATACCTATATAAATTGCTATACACACATTTTTGTTATAAGTCTGTAATATATATATATATATATATACGTACATCTTAAAACGTTTCAGAGTTTATCAACTTAATAAAAAGCAAACAAATATTTTCCCTTAATAATAATAGTAAAGTAGACTTCTATGATACTTAAATTTACAATTTACATCATAAATGCTATACTTCAATCATTGGCGTAAAAAGAAATGGACGATCTAGTACAAAATTGACGTAAAAAGCGTCCCGAGTTTACCCACACATGTACAGGGTTACTAATAACTTAAATAATTTGACTCGTGTATTGTTACATTATAGCTCATTATTGCTTCCACAATTTTTCACCTTACGTAGCTGCAACCAGGTAATAGTCTTAAAAATCCCCTTATGCAACTTCGACTACTCCGAGCGTTCGAATTTTGAACAGTTTTTAAGAAGCAATGTGTCATTTGTGAAGTGTTTTGCGTTTTCATCCCATTTTTGCTAGGACGCTATTGAAAGCAAACTCGAAGTCCATTTGTTTGTAAGTCAATGACTCCAATGGTCTACATTTCTACAAAATTAAACTTTATTGACAATCACACTCGATTCCACACTCCACATCGAACCTTCAACATACATAACGCATTACCAGTCTATTCTTAAAGGTTAATAATAGAGACTTAGCCGAGACATCTGACCCACTTGTCAACAGATTTGAGACACAATAGATCTTCCGGCGTACTGATGACAGAGAAAATTGATGAGCGGCTTTTTGTGTTGCTATTTTTTTTTCATTGGCTGGTATTGGTTTTTAAAGTTAATGAGTTAAGGATGAGTTTTATATTATTGATGAGTTTTTATTTAAATATTGTACAGTCTAACGCACGGCCACCTATCATAATATGTCAAATTTTCTCAATTGATTTTTAACTGTGTTTTTATAAACTTTAAAATTTTATTTTGTGGTAGGTTGATAAGCTGCTAGACTGCACTTTGACGCAGTGCTAAAAAAGTTAATAACTTGAGTTACCTGCGCAGTTTCGGTAGTGGTAATTTAGGGATATAGTCCAATCTTATCCTTTCTAATATGTCTTTAAATCGTTTCACTCTCTCAGTGTTTATCGAATAAATATAAACAAATGATTATTTTACTATGTCCCTAATAAGTATAGATATAGATAAAATGAAAAGATATCCAATTTGCAGCATGAAAACTATGCTCCTAAGCTAAGTAAAGTTTTTAACGAATGACCAAACCATCAATTATTAGAGGTGACAAGATAAACACTGGCAAACTAGCTACCATCTATCTATATTTCATCATAAACTAACGATCTACATAATTCCAACTTATATTGCTGACGGTACCTTTATCGTTCAACTATTTTCACTTTCTTCCAATCTCGGTTACATCAATCTCTGAACAAAATATAGGTACCTTAATAATACGGTTCACTAATCCACTTGTACTGCATTTTCTATTTTATTTCCTAGTTCTTATGATCGAAATTCGAACGTTCTCGGGATCGCTTCATTTGAATACAAGAGATGAGGAAAATTTATAGCTGATTTTGACGTATTCTTGGTTAAGAAAGTAGATTTATTATTAAATTGTGGATAAGATCGTAATTGCAGGTTTCGCAAGAACGCGGGCTCTCTGCGATTTTTTCTCATTTTGAATGGGTAGTAAACTAACTATAATGAAGGGGCGTAATTTTGCAATTATATTTAGTTAATCTAGATGTAAAAGAAATATATATAAACTGAGACAATGAAAAATACGATAAAGTTATTGAATTATTATTATTTTTCAGTGCAATTAAAATAAATTGGAAATGGTCCACGTTTTTTATTTAACTTGGAAATTCATTTAATCAGGAAATTAATTGTTATCTATCTAAGTAATAAAAGCAGTGAATGTTGATTTTTGTAACTATAAATTATGATTGTAACAGTAAATTATTTCTCGCTTAACCTGCATAGATCTACCCATCTAAAAATTAATTTTGTAGTAAAATGTGTTTCATTATAATAATTTAAAACATATAAACGAGTAAAAAATACTTAGGGTCATATCGGCAGCACTTAGGGAAGTCAAATGTGACTCAAGGCTTTCTTAATTATAGATTTAGATGCAGTATAGATAAAGTATAAATTTGCTCAGCCAAGAAAAGGAGGAACAATGATGTATTATTTTAGTATATTTATAATACCGACTCTCCCAAGTCGTGCCAGTTGCCTGGCAATATTACTAATAATTTTTAGTATTGAAACAAAAACGTATTTAAGTTTTTTTTATAGCAAACAGTAATGACATTACAATATTTGATAGATCTTCAGTTCCATCAGCAGATATGAGTTCAATATGTTATAATGTCACATTATGTTCTATTTATAAAATATTTGCATGCTAAATGCTACATAACATGTTTGATTTTGGGTTATTCTTCCCATTATCCATTATTGACGACAAATAAAACGTGACTCAACCACCAGTTCGAAAAATCCTTCGTGAAGAAGAACTGGCAAGAAACTTCACGGGTATATGTTTTTCAAAGTCAATTTACAATATACTTGGTAATGTAAATGTAAATGGTACTTTTTACGTCGTAGTAATCTTAGTATAGATTATTATTAAGTTTTAAAATACATCCAAAGATAAAGTATTGTGGAAAAATATTGTTAAAATTTATTTACAGAAATCCACAAAGATATATATTTCTTTTACCTATACTATTTTGTTAAATAGGTTCCTTGAAAATCATTCTTTTAATTAATATGGGGGCGAGGACCTGGTGTACCGTAATACAGGATTTAACCTAGTTCGGGCACCAGCTCCTCACTATACTAGATTTTACTAAAAATAGCCATATATGTATAGCTTATGAATTGTTTTAATATTAAGTATGTTGTGAGGAGAAATAAATAAACTAAAAAAAACTAAAATTCTCTTTATGTCTGTACAAAATTATTCTTATCTGCATCTGTTAGCTCGGCAAATCTCCCCAAGTATCCAAACGACGAACACACTTAAACGAGACCCGTTCACGAATTAACGCGAGATTCAGCCATCGCCCTCCTTAACCATATTATAACCATAGAGAGAACCTCCTCAACATGCTATCATCAGCCACATCTAGTCTTCCTGAACCAACCAACAAAACTTCCAGAGGCCAATAGCTACTCTTTCTATAAAACTCGGTTATTTAAATTTTGTAGCAGCTCGTAAAACACAGGATACAGTCTGCCCTAGATACACACATGTGATCAGATGCGGCACTGCAGTTGCCACAGCTGTGATAAATTAAATTGGATGTGGCATTTTCAGTGAGCGGGTTGTGAAATACTTTGAGTTGTGTAGGTGGTGTATTTAAGGATTTTCAGAAGTATAATATAAAAATAATATAGTAATTCTCCAGACAAATAAACCAACCTGGCCAGTATGGCCCCAAAGTATGTAGAGTTTCTGTTATAGCTGACCATACAGGGGCAAACCCAGAATAAACATGCAAAAATAAACAACCATGACCTGAGAATGTACATTTGTGTTCATCACACAAATGAACTCCCGACCAAGACTCAAACCACATATAAGGCAGGGCTTCTGCCCGCTACACCACTTGGTGATATGAGAAACAATAGTTTTGATGCAATCTGTATACTTTTCAAAAACAATGTATTAATTGCAAGAACATATAGAAATACAAGTATTTTCATACAATTAGCAGCTTTGTACAAAGGCTGGGTAAGTAGGCAGATGTTTCAGGACACAATTTTATCCAAACATGAACTCATAATACCTACTTACTTATCTCAGTCAACTTTCTACACACAAGATGTTTAAATAGAAACCACACACATCTAGGACTAGGACTACAGTAATACAGTACACTTTCTGCTCCAACCTCTGACTCATCATTATTTAACATCTGTGCTGTAAGTGTTACAGTAAGACACTGTCACTTTGGGGGTTAAGAAACTCATTTGATTTGGATTGTTTTATTTTGGACAGTTAACTGTTTAAATGTGGGTTTATTTAAATATTCAGCAATGTTGAAATGAAATGATATGAAATGAAATATTTATTTTTCAAACTTGACAATTACTTGTTCTTATTGACGTCAAAATAAATTTACAAAGTCTCTTTATGTCTATACAAAATTATTCTTGTCTGCATCTATTAGCTCGCCAAGTCTCCCTCCCCCCCAAGTATCCAAACGATGAACACCCTCAAACGGCACCCGTTGACGAGTTAACGCGGGATCCAGCCATCCTAGTTAGTTTAGAGCCCAGCTAGACGAACTAACTTTTGCTTTAAAGTTTCTTTGAATTTGTCAATAGGAAGACCTTGGATATCCTCAGGTACCTTATTATAAAAGCATATACATTGACCCATGAATGAGTTAGTGAATTTATGAAGCCCACCTATGGCGAGAGTGATCTACAAGCATCTAATTACTTTTTTGGTTTATCTTCGTAGTGTGCAACTGCGAATACAGGAAAAAACAGAAGTGCGGCTTCGTGAATGACACTCGCTGTATCTAAGTAATTAATGATAATTTCTATATGTTGTTGTATGAAAGATGACCTTTATCTGCACTATTAACTACTCTACCTCATGAAAGTGGAACTTAAGAGCAATTACTAATTAAGCCAGGTTTCATAAGCAATATAAAGCTGCCTCATTGACTAATTAATAATTACATATTACTTACTTTAAAAAATTAACAAAAAGTTTGATATTAAATATAATACATTATAAAACCCTAAAGATTTTTAGTGTTTGATTAAATTCCGTTAGAGAAACATTACACAATACAAACAGAGCTACAGGTTCTTATGCTACAAATGCAAATTAATATCCAAATCTCAAATGAAGCATGAATTGAGTGATCAAAAGAACAATATAAATAAAAAAAAACATAAACACTGAATATGCTAAAACTTTCAATTGCAAATATGTTGAGTGTGAACATGCATACTAGTTCTATACTTTCATTAAACCTTCCTCATTGGTATTATGTTTAAAACATTAGAGTTTTCAATCATTTGAATTTTAAAACAGGTAGTTGTTTGAACCAAATGGACATAAACCATTTTGTTTGTGTCCATTTGTTAACCATAATAGTAAGCTGTTTTAAATATTTGTCATAGTAACTAATAAATTTAGGAGTGATTTTCTAACAATTATTATTTTGAAATACATCATAATAATAATTGAAAAAAAACTAGAAGAACTAAGTACTTCTTGAATTTTTTTTTATAAGAACTACAACAAGTAACATTGGTTAACTACATGCAACTTTATACTTAATTGTAATTTTCTTGAACCAAAAGTTTTCAAATTCGTAACTTTTTTGGCACAAGTTGAAATGAGCCACATCCTATATTAGTATTAGGAAAAGTCTATAACTAGTTTACAGAATCAGCTCATAGCTAATTGAGGACTGGCAAGAATAATAATTCACTTCATGAATTACTTAAGTAAGTAATATATGAACAATGAAGGTAATGCTTATGAATTTTAGTACTGTATAAATTCCTGTATTTAAAATTAAACCAAAGAATTTGATTTATCAAGTTTTGATCTTTGAACATTAGCAAGAAGTAAGGATTCATCCAGAAATACCCATAGGACCCTCAGCTATACAGATAAAACTGTGCAAAAATTCAAGTAAACAACATCTTTTTACAATAATGAATAAATTAATAAAGTCCCAGACAAACACAGCAACTGTATGGCAGTTGATATTTATATATGACATACATAGATAAATCTCAACAGCCATGACTCGAGAACAAACATTTATGTTCATCACACAACTTAATGCCCCAGCCAGAACTCGAACCTGGGACCTCTGGCATATTAGGTAGGGCTGCTAATCACTACACTAATTGGTCATCGTAAAATTGACCTAAGCTTTGTTTCATTTTATGACCATTTTCGGTGACTAAAACTAGTTTGGGAGAAAGATAAATGTTAATTAGCAAATGAAGTAGTAACGCTAGCATGTGTAGCAACCACACAATAAACATAAACTTATGCTTATCAAATAACTGCCTAGTACTATGAATCACACTGCCACACTGCATTTAAACCTTCATATAGCTAATATGAAGGTTCATTTTGGCTTCTGTGGATAGTTTCAATGTATTACTTAAGAACAAGATGATAGTGTATTTGAAGTGAATTTTTTATGTGATGATATTTTGAGTTTGAATTTGTATTTGCAAGACACCTTATCATTTTTTAACCTATGCTTTGATCGAGTTATTCACAAAAAATTCTAGTGATCTTATAAGTAATATTTTCTTTGCATTATTCTAAAGGTAGATCCATACCATAGTACCCACATAGGACATGATATAAGATTTGTATAAGTAAGATAAGAAAATTTTAAGGGTGCAATCTGGCATCACTAGGACTCGACATGTTTTTACTATTAGTACTATAGCGATAAAAGACAAGCTGTAAACAAATTACATAGTATATTAATAAGCACCTAAAATAATAAGCACAACGCCGCTGTTGACCAATTTTTAAAAGTGCTTTAACGAATTTTTCACTAGGTCTTGGTCAAGTGTTGCAATTAATACACTCTAAGGCTCTTATGAATGCGTAGGCGCCGTGCATCCTACATGTCCTATAGGTAAGTATTAAAACCTGATTCGGGGTCAACCTTCACGAGACAAAAATTTCGCAATGTAATTTATCGTAAAAGGAAAAAACAAGTAGTCAACGGGCGCAAAGTAAAGATTTTTTGATGAAATACGAATATTTTATGGATAAACTTATTTAATTTTAGTACTTACTTGACAAAATCGTGTGAATATCAGCGAAAACTTGCGATCTCGGAACAGACAACACACAAAAATACACACACACTGATTCACTGTCTCATCACGTAATTGTAGATTTAAAAAACAAGTCCAAAATTACCAATGTAACACATTCAAATATTCACACGAACAATGTCACTGTAAAAAGGCACAATAAACTTAAACAAATGACAAAATTGTATAAAAATTAATGTAAACAAAACAGAACCAAACCGGACAAAACGTACACAAATCAATGAAACGCAGAGCCAAACTGACATAGTGACAGACGACGAAAGACGGTACGCTGATTTTTTTACTTTTTGTTCTTCAAAGAGTTGCCAGATTAGTTACATAAATTCACACACTTTAATTTTTTACCTAACATATTATTATGTACTTTGGAGGACTTTTCAAGTTTTGTTTTTCGACAGATTTTTTGAAAGCTTTCAAAAGTATTTAAAGATTGATTCTGAAACTGGAGGCATTTCAGATAAAAGAAAAATATACTTGTTTAAGTATATTTATGTATATTTTATCATCGCCTTACCTTTACCATGGTTTTTTAAATATATTAAATAAATCAAAACTGCACCAAATTTGATTTATTTCAAAATTCTAGATCCAAACATTGTTTGTTATGCTTTAAGGTTAATCAAAAATGTTATTGGGCGCTGATGCGTCGCCGTCCAGACGTAACTATAAATTATTTTATCAGAGGGTCCAAAGGACAATCTGATAAACAATGGTGCTTCATGAATCAGCCAAACTTTCTCAGTTTTAGAAACACTACATTATTTATTTTTAATTTTTGACATTTCTTTAATTAATGTTGACAATTCTTTATTGTTTCTTACCTAAAGTGCTTGAGAGGTAAACAGGAGAAGAATAAGTTACAAAATGATATTTGCATATGAAAATAATTTATTTATCTTAAGAACGTACACATGGTATTTCTAAGTTATGTACATGCTTAATTATGTATGCTTGCTTAGAGTATTGATATTACATTTCTTAGTTTTACAATCACATTTTTCCCTAATGCTCTTTTTGTCATCTTGTCGCAAAGATCTGGTTTTGACTTAGTAGGCATTTGTAGATCTGCAAAACACATTTTAAAGTAAATTATTTTGAATTATTAAAAACAAAAATATTATTAGAGTAAATAATGTAAAAGTTACTAAACTCATTTTAAATGAACACAAATCCAATTAAAAAGCACTTTCATTATACCACAACAGAAATAATATGAATACTTACTTGAACTTTGGGGAGAACCTTCTTTTCCTAGCCTCATTGTTTTCGATGTTGTTTTCCTAAAACAAATATGTTAATCAATATGTAGTAAACTTGTGGATAAAACTCATTGGACGGGTTAGATAAACCTTTTTCGTAAAATATTCTGAAGCAGTTTCTGTATTCTATAAACTTCATTAAAAATCCACAGTTTTTTATATGGCAGCACCAAACTGAAGCGCGGCAATATTGGAAAGTTTTAAACGGAAGGTTTTTAACTTTATTGTTTCGTGTTTCAGACGAATTATTATTAAACTATTATTTTGGTAATTATGCTGATTTTGTATAGTTTGGTTAATATATTTTATTAACTTGTATAAATAGTTAATTAAGTTTACTAACCTCTACAATGATTTCCTTTGGGGGGCCATATTCCCTGAATCCAGGAGGTCCATATTCGAGAAAACCTTCAGGTGCTTCTTGCAAAGCCCTGAAAATAGGAACGTCAAACTAACCACAGCGTCCAACTAACCATTGTTTTAAATAAAAATACCTATTTTTTTACATGAAAAAGAATCGTGCCTTTTTAACATACTGAATAAATATAATAAGCTTACTTATTTACTTTCAAAATTTCAATATATCTATAAATTTTTTCTAAAGACTATTAAGGGAATCAAATGTTATATCGTTAATACTACCTAAATAAAAAAAAAAATTGTACATACCCAGAATTTTCCTCGAGATTTGCTGCATTAATTTGTTGAGACTCCACCTGAAAACGTGGGTTCTAATAAGTAAGAATTTAAAACTACAGAACAATGTATATCGTACTGTAGCAAAGAAAAATAGATTCATTTTTGCTTCATTATATATGAAGGGGCAAGAATTTTAGTATGGTTCATAGGTCATAAGTCATTTTTGTAGATACTTAAACAAGAGAAACATGAGAGATACTGAAAAAAATGCTTATGTTTTTATATGTTAAACTTTAAATTTTGCAGACTAGGTAACACTGTTCTGTTATATTTCGAGTTGGTAATCCGTTACAAATTAATGGAATGCTCTTTCTTTATCTCAAACTAACTATGATTAAAAACCTAATGTTAAGTAAAACTTAATGATCTGAAATAAACCATATTTTGTAAAAAAACGTTCAAGAACTTCCTTTACCTGCACAGCCTTAATTTCATTCTCCAAATTAGCTATCGCATCAGCAATATTGTTTACTTCAACTTGACCTTCTCCTTCCAACTTCTGTTCAGCTAAAGCCACCACGCCGCTGCTAACATTCTCAATAGCTACTTCATCAGATCTTTGCTTCTCTTCAACAATAGCTTCTAGAACCTTCTCAGTTGCAACTTCTTGTTCTACTAGAGTGGTTGAAGATTCGACAATTTGCTCTGACTTTTCTTCTACGGCCTTTAAAGACTCGGTAGTAGGGTTTTCTCGTACCATTTCTTCAGTGACGTCATGGTCTAAAGCTGTGACGTCATTTGAGCTTTCAGTTGCTGTCAATTCGGCGTTGGTATCTTCTTGAGTAGTGATTTCTAGTTCTGTTTGCAGAGTTGTAACGCTTTCTTGTACGGTAGATTTTAGGTCAGCATTTGCTGAAAAAATTGCGAAGATTGTATACTAATTAAGGTGCTAAAAAGGGGGTTTAAATTACATTATGGTTAGTATATGCTACATATGTTATCAATTAAACATCAGACTTAAAAAAAAACGAGGCTTGGCCAAACATAACATTTAGTTTAGTGACGTAATCTTATATCAAGTAAACTAGAAGTTCATTTAGGAGTCTCACAAAGATTTACTCGGTAGTTTTTCATTCCAAGACAATTACTGTATTAATATAGCCCACGAGTCTACTCGTATGTTAAAAATACTTTTTAAATAGATTTGGCAGCATCAAAATGTACCGTCAACAAATTAAAAAAAGGTCTTCCCATTAATAATAAAAGCCTGGGTTTTTCGTACAAAACTGTTCCTTACCTTCAACTACAACACCATTTTCCAAGCCACCTCTGATCACCAAGAACGCCTGTTCAGTGACCGCTTCAGGTAGATACTGCTGCGTCAGGTCTTGAGTCTTCGGAGGACCGTATTCACGGAGGAAGTCAGAGCCTGAAGGTTCGGACTCTTGCTCGGGTTTGGAGTCTTGAGTGTTGGATTTCTGTGGAGGTGATGGTGAATGAATTGATTGGTAACTTGCTTGTAACTTATAAAGTTTGATATAAAATGTTGCCTATGTGTTATTTTACGTAATATTTTATCAAATACAAACATTTAAACTGGATCATGAAGGTGAAAAGTTTTTTTTTCTATTTTTCGTTATTTATAATTATATACAATTTGTTTTAATATGCAGGACATGTTTTTATTAAACGGTTCCTATTTAAGAGCTGTTGGTCTTACTTAAAATGTTTGTACATATTTGTATTACCTATGAAATGTGGAAATGCTTCATTTCAGTCCTAGCTTTCGACTGCCCAGGTTAGAAATACATTAATGTTATTTTTAAATTACAAGTATTTTTTTCTTAATTTTATTAATTAGGTAATGGTCGTGCAACAAATTAATAAAATACAGATGCTATAAAGCAATATTAATGTAACTGCAAGGTAGGCCGGAGGACAATGGGTTGCTGAGCACACATTGCTACAATCATTTGGTACCCTGGCTGGGCAAGTATGAAAATAATGTTGTACATAACACCTGCCCAGTCACTAAATAATGTACTTCTCATATGTGACTCAGAATAAATACATAAAAAAGCTATTTCCTTTATTTATTTTCTAACTTTTTAATATTCTTCAATTCCAAATGTATTTTGAGCTTACAAAATCAAACTTTAGATTATTCCACTAAATAATTCTTAATATCATAATTCCAGTACCTTGTTTTACCTAGACTATATAAAATTTTATATGAAAAACGTGGGGCACTCTTAAGCCAGACCATGTATGGAAAGTGAAATGAAGCTTTTGCAAAAACATGGTGTTTTAATACCAACTGTTTCAATGAAATATGTTTTTTCTTACTATGTTCACAGCTGGCCGACGAGTACGGAAACCACCTGATGGTAAGTGGCAACCGCGCCCGTGTACTTCATTAGTCGTACGTCGACTACTGATGCGATGCCGACTTCAGTCGGAGTTGCCTTTGTTCCAGCAATTGGACTAGCGGTCATTATGGCGGTCAAAATAGGAAGGAATCTAGTACCGAGACAAGATCTTAACAAAGAAACTGTCCTAAGTTTTGAGCTATCCAATATTATATTTTAATGAAATAAAGATTCGTTTTGTTCTAATTATTACCAAACACATATATTCAAGGGAACCCAACAAGATCTAGATCTTTTGGCGATTTACCTCGACTTCTCCAGGCAGTAAGAAGGCTGGTCCCTGAGGCTTCCATCCACTCGGTAGGTACGGTCCTGATCGAAGAGCTGCAGATGAGCTGATGATGAAGATGGTTAGAGCTAGGACCTGGGAAAAAAGGGTAAAGTTTATTGTTGTTTACAGTAGAGTCAAATTAGCATTTTTGTCTCCAACATTTGTACTAGTGTGAAAATCGATTAAAAAGTACAAGAATAACATTAATAGTTTTTTTCTTTTACTCCTGAACCTAAAGGTATTTGTTTTTCACTGCTTCGTAGGGAACAAAATGTAAATTAATGTTTACAATGAAATGCAGCCGGAGAAAAATTTGAGGAATGATAGTCGTGCTTGATTTCATCTTTTTGACGCAAACCAATTTTGATAAATAGAAGAAGAAGATTAAATCTTTTTGTATCTATATAACTTTATGTTAAAAAATACACGCGATATGATAATAGACAATTTTTATTAAAAAGTAGATTTTTTAATTATTTACCTTCATATTGCCGACTTAATTGAAGTATGTAGAACTGAGATCTATATCGAAGTGATGCCTAATCGATCTTTTAATCGATTTTTATATCAAATCGTTCTTTACTCTGCGTCTACGCATGCAAATGTAAGCACGATCAATGATAGCAAATATTTAACTATGTAGGATCTAATTAGAATTATTAGGTAATATTTAATTCGTTTTTATTGTAAAACGAGGTTTATCAAGATCAAGGTTATTTTATGTTTGTTAATTGGTGCGGAACGTATAGGTGATGTATGAATCGGAGACCTTTTTACGATTTCTTAATTTGTGTACCCCAGGTTCAATGATATATGGGTTTTTCCAGATCAGCCTTGAACCCATAGCAGTGGCATCGAGCACATCGGACTATAGGGTTGGTTTCAGTGGCCCCACGTGTATGACCCACCACGCTTGCTGCCTACGGTTCGGGTCGGCACATTTGCCCGGCACATTAGCCCGCACCAACTTCTACACATACTTGGCAAGTGACATTCGGGCTTTATACATTTCGGCTCATTAGGCTCGCTTCACCAAAACCCACACAACATCGGTCGGCCGGATTTTTCCCGAACGTACACTTGAATTTGCCGCTCGGCAATATGTGGGTTGTTTTGGAGACATTCGAAATGACTTCAAAGCTTTTCTTCAAACGCAGCTTTAGTTCAAAACGCAGGTGTTACCGGGACGTCAAGATCGAGAAGCGCTCCTTTATTCATTTTTAGTAACTCGAAAGACATTTAGATTTCCAGGTGTTAAAAACATCTATTTAGTAATTTCCCGTTGTTTTTATTCGTTTACAAAATACAAAGTTCAAGGTTTTTGTGGTCGTAGGGGGAGTTTATGTTGGGGTGTCGTCTGGGGCGGTACTGAAGTTCTTTCTATTTTGTCCGCCGGAGTTATCACATCAAAATGGTTGTGCTCAGTCAGGATGTTGTCAGAGGGAAAGAACAGCCAATAAAATTACTGAAACCAGGGCTATTTTAGTCGATGTAGTATATAGCCGACGCATAATTAGTCGATTTAATAATCACATTGATAAATAAAACTCCGACTGCCTCATATGATGTTCACGGGGCGCCAGCGGATAGGACACTTGCTTTATACACATAATATTCTTAACTGATCGTAATGAAAATTTCCATAACTCTTATTCAGGGCGACATAAGGTATGTTTTACCTATAAACATGTCGGTACTTCGCGAGCAATACCAGTATATAATTAATTGTAATAATTATAATTATTTTGTCTACTTATAGATATTATGATTATACACAGTACTGAAAACCTAATGCGTCATTATCACATTAAAGTATTATTTTAAATATAGCCATTTTTAAATTCTGTTTTCAAATAATGTAGGTACTTCTCTGCTCTAATTTCGTAAAGTTAATTTTTTTCCATTTTTGTTCCATTAATTGCACAGGCTGAAAACCAGCGACATGGCATCCAGGCGATGCTGTGGCTACAAAGCTGAGTGGCGACCAATTGGTGGCATAGATTAGACCATCACCATTAACTTCTCACAAACATAACAAACAGTACCTTCCCTATATCCAGAACGCGACCACTTAAACTTGGTCATTGGGGCGGTTAAATAGAAAGGACTGTAGTATCGCCTGAAACTGTTATATCATACTGTGTCGTATGTTAGACGAGGTCTTAGCATTCGAAGCTTTGCTACCACTATAGAGTTTGTAGTGCGTTTACTTACTCTTTACAATTGTTCACCTGCAATAAAGGTTTCGCACTTTCTGTAGGTTAATGGATTAAACATTAATGGAACATGAAAAAATATCAAGTATAGGAAATAACCATTACCTAAATGGTATTTAGGTAATGGTTATTTCTGTGGCTTTATATGGTGCTGAGATTTTCAGTGAGATTTCAAAATTATAAGTGAATGAAACTCACTCTTGATCGTGACCTCAACTGGTGCTAATTTTGCGCAACGCGGTGGGTGTTTCTGCTAGCTTTTTGGCCACTTTACCCTTTGTACAAAGTGATTTAGGCGTTGTATTCTATCTGACATTATTTTTCTATTTCTGAAATGGGTATATGTAACCGCACGAGTATAATTTATTTGTTTGAAGGTTTGTCAAGTTGAAGACTTGAAGCTGGGAATGGTTTACGATAAAAAATAAAATAAATTGTCGAGATTATTTACAAACGTTTATTATCTATCAAATATTACACCTAGCAAATTACAACTACATTTGTACTTGCTGGTGCTGCTCAATAAAAAGTACACAAAATTACGATAAACGAACACATAAAACAATCGAAAATAGCGCCAAAACGAGTCAGTAGCCATGACGTGCGTTGCCATGGATACCAAATCCGCCATTTACATTCGTGCCATGGCCGTGATCGAAAGCGCGGGAATTCAGTTGACTGTTGGTGTCGTAGCCTCCTTGGGTTTCAGTGTCTTCGTAGGAGATCTTGGGGTTGAAACCACGCTCATCGGCTTCGTAGCTTACAATCTGTGGAAATAAATTTACACATTAGAAGTGTACATTAATCTTTTTTATTACAAAAACTACTGAATTGCTCAAATTAGCAAGACCCATATTGAGTATTTTACGTGTTCTGTCATCGTTTAATCTATGATACCATTTTAAAACTCATTCTTACCAACGGTACTAACTTGTCTTCTCATGTTCATATGTGTATAGGTTCGTTAAGTAGGTTCGTTAGCACACTATCCTTCCAGTTTATCCTTGTAGAAATTCACAGAAATGTATACTTCTTTGGTTTTAAATAAATTTAAAGGCTTTGTTTTAGTCGTGTTAATATTACTGCCGTGCGCTATCTATAACATCACTAAACCTCAAAACCAAGTTTTGAGATATAAGCGAAAAAGTGTGGGAAAAATGTAATATGTCGCTACTTCCAAACCATGTATCGTACTGGTGCGTGTAATGTCTGTAACGATACGTCCTTCAAGTACCTTCCAATTTGAATAAGTTCCAAGATCAAAGCCTTCTTTTGTTTTAAATAAAATGAATTGAAGGGGTTGTAGTTATGTCATAAACTTTTATTTCATTGGAAAAACTTTACTAAAACATCATTAAGCATACTTTAGTGATGTTATTGCTGTGTATTTTGGAATAAAATATTTGCTTATTTTACACATCGCAAAAAAATTATTCAGTACTTGACTATATCACCGTTAAGGAACTTAATGATTTTATAGATGAAGAACAGATATTTGAAAGTAAATATAAAACTTAGTTAAAACATCACTAAAGGTCTTTTACAATTTTTCGGCTAAATGTATCCACTTAAGTTTCTAATTTGCTAGCCTCATACTTAACTTAAAAAACACTATTTTCAAAACCATTCTTGCGTAGCGATGTTATAGCAAAGTATTTATGTCCTAAAATTTAAGTTATAAAATAAAATGGCGTTATCCAATAAAATAAAACAAGCAATTTACTATATGAAATCTGAAATAAAAAATAAAAGTTTTCAATTATATCAAAATTAGGTACTTTTAAGACTTTATAGCAAGCCTGTATAGAAAAAAAAGTTTGTAAAGTTTTAAATTCTTTCAAATAAGGGTAGCTCCAATTTAAAAAGAAATTAATAACTTTAATTTTGTCGAAAACGTACTCTTATGTAACAAACACAAAACAGCTTTTCAGCTAACAAAAATAATTCAACACTTATGAAATGCAATAAAATTGAACTTTTCTTAATATAAGCATACTTTAAAATCGAGTCTTTTTTTTCTTTTCGAAAACACAATTCAACAGTCTTTTAAATTTCTATTATATATTTAAACATGGTCGCAACAGTTAAAATATCACTTGGTGATAAAGTCTACTTAAGACAAAATCTTAATATCACAATATTAGAATAGATAAAAAACTATCGGAGAATTAACGCAAGACTTAATCCTTTACAAATACAACTTACAATGACATAACTGGCACTTTATCAGTCTCATTAACATTTATTCCTCGTGAGCTAAGTTTCTAACTATAGAGTCGTAGTTCCCTCAGCATCATCGTTTGTTCATTTTATTATTGGTATGTTTTTCCAAAATGTTAATTAATGTGGCGGTACTATAGGTGTTAATTTATCGAGTAACGCTGCTTTTCAATCTGGTTCAATACCTTTTGGAGATGTACGGGAATGTAAAACTAAAACTACTTGGAATTTTTAAATAACGATCATTCATGAAGTGAAAAGATGTAAAAAATCTTCATTGAAATTATTTTTATAGAACAATCCAAATGTATTTCTCCTGAAACATACATGTACCATGGTTTTAGATATGCTCTCGGATTTGACTTTTGGATGCGCCTGTCACTAATGAACTTTGGGATGTTGAGGAAATTTCCTGGTGACCTCGATTTAACGAGAAGCAATATTGTTGTCCGGTGTGGAATCCTAGTTATAAAGTGCATATAAATAATCTCGGACGTATTAAAAAAAAAGTTCTTATTCCATTTAGCATACTCGGACAACAAATGTAGGAAGTTGTGCTCTTATAAGGAAAGATGCGACTGTTACAGGGTGATGCCGCTAGTTACGCGAAGCAAAACATTAGACGTAAATTTAAAAAAAAGTTAATTCAGAGCCAAACAGATTCTCACGAATTGCTCGCGCAGCTAGAATTCTGAGTTCCACGCCTCGGAAGCCGCTTGACCAATCGTAAGATTTTAGTGTCGGCTCCAATAAAGACCACCACTGGCAGACATGCTCCAATTCAAAGAATGATATGTTTTGCAAATAACACTAGAAATGACTGTGATATTTGATATTTTCTGATTATTTAGCCTCAATCAAAGCAGCACTAAAAGAATGGTACAGCTCAATATCTTAGATTATTAAATTATACATTATAGTTAGAAGATATATATATCTTTTCAATAAATGTAAAATGCCCTGTTGATTATATTTTTTAATGCATGTTGGATTCACATCTAGTAGGTGATGATTAAGCAACGAACACTGTTTTGTTTGTTACCAGTTTTATGGATTATTAAATAAAAAATTTAAAAAAAATTATTACTTTGGAACTGTGGCGTATTCACTCGCTTTTACGTTTGTGGACGTAAGATTGATTGATTGACACTGAAGCGATTGAGACCCCAGGTAGGAGATAAAAACAGGAGAGACTGACCGGCTCTCGGCCAACTGTGTAATAATAACATTTAATGCATACTATGTTTATACACCTGTTATATGTATATTCCATGTGGACATTTAACATTAAAGTAATTACAGCATTAAGTATGTGAACGTGCTACCTAATAAATTAATATCTACAAAACATGGAAGATTCTTATTGAAGCATCACCCGATAGGACCTCCATAGAACTATTAATGGAAGCCACTGAATCAAAAAAATCTGTAGTCATAAAGCCTACCCTTTCTTTTCATAGCCAGCTCTACCTGATGGTAGACCTGATCCGCACTCATAAACGTCCGACCAGCGGCCTTATTGTGTAACTTCAACGCCTATCAGGATCCCTTTGAATTTGACAGTTGAAGCATATAAACTTACTTCACGCTACAGATATTTCACACACGATGGCGAAAGCGATCTAGACGCTTTTTGAATGAATGATTATATAAAAAATATCATAATTTTAGTCATAAAATAATTGTTTATATTTATTAAAAATGAACCAATGACTTAGAAAAAATCAAAGCAACAAAACGCAGATAATGCTCTATGGCATTCAATATCACTCGTATCATTCAATACAGCATAAATCCCAAAGCGAATGCGATTGTAGAAATTAGACAATTCCCTTCGAAATGGATCGCGATAGGTGTTGCAGTTAGACAATAAGGCCGCAGGTTCGAAATAAAATCTCTACTGCAGATACTACGTCACTGTTAACTAAATCAAGTAATAAAGAATATAGTAGCCAATTGTTACTTTGCGCTGTGCAATTATCGAACCATATGTTTATGTTTTGGACGTCGCGATTTTGCGTTAAAAATATAAAACGGACACTCATTATTCCCTCCTGTTTTCGTCCAGCTATTCCGTCATGAAACAAAGCGGCCAATGGTTTTTGATTGGACGTTATTCTACCGAGAGGAGCAAAAGTTTGATTTTATAAGCAATTAAACGTTGGCCGAAAATAATACTTTAAAAACTGTCTAATCTTGGCAGCATTATGATGTTTCAAAATCTGAAGAAAAATAAATTACGTTATCAATTTTAGGCATAGCTTTACGCTTATTATACAACTCTCTAGGTTGTGTATGATTTAGGTAATGTTTGCTCAATTCGTTGATAATCATTGACGGTGTGACGGCTGTGCGGCGGCGGGCGAGGTTCGCGTAGTGATATTTTAGCGTAGTATTGTGGCTCACCGTTGTTTTTGTTAAGGAACGTCTGGTAAATTACTTGTTACAAAACTCTTTAAACTCTTTTAGTGATATTTAAGTTAAGTACATCGTACAACAAAGTTTCATATTCCTTAGCTATAATACCGTTGTGTGCTTTTGACGTGTTTTTAGTGTAGTAATTGTGTATAATGGGATTTTAGTTAAGGATAGTAATGCGAAGGAATGCATTAAGCCTTACCTAAAAAAAATTAAAGTATCTTAAAGATTTTATTGTATAGTATTAATGGTGTAACGTGGTTTTAGTCAGGTAGCAGTTGGGAAAACAATGTTGAAATATATCCTTTAAAGGCGGCAAGTGATTTTTTACTTAAGTATTGTGGGTGAGCGATGTTTAAGCTGTGCAAATAAGACATTTTGCATCAGATAATGATGTTTTTGCCTAGGCTGTCTTCTGAACGAATAACGTTAGAATTACGAGACCTAGAGAGATCGATAGAGATTTGTTTTTTATGTATAAAGTCATTATTAACTCAAAATCGCTCCTTTGTGGCTTAGTGATGTTTTACATTAGATAGCATAGATAGATATATAGATTAGATAACATAGCTAAACGTTTGTATTAACCACAAAAAAGAAAAGAGAATTAACCCTGAAACACAAGTAAATGAACGAACAAAAACGAAGTAAATGAGAAATCGAAAGACTGAAGAAAGAACAAGCTCGAAGATGATCATACCTGCTTCCTGCCATCAGGTAACACCACGTGATATTCTCCTTCCGCTCTCTCTTCTTGCCTGTGTTCTTGATGACCAAAGTCATTGCCTTCTATGCCATCGTTAACAGAGTATCCAAACTTGTAATGAGCCGGTTCCTGCCACAGAATTTAGTATAAGTACTTGAATTTTGGGAGTTTATGCAATTTTTTGTAATGGCAGTACTTGTACTAAATGTCTGTTTATTTTTGTATGTCAGTAGTTAGGCAAGGAGGGAAAGTTAAAGACGGTTAAGATTTTTAAGAAATTTAAAGATTATGATGGTTATGAAAGGTTTGATAATGGGTTTATGGTTTTTTTTTGTATTAAATGCATTGCAAAGGTATTGAACTTTTTGATACAGTAGTCACAGATCTTTAGCTAGAATCACAAGGCATCAGTTCACACGATATTTTAAACATTTGAGGCACACCGTTTAATGCGCTAGGTAGGTACTTGCTTTTATTAAAAAATCGTGTGAGTTCTCATCCCTTGTGGCTGTGGCTTATATTCCATTAGTGCCGAGCCTAATCAACTCGTTCCAACTAATAATCATAGGTTGTGGGACAAGTGCAAGTAGATGCTCATATTCTGACATAGGATGTAGAGACAGCTTTAATACTTACGCTGGCTTCCAAGTTCCTGCCAAAAGCACCGGCTCCATGCAGATCATATCCTGGTTGAGCTCCAAGAGGAGAAGCAGCTGCAGCATGGCCAAATTGGTTGTGGTCTTGAGGACTAGTTCTGAAAGGATATTAAGAACGATTATTTGGGTACTGTTTAATATAAACTGATAGAATCAGGCGTAACTTTTAAAATTACTTTGTTACTTCTGCGACGGTTGTGTGTGCAAGACTTTTAAGCCTTTAATAATAGCACTCACCCTAAATACTCATTCAGCTATTTTCAGAAAACTCTAAACACACAATGTTTCCGCCACCAACTCGTGTTTCGCCCAAGCCAGGGGCATCATCAGGGCACATCGATCGACGGAGAAACAACCGAATGGCCAGCTCCCCATCGCATTTACAACTACGGAGTAGGGGTTCGAATCACAACGCCACAATGGACGTTAGCCAATTCCACTTCGAATTGGCTATGTTCCAGCATATCCAGTCGACTTCTTTTGGGATTAGAGGGAAATACTCGGAAATTGTTGACGTTTGACCTACCTAGCAAATCCATTACTCCTAAGCCCCGGTTTGCCAGCGGGATTGAAACTGCGCGCTGCCACTATTTGTGGAGCGCCTGAAGAGTAGCCGTTGTTGCGCGCTGACGGGGCGGGCGGTAGATAACTGGAAAATGGAGAAGACAGGTGAATTAAATGGTGACTAGAGGTGGTATTCATTTGAGGATATCTTATTGAAAGAGACTCAGAAATTTAAAGTTACTTAAAATCCAACAGATGAGTTCGGAAATTAATATACTAATCCAAACTACATTTTCGCCTTTATTGTATACTGAGTGTGAAGTATAAGTAAGAGGATGTTATTCGTTTGAAATTCAAAATTTGGGTAATTACTCCAAATTGACGGCCAATCTCCAGTAATGGAGTGGCATCTAAAGGAAGAAGAACCTAGTAGAAGTAAATAAAACTGACCTGTTTGAAAGCGGAGCTTCGGCTGCCACCAAAGCCACCAGAAATGAAAGTGCAATGAGGGTCTGAAATAAAGAATAAGGATCTTTACTAAAATAAATTAATATTTTTTGTATATCACAACATCAAAAGCTGTTAATTACTTGTACTGTGGGATTCAGTTTAGTTATCGAAGTTTTTTAAATGTTCTATTTTATATAGATCCCACATGCAATTATATAATTTAAATATTCTAATAGATAATAGCTAATTCATATCTTTAGTAATGTTTCCACATAATTGCCTCTTGGAGTATCTTTTCATACAAATGTTGTCATTACTCATTTGAATTTAATAACTGTCACTATAATAGTTTACAAGTAAAGATGCAACTACCCACCTATTTGACTTTTTTGTAGGGTCTTTCCATTGTTATTTTGCTTTATGATATAAATAATAAAAAGAAGGTTGTTTGAAATTATTTTGTTCTCAAAAGATGTTATTTTGTGGAAGAGTGGAATATATTTTCTAAGATATTTCTTTTATTTAGGTATAAAATAAACTATTTCAATTTCAATTGGCTCAATAGAGATCGGATGGCTTAAGGACCTGACCTTAGTTTCTTGCCAGTTCTTCTTCACGAAGGTTTTTCCGAACTGGTGGTAAAGTCATGTTTTATTTGACGTCAATAAGAACAAGTAACTGTTAACGTTGAGAAATAAATATTTGAATTTGAATTAGTTAAAATTACCTAAAGTTTTTCTATTCCTAGAATTTTTGAAACCCGAACCAAACTCACCTTCATATTAAACAATCCACAAACTATACAAACTCAAAGCACAACTGTGAGCGAGCAAGACGTGTAAAAGATGATACTTTTGTCTCTGTCCACGCCGCTTATATACCAAACCGCTCAGTGTTGACATGAGGGTGACATATCGCGGTGATTAGCTGAATAATACAGTTCCAAGGTGTTACGACTTGGCTTACAGAAACTATGGAGTCGCTATTTGAAATGCTGGGTTTTGTTTTCGCAATACGCTGTCCCAGCTATTGATAGATACTTTTAAAACTTGACTTTTGTAATGTCAGTTCATTCTGATACCTTTGTCAGTTTCATTTCTTTGTTTTTGTTTTATTCGGTTGTAGTACTCTACACACGGGTCAGCTACCAATTTCGCATAACAAGCAGAATTTGTTTTTCCCTTTCGCCTTATGTTTCTTTAGGAAAGTTGCTCAGAATTGTGGTCCGATCGCATTTGGCCGATGTTATCATCCGGTGTTATCTACGAGTGAATGTTTTATTTAACGAATGAAAAATGAATGAAATGAAATGAAATAAATTTATTTGCGTGGAAGTCGGTACATTAAAGGTCGTTACATAATACTAAGTTCTACAACAAACCTACTACCAACAAGTAGCTCATTTTTGGTTCGTGTTGCCAAAGAGTGGAACGATTTTCCTGCGTCTGTTTTTCCAGACAAATATAACCCTGGAGTTTTCAAGTGTAGAGTGAATAGGTACCTCTTAGACAGACCTCTTAGACAATGTATGATCCTCGTCTTCATCGTCACTTTCCATCAGGTGAGATGGAAGACAAACGCCTGCTAATTATTAATAAAAAATTAAAATAAAAAAGTGTCGGTCTGCAAAAATTTTGTGACGCATCAAGATAAAATTATTTTACACTATTAAATTTTTACAATAAATATTAAATAAAGTATCATGACTTTAAGAAAATTTAAGAGAAAATATAGAATTACGATAGGAATAACAATAATAATAAAACGGTCTCAATAGATCTGTCATTTAGACAGTCATTTATAGTGTAATACATCTTGCTTTATTATATTATAAGTTATAAGCAAGTCAAAAACTCTTTTTTTAAATACATTCATGGGTAAGGTTTTACGCTAAGAGGAAGTTTATTGAAAATTGTAACTGCCATACAAACAATTGAAAAATACAGAGCCTTTATGCAGGCGTATAAAGCTGTTCTGCATGTCTTCCATAACCAGGAATCATATCGCGATTGTTTGGGTACAAGTTTGGATGCTTTTTTACAAATAAGCATACCACATAAATAAACAGCAAGGCAATGGTACAATTGTCAAGCTTCTAAAACTTGGTCTGCAACTATCTATACATCCCGCACTTGCCCTTACGCATTTTTTTGAGTCCTAATTTACAGTTTACAGATTGTTTCTCTATCAAGTACGGACCTAACAATCGTTAATATCCCACATAGTTTCACATAGACGTCATTTTGCTTAGTGAATCCATGCTGTATCTATACAAAAGGTAACTCTATATAGTAATTAACCTAAGTACTCCTTAAGTAAATGTTTGTTGTCTCTGAGTGTGGCCGATAGAGTCCATGAATCCTTTGAAATTACGGCTGCCAGTGTAATGATCGCAAATAGAAATTTTCAAAGATGAGTTATTACCGTTTAAAAATTTATTAAAGATAGTTCTTACGATCTAAAACACACATGCAATCGAACAAATTGAAAGCCTAATTTGGAGCAAATGCATCAATTGGATTTTTCAAAATCATAGAGATCACGGTTTGAATTGCTATTAGTATTAGTATTGAATTGAAGTAAAGCAAAACTAGACTCAAAATCCATATAAAATACTCTACTCCACAGCTTTCTTAGTTCACTACTAAAGCCTCAAAACAAAAGCCTCCAGAACTTAAAAGCGACAGAGCTTCCTTACAAACAATATTAACAATACGAAACATAACTTTGCTTCGAACAACCTTACTAAGTCGTGAGCGAAGTCATAACTCAAGGTTACAACTATGAAAAGATTTAATTTTTCACGCATTTGGCTGTTTTCCTTATTAGCTTGTAACGTAGAAATTGAAAGTATGCAGGTTTTTTTTTAAAGCTTATTGACTTGTCAATTAATGTTTAAGTTTAAAAAAAGTTTAAAAAAGCGGTCGTCACACTTTCTACATTTTTAATTTGTTAAATCTAAATCTCCTTAGTAATTTATCTGATTATGATGAAACCCTAGCTTGCTGTTCTAGGCACGCGCGATGGGGTCTCACCTGACCCGAAAAACTGTATCTTTTATTCTATTTTCAGACCCGGCAAACAAGAACGTTCCCAATCCGATGGTAAGCAGCATCCGCAACCATTATAATAATAATAAATCCGCAGACAAACAAACCAACTGTATGGCCCCAAAGTAAGCAGAGCTTGTGTTATGGATGACCATACAGCGGACTGGAGGGGAACCTGAATAAACATACCTACGTAAATCAAAAACCATGACCCGAGAACAAACATTTATGTACATCATACAAACGAATGCCCTGGCCAGGACTCGAACCTGGAACCTCCAGCGTATTCAAAAAATTCAAAAATTCAAAATTTTCTTTATTTCTAAGGTTTTTACAAATTGATGCGGAACACCCCTTTTAGGATAAACATTCCTGTGTTAGGGGTGAACACTCTTCCACTCGTTAGTTTTATATTTATACTTAAAAATAAACAATTTTTGAAATGAAGACAATTTTTTTTTTCATTTTACAAACGTAATACTTACATAAAATAAACTAATGGTACTTTTTTTATAATTTCATAAGTGTCACAAATGCAGATCAAATGAAATAAAGTATATAAACAGAAAAATCTCACAAAACAAATGGGTGAATTTCCCAAACGACTTTTTTTTTGTCTTCGTTGAAATTCGTTTTTTAAAATAAAAATTTTGTATTGAATTATTTATTTTAGAATAGAATAAGTAGTAATTGGGTTGTGGCAAAAATATTTTTTTAATTAGATTATATTTAAGGGTTGAAATAAATACATAAACTAAAAATTTTCCCGTATCGGTGCTGTCCCTCAACTTTTTTTACAGACGTAAAAGCTTATAGGTCTATAAACATAACAAAATCAAGTTTAAAACCTATTCTATTTCATGGAATAATATTTTTTTTATTGAAAAATAATTTATTTTGTTCTATAAATATACGTTTATTTTTATAAGAGGCACAAACGTACTTGTCCTGGAAAACGCTGTCTTGTCGGTGACCCAAAGGAATTATGATCTAATTTGGCATAGACGAGTCCCACAGTGTCCCCGCCCCCAAATTTATTTTATGTTAGTAACGTGCTACTACGCAGTCAGGAAGGATGCGAGCCAAATAGCTGCATATTCCCGCCAAACACGTAAGTAGGCCTTTTTATTTGCTCGCGGACATTTTTTTTATAATATCGGTGATGGCTTTATCTAGTCTAATGAGTAGTTATTTTGTGGTTTTTTGCTTTTTACAAAGGTAATTAGTGGATTAGTTTGATTAACTGTTATTGAATTTATCCTAGATATTGTGATTTTTTTGTAATATTTGAAAAAGTGTGTCTTTTATCAAGACGGTGTTTTCAAATCGGTGAAATCGGTGGTCGTTTATTGCCACCGTTGTGATAATTTTCACCGATACTGTCAGAAAAATCGAATCGGTGACTTATTTCTCATATCGCTGTCTCACTTCATGATTCAACACACAGTTTTATCACATCGGTGGATTGCTTTATAGTATCGGTGACTCCTTTTATCAGTTCGGTGAGTCGTTTTATCATATTGGTGGTTTCCACCATTTCGTTGCGGAATACGTATGCCAAATTTCATAAGTGCATGTATGTTTGTTTGTTTTACTACATCCCAGGAAATACTTTCCTAATATATACTACATTCTTTTACTATTAGTTTGAGTATCTCAACTTAGGGAATGGTAGATAGATAAAATCTTTATTGGTACTACAAACTCACATACATATTACATTACATTATTATTTGAACACCTTATTATTGTAAATAAAATAAAATCAATAAAAACAATGGCATATTACACGACGTGTGTTAAGTACGTGTGCTGTAGCAGCGCACAAGGAGGCAGCTCAGCGATGACATTTGCTCGGAGGAGCAAAACGCTGATTTTCAACCGCATCGTACAAGTTTTATTGCTATCGGTACACTGTATCAAAAGTTTATAACTAAAAATAGTGAAATAAAAATGTTTAAATAAAACATCTAACCGACTTCAATGAAGTCAGAGCCCTGATGATCGTACAATAGCGAAGACTTTATTTAAATCGGTTATATTAAACATTCTTAATGTTTGACTTTACATTAAACCGGTAATTTATATTGCAAGATGTATGCACAAACTCGTCATACACGCCCGCGTTCGATAGCTATCTCTTTTATTACAAACACACGTGGTAGCATGCACCTACAACGTACGACCTTCAAGTGCATGTCATTTGGGAAGGTATGTATTCAGTAAAGATAACATATTGATGGTGAGCAATTTTTTAATTCATTGAAACCAGCAAACGAACACTGAAGCCATCTGATGGTAAGTAGCATCCAGGACATCGTTAGAGGGACGCGCAATGCTTAACGATGCGTTGTTGACCCAACATTTAAGATGGTCAAGTCTTATATTCCTGTCATTTCACTGGCTGGCCCTCCCCTTCATCCGGAAAACAACTACGCTTACACGTAGTTATTTAGCGCCTAAGATAGGGAGGATGGTAACCTACCCAGGCATTTCTGAATATGTATAGCAAATATATATTTTAACTTAAGAATTTTGGAGGAATTTTGTTTAAGGATGCCGAGGCAAAAACTAGACGAGGAGGAGAAAAAAAAAGGAAGAGGTTAAGCGAAACAAGAAGAAAAGCTAGAATCAAAAGCGACCCAATTTTGAGAGAAGAGTTTTTACGGAAAGACAGATAACGTTTAACTAGACGAAAAGCAGCTGGACTTATCCTATCGCGAAGCCAAATGACTACACATGCTCGTCGGCATGCACAAAAAAAGGATCAAATTTCTGCCCTCGCATATTATCAAAGGAAAAAAGTTAAGGCGGCTGCTGCCCGAAACAAAAATAGTGAAACAAGTGTTCCAGAGGCCAATGATGTAGTAACAGAATTACTACCGAAGTATTACGAATTACCTAGTGTGTAAATTTTTTGACCAAATGAGGACATTTTTTTGTAGACGTAAGTTCACAACTGGTCAGTTGAGGAGTTTACTTAGCAGATGTAAGTTTTTGATCAGATGAGGAGTGTATTTCTATTGTGATTAAAGTTTAATTTAAAGTCTGATTAACGTTAAATCTAAAATAATTATGCTGATCAGTAACGGTTATTATTTTTTTATTTAAATAAGTGAGGTACAATTAGGTGCATGGTTTAATGATATCGGTGGGTCAAAATATCATTTCGGTGGAAAAACTTATCACCTCGGTGGTCACCCTTCTCATATCGGTGCTCAGAAAAATTTGTCGGTGGTTGGTTTATCAGATCGTTGGCAACCAAAATTCAATTTTGATTTTCTCCTTGGTCTTTAATGGTAGGTTGATATCCATACATCTGGAAATATATAATGTCCTAAAGAATACATAAAAACTAAAAAATACACAAAAAACATATAAACGAAGAAGTTCACCGATACGATAAAAAAAACACCAGTTGTTGAAATTCACCCAAATAATTTCCTATTCAAATTCTACGTTTGCAGGGTACTTTTAAAAGTTTATTATTTCTATGCAGAAGTTGTCGTTTTAAAAATGAGGCTGCGTATGAGGCCGGACTACTAACCACTACGCTACTCGGTCGTCAAGTACCATGTCATCATCAGCCGCCATCTCGTAGATGTTTTACTTACCAATACTGCTGGTATTTTTTTTATGTCTGATGATGCCTTGCCGGCCGTAGGCGTCAGTTGGAGTTGCCTTGTTGCTGTCATCGCACTGTTTGTTATGGCGGGTAAAACAGGAAGGACTGCAGAACCGTTCCAAACAAGATATTAACAAAATAAACTCTACTGTCTTAGAAATACCAAAAAAATTATGAATGAATTATACTCTATAAATGTTAAAGGGTGAATTCTGCCAAAGCTGGATTTAGACATCCAGAGTACAGAGTCCGTTAAAAATTTTTAAAGCGGAAGTTTTAATCCTGCAGCTCAGTTAATAAAAGCATTTTCTTTTATTTTATCAATTAGCAGTGGGCAGAAAGTTTTTAATTATTACATTGATCGGTAACGGCCTTCGACTATGGCTTTTTGCCCCTGGTCTTTCTATGGCTATAACTAAACTTTAAGCATAATTGTAATGTGCAATCGAGTTTTAACCTTTTTAGTGGAAAAAAACTATTTTATGTTTAAGTTTCTTAAAAGTAATTGATTGGATCATTTTAATTGAACTCGATAAACATTGTGCAAAATGAGGTCCAGTTAGGGTCTCGAGTTTCACTCACAAATCGTTTTGAAATTTCACTGAAGACTCTATGAACACCCTGAGTCCAAGAACTCAGGTTAAATTATACCCGAAATAGAAAAAAACTTTTGATGTAGACTTTTTAAACTGTTATACAATAATGTTGGTTAGGTTTGTTTTCGTAAGTTGTTGTCTAGGGCGTTATATACTGCTGTCCTTCCTATTCCGACCGTCATATACGCCCATGTGGTTTTGATATAGTAACAGCACACAATTTTTATTGATGTAAAAAGAAAATTGATAGTACGATTCGATAGACAAGTTGATAGACAATACGTAGCCAATTCGTAGACAATTCGATAGACAACTCGTAGACAATTCGACAGACAATACGTAGACAATTCGTAGACATTGAAATGAAATTAAATATTTATTTCTCAACATTGACAATTACTTGTTCTTATTGATGTCAAATAAAACATGACTCTACCACCAATTCGAAAAAACCTTCGTGAAGAAGAACTGGCAAGAAACTTCACGGGTATATTTTTTCCAAAATAAATATAACTATAAAATATATAACTATAAATATAAAAAATAAAAATAAGTTTCTTTATGCCTATACAAAAATATTCTTATCTGCATCCGTTAGCTCGGCAAGTCTCCCTCCCCCCAAGTATCCAAACGATTAACACCCTCAAACGGCACCCGTTCACGAGTTACCGCGGGATTCAGCCATCGCCCTCCTCAACCATATTAGAGGGAAGTGAGCGACCCGTCACCCGACCCGTTCATCGGGACGAAGAACTCAACGAGCAGACACATTACACATGTTTTGTTACAAATACTAGTACAATCCTGTTATTGAGGGGATTACTCAAATTCAAATTCATTTATTTAATTCAGATTTTCATCCATAGTTGTTAGTAGACAATTAAGACTTATACCTATTGTTAATTAATACCAATTATAATTTAAATTCTTACAAATGTCAAAAATACTAAAAATTAAAAAATACAAATATTAGAGAGTGAAAATTTCTTATGAAAGTGAAAATAAATATTTTTCAATTAATTTAATTTAATTTAATGAGCAGCCAGGAATTCCTTTTGCATGTAGGGAAACCCAGTGTTTCAGCATCTGGGAGTCCCACCTATGTGCCCACACGCTTAGGATGCTGTTCGTGGTGGCTCGCACGCGGCGCAGTAGCAAGGCGCTGCGCTTGCGGATGATAGCGTAGAAGCCGTCTGTTATACCCAAGGACTTTTATCATCCAAATAATCGGATAGTTTATAATATGCTTTAGCACACGACTTCTGCTTTATAGTTTCTTTGAATTTGTCAATAGGAAGACCTTGGATATCCTTAGGAACCTTATTATAAAAGGGTATACCCATGAATGAGTTAGTGACTTTATGAAGCCTACTATTATGAGCTGCCAGCATATTTTTTCCTCTTGTGTTAACATTGTGCAGATCTTTTTTTCTTTTGAACAAGGTTATGTTCTTTTTTACATACATTACATTTTCTAAAAGATATTGTGAATGGAAAGTAAGAATATTGATTTCGTTAAATTTACTTCTAAGTGACACCCTTGGACCGAGCTGATAGATTGCGCGAACTGCCCTTTTGAAGAACAAATATAATATCGATGTCGGCAGCACTCCCCCACAACATAATGCCATATGTCATGAGGCTGTGGAAGTAACCGAAATAGACTAAACGAGCACTTGTTTCATTTGAAATTTGTTTCATCTTTTTAACAGCATATGCGGCAGAGCCAAACCTTTTCGCTAAACCATCAACATGCGGTCCCCACTGCAGTTTGGCGTCTAAGGTTATGCCCAGAAATACAGTTGAGTTTACAGGAGTCAGTTCCTGGCTCTTAACTACAATGTTTGTGTTTACCTGTTTGACATTTGGCAATGTAAACTTAACACATTTCGTTTTTTTTTCATTGAGGAGCAAATTATTAGCTGAGAGCCACTTCTCTGTGTTGGAGATGCATTGGTTTACTGCTCGATAGTCATTTTCTTGTCTTTTGACTTTAAACAAGAAGGAAATATCGTCAGCAAACAATATGACCTCGCATTGATTCTTAACGACCGATGGCAGATCATTGATATATACTAAAAATAGGAAAGGACCAAGAACTGAGCCCTGGGGCACACCCATTGTCGCTGCCGATCCTGATAATTTTTCTCCATTTATTGCAACTTTCAGTTTTGTATTAGAAATATATGATTTAATCAAGGCAAGCGCTCGGTTTTTTATGCCGTAACGGTGCAGTTTCATGAGTAGAGTAGTATGATCCACACAGTCGAACGCCTTGGATAAGTCACAAAAGACACCAATAGCATCACACGCGATTTATAATTAATCAGGAAACTGGGAAAACAAAAGATTCATGCAGCAAGAAATTCCATGCAGTTTTTGAAATGTTAGTAGGTATTATATTTAATTTTATTATTAATGTAATTAGATTTAGCTACACTGCATACTCTTAAATAATTTAGAATAAATAATAATAATAAATCCCCAGACAAACACACCAACTGTATGGCCCCAAAGTAAGCAGAGCTTGTGTTATAGATGACCATACAGCGAACTGGGGGGGATCCCAGAATAAACATACATATATAAATACAAACAACCATGACCCGAGAACAAACATCTGTGTTCATCACACAAATGCATGCCCCGGCCAGGACTCGAACCTGGGACCTTCGGCGTATGAGGCAAAAACTCAATACTAATAGAATACGAATTAGAATACTATTTAACATATTCATAAAATGTCTTTTTATGATTATGAGTTCTTTCTTCGTACAATTCATATAATCTATTCTACTGCTGCATATTCCCACTGTTGCCCTGTCACTAAAACTAAATAAATTATTATTTACTCATATTTTCTTTTTTGTAAAAACAGAGTTATATTCATTTTTAATTGTATTATGGATAGAGTTATATTGAGTAATAGGATCGCCACAGAAATCGAATTTAAATGTTTTTCAAATACATTATTTCTAAATGTTATTATAAAGGAAATTTTTCTTTTTAGAGTGTTTTTTACCCAATATTCAAAGTGGCTAACTGCCCGCTATGATCTGATTGTAGTTTATTAATTACTGACTTTGTATATGGACTAAATTTGTAAAAATGTTATCAAGGCATGTGGCTGAAGTCGCTGCGATTCGCGTAGGCTCTACAAATAGATTTTTTAGGTTGTAACAATTAAAAAGATTCAAGAATCGTTTACTTTGTGACGTCTCTACTAATAAATCAATATTAAAATCACCACAAATAATTATTACTTTGTTTTTGTTATTTATGTTATTTTTGTTGTTTATCTATGTAATACCTCATCCATAGTGCTCTCAAATACTTCAAACGGTGAGGATGGGGGTCTGTACACACTTATTATAACAATATTCCCTCTCTCAATACAGGCTATTTCAACAGATCGCTCAACAGACAGACTTACAATATCAGAGCGTTCTTTAAATGCAAGGCTCTTATGAGTGATGATCATTGAGCCACCACAAGTTGTTAGTTCTCTGCTGAATGAACTAGCAATTACATGACTTTTATATGAAGACATAATTTGACACTGTCTGAGCCAGTGTTCTGTAATACTTTAATATTTTCACAGTTTATAAAAAGCTCAATCTGTAATTCCTTACCAGCAATGCCCTGCATATTTTGATGAACTATGTTCATAATATTATGTTTTACATTTAGATTACTTAAATTACTGCTTAGAATACTAGTGCTAGATGTATTATCTGTTATCACTAACGTATGTTTAAAATTATTCCTAATACTATGTTTTGGAATATTATATTCCAACGGGTCAAAAGTATAAAGTGAATGCTCAATAGAAGCAGCGGTTGTAGTCAGCCAATTGACTGTTATGTATAAAATATATGATAGCGAGTATGCTATATGTCGCAGGTCATAATAGTACAAATTGTACCTATCATTGGTCATGTAAGGCTTAGTTATAAATTTATTTGTATCAATAAATTGAAATTTTTCGCTATGACGACATGTCATATTTTGTATATCTATATTTAGTCGATGCTTCATATTATTTTTTGACGGGTTCTGGGTAAATGGAAATGCAATAAGATTAATTTTACTAAGGTTCTGCTTGCAATTCAATCTAGCAAAACAAGCTGTCATGGTTTTCGTACTTAGTTGCTTACATCTGCCTACTAATATAATCAATATTGTATTAGGGTTAAATGTACGGGCTGTAATTTTATCAACTATGTCATAATATGAAGCACCGGGGTAACAATAATTAGTTATTGGCCCCCAAACACACCGAGTAAGTTGCAATCCCATGTTCTTACCAAGTTCATCGCTATACATAATTATATTTAATTCACTTTTATTTGACTTATTAAATAACCTACTACCTGATTTAGTTACTATATACTCAGTGACATATGACTCCTCAGCTTGGCAGGTAGTATTATTTGAATGCCTTTCATCACTCAAACTCAAACCGGTCATGATTATATTTAGACAGTTCAATCAAATTGTCCATTGCCAGAGTGTGTTCCTTAATTTCTTTTTGAGAAATTTCATACTTATTGGTTAGAATTAGAAGCTCTTCATGTAGTCTCTGTATTTCTTCATTTAATTTCCGTATGTCACTTTCATAGGTTAACCTATTCTGCTCCAAGTTACTTTTACAGAATATCAGTTCATTCTTTAGTTTTAAACATTGATTTTTACTAGAAATAGTTTTAGCGAAAATGCTTTGCTTTTTATTTAATTTTCAATTAAAATCTATCTAAATCTATTAATTGTCTATCAATTCGATAGACAATTCGTGTAGAAGTAGTTCCAGAATGCTAAGCGATTTTTGAAATTTAGACGAAGAAGAAGTGCAAAAATGCGGTGTGTCAATACGGTGCACGTCATAAAACAACAAATTTAATTTTGTCCTGACAATGAAATCTTACAAATATTTCAGTTGCATAGGAAGTTTTCCTATTGAGTTTCTTGCTGGTTCTCAGGAGCCCTTCGGAACCAGTGGCAGTTTCGATATACGAGGTCCTAAGCCGAGGTCCGTGCGCTCTCGGGTGCCCTTAGGCGTATCGTATGTAGTAGTTTAAGTTTCGGCTAAGCACTGTCAGCGCTAGGCCACGAAGTCCGGTTAAATTTAAAAGGCCTATAGGGCCATAAATAAACTGTCCATTTCTTTAAATTTCATTCATTCAGTAGAAATAAAATCTGCTGAAAATGGAATGAACAAAGTGTACAAAACAGGCACAAAAAAAATGTTCAACAAAATTAGATATTGTTTGATAAATCGGCTAATTATATCATCATATACATACACATAAGCAAATTATATTTTACTACATGATCAAATAAACTTGGCCATTTCATGAAGTAGCCACGCGTTAGTTTGCCATATCGACGTAAAACCTTTTATCATTGTTCCGGCCAACTCACATTATAATTTGGCCAATGGTTGCATTCCCTGAAATGATCGAACATTTCAAGAAGGGGGCAATTCTACGGTATGGCGTGACAATCATTGCAGGCGATAATTTTTATTTTAT
This sequence comes from Marasmarcha lunaedactyla, assembly GCA_923062675.1. NCBI lineage: Eukaryota > Metazoa > Arthropoda > Insecta > Lepidoptera > Pterophoridae > Marasmarcha > Marasmarcha lunaedactyla. The sequence goes on from OV281363.1 coordinate 17,227,555, forward strand.
TTCGGGTTCTTAACTCTGGACGGGTCTGGAATTAAACGTATAAATGTATATAAGCGGCCAACAAACGCGCGATCCGCATGATGGTAAGTGCCAACCGTGACCAAAGACATCACCAGCCCTGGCCGGGGCATTCATTTGTTTGATGAACACAGATGTTTGTTCTCGGGTCATGGTTGTTGATATTTATACATATATGCTAATTCTGCGTTCCCCAGTTTCGTTGTATGGTCATCCATAACACAAGCTCTGCTTACTTTGAGTCTGGGGAAGAAAAAAAAACTATTTTTTAATCAAGTTCCATTTCGAATTAAATTAAATTCGAATTAAAAATATGTGAGTTACCTCTAAGTTGAAAACCCACCCCTCGCTGCGATCTCAGGCGCGATGTACTCAAGGTGTTTAAAATCATTGGTACATCTGCCTGTCTCGGGATCGCACCCGGCACAACTTTATTCATATTAGAAGATATTTTCTATAGGTATATGTTTTAGAACCTTGGTTTAGCTTACCTTAGATTTTTCATATGACGGATGCCTCTCTGAATTTAGCACATTAATGTAGAACTGCGGGCCGATCGTTGGGGACCACTGTTCGGGCTAAATCATAACACTAAAAATTCAAAACTTTCATGAAAGATGCAAGCTCAAAAGCTATCCAAAAAACGGTTTGTTTATAGCATAAGCTGTCAATTTATGTTATTTATTTATTATTATTAAGGCAAACATACAGGTAACAATCAGAAAGAAATAAGTATATGTATTAATATGGATATTAAACAATCAAGACCTAGATCGGTACCCAAAAATTGTGTGCACAGCATTATGACTTGTGCGTAAACTTTACACAAAATAAAGCTAAATGATAAAAGGAATTATAATATTTCTTAATAAAATTAAAACAAGGATTAAAATTATAATATTTCAGCACAACAAAAATTAAGTTTCGTAACAAAATTACACAATATTAAAATTAAAATAAAATTGAACAAAGATTGAATTTAATTCTGAAGTTAAACTTCTTTGCAAGATTAAAATATTATAAAATAAATTTCATGAAATAAAATTATAATATTACATTACTAATTTCTTATTTAAGAATAGAATCAAGTTGAATTAAATTGTGGGATCAGATTTCATTAAACATTGAATTAAAATTGAATTAAAATGCAAAATTGGATAACGTTACAAAATGTTGTATATTTAACTGGATTACAATGTGAATAATATCAATATCAGGACTATATAATATGTAGTAAAATAATAGAGAGTGATGTCTTTCTGTATCATATATTGTGAATGTGTGCAATAGTTAAACAAATGAAGGGTGGACACTCAGTTGAGAATTTGTTTGACCTGGCGTTTAAACGACCTGTAACTGTCGCAAAATACATCAAGCTCTTGAGAGGATGCTGTTAACTGAAACCTAATAAGTGAAATATAAAAATAATAAATCCCATAATAAATAATAATGACCATACAGCGAACTGCAGGGAAACCCAGAACAAACATAATGAACTCCTCGACCAGGACGGACTCGGACCGGACGGACCAGGACTCGAACCACTTTGATTTAATTATCATGGACCACCGAGTTAAAAGATAAATTATATCAATTTAAAAATGTAGTTTAAACTTTCTAATAAAGTTATTGTTAAATATTAAAGTTGAGGTATGACATATACCTCGTAATAAAAAAAATTATCGCTTGCAGCTAACTTCACAACGGTAATTGTGAAATGGAAATATAAGTATCTATATAATAATGCGATATTTTAATAAGAAGACGACCGAGTGGCGTAGTGGTTGGTAGCCCTGCCTCATACGCCGGAGGTCCCAGGTTCGAGTCCTGGTCGAGGCGTTCATTATGTTTGTTCTGGGTTTCCCTGCAGTTCGCTGTATGGTCATTATTATTTATTACGGGATTTATTATTTTTATATTTCACTTATTAGGTTTCAGTTAACAGCAATAAAGGTATTTTAAAATTGATATATTTTCTTCCTTATCGAAACTAGAAGGAACTGGGAATCGCTAACGCTAAAGAACTAGCGTAAATTGTATGGAGCATATCGTTATATCACAAAATATCCATACAGTTTACAAGATTTCTATAGCGATCGTAGAATGCAACTTGGCTACGGCCCTGGAATGTATTTTCAAGTAGCTCAGCTTTTGCTGAAAACCCTACATCACAGTGGCAGTGGGACGATGCGGCATGTGTTTAAGACAGGAACTACTTTGAAATATGTCTAATTCTATAATAATAATAATTAAAAAAAAAATTATTGTGGCAACTAGTTGTTAATATTAAAAAACTTAAAAACTATGTTCCTAAATCATCAAAATCTAAGTGGTCTATTACGGACAATACTCGTTGACACACGACAATAAAATAAACCACGAAATCCAAAGCAGGTTTATTTGAAAGAAAATTTGTCAGTCAAATACTAAATTAAAAAAAAATTGAAATTAAATCGCAAACTGCAACGTCGGAACATGCAAGCAGCGTAGACACACTCGCGGCCTCCCATCTTCTTGCGACTAGTGTTTAAGCTGGCTCGGCTGCCAACGACGCGGAAAATGAGAATCAAATTTGGCAAATAAATGATTTGATTTGATTTGATTTGATCAAAAAGAATACCAGCTTTCAGACAATATCTTCGAGGCTGAGATAGAGAGAGATAGATAATCATAGACTTATCAATTAAATTCTGAAATGTTAGGTAAGCGAGACCTGGAACGTATTTTAAACAACGTTTTTCGATGTTATTCTGCTAGCATTTCAGCCAGTTCGGCGTATTTACAAAGTCCATTGTTAATTTGTAATATTGTAACTTGTTTGTAAATAAAAATATTTCCCAACTTAGTATATTTTATTATATTCTAAAATGGTGTTGTTGATATCAAGTTAAGAACAGGGACGACGTTTTTATATTTCCTCAGAATAGGAGAACAATGTATTAATAATTTTCATTGCGAATAAATAAATTATTATTCAGTATTGTTATTCATTCCAGAACTAGATAAGCAGGTACAGTGTTTTACTAGAAAGAAATACACTCCAACATACACCTCCTGACAAAGTACACTCCAACATACACCTCCTGACAAAATACACTCCAGCATACACCTCCTGACATGGACGACACAGCAAAACCAAGTTGGTTTTTTAGGAAAAGGCACAAATTATTAAAACATTTGGAAGTTTCATCATAAAAACACTTTTATTTAAAAGTAGTTATAACTTACGACCTAAAACTTTTTTTATAAATTTTCATTTGCTAAAAGAAATAAATAATTGAGTATTCTCTTCACAAGGATTGAGTTTTCCATTTCGTTTTAGTTACATCTTTACATAAGTAGGTATTAATTTTTGCAAATTGACATAATATTTCATTCAGTGCTTAGCTTCCCGTATTTACATAACACTTAATAAATTCATAAAATAAAATATTATGTGTCGCGCGCTTTTTTTTTAATTTATTTGACACCCAAGTGTTACTTTTAGTTTTACTTGGATGTTTCAAACAGCAAATGTATTGAACTGTACAGCCTCAACAAAAAAGAAAAGTAAAATCAATCCTCAACCAGAAAATTGTATATCACAGTCCTTGTCGAGGTAAAGCCAGTTCTATGCTTCAGTTAATAAGGTCCATTAATGTTGGCAGCGTTATTGTCGTAACCGCCATTACTGAAGGAGGGGTCTGCAGGTTCAACACTGATTCTAGGTTTGAATCCACGTTCGTCGGCTTCGTATTCTACCACCTGGAAAAAATTGATTGATTGATTGAATATTATTAAAAAATTCGAAACGTATGTAATAGATATCAATAATATTTGTTAGATTCGTTTTCAAATTGTTACTTCAATAGGTTCATCGTATTTTATCTGTACAGTAGGCAAGTTGCAATTAAAGGTGAAAATCTAAGAGTTGTCATGCGATTCAATAAATAACTTGAACGAGTAATGGGTGAATACTAGGACAAAAATATTGTTTATTGGCTAAAGCAAAGTATCTGCACCAAATAAAGGTAATTCATTTGAATTGACCAAAAATCATTCGAATAATCAACGATGTCAATTGATTATTCGAATGACTTCTAGACGTCTCCCGCTCAGATTTCGGCTGCCAGGACGTAACACATCTTACCTGTTTAGTGCCATCAGGTAACACCACGAAGTAAGACCCTTCAGCCCTGTTCTCCTGTCTAGATTCCTTGTGTCCAAAGTTGGAGCCAGTTTCTTCATCATTCACCTTGTAACCAAAGTCGTAGTTGGCTGGTTCCTGGGGGCAAAAAAGGTGGGTTGTAAAAGAGGTTGGTTATATATTAGTATATGTATGACATTTCATTAATAATAATAATAAATCCGCTGACAAACACACGAACTGTATGGCTCCAGCTTGGGTTATGGATGGGCATACAAAAAACTGGGGAGAACCCAGAATAAACATACATATGTAAATATAAACAACCATGACCCGAGAACAAACATCTGTGTTCACCACACAAATGGATGCCCCGACCAGGACTCGAACCTGAGCCCTCGGGCATGTGAGCTGACGAGCTGGCATACCTGGTTATCGAGCTCATCCAAAGCGTTTCTGGCGTAGTTGTAACCTTGGCTGGACAGCGCGTTGTACTGCTCGGGAAGGCCGTAGGAATCAGCTGGCATACGAGCTGAAGCTGAAGGGGCTCCGTATTTTCGGGATGGAGATGACCTGGTCAGAGTAGCAAAATATGTAACTAAATTGACGCTATAAAAATTAATAAAGCTAAGTAGAACAGTACAGTTACAATTAGTACTAAACGGAGGACATCAGTGGTAGTGGGGATGTGGGGGGGGATCCGGATAAGGAGAAGGAGCAGCTGGTGACATCACTGGCTGTTCTTCTGTTCAACAATGTAACGAATCAATAACATTAATTATGAACGAGTTCTATGGGCTCGGGTGCACCTTGCCACCAGCGTTCTCGATTGCCCGCGTAGTGAACTGCAGCAGATCTACTTACTTAATTTGATTGGTATGAAATGATATTATTACAAGTTTTACGTAGAACCATTATTAAGAATGGTTGCTATACAAACTTATATCAAGGTCCTGTATGATGTTTCCCGCCACAGCTTCGGGCTAAGATATAACCTAATGATGAAATAATGCAACAATCGGTTCGTTGATGTTAAAGTTTATCCATAACATACGAAAAACTGTAGAGATATATGCATAAGCGAGTTTAATTTGACGAAATTACGGGATTCTTACCACGAATTTCGATTTTTATTTCGCGCGTCCGATGTTTCAATGCTGTTGCAAGCACCATGATCGCGGACTCGTGATCGTCCTCCGTAATTTCATTAAACTATAGTGAAAATAACCGCGATAGTTCAAAACAGTTATTGTTGCAGAGTTTTATGTTTAGTAAACCTTACATTATAAAATAACACAATAAGTAAGGTTTTCGTACCTGGCGGAAGTATACGATGTCGCAGTAGCCCCAGTCTTCAAACTGGCCGACCTTGCCGCAGGCACGCCATATTCTTGCGAAACACCCCTAGCATTAGCCGAAGAATAAGATTCCAAGGCGTTTCTCTGACTTGGAACACCGTACTCTTGAGAAACTGCACCAAAACCTTGAGAAAAGTCAGAATTTCTGGCTACTGGTGCCCCGTATTCCGTAGATAGAGATCTGGACGCAGGGGTGCCGTAAGATTGTGATAGAGAGTTCTTTGGGGAACCAAAAGACCTGGTAACAGTACTTGCTGGTTTAGACCTGGGTTTAGGTGCTCCATATTGTTGAGATAATGAGTTTGAACGGAATTGGCTTCCAAAAGCGGGTGTTCCGTATTGTTGTGCTGGAGTTTGGGAGGAGAAATCTCTTACAGAAGGAGCAGTGTAATCAGAAGACTGAGAGTTAAATTCAGGGACGCCGTATTGTGTTGAAGGAGAACTTCTAGCTGCTGGCAAATAAGTGTTTGAAGTTGCTGATCTGGATGCAGGTAAATAAGTGTTAGACGGACCGTTCCTTAGACTAGGAGCACCATATTCTTGTTCGGGAGCGTTGTTGAAGGCTTGTTCAAAAGAGCTACGTGCAGCTGGTACTCCGTAATCCTGATAAAGATTTCTCGAAGTCGCGGAATAACCTTGATTAGGGTTCCTTGTTTCTGGAGTACCATATTCTTGAGATATTCTTGCGTTAGGAATGCCATACTCATTTGAGATTCTAGTATGAGGCGAAGTGAAATCTAGGGGAAGAGATCGGGATTCAGGTACGCCATACTCCGAGGAGATACCAGATCTGGCGTTTGGGATCCCATATTCAGTTGATGGAGAGTTTCTTAAACTCGGGGGACCGTATTCGGAGGACAGTGATGTTCGTTCGTTGGGAGGACCATATTCTTGCGAGATGGAGTTTCTAGATGCAGCTATAGAGTCGGGGTATCCTTGGGAGGATCTTTGGAAAGCGGAGGAGGATCCGAAGTGATCTTGATGATGATGTAGACTTGACCTCGCAGCTGGGTAGCCATCACTGAAAAATTATAATCGCGTTGAAATGTATATTACAAAAATCATCCAGAAACGAAAAAGTACATACAAAATAAAAAAAATTTTACGAATTGAGAACCTCCCTTTTTTTGAACTTGGTTATAAAGTAAGCAGCTTTGCTTTTCTTGATTCGTATGATGTCGATCTTTATTCGTTTGTATAATAAAAAATGTGTAATCGTTTTCAAATTAGGGTTTTTACTTTAATATTAATATAATACTAATTACGTATAAGAAATTAACTAAAAAGTCCTTTTAAAAGGTACTATTGTATTACGGAATTCTTCCCCACAGGGAATCCTAACGCAAGGAACGGTAGCCCTAAAATGTATATGAATAACTTTATATAATATACGAATTTTTATTCATATTTCTTTATTTAAAAATATTTAACGTAAACATGTAAACAGTTGTATGATTTAATGATTATTTTAACTTCTAGTAATTGTTTTATACATAACTTACCCGACAGGTGGTTCAGCTAGACTCAAAGAAAGAAGACAGAAAAGTACAAAGGTCTGAAAAAGGAGGAAGATTAATGAGTGATCAATCAAGTAAAAAAAGTCACAGAAAAATATTTTATTAGGTAAGTATTTAGTTATATACCTTCATTTTTTGTGATTCTAATTAACAAGGGTGTCCGTGGAAGAAGACTGTGTTATTATATCTGAAAAATATAAATTGTCAATGAGATTTGATTTATCAAAATGTTATTAAAAAAACAATCTCCTAAAAGCAATTAAAGGTCTTGGACTCTGAAAATCGTGGAAAAACTGTGAATAGTTTAATCTGTTTTTATTGTTGTTTATAATAGTTAATATAATAATATAATAATAATTTAAATTTATTGTTTTATCCACATGTTTCTTTGAAACCTCTGCTTTCACGCAAAGGGTTCTTGCTTTTTGTCACCTAGATTGTCACCTGATGTACTAATCCAAAGCTGGTTGACACTTGACTGATACAATCCCAAAATTATATCAACTATTTATAGTATTCTAAACTGCACCACATCCAAATTGTAACCACTACTTTTTGACACACAACGAAAGCCTTTTCAAACGGAAAACTAACCTTATTCCTCAAGCAAAAGAGAGTGTGTGACAAATTCTAGAGGTCAACCAGCTTGGGTTTGAAAAGTATTGTAAGGTTGGACAATAAATGATCATGTTCGATCTGAATGTAAGTAAGTTTGTCGTTTAAAGTGTAGCTCATCAATTGATGAAAAGATAACCTTAACACGGATTCGATTGGTGGAGTGGTGAAGGTGCCCAAGAGTTTACAAGTTACTTGATTCGTCTGCGGTTTTAGGCTTGTGACAGTGTGCTATATACATGCATATGTGTGATAGTCAGCCAATATGATGGTGTACATTTCTGACCCAAAACTATGCTCAGGTAATTAAAAAGTATTTAAAATTTATAATCCGTATAATTTTGACATAGAGTTTTTAACTTTAACTTAATTTAAATTGGGCGTTTTTACACTTAGCTCTTAACCCCTCTTTTACTTCATAACATATCTAAGAAAAGTTAAATTGTCTAATGGAGAATTACAGTTTCTCCTATCTACACCTAAAGGAAAGCTACCCTAAGGTCAAAATTATACGGATTATACATTTTAATACTTTTTAATTAACTGAATTACACTTTTGGGTTTAGAAATGTGCATTATTAAGTTGGGCTGATCATCACGATCTGATATCTACTCAAGACCTTTTTAAACACATGCAGTATTATTAACGCATTCATATTTTATTGGAAAAACGCACTAAAGGGTTCACATTCGTTTTTCTGTTGTAATAACTGCCTTTACTACTGAGATACAAGAATTTCAGAAGAAACAAATTATATGGGGGGACATTTTATCGGCTCAGATCCAAATTTTTACCACTTTTTCCAAGGACACCGTATAGCGGAAGTGAAATAAAAAAATTCGTCTCTTCGAGCTACACGCGGGTCATCCGCCATTTTGTTTTAAGAGTCGATTTAATTTTTCATTTTAGTAATATGGATTGTGCTGAACGCATGTCCCCTTTTTCGAATGGTAAAAAGGTCACCTTGTATATCTCATTTGATTTACGAAGATATTAATTATAAGCAGTTCCTTAACCCATATTGAATTTATTGAAGCGTAAGTTATAAAACAATTATTACCATTTACGTGATCAGCAAATGATTATCTCAGCTAGGTGTAAGTAATTCTTTAATATTTAGTATCAATGCGTGCATGGTAGCGTCGGGTGACGGGTCGCTCACTTCCCTGTAATTTCGTGAGGAGGGCTATGGCTGGATCCCGTGTTAACTCTTGAACGGGTACCGTTCCAGGGTGTTCGTCGTTTGGATACTTGGGGGGAGACCGACTTGCCGAGCTAACAGATGCACTTAAATAATAAATAGTAATTGCGAGTATATATTTCTTTTATTTATTTATTTACATATTTTCACAGAACCAACAGCATTTAAAACATAGTAAAATGTTAATAAATTTAAATATACATACTACCAATAATAGGTTCACAATTTTTTTATAAAAGAGTAACGAGCAGAATAATTATACAAAATTAATAAAGTTATTATAATTTAACAATATTTATGAGGAACATATTTCATTGACTAATGATGCATTGTCAACCGTATTCTTCAGTTGAAATTGCATTTTCCCTTTTGTTTGTAAACATGATTTTTAGGGTTCAACTGTCAAAATACCACCGTAGTATGCTCCCAGTCCAGATCTGAACATAAGAATCTCTGCTACCATTTAAGGTTAAGAATCTAAACATGTTTCATATTAAACAGTAAGTTATTTAAGCTTTAGGTTAAACAAAGGGATATGCATTTGTATAATTAAATAATGTACTAATTCTGAAATCTACAAAACGTGATTCGACTTATCTCAGCTAAAGGTCAAACAAAAAGCGACTTTGTTTTATACTCGATAGAATTTAAATTTGAACTTGACCAACCTTGTCAAAAAAGCTTTACTGCGTTTTTCTTCGTTTTTTAACTAAAAATAAAGTAGCTTTTCATTTGGCAATTATTAGCCGAGATAAATCTAGGTACGCTTCACAAAAAGCCATAATGTTTTTGATCAGGTGTAAAAGTAATTTATCACCTACTGTATTGCTTCGCAATGGTTGATTGGTTTCTCCTATAGGTATTTAATATCTAGATACAGGTATTGTATTCGTGTGTGACACCGCAAATGATTTTGTGCATAAATACTAGTTTTAGTGCGCGACTTGGTAAGCGGTAAAAATTTTACACAGTAATGGACGGCCGCGTGTTGTAGTCAATCGTTTGTGAGATGCACGCAGATGTTTGTTCTCTTTGATAGTTGTTTGTACCGTAAGCGTACCGGATAAGCTTTAGAAAGCACGTCAGATTGCCGCGATGTTTCGTAAAAAAGTCGAAAAGATATTTAAATATATTTTTGACATAAAAGAAGCAATAATTCTGACTTGTTCCATCATCAGAGTAAAAATTAAATAAAAGTTATACCAAGAGCAACATTTTATTAAAACGCCCAGGTACTTTAAGTATGTATGATTAGACTGCGTTCTGGGAATGTATTATTATTGTTAGTAGTTTTCTAGATAAGGATTTTTGAAATGCTTCTGGTATATAGTAGGGCTAATAATTATATTTTCAAATGCTATCATCCTTTTATTTAAGCTGTTTGATTTTCATTACGTTTGGACAGATGGAATAGTTTCTTTGCTTTGTGAGATTATCCCAAACAAACAAACAAACAAAACTTCTTTATTGTATTAATACATAAGTTGTAACGTATCTGTTGAATGATAGCTTTTTAAATTCAGGGTTATAAGATAGGTTCTAATTTCAAAATTTTTGTTAGTATATTCTTGGGTAATTCTATTGTATCGTCGGAAGCTTACATGGTAACGAAATTACGTAACGCGCAATTCGATCTCATCGTCTTTATTTTATTTTATTTCGGTCAATAAACAATTACACAGTACATATAGATACATTGAATGCATTAATATAATGGTGGAATTAACTATGTAACCAGCACCATTATCCCCTTATGAATTATCGATACATCTTAAGTGAGTAGCTGACAAAGTATGGCTTAAAAGTAATAAATGGTTTAGGTAAGGTGTTAAACTCTAAATACAAGTTGTATGCGGACGACCTTAAAATCTACAGGACTATACATTCTACCCAAGATGTACAGTCGGCCGCATAAGTCGCTTAACAGAATCAAAAGTTCAACTTTTGGAATGAAAGCTTTTAGCAACTTATGAATCAGTTGTGTTATGCTTATTACGAACGTTTGTAAGTTAAGTTTATTTTGCGCCCTTGTAACGACAGACTTATAGTTTGTTGGGTGTTCAGTTGTTTTGCACTTTTGATTCTATTAAGCGACTTATGCGGCCGACTGTACATGTATTACAGCTTGATCTGAACAACATTAAAATGTGGTGTGATAACAATTCAATGAATTGAATATTGATAGAAGCTTTCACATAAAGTTTGCTCGGAAAAACAACATTTCGCCGGTCACGTACAACATCTCAGGATTGAATCTAAAAGAAGTGAATGTTATAAAGGACTTGGGTGTAACTATTGACAGTTCCATTACTTTTAGACATCATTACAATACTATGATCGTCAAGGCGTCTAAGCTTTCGGGGTTCTTAGTTCGTCAATTAAAGATTTTTACCTATCCTAACGTCACCATCTTAATATTGAACAGCAGTATTTTAGAGTATTGTTGTCAGGTCTTCCAGACCCCTCTTATGAAGTGCACATTAATAATTTAGAAAGAGTGCAAAAGAGGTTTCTTTACCACCTGGCCTTTAAAGATAACAAGTTCAGAGTTCTGAAGAAAGGTGTATCCATTATGAATTAATAAATTATCCATTCGTCGTACAACTTTAGATGTCGCATTCGTTCACAAAATAATAAAAAGTGAAATTGATTCTCAGGAAGTACTCTCACAGATAAGGCTACTTTTAAATATACATTTTAAATATATAAGACGACTTTTAAATAGGAATTATATTCAACCCACCTAGAGTATTAACCAATGCGGGAAGACACGCTCCGAATCATTTTGATATATTCAGTTGTTCTTTGCCCTCAATCAAAAAACAGTTTTTAAGTTAAGTAACGATGAATACTTATTGATGTTTGTATTAAGTTTTCTAAATATTTAATTGTAACTATAAGTTATATGTATGTTGTAATCACATCTAGTAGACTTTAATTGATGTTTTAATACGGATATTTTATTAGAGTTAAGCTAAGTTAAGGTCAGTTTTGTGAATTAATAAATAAATAAATAAAAAATAATACCAAGTTTAACAGTAATACGAAATAAAAATAACAAATAAAGTACAAATAATTACGCTTTATTTTATCGTTTTATGAAAGTGCATCTTCATCTTGAATGAAAACCCCGCCCAAGTCGGACTTTAAAAGAATATTATTTTATTATCTATTTATTTTATTTATTATTATTTTAACTATTTAAGATAGGATTTCTAAAAACTACATACAGTTATGGACGTACATCAAATTTAAGAAAAAAACAGACGACATTCGCCAGAGTTTGTACTATGGAGTACAGTCTACCTCGGTTGGGAAGGTCATGAGTGACTTATTCAATCAGCATTTTAGCTCTGTGCTTGTTACTAGTTCTGCGGGTAGGTCCTGTAATTCTGCTTTGAAAAATAATGACTCCAGCCAGATCAACTTAAGCTCCATCTACATACCACGGGCTTCACTTGTGAAATACCTCAATAAATTAAACACTGACAAAGGCGCTGGCTCTGACGGCATTCCACCTTTGTTATTGCGTAGGTGTTCATGAGGTCTCTTAACTCCGCTATATCCTTTTCAATAAATCCTTACGCAAAGCTCTTATTCCTGAAGTTTGGAAGCGATGTTTTGTGGTCCCTTTTGGTGGGGATAGGCACAATATTATGAATTACCGGCCAATATCTAAATCATGTTGTATCCCTAAACTTTTTGAATTAATTATTTATGATAAAACTCTGCCTCATCTTCGACCCGTACTTATTCAACAACAACACGGATTCTTGAACAAAAAATCAAATGAAAGTAATTTGTGCGAATTTGTTGAATTTGTGAGTAGCTCAGTGAGTGATGGCTTTCAGGTTGACGCTGTGTATACGATTACTCTTAAGCATTTGATAAAATCTCACATGATATTCTCATTCACAAATTATCCGAAATCGGTATACATGGCGACCTCCTTCGTTGGTTTGAGTCCTACTTGCGAGATCGTAGTCAAGCTGTCACAGTAAAAGGATTTTGCTCAACTTTTACCCCTGTTTTGTCTGGTGTGCCCCAAGGATCTCATCTCGGACCGCTTTTATTCAACGTTTATATCAATGATATTGCATCAGTATTTAAAAACTGACAATTTTTGTTTTATGCCGACGATAAAAAAATTTATAAAACAATCAATTCATATAACGACTGTTTGGCTTTATAGCGTGACCTAGACCTCTTATCAAAGTTTTGTGAAGACAATCTCTTGAATCTAAACATTAAAAAATGTAACGTTATTACTTTTTCGAGGAAAAATCAAACCATTCTTTTCGATTATAAGATAGGAGGTGAAATTATAACGAGAGAGTCTTTGGTTAGAGATCTGGGTGTATTTTTAAACAGCAAGTTGGATTTTGGTCCTCACATACTACAATATATGACAGATAAAGCCTTCAAAATGTTAGTATTCATACTTAGGGTCGAAAAAGAGTTCAAACACATATCCACACTTATCTTGTTGTACAACACTTTCGTGCGATCAATATTAGAATATGCAACTACAATATGGAATCCGCAGTACAAAATATACGTGGATAAAGTAGACAGAATTCAAAATAAATTTATGAAGTTTTTAAAATGTAAATCTAGTTATAATGAAGATATCGATAAAACGTCTAATCTGACTTCACTCTCTAATAGGAGCACTGTACGGGATATAACATTTTTATGTAAAATTGTAAATGGTAATATTGACTCTCCATATTTACTTAGTAAAATGGGTTTTGCTTGTCCTCGCGTAAAATCTCGTTACACGCCTACTTTTCATTTGTCATTTTCTCGTACTAATTATCCCGCTAACTCTTTTATTAATAGATCATGCAAGGAATTCAACAAACTTAATAATAACATCGGCATCTTTCATCTCCCTCTCCCTAAATTGAAATTATTATTGCACGAGTACAATTTTAGTTAACCTATCTTTTAGTTTACAATGAGCTTCTCTCCTCAATTTGTTTTATATATAAGTATTTTTTTTTACTGAGTTGTATACCGTAGTAATTTAAATTAATGGAAACTTATGTTTACTTTAATTGCAACGGATGTCAGCAGAGTGCTTTCAAATTGCATTAATTAGTTTTTAGTGATGTTTTAATACTTGTATTGGTCAACTGAAGTAATTATTTATTTAGTTTATTCTTTTTTGAACTTTGTCATAGTCTAGAACTGGCAAACAATTTCGTGGGTATACGTTTTTATAATTTAATTTACACTATACAAAATTATTCTACACTGCATCTGCTCGACAAGTCTCCCCCCCCCAAGTATGCAAACGACGACCTCAAACGGCACCCGTGCACGAGTTAACGCGGGATCCACCCAACGCCTTCCTGAACCATATTAGAGGAAACGACCGTAGTACCACCTCAGGTTAGACCTTAGCACGAGAATACCACTGACTTCTACAATTCAAAATGTCTACGAGTCAAACAGAAAGCGCCAAGGACATGATCCCTTTGCGGTTGTATATGTGGTCAAATTACTAAGGTTCTATGAATAAACACACTACATCAGTATTATCAAATAGTTACTTCAATATCGGTATAGTTTGTATATGTATGTCTCTTTTATAGTTATTTCGTGCGTGATCGATTTGTGTTCGCATTCTTGCGCATTTCGTAACACTATTTATGACTAACTATGTACGAGTATTAGTTTGAATTGCCCTTCACGTCATAATTATAGGACACAAAACTCTCCCAGTGTGTGGGCAAGTATAAAAGTCACACACACACACACACACACATATATACAAACTCATAGGTAGCTGGTTTGCAGCTGGAAGCATTCCTTATATATCTGTATCTGCAGCTAAGTTAAGTCTGTGAAATGTAACTCCATAATTGGCCTTCAGTCATATTATTAATAAGTTCACTTGTATTGAGAATAAGGGCTGTGGATTTTGTAATAAATAAATAAATTAATTAATTAAAAAAAAATAGAAAACATTTTTGGGTGTAATCCAGATTTTGAACTACCACTGCATTCAGACAGATGTCAAACGATTTTTTCAGGCGGCACTTGAGTAGATAAACGGAACAGAGACATAGCTTCTTAATATCGTGAAAAATGTATACCTATTTTGGTAGGGTTGTCACAATAGGTTAAGACAAATTCAGCTTAACATTTGTTAAAAAGTTTCATTATTCAGTATTATAGAATACTTTACGAATTACTTACTTTAACAATTTTCTTTTATAATTTTTGTTTTTTAATAATTTATTGTTTCTTTTGATGGTGTGGTAAATTATGAATTTAACATATAGTTTTTTCAAGTAATCTAACGGGAAACACTCACATGGCATATCAAATTTACAATCTTTAATACGCTTAAGTATTTCATTGCCAATATAGACAATATTTATATCAAGATCGAAATATTCGCGAAACTTTGGCGCGAGCAATTCAATTTTATTTTTTCTATAAGTATTCATACACACAGTACAATAAACTATTAATACTAATAAAAAATACAACGTTTTTACATTAAAATAATCAACTTGCAACTAACCAAACAAACAACGTGCGTCGCAATGACCCTGAGATTGTCAACTGGCAGTGCCTTTTGACATTTCTCGCCGCGGGCGTAGCGGCCAGTGGTCACGCACACATGCCCCGCGTGCTTGTAGTAGTGCAACCGATTCGTGCGATTGTATGAAGCTTTATCTCTGTTCCGTTTATCTACTCATGTGCAGGCGGTCCCAATTATGACTCGGCTTAGCAAATGTATACCTTACCTACACTTAATCTAAGTCTAGATTTTCTAAACAAAATCTATAATTAGGATTATTTAAAGTCCCTGTAGGCCGTTAGTATAATAAGATTAAAGAAACTTCACGATTTCATGTAGTTTTACGTAAAGGATCACTTAGAATAATTCGCATTCCTCGTACCCAGTTTCGAGGTCCCCAAGTTAGCAAGCTCCCACAAAAGCCCGAACAACGCTCCGGCGATTCTCGTTCGCAGCCTGGGCCTCCGGCAACTACGCCTGCGCACCCAGACACAATTAGCTTCTTACGACTTATCTGTTTACTTTGAAGTTTAATAAATATCAAAGCTGGCCATGAAGGAAAACAACGTAGGGAAACTCTCGTAGGGAGTCGTCGTTTGGATACTTGGCGGGAGGGAGACATGCCGAGCTAACAGATGCAGATAAGAATTATTTTGTATAGACATAAAGAGACTCTGTAAATTGATTTTGACAAAATGATACCCGCGAAGTTTCTTGTTAGTTCTTCTTCACGAAGGTTTTTCCGAACTGGTGGTAGAGTCATTGTGTTTGTCATCATGTTTTAATTAACGTCAGTTAGAACAAGTAATTGTCAATGTTTGAATTTGAATTTATTTATAGGTAAAGTCAATAGTCAATTCTTCATGGCCATTCCACAACGTTAACGAGATATTATTGTTACAATCAATTAGTCTTATGAAAAATATCGTGGAGCCCGTCGAGCACAGCACAGTTGGAGATATAACAGCGTCTCTTTACTCCTACTGTCAAAGAATACATTATGCAGGTCTGTCTTAAACACATCGCGGTCGCCGATTATGTGACCTTATTATCAGTCAGTTAAAGCTTATTTTACCATGAATTTTATCTTAAACATCAATATTTTTATACAATTTGTGTTTATAAGATACGTGTCCTTGCAATTAATTTGCAGTTAGATAAAAATATTGTTAATATAAAATTTTTTAATTATATTTTTTAAACTTTTTATTTTATTATTATGATTAATATTAAAATGCCAGTTAGTCAAAGACGAGAGGGTGCGATCGCTTAGAGGGTGTTTTGTCGACGGAATTCGACGTTGTATCTGCTATTAACATTTCTTCGCTTACTTCTGAAGCACATTGTATGATATAATATTAGCAATAAAATATTTTAAATCAAATTAAGTATATATATATTATAAAATATTTTCTACAGCAGAATTCAACCTCAGGACGGAAGTCATGGTAAAACTACAAAGCCACCTATATCGTGTAAAATACATCGCCTCCAAAGCTAATTCTACACAGAATCAATATCTTTAAAACATCTGTTTGTTACAGCCAATCATGATCTATTAACGAATTAGTTGTAAGAATAGACGCCACTCTGAGTTCGAGCTCCAATTAGGAGCAAGGCCGCGCGATTGATTCGCTCATCAATCACAGGACAAAGCTTTTCTGAGCTTTAGGCTGGTTTTGGACTAGAGCGTGTGGGCAGTGACGTCGACTGCATTTCGTGTGTAGCTGGCGGATCGTATAATTTGCCAATTAATTGAATATTTAGCCTTTCTGTAATATACTGGGCGATTAAGCTGCGTGTGGTGAAAGACCGAAACTATAAGAGCACAGAAAAACTGCATTGAAACTGAACATATAATATAATTTAATAATTTCCCAGACAAACACACCAACTGTATGTCCCCAAAGTAAGCGGAGCTTGTGTTATTGATATCATACCATACAGCGAACTGGGGGGAAGCGAGAATAAACATACGTTATATATAAATAACAACAACCACGACCCGAGAACACACAACTATGTTCAGCACACAAATGAATGGCCAGGACTCGAACCTGGAACCTCCAGCGTATGAGGCTTTAGGGCTACTAACCACTACTCTACTCGGTCTTCAAGAAAGAAGAGAGCGAGAGAAATAGGGGTAGTAGAGTATCTTTGTGAAGACCTCGTCTGGGGGGGGGCGGTGCTACAGTCCTTCCTATTTAAACCACTATAATGGCCACGTGTACGTGGTCGTGTTCCGGATATAGGCAAGGAGCTGCCGGTGCGCTTACTGGAACAAAGCCCGCGGTCGGCGACGCATCATTAGTCGATATAAGAATCACAATCAATGTTCATAAATGAAACACCTTTAACTATGTCCACGGGCTTGGATGCCACTTACCACCAGGCGGGTTTGTGCTTGTTTATCGGCTGTGAAAACAAAAAACAAATACTAAGTAAAAAACCCGGTCATATAAAAAAAATCGTGTCTTATTTTTTTTATTTCGTAAATTGCGTAGTTGGGTGACCATGCAATTAGTTAGTGAACATGCTTTAGGCGATCTAGCACGACAATTCCGGCAGCCTCTTGGCCGTTTTGCCCTGTACAAAGTTTTATATGAATCGTGACGAAGAACTCAACGAACAAAGCTGTTGAATTAATCGCCAATAGCAATTCTTATGTAACTGGACTTTGCTGCGAACTATTGGATGCTACCCTTTCAACGGGCGGTAGACCGCCGCCGTAAGTTCTTACTTGAGTAATTATTAATTATGGCTTAAAAAAACATCAAAAAGCAGTATTTATTAGCTTTATACGATAGTTATTTGTTATACGATAGTTAGTTATACGATTGTATAGCGATATACAACAGTTAAACTTGGGAATGTTTCCACTAATATCGAATTTACATTTACGAAAGCAGTGTGTAGAAACAAAAGCGGTGTATTCTGACTTGTCACAACTGATGGAAGACCATACAACGAACCCAGAATAAACATATATACAGGGTGTACCCAAATTTCAATGTCAAGCCGCAACAGGACGATAGGATAGACAGTAACCATCATCAGAAAAATCAGAAGCAAAATCCATACCATATTCTTTAGAAATTATGAGCAATAAACAAAAAAAGCTGAATTTCTCAAATTTTTTACCATTTTTTGTTTAATGTGGTTAATGTTGGTTATTTTTGTTATTTTAGTAACCCTTAATAACATACGTTTAATCACAATAAAAAAGAATAACACAATCGCCCCAAATTTTCTAGGAAATAACACTTCTTGCCGAACTATGAATTCAACATTTTCAAAATATCTCGACTTTGACAAAAAAAATGAAAAATAAATGTACTAGAGAGCATTGGCAAGTGGCATCAAAAGGTGGCGCCTTTAATCAGGATTCCGAAATGGTACAACACTTGGTGGGTTAAATACCACTGAATTTAGTAGATTTTGTATTAAATATGGGCACTCACTATCAAATAGATCGTAAGCTAATTTAAGCTATCGTACGTCTAATCCTTTTTCAATAAAAAAAAGCTAGTTAACCTCTACGAAAATATAAAAATATACCATTATATTTCGCATATCACGCGTTTTCCAGGCTAAACCAATCACTGATTGTAGTATGATTACACACATGAACTTAACTCTAAGGTCAATGTCAAATTATAAGATAATATTTAATGCTACATCTATTCATAAACAAATAATGGACAAATAGCAAAATCGATAATAAGTAGATAATTTATTGGTGTGAAATAAGACTTGTCAATTTAAAACGTAAATCGTTTTTAATACTTACATTCTATGCAGATTAGTGTCAGTTTTACAAGAGCAGGATATTCAAAAAGTTTGGAACATAGAAAAGTGTATTAATAAGTGCGTAAATCTTATTTCTGGGTTATGAAAATACTAAAGGAAATGAATTAAGTTATTTTTAACATAACTAACTACTATATTATTCTACTACACAATAAAGCACTGGCAAGATTGTAATTGTCAAGAGAATAGGTAAGATTCTCAATCCAAAGCTTTTTAAAGAATCCGGAGCAGTTTACGAATACAATTTTCGGATAGTCGGCTACAGTTTTTGAACTTTGCCCTTATATTCTTTAACCTACAGACACATATATGTGAATATATATATAATGAGTTATCTACGTATCATAGTCATCTTATTATTTGGACTAGCATGTGAAGCAAAAATCAAAATTAATATTAAAACCGGTGCTAACAAAGAAACAGCTAAAGCCATTGCATATGGAGAAGATAACAAATTAGTAACTGATGAAGAAGTGACCTTGTTTAACATTACAAAAGAAAATCTCAACGTTGGTATGAGAGTAGAACTTGGCAGAACTCCCGATGATATTTTTTTAAGAGATCCTACACCCTATGATGATCTTTTCAAAGAGTTTGAATGGCAAGAACTGAGGCGAAACCTTAGGGTTTCTAACATAGAGATACTAGAAGTTGTCAACGAACATAATATTGTAAAAGTATTTGAGTTTGCAAATAATTCAAGTCTCTCCCTAAAATATAACCTTGATTTTCATACGAAAGTAGACAATACCGTTGTTTCAACATGGAGCAAAGAAGGTTTGCCAGAAGATGAAATTATTTACGATATTGATATCGATTTTGGTTCAAGCAAACATATATTTACAAATCGATGGAGAAATAACAGTTACCAACATGTTTTTACAAAATTCGGCGTTAAAAAAGATGCGCATTTAAACCTGAAAAGTGGTCAATCTATGAGAGTTATTTTAAGCGGGTTTAAGACAACAATTTTAATTAAAGTCACGTATTCAGCTAAGCTTGCCGGTAACGTCATTTGTGATTATGAAAATCTATACGGAAAATATCACTTTTATGCTCCTGATATTCGAAATATTATGAAAGCGGCTAAAATAATAAATGAAATTGATACAACGGAGTTTATAGAAATAAGATGCTATACTCAATCCAACATTAGGATAATTGATAGTTACAGTGGGAAAGATTTTGGTATTGTCAAGCATTTTCGTCCTTTTAGTAGCAAAGGTAAAAAAACTTTATGGTAAAGATTGTATATAATAAAATACATTTTATACCTAAATCTGTTGGTACGTGTTGAATTGTAAACAAGCTTGTGAATTATACTTATAGGTAATAAAAAAATGAATAAATTTAAAAAGGTTTTTATTTATTTTATCTTTCCTAAACTACGAGATATTAGGGAAGTATTAATTATTAATTCCATGCGAAAGCATAGGTATGTGCTGAAAAAGAAATCCTTCAATAAATAAAACAAATCGCAGCGTTAAGGTTCACGAAAAATACTTCCCGTTTATTAATCTTCAAACATCTAGAAAACAGTACTACTTGAAGGGATCACAATTTTCGCCAATTGTTGAATTTCCTTGCAGGTAATTTAAGATATGATCGTATTTCCTTCTAGTCCTTCAGATCCAAAAAAATTGTCTCCAAACAAACAAATGATTATTTGATAAAGTCAAACTAAGGAACTTAATAACGACGTAAAATTAGTGCTAAATCACTCTAAGATACAACGCTTTCTCCAGATTTCTGTTATCAAGACAAAAAAATTATTAATTATTATTATTAATTAATTTCAAGTATGAGTGGAACTATTTATTATTTTTAGTCTAAATATTCAAATATCCAATGTTTGTTGACCAGCTTTTTTGTATGTATACCTACTAGTTTATTTCGTCAGACTTTATTTTGTTTCTTCTTCATTGGCATGGCATGCTCCAAATATTTTTATTAATAGGTACATACTTTTCTGTTTTCTATCTACATATTTCTAATCTGAGAAGTTCTGGCTGTTTTTTAGCCAAGCAAATATTTACTTCATAGAACCAAAGTAAATCTTCATCCATTAAAATACATTCGATCTGTTTTTTTCTTTTTTAATATCTTTACAAATAAAAAAATGTATTTATTTTTGCTGAACGCAACTTTTGCTTGACACGGCCATAATGGTTCTTGTAATCTTGTTGTCATACGTCAAAAACAGATGACGGTGACAGTGTTATTCGTAAACGCCGCAGTTCAAAGTTTTTTTAGAAAAAATACAAATTGTTCATTCCATTTCTGCGTTTATACATTAGATTTATGTGATAAAAGTTTTAAATTTTATATCTGTGGCTGATAAGAATGTTAGTGTGATTGGCTTTATTTCCCTTTTCGTTGGCTTATTTGAAGACAGACTTCCTAATTGTTATAACTGTCCTTTTTTGCTTTGCGTGTGTTACTTTAGATTTAATTTAACCCACTTAATAAAAGTGATACGCATTTTCCACAGTTTTCTGTTGTGTTGATTGACACTTAGTTTTGTATATACACTTATTTCCAAACTTAAATATGATGGAAATTATAGGAATACTCATATGCGTGCCTTTATATACCGTTCTGTAAGTATTACAAATAAAAAATATATTAAAAGACTTGAAATCGTAGGTTGCGGTGATGGATATTTTCTATGTGATAAATATTTATGCACAGTGTGTGGTATGTAAGATACATTTAACTTGACAATAAATCTGCAGAATCTTAAATTAAATATTTATTGTTTTAAATAGTATTTATTTAAATAAATGTATGTAAATATAAAAAAATCGTAACATGAAATAAAATATTCTCTTAACTATTCTTGCATGTTACTGTTATTTATTTCTTGGTTTAAATAATTAATAATTTTATATCCTGCATGTGTTTAATTTTCTTGTTTTACATATTGGTTATTTTTTGGAACAAAATCAATATAAAGTGTATGCAATCTGTACTAGATTGGGTTTTAAGGTGCAGTTTATTTTCTGATAACAGATGTTAAGTTGCTGGTAAGTTTTTGTTAATATTCTGAAAATTTTGAATGTATTGGGGCTTAAAAAAAAGATGCTAATCATATCCTCATGTGTGGTAGTGGTACCTTAAGAGGCTAATTATTAAAAGAACATTTTATTTTTCCTATAGAGTAGTTTGACTTAAATAAAACACTTTTTACCGGATATTATCGCGTATATTTTAGTTAATTTTAAAATTAAAATTATTTCGACGTTTCGGCATCTTTGCAGTTGCCGTGGTCACGATAGACTAAGGTGTTGTTCATCTATTGCCAGTAATAAAAACTACATGATTGTCAATACATATTAACGCCATCTGTTTCTCAGTCTTCTCGCATAACGTCCCGGATTGACACAAAAGGCACTGACTGTGTCCTGAGTTTGCAGTCTAACAGTTTGCTGGTTTTTCATTTTGATGTTTTTAAGTATTGGATCCCATGTTGATGAAAGTTTCCAACCATCTTCTCTATTGAAATTTGGATGTTTTTTAATTTCAATAGTTTCTCTGACCATCCTAGGTATAAAATGTTTCTCTTTTGCCCTAGCAAAATATCTTCACGGTATCAAATCTAAAATATTGGTTGGGCTTGTCTATGGAATGTTCACAAACTGCAGATTTTGAGGTTCGTTTATTTTTAACATCAGAGATGTGTTCTTTAATGCGAGTTGACACATTTCGTTTGGTTTGACCGATATAAGAGAGCCCGCAGTCACAGTCGATTTTATAAACGCCTGGATCTTGTAAAGGGATGCTTGATTTTATTGGACGAAGATGCTGGCTTATCTTTGAGTGCGGCTTGTAGATAGTTTTGATTGAAGCTCGCCGAAGAATGCCTCCTATCTTGTCAGTAACACCCTTTATATAAGGCAGGAATGCTGGTCTTCGTTCAACTGTGAGTGGCTTTACGCGGTTTCTGCGACGGCGACGCGGTGTTTTTAAATCGTTATCCCGCAGCACTTTAACCAGGTGGTTGAGTTCCTCATTAATGTGTTGGGGCCTTTTGTGTCAATCCGGGACGTTATGCGAGAAGACTGAGAAACAGATGGCGTTAATATGTATTGACAATCATGTAGTTTTTATTACTGGCAATAGATGAACAACACCTTAGTCTATCGTGACCACGGCAACTGCAAAGATGCCGAAACGTCGAAATAATTTTAATTTTAAAATTAACTAAAATATACGCGATAATATCCGGTAAAAAGTGTTTTATTTAAAGTATGTATCGTGAAAACTTAAGAAAAGATTTAGTTTGACTTAAAGCCCCCGTCAAGATTTGTATGTTTGTTTGTGTGTTGGTTTGTTTATATGTTTAGCTCTGAAACTATACAATCAATTTTCAAATCTTTTACTATGTACTATACTATATGTTGTTGGGAAATCCCCATGGGGTTAGGAGTCATACAGGCATCAGAGCCTCTTTTATAAGTGATTCAAAGTAATCAAATAAGTATTCATTTTATACAGCTCTCTGCACTATTCTTCTCAACTTTAGTTTACTTATAAATGAAGAAATTTGGATGTTATTTGTGTTCTCATAGGTAAATACTTACTTCACTTTTTATAGTTACTTTCCACAGTTTAATTATACCTATAACTTTTATCAGATGTTAAATTTATTTACTACTTTTTAATTTATCTTGTTTTAATTCACATGAGACACTCAGAAAGTTTTGAGAAAAATATGAAAATATGAAAATGATAAAAATGATAAAAATTATAAAAATTATAAAAAAAAAATTATAAAAATTATAAAAAAAAATTATAAATTTTTTTTATTATTTATATTGCATGAAAATGTTCTCAATGCAGATAGACAGCCGAGTAGTGTAGTGTTTAGTGTTTAGTAGCCCTGTCTCATACGCCGGAGGTCTCAGGTTCTAGTCCTGGCCGGGGCATTCATTTGTGTGATGAATACAAATGTTTGTACTCGGGTCAAGGTTGTTTATATTTATATATATGTTTATTCTGGATTCCCCTCCAGATCGCTGTGTAGTAGTCCATTACACACGTTCTGTTGGGCTATGCAGTTGGTGTTTTTGTCTGGGGATTTAATATTATTATTATTATTTTTCTATGACATACAATAGTTTCATAATGTCGGTAAAAAATTTTTTAGGGATATTTAAATTTAGAACTAATATATTTTTACTTTTAAATAAGCGAATTTTCTAAATAAATTAGAAGAAGCCAGGCTTTTATACATTAAAGCATGTTTTCGTAAAACTTTCTGAGTGGCCTAGGGTAGTAAATATGTAAAAAAAATACTTAACGTTATTGTAAAAAAAAGGCATAACAGATGAAAATGGCATTTTCCTTGATGTTCCATGTCTTATATCAGTTCAATTGCAAGCTTCATTTGTATTTTAAAATTGTATTTTGAAACACATTCCACCTCTTTAGAAATCTGTCCCTGGTTGCGAACTGCCGTTATAAACAATGTTTTCTATTTGAAATTTGGAACATTCTTTTTCCAGGGTGCTATTAGTGGGAGTTTCCCTGACAGCGGGGTTATTTGTGTTCCATGTGGCGGTGGTACCCCTCATCTTTAAGTACTGTAAGAGCTTTAGGAGGAATCTCGTTTTTGCTAATTTTGGTAAGCCTTAATAGATTCCAATTTACTAATGGTGTTTCACTAAATATTTTTATAATAATTCTATATACAAATAAATGACATCAAGATAATATTTTACATATCTATTCAAATTAAATTCCAAGAGTATATTTGTCTACAAAACAGATTATAGGCATTTTCGCTACCTGGAATCTCTAACAAGGAATATTAATCATATGTATCTAATACTACATCTTTGTATGCAAACATGGATGGAACGCATTCGAAAACTAGTTTTCTTATAAATGGATGTTATACGAAAATAAATAATGAAATACCGTTTTAGTTCAATTGTGAATGGGATGTTTATTTTTTAATTTTGTCACAGACGTATAGATGTTATTGATTAATTATATTGTTATTAATTTCTTATTGACGAATGCGGCGTGGTCGACCGTAGGATTATGTTGGCTGTTCCTGCCCTTATTAGGAAGGACTGTCTCGCCCCAAGGGACATTTTCTATTTATCTGGAACCGACTATTTTTGCGGTCCCGTAACCGCCGCGGCGCGCGCTTGCTTCGCTTTGTGTTAGCGTGCAAAAGACAACCGCCTTGTTCCTCCTTGTTCCTGGAAGCCGCGTGCCCGTGATCTCGGCGAGTGCGAGTGAATACCGCGCAGCCGCGCAACCATTTCATACATCCGTTTTGAAAACTATAAGCTATTATTTCTACCGGCTATTAATAACTAATGCTAATAATCTTCTTTTCCAGTGCAATGGCCTCCAAACGTAGATTTCGACGACCCAGCAGCGAGTGGAATCGATGGAGCTCGGAACCTCAGCATCGAATACCAGTCCAAAGTTGATAACTGCCCTATTAAGATTGGTGAGTGTTGGTTATTCTACCGCCGGCCTTTTCTATGTGTAGCGATGACGCGCTACTCAGCCGACCAATCACAACGCGTGAACTACATCGCAATATCAACTTTAATATATATGACGACGACTGTCAGACCGTGGGGCGCGGTCTGCTCACCACGATTACATGTGTGGGAACGTGTAGTTTAGTTCCCTAAATATTCTAGTAAACAAACAAGCGCGCGATGGTAAGACGGCAACCGTATCCGTAGACCGGAACACGACTATGCAAAAGCAGGCATTATGGCGGCCAGTCTTGTTTATCCATTTTGTTTATGTATTTTGTAAACGATTCTTAATTCTCAGATATCTCGTTGCCAATTGTTAGTAAGTAGGGATCCTTCGCATGGTTTTCCACTTGTCAACAAATGTCACGGTACGTCTAGGCGCCGACCTTCCTCTACTCTAAATCTATCTTCAGTATTAATCAAAACGAATTATATGTTTAATGTGTGTGTCTGTGGCATCGTAGCTCCCAGTCTGCGTGCTGGATCAATCGAGAAGGATTGGAAGAAAATCGGTTCTTAAGTAACGCGAGCTTTTGCCGTACATACATTGGTAAAATTTTCTACGTATGGCCGTTAAGGTTTTTGGCCCAAAACTTACTTACGCCAGTAAAGCTGCTGGCAAAAGCTATTAAAGCTATAAATGTTATGTCGCAGTCCTTTGCAATCTCACGGTGTGTAGTGAGCTGGCGAAATTACTTTTCTGCGTTAATCTTCAGAACAAACGGTTTATTTCTCATTTCTATGGAAAAGGGATCATATTCCACATAAACCAATCAGATAAGATTATGCAGAAAGTTACAATTCTTCGAGTTCTTCATTGGCGAGAAATACAAGCCGAAAATCAAGACAAATGTGGGAGCAGGACGCATGGTGCTCTCTCGCAGCTCTCTATCGCGCTCGTTGGCTCTGTGGTAGGTAATAGGGACACGCCACTGTATTGTCGATGTTTATATTAGGTAAATATAAAGAATGCATTACACTAAGCGGCTATCGATAAGTGACACCTACGCGTCAGTCCCTAGCGCAATGATGTGCTTAAATTTGTATGACAGCTTTATAATATTTATATTAGGTCTTTACCTATGAAATTGCCGTTTTTCACGACATAAATGAAGCGTAATTTTTTTATATATTTTTTATTTCTATTAATCAAAATAATCACCCATGCAATCAATGCATCTTTGCCAACGCATTGGTAGCTTATTGATGCCTTTCTTGAAGAAATCAGCTGGACGGGAGGCAACAAATTCTTCAAAGGCATTTTGTACTGCCTCTCGGGTATTGAATTTTTTTCCCGCCAAGAAGTTATCCAAATTCTGGAAAAAGTAGAAGTCTGTAGGCGCAAGGTCTGGTGAGTACGGCGGGTGACGGAGAACTTCCAATCCCAACTCTTGTAGCTTGGAGACCGTCTGCTATGCAGCATGAGGTCGCGCGTTGTCGTGCAGGAGCAGTGGAGCCGAACGATAGACCAAAGATGGTTGGAGACGTGCGAGCTTCTCCATCATTGTGTTCAGTTCTTCACAGTACACATCTGCAGTAATGCTTGTCCCGTTTGGCAAGAAGCTGTGATGAATTACACTCGCGTTAGACCACCAAACAGTGACCATCACTTTTCTAGGGGTAACTTTTCGTTTAGGGCATTGTTTGGGTGCTGAACCAGGGTCCAACCAACTTGCTGAGCGCTTACGATTGTCAAACAGGATCCATTTCTCGTCACAAGTAACAATGCGGTTCAGAATTCCTTCATTTGTATGCCTGCTGAGCAGTGCAAGGCACGTCTACACGCGTACTTCGCGCTGGCGGTCATTGAGTTCGTGGGGTACCCATTTGTCAAGCTTTTTTACCTTGCCAATTTGACGCAAATGGACCAATATTGTTTTGATGCTAACGTCGAAAG
Source organism: Marasmarcha lunaedactyla (assembly GCA_923062675.1). Lineage (NCBI taxonomy): Eukaryota > Metazoa > Arthropoda > Insecta > Lepidoptera > Pterophoridae > Marasmarcha > Marasmarcha lunaedactyla. Next base: position 17,255,145 of record OV281363.1, read on the forward strand.
CTGCTGCTAATTCAGCCGTGGATTGAGTTTCATCAGCTTCCACAATTGCCTTTAATTCGTCATTGTCGACCAAAGTTTTCGGACGACCACGGGGTTCATTTTTCAGGTCAAAATTTCCAGAACGGAAGCGGGTAAACCAATAACGGGTGGTGCGTTCGTTTGTAGTGTTCGCTCCGTAAACGTCGTTGATGTTGCGTGCCGCTTGTGCCGCTTTGCTGCCACGACGGTACTCATACTCCATAATTACTCGAATTTTTAACTTATCCATGATGACGAAAAATGTTCGAATGCGTTGAAAACAAAACACTAACTATTAAACAAATGACGATTTTAGAAAAAGAATTCCATGTTTGTCAAATAAAATTAATTTGAAATTACAATTACCAGTCAAAAAAAAAATATTTTCATTTGAAATGGCCAGTACGGCAAAACGGCAGTTTCATAGGTAAAGACCTATTATATGTATGTTTATTCTGGGTTTCCCTCGCATTTATCATTTATTTCTTCGCTGTAGGATAAATCTATTGAAAAATGAAGCATTGTGGCTTTGTTTTTCTCGAAAATGATTAAGAACAGTGGTCGTATCTTGTAATGTATTATAAAATCAACTTTATTAAATATATTTAGATTAAAGAACATCTTATCAATATCCGATGATAGTCCGCGTACATTTCAAAACTCAACCGATGGACAAAGTCTCATTTCAATTATTACCGATTCGATAGAATTGACCTAGTTCGTTCCTACGACTACAAAGATAGTGTTGATATGTATTTGATTGTAGTGTCAGTGACACTAGCCCTGCCTCATAGGCCGAAGGTCCCAAGTTCGAGTCAGGGTGCGATGAACACACAGATGTCTGTTCTCGGGTCATGGTTGTTTATATTTATGTATGTATGTTTCCCGTCAGTTAACTGTATGGTCATCCATAACACAAGCTCTGTTTACTTAGGTTGAGGGCATACAGTCGGTGTGTTTGTCTAGGGAATTTGTTTGTCCACCACCAATAGAGCCGAAGTACAAACCTTGTGCGTTTGCGCTCAACATGGTGCGGGTGACTACAGACGAACGTTCTTTTCCACTCTTGAATGTCATGATTTTAACTGGGAAGCAATAGCACATGAGTAGATTCGATAAACGGAACAGAGACAAAGCTTCTTAAGAACGTGAAAAATTGTTACCTATTTTGGTAGGGTTGTCACAATAGGTTAAGACAAATTAAACAAAACATTTGTTAAATAATTTTCTTTTTAGAAATTTTGTTTTTTTATAATTTATTTTTTCTTTTGATGGCGTGGTAAATTATGAATCTAACATATAGTTTTTTCAAGTAATCTAAAGGGAAACACTCACATGGCATATCAAATTTACAATCTTTAATACGTTTAAGTATTTCATTGCAAATATTGATAATATTTATTTCAAGATCGAAAAATTCGCAAAACTTTTGCCCGAGCAATTTAATTTTATTAAATTTTTTTACATACAACCATTATAAATAATAAAATACCACGCTTTTACATTACAACTTGCAACTGACAAAACAAACAACGTGCGTCGCAATGACCCTGAGATTGTCAACTGGCTGTGCCTTTTGACAAGTCTCACCGCGTACGTGACAAGCGGCCAGTGGTCACGCACACATGCCCCGCGTGCTTGTAGTAGTGCAACCGAACCGTGCGGTTGTATGAAGCTTTGTTTCTGTTCCGTTTATCTACTCATGTGGCAATAGGATGCTCCGCTGCGATGACAATATTTCAGCTAAACACTTAAAATCTAAGAATCAATACATTTTATTATTTCTAATGTGGTAAATCAAACTATTTATCCCGCCGATTACCGCCTAAACAATATGCCATTCGCGATACTTTGCAAAAATGAAACGGTTTCTGGCATCTTGCCCTTCAAGAATGTAAACCTTAATAATTGAAATATATTAAAGACAAGAGGTTGAACCTAAAAGGGAAATTACATACGAGTAATAAATACATGAAAAACTTTACTTTCGCTATACAAGTACAGATTTTTTGATTTCCTTCGTAATTCTTCTAGAAGCTTCGACAATCTCTATGCTAAAGTTTATGCGCAAACGAAAGAGGCCGAAGCGATGAAGCGACATTTTGAGAAAAGCCTTAACCAATAAACGAATGTATCTGTAATTTTCAGGAATATGGCACATTCTACCTCGAAGTGTGTTCGAGAGAAGAAAAGAAGAATTAGACAGTATTTTAGACAAAGAAGAGTTGCACAAAGTTATGGACGAAGAATTATCTAGGTCTACGAAGCCCGTTATGTTGTACTGCCATGGTAAAAATATATAAAGATAATATTGCTTGTATATTCAGAAGTTTGACAATCTGTATACTTGGAAAGTACGTTTCACCTCTTAAATAGTTAGTTATCCAAGTATAGAACTGTTTACATAGAACGCTTGATTTGTACAGCCTGTTTATGTTTTAACAAACGAGTACCGAAAATGTTGCTGTTGGTCCTAATTAACATAAAGTCCTTTTCAAACAAATGCTGTAGTTCTGTAGGTCCCGCCGCATAACAATGACCCATCTCACTCTGTCAATATCGGAAATGTGCGAGAGACATACTCAGTACTCGTTTGTTAAAAAAAGCAGACTATCAAAATGACCACGTGTACAGACAAGGTATACATGTGCGCGTGACGCGAGAGTTGTTTGACCGCCCGGTCACGCACACATCCGCAGCGTGTCTGGACACTGACAACCACAAGCAAAGCGGACGTCTCTTCTTGCTAGTACTAGGTGTGTCATATTAAAGAAATTATCTAGTGTTCAGGAACTACGCCGGTGGAGGATTTTAATTCCAGTTTGATATAAATCCAATAAAAGATTATATAACTAGTATATATTTACTAAGTCATTCTTGGTCTGAAAATTTTATTTTACATGTATATATTTATTTAGTATATATAGTCCAGTCTCAGGTCTGCTGGAAGGGATTTCTATTAGAAATAAGCAGTACCTTTGTACATTATTGATGAAATTAAATGAAATATTTATTTCTCAACATTGACAAATATTTGTTGTTACTGACGTCAAATAAAACATGACTCTACCACCAGTTCGGAAATACCTTCGTGAAGAAGAACTGGCTATATATGGCTATATATGTATGTTTATTCTGGGTCCCCCCCAGTCCGCTGTAAGGTCATCCACAACACAAGCTCTGCTTACTTTGGGCCATATAGTTGGTGTGATTGTCTGGGGATTTATTTACTTATTATTATTTATAAGTTTAATTATGTTTTTTATGTTGTTGAAATAAAACGATGAAATAAATAAATAAAAAATGATCCGAGCACAAGTTTCATGAAAAGGATAAACTAATATATTCAACTTTATATTTTGCTTTTCAGGAAACTCAAATTCGCGAGCGGCCTACCATAGAATACAGTTATACAAGTTTTTCCAAGAATTAGATTTTCATACAATTGCGTTTGACTATAGAGGTATGTGTAGGTCAACATTTTTATAGTTCTAAAGTAACTATTCACAGACACCGACCTGCGTTACACTAGATGCCGCAGTGATCTGACCGCGAGTCCGGTCGTTGATTCTTCATCAGGTTTGAGTCCAGTCTGTTTTCAACGGTTGCCGTAGTAACGTGTCGTGTGTCACACCAAACTGGTCAGAAAAGGTTAAGATTATGTATATTATGTGCTTTTATAGATAAAATTAACCTTTAAAATAAGCTGTCATTACAGGAATTGCAACTTCCAGACAAACCAGCCGTGGTTTTGGGAAGTCAAGCAACATATAATATCATTGCAATAAATAAATAATTTGAATCATGCGATTGGATTAAAATCATATGATTTAAATCCAATCGATATGATTTACAAAAATCGTACGTACGATAAGCAAAAAAATTGACGCGCATGGGTTTCTTACAATTAGACGAAGTTGCGTCACCTACTTCAATGTGAGTCTGCGGTTGTAAATGTTCGTTATTTATAATATGTTTAGTGCAATTTTTATACTATTTCCATTTCTTTATTTTCTCGATGACAGTTCTAATTTGATATAATGTAGTGTTGTGACCAAATAAGTAATGATATCGATCGCATATATTTATTATATTTTGAACAAAGAGCAATAAAACAAAAACATTCTAATATATTTTTTCAAGGTAGCATTCGATAATATACAAGTACAGGAACTTATAATAAATGTTGGGGAGAGCTCATCGAGTGACAGTGACGATTCATCAGATTTTGATTAAAATAAATAAATAAAGATTAACCTGTTGTTATAATTATTTCGTTCCCTTGTCGAGTACCTACCTATACCTACTTATTTTAAACAGCTTCGAAAATTTTAAAATAGTTGGCATTATCAATCAAGCATTAATACGTGTAACATCTTGTAATGAAATATAATATTAGTTAATAAATTTGTACAAAAGTATCCGGCAGTAGTTTAGTTTCTTACATTTTGTAAAAAAATATCGGGTCTGTTATCGTGTTACGTTTATCGATATAGCTCCATCCCTATCAGTTTCTCCGACTCTGTTATTATATAACCTTGTACGTGTGTAAACGTCATATTTTTTATAAGATAATGCATACATAATGTAAAAAAACGCTCGCACAAGTTTTCACAGGAGCTGTCATCGAGAAAATAAAGAAATGGAAATAGTGTAACTAGCGAAAATCATTTATAAATTGACCCATTTTTTCTTAGTTTGTGGCCCATAATTAAATTGTAACGAAAAATTAGTAATAATTCCAGTAGGAAAGGTTCTTTTTTTGTATTCAAAGTGACTGAATTGATTTAAAGATTATTTTCACCATGAAGTTATAGAACGCAGATGTCCAATTGGCTAATATTATGTCCTAAACGAAAATTATGTTCTACAAAAAAGTTTTGTTCACATTTGCCACATCTACCCAACGACAATGTAAATGTTAGCAATCTTAACGTGTTTTGGTACTCGTGCTTCAACCATGCCGCAACAACAGGGTTACAAGTCTAACGCGCATCTGAGTGTCTGCGGCATCGACTCAGCCCCACGTTTCTCTAAACCGTTTTGGACGCCACCTTTTTGTTTAAAAGGTGATTGATTTGAAAGTGTTCTTGCCACGTTTAAAGAAAATCGGTAAATAGTTTTTCAAATTTGTGTATACGAATAACTTGTAAATCTTGACTCTGACGACAGAGTGGCGACAGTGATATTAGCCCCGCCTCATGCGCCGGAGGTCCCAGGTTCGAGTCCTGGCCGGGGCATTAATTTGTGTGCTGAACACAGATGTTTGTTCTCGGGTCGTGGTTGTTGATATTTATATATGTATGTTTATTCTGGGTTCCCCCCCAGTTCGCTGTATGGTCATCCATATCACAAGCTCTGCTTACTTTAGGGCCGTGCAGTTGGTGTGTTTGTCTGGAGATTTATTATTATTATGTATTTGTTAAATTATGACTGCAGGCTACGGGGATTCCACCAGGATACGGCCGACCGAGCCAGGGGTCGTTGAAGATTCCCTGGTGGTGTACGAGTGGACGGCGTCTAAAGGAGTCGATATCTGTGTGTGGGGCCATTCTCTAGGTGACTTGGACATAGGCATAATTTATTTACACAATACAATAGGAACAGAAACATGTTTAACATAATACACACTTAACAGTTCACAACATAAGAAAAAGCAATATAATGATAAGAATAACAAGAAAAAGAAAAAAACAAGAACTAATAAAATTGTGCAGAATGTAAAAAGGTGGTTCCTCAGTGCGTGTCTACTCGCATTGACACGGAAATCACTGGCTTGCATCATCATTTATCTCCTTGTACGTATTATAAGGTTTAGTAAAAGTACAAATCACTTTATTGCCACAGCAGCACACAGAAATAGAAAGAAAAATAGTAAACATTAATGTTAGAGCGTCAATAGGATCGGGTTTTAATAAAACAACTATTTTATTTGGTGTGCACTCAGTGAAGTTTCAACACAGACTGACTCTTTCCGTCAACAAAACATTACGAAAAGTGGATCACGGACAATATGGCGTCAGTCTAATTTGCAACTACTTTGTGCCTTTTAATAATCCAATAACTGTGAACATAAATTCATAACACCTGTTTTTACGTAAGAAGTGAGTCAACCTTAAACAATTACAATACTGGATAGTTATTTATTTGATTATTCCTTAAGTTGCCTACAGTACATCGTTGATCTAACAGTGCGCTATGATAAACTTAACTTAGTAAGGGAGCCGATGCAGCTTCAGGCTACAAAGCGCCCATTTTCAGCTGCGGCCAAGTAGCGTCACCACTGTACACTCTTATTAATACATAATTATTCATTTAAACCATGACGAAACTAAATAACATAGAATAACAAACAACAATAACTGGGTATACACAGATAAAAACGAAATGAATATGTAAAACAAAACACTATACATAATTTGCAATAAATATGACATGACGTGAATACCGCTACAAGGCTCCTAATGAGGCCGTTCCTGTTTTTTAAATAATTGCAACTTGAAATGCTTAACAAAAGTATTCTTTAAAAGAGGACGTCGTAAAGGTGGGGGGAGGTTATTCCGACACGAGGTAGCCCTACAGCGGAAACTGCCCCGAACTGCAGACGTTTGGTGTTTGTACGTCTGCAATGGGTACTTAGAGGCTCTCGTGACATACGGATTTATGGAGCTGGACCATCGCAATTTATAAACAAGTATCTAGGCACTTGAGCTGACACAACTTGGTGAACAAGGCCAGCAAAACGAAGTTCTCGGCGTGACTCAATCGATAACATGTTATTTTTTATGCAAATACGGTGTAAAATTTAGTTTTTGTGATTCATTAGCGACGCTGCTCACATACGCGCGCCGGCACCGATCGGCACATCCGAGCGGCTAAGCCGTATATGAACAAATTAATGTTCAGGAAAAATGCCGGTCGGGGTGTTGGCGCAACGAGCCGGTCGAGCTGATGGTGTGTTTGTCAGGAGTGAAATGACACGACCGTTTACGCCACAGCTAGTTTGTTACTGACTGCCTGAGTACCCTATAATATACATACACATCAGCCGAGCTGTGTGAAGCCGCCGTGGATACCCGGTCGGCACTGCCGTTCCACTAATATAGTCGAACCAAATATGTCGGTCGGTAGCGCGCCTTAGTAGCAAATTTAATTTCAAATTATAAATAATCTTTTGGCATTTCTATTTTACTTTAGTAACTTATCAAACAGAAATGAAATCATAACAAATCACTCGTTATTACTTACCAAAAATAACTAATTTTCTATTCCATCAAAGTGGTTGCGACGGCTATAAAAAATACGATTTTAAGATACGTCTATCGGTTATGAAAAATATTGAATCAAAAAATCCGGTCAAATGCTTTTTTTTCTAATAACCTTTTTAAATGAACTATTTAACGCAATAAATCGAACCAACCCGTATTTTTCACAGATATTTATTTATATATTTGTATTTCACAGGAAATCTTTACAACTAGGAATCATTGTAAATCAATTTTTGCATATACGACAGCCATATAAAGTTTTTACCTGTAGATATTTACACAAAAAACAAAGATATTCACATAAATAAAAAGAAAAGAAAAGTCACAGAAACCAATTTTATTAAAAAAAATAATAATAACAAGATAACAACAGAGACCTCTTCTACAAGAGCTGTGTGGCTGTAAGACTTTTCTATTTTAATTTATTTCTCTACAAAAAACAATCTAGCCATCGCCGCTCTAACACTCGAGATACTGGTGCAAAATATATCAAAACTGTTTAATTTGCGACTTGCTTTGTTCACCTGATTGCAAGATCGTGTAGTGAATGTGTGAAACATCTCCATATTTGATGGTTCCAGGAACAGGCATATCGTCGCACCTGCTGGGCAACCTGGCAGATCTGAGCCGGAAGCTTCTGACGCGGGAGCCGCTGCCCAAGCCGGTGGCGCTCATACTGGAGTCGCCCTTCAACAACATGGCGGACGAGGTCGCACACCATCCGCTTTCAAAGGTAACATGTTTATAATGACAAGACATACTTTGCTTCTAAATTTCTAAATTTTCTTGGTTTCAGGCTATACAGGGTGGTTTTTTGAGAAGGGCGGTGATGGCCAAGTCCGGAACCACGAGAGTCAAGGAAAAGTCATGAAAGGAGTCATGCCCTCGATTTATAAAACAATAACTGTATATAAATTTTTTTAAATCTTTTATTTTTGACGGAAATTGACCCGTATGATTTTTCAAAAAAAATTACGTCCTGTATTATTGAACCAATTGATTCTGTTGCTGAAAAGGATGAATGTTTGCAAATAAACGTTTTACTAAAAATTAATGGAAATAGCAATTTTTTACGATTCACTTTTAGTATCTCAATTTTACTTAACTAATAAGTTGCTCAAAATGGTTTCCATTGACTCCAATGCATAAGTTTATACGTCTCTCTAGAGACTTTACTGCATTAGATACCATGACAGGATTTATGCTCGATACAATATCAAGCAATGAGCTTTGTAAGCTCTCAACCGTTTCTCTCGTGGTTAAAAAATAAGTAAATAATCAGATAATTTATGATTTTTACTTTCTAGTCATGGATGTTGATTTAAGTTTATCTCTAATATTTATAAAAAAATATATATATCTATGTATGTTTATATTTCTAAAGTCTATTTATCCGTTATCTAGTATCCATAGCATAAGTTCTTAATGATACTTAATTTGGGCTAGGTAATTAGGTGTGATTGTTAGAAATATTTATTATTATTATTAATTACTGGAATAAGTGATGTCTATGGACACGGATGCCTCTTACCATCATATCTATGGCTCTGACGAAGCCAGTCCAAGCAGCCAGTGGAGTTACTGGAACAAAGGCTCGCGTACTCGTTTTACATAAAAAAAAAATTCAAGTAAATTTATTTTAAGTATATTCTTAATTTGTATATGTAAAATGATGTTTTGTCCACAATGTCAGCTCGTGACCTGGCTGCCGTACTACGACGCGACGTTCGTGGAGCCGTTCCGGTCGGCGGACCACCACTTCCGGTCCGACGCGCACCTCGGCAGGGAGCCGCACGTGCCGGTGCTGATCCTGCACGCCAAGGACGACGTCATCGTGCCGTTCGTGGTCGGGCATAAGGTTACACTCATCATAATAATAATAATAAAAACCCTTTATTGCCATTAACAAAACTCGGGTTCAAACACTGTTGAATGTCTCTCAGTCTTGTACAGTTATGAAATGACATTTTGGCTCATTAACAATTCAATCTTTAGATTTGATTTTTGACTCATGTTTGTGCAAGTAAAAGTGTTCCTACTCAATAGGAATACTTTGAATACAAAACTAATGTCAAGTTTAATTTAATTCACTGAATGAATGACCGAGCAGAAACCCTTCACGTACTTAATGTTTACTGACAGTTGAAGAACTGGCTGCACTATATTGACACGCCCTCACTTGCGTCTTATGTAATTAATAATATTGTTAAACATGTATATTTCATTAAATCCCTACGACATATCGCTAAAATGTAATTTTAAATTGAATAATAAATGTATAAAAGTAAACGTAATGATTAATGTAACGTAAATTTCAAACTGGCAATAAGTAAAAATTGATCGAATTTGAACTAACAATAAAATAATAGTCTATTTTATTGTTTAATACCTTATATGTACTTGAAAACCTTATCAAATAATTATATTTAAATTTCAGGTAGACTTTTAAATGGAAAAATTCCAAGTTCATGTTTTTGCCTAGACATGTTTTTATCAAATCCAGAATGTAAAATACTTATTTTTTTCCGATTGTCGCAGTTGTACAAGCACATCCTCACGTCGCGGTCGTCGGGGGGCGCTGTGGTGCAGCTGCACGCGTACGAAGCCAGACACGACCTCGGCCACAAGTGGATCTGCCACGCGCCGGACTTGACAGCTGTCGTTACGTGAGTCTTTTTATTTAAAACATATTTTATAAACTGGATTTATATGTATTTATTATAATAAATTATTTAAAAATAATGTTTGTCAATAACGACAGAGTTGGTAGCCCTGCCTCATACGCCGGAGGCCCCAGGTTCATGTCGTGGTCGGGGCATTCATTTGAGATTATATTTATATATGTATGTCTATTCTGGGTTCTACCCAGTGGGTCGGTATTGGGATGCATAAATTTAATAGGCATATTATAAGGCCGCATAACGTTTTTTGGCATACTGTTTGTTTCGCATAACGTTCATACAGAATAAATCATGAGGCATACTTTATTTCCCCATAACTTCATTTATAATAAAAATAGGTATATTGGCATAGAATGTTCATGCATAAATGGTTTTACAATAACGATTACTTATCATAACATTTATTGGCATCTCACAGTATGGCATAAAGTTTACAAGTCATACATATAGAATACCATAATTTGCCAAAAATAAATGGACTATAGATTCATAACCCGTTTAGAAAATTACTGACAGACATGTGACTTCTCCGGCGCTACGGGATGTGCAGCCCCTTCGCCCTTCCGTAACAAAGCGCAGGCGCTCGTGCTCGCCCTCGCAGCTTCGGCTTGCTGGTCGCTACGGCTCACACGGTGTCTAGGCTTCGTTACAGTGGGTGGGGGCTGCCCTCCCTCCGCGCCTCCGGGTTTATAAAAACACTCTAGGGGGGACAGAAAAGTACCGCATTTTTTCGGGGTTGGCCTATTCGGTTCGGCATTATTGTGATATATATTTTGATTATAGTGAGATGATTATTTACAATTCATCATCTTCAATTATCTTGGTCAAATATTATTAATTATTATTCACGTGCAAGTCGCTTTTTGCCATGACCTACATACTGAATAACCTGCCTCTTATCTCATAATGCCAACTTCGCAAAATGCCAACCGCTCGCAAAATGCCAACTGCTCGCAAAATGCCAACTTCTCAGAATGCCAACTTCTCATAATGCCAACTTCTCAGAATGCCAACTTCTCATAATGCCAACTTCTCAGAATGCCAACTTCTCATAATGCCAACTTCTCAGAATGCCAACTTCTCATAATGCCAACTTCTCATAATGCCAACTTCTCATAATGCCAACTTCTCAGAATGCCAACTTCTCATAATGCCAACTTCTCAGAATGCCAACTTCTCATAATGCCAACTTCTCAGAATGCCAACTTCTCATAATGCCAACTTCTCATAATGCCAACTTCTCAAAATGGCAACTTCTGAAGGGACAGACGTGATTTTTTTTTTGAACCAAATTGAACCGAAGTCGCTTTTTGCCATAGTCGCTTTTCGTGAAAAGCTGGAAATTGTACTTAATTTGATCCTGGTTCTTCGCCAGGTGCTGCCGCACCACGCTCAATCGGCCATACAGTCGGTGTGTTCGTCTGGGGATTTATTATTATAATTTTTTTATTGCTAATTCTATTCAAAAATGTAATTTTCATCTTCTCTTAGTTTTTACTACAAATATTGATTAATGTTTATCTTGTTGTTGCAGTGGATTCCTGGACAGGCTCCGGAATGACCGCAAGTCTGAGTGATTCCCTAGGGACCTCTCGATTAAACTGAAATACAGAGGAAGTCTTTTTGCTTTAACTGAAACGGCTTTGCTCTAGCGCAGTGCGCGTCGCGAAGGCAGCGCTTCCTTAGAACAATAATTGCAAATAAAATGTATTTTCGATACATACCATTGCTATTTTCTTATGTTGATGTATTATTATATAGTTAAATATCTCACCGAGTGAAAACATCAAATACCTAATTGAAACTGCTAAAAGTGCCCTACAATGGTTTTTTTTATTTTTTATTTTCTAATGAAGGTTTTCTACATTTCGTATCGAAATCTAAAGAATTTCTCGCAAAACTTTTCAAAATGATGTGGCATTTTTGGATAATGCTTTGATAAGTCATCCGATCAAGCGACCGGGCATCCAATGTACCAATGTTATCGCTTGAACGTAAGCCGGGCAGCTTCTTACATTTATTCGACCTGGCCGCCCGGCTTTACCGGTAAATGCCGATCCGGATTACGCCCCTTATTATACAAGCTCGCGCTTGCGGTGTCACTTGATATATAGAACGTGCGTCATATATGGTTACTTATTTCGTCTATACGATCATCAATGACTGATTTAAATGTGATTAAAATATTTAATGCAATACATGTTTAGTGTCACAAACTTGGTCGTTCGTTTATACTCATTGTTGATTTAAGGTATTTAAAGTTGGTTTTTGTAAAAATTATGCATAATTTGTTGAATAATTTAACTATATGTGAAGGCATATGGTTGTTACGGGTTAAGAGAAGGGTGATGCTATGAAATGTATAAATAATATTCTAATTGAAATGTGCATTAAACCTCCTTGGTGAAACCTATAAGAAGTGGGACTTCAGGTTTAATTTTTAGCTAGCTCAATTTTATTTGTACGCTTTGTTATAATTTTAAGGTAAATTTAAATACATTATTACTTTTTTCATTTTTAATTGTGTTTCATTTCTTTATTTATAATAATTTAAAAAGCACCACGTAGCGTATGTCACGATCCCCGTTGCTAGACATGACCTGTAGTGTTTATCGAACATACATTCCGGTTTAGGTAGTTCGAATGTTCCGGATGAAGGGAAGGAACAATCAGTAAAATTACTTCTTCATGGTGGTCGAGTTTCTTTGTTGAGATCTCTGTTGGGGCGGCGCTACTGTCCTTCCTATATATACCGCCGTAATAATCACGTGTGCGTGGCTGTTGAAGGAACAATCAGTAAAATTACTTCTTCATGGTGGTTGAGTTTCTTTGTTGAGATCTCTGTTGGGGCGGCGCTACTGTCCTTCCTATATATACCGCCGTAATAATCACGTGTGCGTGGCTGTTGAAGGAACAATCAGTAAAATTACTTCTTCATGGTGGTCGAGTTTCTTTGTTGAGATCTCTGTTGGGGCGGCGCTACTGTCCTTCCTATATATACCGCCGTAATAATCACGTGTGCGTGGCTGTTGAAGGAACAATCAGTAAAATTACTTCTTCATGGTGGTTGAGTTTCTTTGTTGAGATCTCTGTTGGGGCGGCGCTACTGTCCTTCCTATATATACCGCCGTAATAATCACGTGTGCGTGGCTGTTGAAGGAACAATCAGTAAAATTACTTCTTCATGGTGGTTGAGTTTCTTTGTTGAGATCTCTGTTGGGGCGGCGCTACTGTCCTTCCTATATATACCGCCGTAATAATCACGTGTGCGTGGCTGTTGAAGGAACAATCAGTAAAATTACTTCTTCATGGTGGTTGAGTTTCTTTGTTGAGATCTCTGTTGGGGCGGCGCTACTGTCCTTCCTATATATACCGCCGTAATAATCACGTGTGCGTGGCTGTTGAAGGAACAATCAGTACAATTACTTCTTCATGGTGGTTGAGTTTCTTTGTTGAGATCTCTGTTGGGGCGGCGCTACTGTCCTTCCTATATATACCGCCGTAATAATCACGTGTGCGTGGCTGTTGAAGGAACAATCAGTAAAATTACTTCTTCATGGTGGTTGAGTTTCTTTGTTGAGATCTCTGTTGGGGCGGCGCTACTGTCCTTCCTATATATACCGCCGTAATAATCACGTGTGCGTGGCTGTTGAAGGAACAATCAGTACAATTACTTCTTCATGGTGGTTGAGTTTCTTTGTTGAGATCTCTGTTGGGGCGGCGCTACTGTCCTTCCTATATATACCGCCGTAATAATCACGTGTGCGTGGCTGTTGAAGGAACAATCAGTAAAATTACTTCTTCATGGTGGTTGAGTTTCTTTGTTGAGATCTCTGTTGGGGCGGCGCTACTGTCCTTCCTATATATACCGCCGTAATAATCACGTGTGCGTGGCTGTTGAAGGAACAATCAGTACAATTAATTCTTCATGGTGGTTGAGTTTCTTTGTTGAGATCTCTGTTGGGGTGGCGCTACTGTCCTTCCTATATATACCGCCGTAATAATCACGTGTGCGTGGCTGTTGAAGGAACAATCAGTAAAATTACTTCTTCATGGTGGTTGAGTTTCTTTGTTGAGATCTCTGTTGGGGCGGCGCTACTGTCCTTCCTATATATACCGCCGTAATAATCACGTGTGCGTGGCTGTTGAAGGAACAATCAGTAAAATTACTTCTTCATGGTGGTTGAGTTTCTTTGTTGAGATCTCTGTTGGGGCGGCGCTACTGTCCTTCCTATATATACCGCCGTAATAATCACGTGTGCGTGGCTGTTGAAGGAACAATCAGTACAATTACTTCTTCATGGTGGTTGAGTTTCTTTGTTGAGATCTCTGTTGGGGCGGCGCTACTGTCCTTCCTATTTCGACCGTCGTAATAATCACGTGTGCGTGGCTGTTGAAGGAACAATCAGTAAAATTACTTCTTCATTCAAATTCAAATTCAAATTCAAAATTCAAATTCAAATATTTATTTCTCAACATTGACAATTACTTGTTCTTATTGACGTCAAATAAAACATGATTCTACTACCAGTTCGAAAAAAACCTTCGTGAAGAAGAACTGGCAAGAAACTTCACGGGTATATTTTTTTTTTCAAAATAAATTTACAGAGTCTCTTTATGTCTATACAAAATTATTCTTTTCTGCATCTGTTAGCTCGGCAAGTCTTCCCTCCCTCCAAGTATCCAAACGACGAACACCCTCAAACGGCACCCGTTCACGAGTTAACGCGGGATCCAGCCATCGCCCTCCTCAACCATATTAGAGGGAAGTGAACGACCCGTCACCCGACGCTACCATAAGAAGACGTACTTTAGTGACAATGACGCTTTAGATATTCATCGGGACGAAGAACTCATCGCACAAACAGACACATTACACATGCTTTGTTACAAATACTAGTACAATCCTGTTAATGAGGGGATTATACCCAAGGGCTTTTATCATCCAAATAATCGGATAGTTTATAATATGCTCTAGCACACAACTTCTCCTTTATAGTTTCTTTGAATTTGTCAATAGGAAGACCTTGGATATCCTCAGGAACCTTATTATAAAAGCGTATACATTGACCCATGAATGAGTTAGTGACTTTATGAAGCCTGCTATTATGAGCTGCCAGCATATTTCTTCCTCTTGTGTTAACATTGTGCAGATCTTTTTTTCTTTTGAACAAGGTTATGTTCTTTTTAACATACATTAAATTTTCTAAAATATATTGTGAATGGAAGGTAAGAATATTTATTTCCTTAAATTTACTTCTAAGTGACACCCTTGGACCGAGCTGATAGATTGCGCGAACAGCCCTTTTCTGCAGAATAAATATAGCATCGATGTCGGCAGAACTCCCCCACAGCAGAATACCATATGTCATGAAGCTGTAGAAGTAACCAAAATAGACTAATCGAGCAGTTGTTTCATTTGAAATTTGTCTAATTTTTTTAACAGCATATGCGGCAGAGCCAAGCTTTTTCGCTAAACCATCAACATGCGGTCCCCACTGCAGTTTGGCGTCTAAGGTTATGCCCAGAAATACAGTTGAGTTTACAGGAGTCAGTTCCTGGCTCTTAACTACAATGTTTGTGTTTACCTGTTTGACATTTGGCAATGTAAATTTAACACATTTCGTTTTTTTTTTCATTGAGGAGCAAATAATTAGCTGAGAACCACTGCTCTGTGTTGGAGATGCATTTGTTCACCGCTCGATAGTCAATTTCATGTCTTTTGATTTTAAACAAGAAGGAAGTATCGTCAGCAAACAATATGACCTCGCATTGATTCTTAACGACCGATGGCAGATCATTAATATAAACTAAAAATAGGAAAGGACCAAGAACTGAGCCCTGGGGCACACCCATTGTCACTGCCGATCCTGATGATTTTTCTCCATTTATTGCAACTTTCTGTTTTCTATTAGAAATATATGATTTAATCAAGGCAAGCGCTCGGTTTTTAATGCCGTAATGGTGCAGTTTCATGAGTAGAGTAGTATGATCCACACAGTCGAACGCCTTGGACAAGTCACAAAAGACACCAATAGCATCACACGACTCCTCCCAGGCGCTGAATACGTGTTTTATGAGCTCAACACCGGCATCGGTTGTTGAGCGACCCCGCGTGAAACCAAACTGCTTAAAATTCATTAAACTATTACCGTAAAAATGAGAAAGTAATTGATTTAAAATTAATTTTTCAAAAATCTTACTGAGCGTTGGTAGTATAGATATAGGTCTAAAATTATTAGGGTCAGACATACTACCTGCTTTGAATATTGGAATGACCTTACTCAATTTCATTAAATCAGGAAAAACACCATTATCAACACAGTCATTAAATATACTGGCTAAGTACGTGGCTATACCATCAATGACAGATTCAATAATTTTAACAGAAATCCCATCTAAATCGGCAGTATGTTTTACTTTAATGCTTTTAAATGCATTTAAAACTTGTGGAACAGTAACATGTTTAAAAATAAAATCAATATTGCATGAATTTACATTTTCCGTTAACAGTGACTGTGCAAGAGTGGAACATGAATTAATACTCGAAGTAGTTGACACAGGGATGGCAGTAAAAAAATTTTCAAATGCTCCAGCAACTTCTTTGTCAGTTGACAACACTTTATCATTAATTTTTAAATTATATTTGGTGTGTGGTACTTTTGCTTTCCCAGTTTCCTGATTAATTATATTCCATGCAGTTTTTGAAATGTTAGTACTATATTTCATTTTATTATTAATGTAATTAGATTTAGCTACACTGCAAACTCGTTTAAATAATTTTGAATACTTTTTAACATATTCATAAAATGTCTTATTATGATTATAAGTTCTTTCACTGTACAATTCATATAATCTATTTCTACTTCTGCATATTCCCACTGTTGCCCAGTCACTAAACCTAAATAAATTATTATTTATACATATTTTCTTTTTTTTTAAAAACAGAGTCAAATTCATTTCTAATTATATTATGAATAGAGTTATATTGAGTAATAGGATCTGCACAGTAATCTAATTTAAATGTTTTTTCAAATACATTTTTCCTAAATGTTTCAAGCCGTCTCTCATTCATGGGTATAAAGGTAATTTCTCTTTTTAAAGTCTTTTTTAGCCCAATATCAAAAGTGGCCAACAGCCCACTATGATCTGATTGTAGTTTATTAATTACTGACTTTGTACATGGCATTAAATTTGTAAAAATGTTATCAAGACATGTGGCTGAGGTCGCTGTGATTCGCGTAGGCTCTAAGAAGAGATTTTTTAGGTTGTAACAATTAAAAAGATTCAAGAATCGTTTACTTTGTGATGTCTCTACTAATAAATCAATATTAAAATCGCCACAAATAATTATTTCTTTGTTTTTGTTATTTACTCTATGTAATACCTCATCCAAAGTGCTCTCAAATACTTCAAATGGTGAGGATGGGGGGGGTTCATGGTGGTTGAGTTTCTTTGTTGAGATCTCTGTTGGGGCGGCGCTACTGTCCTTCCTATATATACCGCCGTAATAATCACGTGTGCGTGGCTGTTGAAGGAACAATCAGTAAAATTACTTCTTCATGGTGGTTGAGTTTCTTTGTTGAGATCTCTGTTGGGGCGGCGCTACTGTCCTTCCTATATATACCGCCGTAATAATCACGTGTGCGTGGCTGTTGAAGGAACAATCAGTACAATTACTTCTTCATGGTGGTCGAGTTTCTTTGTTGAGATCTCTGTTGGGGCGGCGCTACTGTCCTTCCTATATATACCGCCGTAATAATCACGTGTGCGTGGCTGTTGAAGGAACAATCAGTACAATTACTTCTTCATGGTGGTTGAGTTTCTTTGTTGAGATCTCTGTTGGGGCGGCGCTACTGTCCTTCCTATATATACCGCCGTAATAATCACGTGTGCGTGGCTGTTGAAGGAACAATCAGTAAAATTACTTCTTCATGGTGGTTGAGTTTCTTTGTTGAGATCTCTGTTGGGGCGGCGCTACTGTCCTTCCTATTTCGACCGTCGTAATAATCACGTGTGCGTGGCTGTTGAAGGAACAATCAGTAAAATTACTTCTTCATGGTGGTTGAGTTTCTTTGTTGAGATCTCTGTTGGGGCGGCGCTACTGTCCTTCCTATATATACCGCCGTAATAATCACGTGTGCGTGGCTGTTGAAGGAACAATCAGTACAATTAATTCTTCATGGTGGTTGAGTTTCTTTGTTGAGATCTCTGTTGGGGCGGCGCTACTGTCCTTCCTATATATACCGCCGTAATAATCACGTGTGCGTGGCTGTTGAAGGAACAATCAGTACAATTACTTCTTCATGGTGGTTGAGTTTCTTTGTTGAGATCTCTGTTGGGGCGGCGCTACTGTCCTTCCTATATATACCGCCGTAATAATCACGTGTGCGTGGCTGTTGAAGGAACAATCAGTACAATTACTTCTTCATGGTGGTTGAGTTTCTTTGTTGAGATCTCTGTTGGGGCGGCGCTACTGTCCTTCCTATATATACCGCCGTAATAATCACGTGTGCGTGGCTGTTGAAGGAACAATCAGTACAATTACTTCTTCATGGTGGTTGAGTTTCTTTGTTGAGATCTCTGTTGGGGCGGCGCTACTGTCCTTCCTATATATACCGCCGTAATAATCACGTGTGCGTGGCTGTTGAAGGAACAATCAGTACAATTACTTCTTCATGGTGGTTGAGTTTCTTTGTTGAGATCTCTGTTGGGGCGGCGCTACTGTCCTTCCTATATATACCGCCGTAATAATCACGTGTGCGTGGCTGTTGAAGGAACAATCAGTAAAATTACTTCTTCATGGTGGTTGAGTTTCTTTGTTGAGATCTCTGTTGGGGCGGCGCTACTGTCCTTCCTATATATACCGCCGTAATAATCACGTGTGCGTGGCTGTTGAAGGAACAATCAGTAAAATTACTTCTTCATGGTGGTTGAGTTTCTTTGTTGAGATCTCTGTTGGGGCGGCGCTACTGTCCTTCCTATATATACCGCCGTAATAATCACGTGTGCGTGGCTGTTGAAGGAACAATCAGTACAATTACTTCTTCATGGTGGTTGAGTTTCTTTGTTGAGATCTCTGTTGGGGCGGCGCTACTGTCCTTCCTATATATACCGCCGTAATAATCACGTGTGCGTGGCTGTTGAAGGAACAATCAGTAAAATTACTTCTTCATGGTGGTTGAGTTTCTTTGTTGAGATCTCTGTTGGGGCGGCGCTACTGTCCTTCCTATATATACCGCCGTAATAATCACGTGTGCGTGGCTGTTGAAGGAACAATCAGTACAATTACTTCTTCATGGTGGTTGAGTTTCTTTGTTGAGATCTCTGTTGGGGCGGCGCTACTGTCCTTCCTATATATACCGCCGTAATAATCACGTGTGCGTGGCTGTTGAAGGAACAATCAGTAAAATTACTTCTTCATGGTGGTTGAGTTTCTTTGTTGAGATCTCTGTTGGGGCGGCGCTACTGTCCTTCCTATATATACCGCCGTAATAATCACGTGTGCGTGGCTGTTGAAGGAACAATCAGTACAATTAATTCTTCATGGTGGTTGAGTTTCTTTGTTGAGATCTCTGTTGGGGTGGCGCTACTGTCCTTCCTATATATACCGCCGTAATAATCACGTGTGCGTGGCTGTTGAAGGAACAATCAGTAAAATTACTTCTTCATGGTGGTTGAGTTTCTTTGTTGAGATCTCTGTTGGGGCGGCGCTACTGTCCTTCCTATATATACCGCCGTAATAATCACGTGTGCGTGGCTGTTGAAGGAACAATCAGTAAAATTACTTCTTCATGGTGGTTGAGTTTCTTTGTTGAGATCTCTGTTGGGGCGGCGCTACTGTCCTTCCTATATATACCGCCGTAATAATCACGTGTGCGTGGCTGTTGAAGGAACAATCAGTACAATTACTTCTTCATGGTGGTTGAGTTTCTTTGTTGAGATCTCTGTTGGGGCGGCGCTACTGTCCTTCCTATTTCGACCGTCGTAATAATCACGTGTGCGTGGCTGTTGAAGGAACAATCAGTAAAATTACTTCTTCATTCAAATTCAAATTCAAATTCAAAATTCAAATTCAAATATTTATTTCTCAACATTGACAATTACTTGTTCTTATTGACGTCAAATAAAACATGATTCTACTACCAGTTCGAAAAAAACCTTCGTGAAGAAGAACTGGCAAGAAACTTCACGGGTATATTTTTTTTTTCAAAATAAATTTACAGAGTCTCTTTATGTCTATACAAAATTATTCTTTTCTGCATCTGTTAGCTCGGCAAGTCTTCCCTCCCTCCAAGTATCCAAACGACGAACACCCTCAAACGGCACCCGTTCACGAGTTAACGCGGGATCCAGCCATCGCCCTCCTCAACCATATTAGAGGGAAGTGAACGACCCGTCACCCGACGCTACCATAAGAAGACGTACTTTAGTGACAATGACGCTTTAGATATTCATCGGGACGAAGAACTCATCGCACAAACAGACACATTACACATGCTTTGTTACAAATACTAGTACAATCCTGTTAATGAGGGGATTATACCCAAGGGCTTTTATCATCCAAATAATCGGATAGTTTATAATATGCTCTAGCACACAACTTCTCCTTTATAGTTTCTTTGAATTTGTCAATAGGAAGACCTTGGATATCCTCAGGAACCTTATTATAAAAGCGTATACATTGACCCATGAATGAGTTAGTGACTTTATGAAGCCTGCTATTATGAGCTGCCAGCATATTTCTTCCTCTTGTGTTAACATTGTGCAGATCTTTTTTTCTTTTGAACAAGGTTATGTTCTTTTTAACATACATTAAATTTTCTAAAATATATTGTGAATGGAAGGTAAGAATATTTATTTCCTTAAATTTACTTCTAAGTGACACCCTTGGACCGAGCTGATAGATTGCGCGAACAGCCCTTTTCTGCAGAATAAATATAGCATCGATGTCGGCAGAACTCCCCCACAGCAGAATACCATATGTCATGAAGCTGTAGAAGTAACCAAAATAGACTAATCGAGCAGTTGTTTCATTTGAAATTTGTCTAATTTTTTTAACAGCATATGCGGCAGAGCCAAGCTTTTTCGCTAAACCATCAACATGCGGTCCCCACTGCAGTTTGGCGTCTAAGGTTATGCCCAGAAATACAGTTGAGTTTACAGGAGTCAGTTCCTGGCTCTTAACTACAATGTTTGTGTTTACCTGTTTGACATTTGGCAATGTAAATTTAACACAT
Source organism: Marasmarcha lunaedactyla (assembly GCA_923062675.1). Taxonomy (NCBI): domain Eukaryota; kingdom Metazoa; phylum Arthropoda; class Insecta; order Lepidoptera; family Pterophoridae; genus Marasmarcha; species Marasmarcha lunaedactyla. Next base: position 17,276,352 of record OV281363.1, read on the forward strand.
TTCGTTTTTTTTTTCATTGAGGAGCAAATAATTAGCTGAGAACCACTGCTCTGTGTTGGAGATGCATTTGTTCACCGCTCGATAGTCAATTTCATGTCTTTTGATTTTAAACAAGAAGGAAGTATCGTCAGCAAACAATATGACCTCGCATTGATTCTTAACGACCGATGGCAGATCATTAATATAAACTAAAAATAGGAAAGGACCAAGAACTGAGCCCTGGGGCACACCCATTGTCACTGCCGATCCTGATGATTTTTCTCCATTTATTGCAACTTTCTGTTTTCTATTAGAAATATATGATTTAATCAAGGCAAGCGCTCGGTTTTTAATGCCGTAATGGTGCAGTTTCATGAGTAGAGTAGTATGATCCACACAGTCGAACGCCTTGGACAAGTCACAAAAGACACCAATAGCATCACACGACTCCTCCCAGGCGCTGAATACGTGTTTTATGAGCTCAACACCGGCATCGGTTGTTGAGCGACCCCGCGTGAAACCAAACTGCTTAAAATTCATTAAACTATTACCGTAAAAATGAGAAAGTAATTGATTTAAAATTAATTTTTCAAAAATCTTACTGAGCGTTGGTAGTATAGATATAGGTCTAAAATTATTAGGGTCAGACATACTACCTGCTTTGAATATTGGAATGACCTTACTCAATTTCATTAAATCAGGAAAAACACCATTATCAACACAGTCATTAAATATACTGGCTAAGTACGTGGCTATACCATCAATGACAGATTCAATAATTTTAACAGAAATCCCATCTAAATCGGCAGTATGTTTTACTTTAATGCTTTTAAATGCATTTAAAACTTGTGGAACAGTAACATGTTTAAAAATAAAATCAATATTGCATGAATTTACATTTTCCGTTAACAGTGACTGTGCAAGAGTGGAACATGAATTAATACTCGAAGTAGTTGACACAGGGATGGCAGTAAAAAAATTTTCAAATGCTCCAGCAACTTCTTTGTCAGTTGACAACACTTTATCATTAATTTTTAAATTATATTTGGTGTGTGGTACTTTTGCTTTCCCAGTTTCCTGATTAATTATATTCCATGCAGTTTTTGAAATGTTAGTACTATATTTCATTTTATTATTAATGTAATTAGATTTAGCTACACTGCAAACTCGTTTAAATAATTTTGAATACTTTTTAACATATTCATAAAATGTCTTATTATGATTATAAGTTCTTTCACTGTACAATTCATATAATCTATTTCTACTTCTGCATATTCCCACTGTTGCCCAGTCACTAAACCTAAATAAATTATTATTTATACATATTTTCTTTTTTTTTAAAAACAGAGTCAAATTCATTTCTAATTATATTATGAATAGAGTTATATTGAGTAATAGGATCTGCACAGTAATCTAATTTAAATGTTTTTTCAAATACATTTTTCCTAAATGTTTCAAGCCGTCTCTCATTCATGGGTATAAAGGTAATTTCTCTTTTTAAAGTCTTTTTTAGCCCAATATCAAAAGTGGCCAACAGCCCACTATGATCTGATTGTAGTTTATTAATTACTGACTTTGTACATGGCATTAAATTTGTAAAAATGTTATCAAGACATGTGGCTGAGGTCGCTGTGATTCGCGTAGGCTCTAAGAAGAGATTTTTTAGGTTGTAACAATTAAAAAGATTCAAGAATCGTTTACTTTGTGATGTCTCTACTAATAAATCAATATTAAAATCGCCACAAATAATTATTTCTTTGTTTTTGTTATTTACTCTATGTAATACCTCATCCAAAGTGCTCTCAAATACTTCAAATGGTGAGGATGGGGGGGGTTCATGGTGGTTGAGTTTCTTTGTTGAGATCTCTGTTGGGGCGGCGCTACTGTCCTTCCTATATATACCGCCGTAATAATCACGTGTGCGTGGCTGTTGAAGGAACAATCAGTAAAATTACTTCTTCATGGTGGTTGAGTTTCTTTGTTGAGATCTCTGTTGGGGCGGCGCTACTGTCCTTCCTATATATACCGCCGTAATAATCACGTGTGCGTGGCTGTTGAAGGAACAATCAGTACAATTACTTCTTCATGGTGGTCGAGTTTCTTTGTTGAGATCTCTGTTGGGGCGGCGCTACTGTCCTTCCTATATATACCGCCGTAATAATCACGTGTGCGTGGCTGTTGAAGGAACAATCAGTACAATTACTTCTTCATGGTGGTTGAGTTTCTTTGTTGAGATCTCTGTTGGGGCGGCGCTACTGTCCTTCCTATATATACCGCCGTAATAATCACGTGTGCGTGGCTGTTGAAGGAACAATCAGTAAAATTACTTCTTCATGGTGGTTGAGTTTCTTTGTTGAGATCTCTGTTGGGGCGGCGCTACTGTCCTTCCTATTTCGACCGTCGTAATAATCACGTGTGCGTGGCTGTTGAAGGAACAATCAGTAAAATTACTTCTTCATGGTGGTTGAGTTTCTTTGTTGAGATCTCTGTTGGGGCGGCGCTACTGTCCTTCCTATATATACCGCCGTAATAATCACGTGTGCGTGGCTGTTGAAGGAACAATCAGTACAATTACTTCTTCATGGTGGTTGAGTTTCTTTGTTGAGATCTCTGTTGGGGCGGCGCTACTGTCCTTCCTATATATACCGCCGTAATAATCACGTGTGCGTGGCTGTTGAAGGAACAATCAGTACAATTAAGTCTTCATGGTGGTTGAGTTTCTTTGTTGAGATCTCTGTTGGGGCGGCGCTACTGTCCTTCCTATATATACCGCCGTAATAATCACGTGTGCGTGGCTGTTGAAGGAACAATCAGTACAATTACTTCTTCATGGTGGTTGAGTTTCTTTGTTGAGATCTCTGTTGGGGCGGCGCTACTGTCCTTCCTATATATACCGCCGTAATAATCACGTGTGCGTGGCTGTTGAAGGAACAATCAGTACAATTACTTCTTCATGGTGGTTGAGTTTCTTTGTTGAGATCTCTGTTGGGGCGGCGCTACTGTCCTTCCTATATATACCGCCGTAATAATCACGTGTGCGTGGCTGTTGAAGGAACAATCAGTAAAATTACTTCTTCATGGTGGTTGAGTTTCTTTGTTGAGATCTCTGTTGGGGCGGCGCTACTGTCCTTCCTATATATACCGCCGTAATAATCACGTGTGCGTGGCTGTTGAAGGAACAATCAGTAAAATTACTTCTTCATGGTGGTTGAGTTTCTTTGTTGAGATCTCTGTTGGGGCGGCGCTACTGTCCTTCCTATATATACCGCCGTAATAATCACGTGTGCGTGGCTGTTGAAGGAAAAATCAGTACAATTACTTCTTCATGGTGGTTGAGTTTCTTTGTTGAGATCTCTGTTGGGGCGGCGCTACTGTCCTTCCTATATCGACCGCCGTAATAATCACGTGTGCGTGGCTGTTGAAGGAACAATCAGTAAAATTACTTCTTCATGGTGGTCGAGTTTCTTTGTTGAGATCTCTGTTGGGGCGGCGCTACTGTCCTTCGTATATATACCGTCGTAATAATCACGTGTGCGTGGCTGTTGAAGGAACAATCAGTACAATTACTTCTTCATGGTGGTTGAGTTTCTTTGTTGAGATCTCTGTTGGGGCGGCGCTACTGTCCTTCCTATATATACCGCCGTAATAATCACGTGTGCGTGGCTGTTGAAGGAACAATCAGTACAATTACTTCTTCATGGTGGTTGAGTTTCTTTGTTGAGATCTCTGTTGGGGCGGCGCTACTGTCCTTCCTATATATACCGCCGTAATAATCACGTGTGCGTGGCTGTTGAAGGAACAATCAGTAAAATTACTTCTTCATGGTGGTTGAGTTTCTTTGTTGAGATCTCTGTTGGGGCGGCGCTACTATCCTTCCTATATATACCGCCGTAATAATCACGTGTGCGTGGCTGTTGAAGGAACAATCAGTAAAATTACTTCTTCATGGTGGTTGAGATTCTTTGTTGAGATCTCTGTTGGGGCGGCGCTACTGTCCTTCCTATATATACCGCCGTAATAATCACGTGTGCGTGGCTGTTGAAGGAACAATCAGTAAAATTACTTCTTCATGGTGGTCGAGTTTCTTTGTTGAGATCTCTGTTGGGGCGGCGCTACTGTCCTTCCTATATATACCGCCGTAATAATCACGTGTGCGTGGCTGTTGAAGGAAAAATCAGTACAATTACTTCTTCATGGTGGTTGAGTTTCTTTGTTGAGATCTCTGTTGGGGCGGCGCTACTGTCCTTCCTATATCGACCGCCGTAATAATCACGTGTGCGTGGCTGTTGAAGGAACAATCAGTAAAATTACTTCTTCATGGTGGTCGAGTTTCTTTGTTGAGATCTCTGTTGGGGCGGCGCTACTGTCCTTCCTATATATACCGCCGTAATAATCACGTGTGCGTGGCTGTTGAAGGAACAATCAGTAAAATTACTTCTTCATGGTGGTTGAGTTTCTTTGTTGAGATCTCTGTTGGGGCGGCGCTACTGTCCTTCCTATATATACCGCCGTAATAATCACATGTGCGTGGCTGTTGAAGGAACAATCAGTAAAATTACTTCTTCATGGTGGTCGAGTTTCTTTGTTGAGATCTCTGTTGGGGCGGCGCTACTGTCCTTCCTATATCGACCGCCGTAATAATCACGTGTGCGTGGCTGTTGAAGGAACAATCAGTAAAATTACGTCTTCATGGTGGTTGAGTTTCTTTGTTGAGATCTCTGTTGGGGCGGCGCTACTGTCCTTCCTATATCGACCGCCGTAATAATCACGTGTGCGTGGCTGTTGAAGGAACAATCAGTAAAATTACTTCTTCATGGTGGTCGAGTTTCTTTGTTGAGATCTCTGTTGGGGCGGCGCTACTGTCCTTCCTATATATACCGCCGTAATAATCACGTGTGCGTGGCTGTTGAAGGAACAATCAGTACAATTACTTCTTCATGGTGGTTGAGTTTCTTTGTTGAGATCTCTGTTGGGGCGGCGCTACTGTCCTTCCTATATATACCGCCGTAATAATCACGTGTGCGTGGCTGTTGAAGGAACAATCAGTAAAATTACTTCTTCATGGTGGTCGAGTTTCTTTGTTGAGATCTCTGTTGGGGCGGCGCTACTGTCCTTCCTATATATACCGCCGTAATAATCACGTGTGCGTGGCTGTTGAAGGAACAATCAGTAAAATTACTTCTTCATGGTGGTTGAGTTTCTTTGTTGAGATCTCTGTTGGGGCGGCGCTACTGTCCTTCCTATATATACCGCCGTAATAATCACATGTGCGTGGCTGTTGAAGGAACAATCAGTAAAATTACTTCTTCATGGTGGTCGAGTTTCTTTGTTGAGATCTCTGTTGGGGCGGCGCTACTGTCCTTCCTATATCGACCGCCGTAATAATCACGTGTGCGTGGCTGTTGAAGGAACAATCAGTAAAATTACGTCTTCATGGTGGTTGAGTTTCTTTGTTGAGATCTCTGTTGGGGCGGCGCTACTGTCCTTCCTATATATACCGCCGTAATAATCACGTGTGCGTGGCTGTTGAAGGAACAATCAGTAAAATTACTTCTTCATGGTGGTTGAGTTTCTTTGTTGAGATCTCTGTTGGGGCGGCGCTACTGTCCTTCCTATATATACCGCCGTAATAATCACGTGTGCGTGGCTGTTGAAGGAACAATCAGTACAATTACTTCTTCATGGTGGTTGAGTTTCTTTGTTGAGATCTCTGTTGGGGCGGCGCTACTGTCCTTCCTATATATACCGCCGTAATAATCACGTGTGCGTGGCTGTTGAAGGAACAATCAGTAAAATTACTTCTTCATGGTGGTTGAGATTCTTTGTTGAGATCTCTGTTGGGGCGGCGCTACTGTCCTTCCTATATATACCGCCGTAATAATCACGTGTGCGTGGCTGTTGAAGGAACAATCAGTAAAATTACTTCTTCATGGTGGTCGAGTTTCTTTGTTGAGATCTCTGTTGGGGCGGCGCTACTGTCCTTCCTATATATACCGCCGTAATAATCACGTGTGCGTGGCTGTTGAAGGAAAAATCAGTACAATTACTTCTTCATGGTGGTTGAGTTTCTTTGTTGAGATCTCTGTTGGGGCGGCGCTACTGTCCTTCCTATATCGACCGCCGTAATAATCACGTGTGCGTGGCTGTTGAAGGAACAATCAGTAAAATTACTTCTTCATGGTGGTCGAGTTTCTTTGTTGAGATCTCTGTTGGGGCGGCGCTACTGTCCTTCCTATATATACCGCCGTAATAATCACGTGTGCGTGGCTGTTGAAGGAACAATCAGTAAAATTACTTCTTCATGGTGGTTGAGTTTCTTTGTTGAGATCTCTGTTGGGGCGGCGCTACTGTCCTTCCTATATATACCGCCGTAATAATCACATGTGCGTGGCTGTTGAAGGAACAATCAGTAAAATTACTTCTTCATGGTGGTTGAGTTTCTTTGTTGAGATCTCTGTTGGGGCGGCGCTACTGTCCTTCCTATATATACCGCCGTAATAATCACGTGTGCGTGGCTGTTGAAGGAACAATCAGTAAAATTACTTCTTCATGGTGGTCGAGTTTCTTTGTTGAGATCTCTGTTGGGGCGGCGCTACTGTCCTTCCTATATCGACCGCCGTAATAATCACGTGTGCGTGGCTGTTGAAGGAACAATCAGTAAAATTACGTCTTCATGGTGGTTGAGTTTCTTTGTTGAGATCTCTGTTGGGGCGGCGCTACTGTCCTTCCTATATATACCGCCGTAATAATCACGTGTGCGTGGCTGTTGAAGGAACAATCAGTAAAATTACTTCTTCATGGTGGTTGAGTTTCTTTGTTGAGATCTCTGTTGGGGCGGCGCTACTGTCCTTCCTATATATACCGCCGTAATAATCACGTGTGCGTGGCTGTTGAAGGAACAATCAGTAAAATTACTTCTTCATGGTGGTTGAGTTTCTTTGTTGAGATCTCTGTTGGGGCGGCGCTACTGTCCTTCCTATATCGACCGTCGTAATAATCACGTGTGCGTGGCTGTTGAAGGAACAATCAGTAAAATTACTTCTTCATGGTGGTTGAGTTTCTTTGTTGAGATCTCTGTTGGGGCGGCGCTACTGTCCTTCCTATATATACCGCCGTAATAATCACGTGTGCGTGGCTGTTGAAGGAACAATCAGTAAAATTACTTCTTCATGGTGGTCGAGTTTCTTTGTTGAGATCTCTGTTGGGGCGGCGCTACTGTCCTTCCTATATCGACCGCCGTAATAATCACGTGTGCGTGGCTGTTGAAGGAACAATCAGTAAAATTACTTCTTCATGGTGGTTGAGTTTCTTTGTTGAGATCTCTGTTGGGGCGGCGCTACTGTCCTTCCTATATCGACCGCCGTAATAATCACGTGTGCGTGGCTGTTGAAGGAACAATCAGTAAAATTACTTCTTCATGGTGGTCGAGTTTCTTTGTTGAGATCTCTGTTGGGGCGGCGCTACTGTCCTTCCTATATCGACCGCCGTAATAATCACGTGTGCGTGGCTGTTGAAGGAACAATCAGTAAAATTACTTCTTCATGGTGGTTGAGTTTCTTTGTTGAGATCTCTGTTGGGGCGGCGCTACTGTCCTTCCTATATCGACCGCCGTAATAATCACGTGTGCGTGGCTGTTGAAGGAACAATCAGTAAAATTACTTCTTCATGGTGGTTGAGTTTCTTTGTTGAGATCTCTGTTGGGGCGGCGCTACTGTCCTTCCTATATATACCGCCGTAATAATCACGTGTGCGTGGCTGTTGAAGGAACAATCAGTAAAATTACTTCTTCATGGTGGTTGAGTTTCTTTGTTGAGATCTCTGTTGGGGCGGCGCTACTGTCCTTCCTATTTCGACTGTCGTAATAATCACGTGTGCGTTAATAAATAAAACTCCTTGGGTAAATGATGTTTATGGGTAGGGCTGCCACTTACACAGCTAATGGGTCGTGTACGATACGATCACAGAAAAAAATACTTAAAGAGCAGATGGTTGAAAGAGAGTTTAGCAAATCAGTAATAATGGGATGTGTACTTACAGTACGTACTTACTTACGTCTTTTTATGGTAGCGTCGGGTGACGGGTCGCTTACTTCCCTCTAGTATGGTTGAGGAGGGCGATGGCTGGATCCCGCGTTAACGCGTGAACGGGTGCCGTTTGAAGGTGTTCGTCGTTTGGATAGTTGAGGGGAGGAAGACTTGCCGAGCTAACAGATGCAGATAAAAATACATTTGTAAAGACATAAAGAGACACTGTACCTACATTTTTTTTGAAAAAATATACCCGTGAAGTTTCTTGCCAGCTCTTCTTCACGAAGGTTTTTTCGAACTGGTGGTAGAGTTATGTTTTATTTGACCTCAACAACAAGTAACTGTCAATGTAGAGAAATAAATATTTAATTTTGAGTCTTTTTAGAATTGTGGATAGCATGCGCGCTGAGGATACCGCTATAAAAACACCGCTCCTTGTCCTACCTCAAGGCGGTGTGGAAATTAGTTTTTGTGCAAAAGGCGTGTTAAACTACGCTTGTACGCCAAAACTATTGGTTTTAGGATAAAAAGGCTATCACATTTCCTACAGAACATTTCCTACAATTTATGCGTAGCAAATGTTCTCTAGTTTCATTTTCATTTATATTGTGAAATGCGTCGGAAAGGAGACATTGTAAAAACATTGCTTTTAGGCGCCATAATTTGAATGCGGCTGGCAAAAATACGAGATGGCAAATTTGAATATAGAAAGAGCATATCCAGACCTATTATACTCATTAACGAAGATCAAAATTCTCCAGGAAACGCCTGTTTTTAACCCAAATGACTGGTGACGTAAATCGTATATAGATGCAAGAACCCATGTAAAAAATTCCGTCATCGGGCTCAAGAATGAAGAAGGCAAAGCTCGGCGGTGTGCTTAAGAAAGCTGAATGTTTTTTCTCATCCAAAGTCGATTAAATTGGTTCAACTGATCAAAAGTATCGCGAGCTTTTTGCTGTTAGTAGGACTTTTAAAATATTTGTTCACATATATTTTATCCGCTCCGTAGGTATCTTCCGTAAGAATTATATAATCAGCGGGTCTAGCATGCGTGATAAATACACGGAGTAGTCGTAATGTCCTATATAAATAAGTAGTTATGTATAACGAATCATAGAAGAGGAAGAACTTGGTTGTCTCCCTCTACTTATACAAAAATGCTAATAAAAGAAAGAGAAAGTACTGTTTTTAAATGTTGTCACTAAAATATCAATCGCCACAAATCGCCATTTATTGTTACTTTTCTGTCATAAGGTGTCCTTCAAGCTGTAATCTTCATAGTTGAAATCTCAATGAAAACGAATTTTGACAATGCTACAAAATAGTCATGAAATAGTGATAAATAGTCATACATGTAAAAAAAATTGTCGTATTATAGTTTCGGCGTTATAGCTATAGGTTGGTGAGGATTATGGCTTGAACATCAAGCTGCAATCCTCACCTCTCGTGCAAGCAAACGGTAAGGTCTATCGACTTGGTTTAGGTTCCAAAAAATAGTCATGAAATAGTGATACCAACATGCCAAATCTCAGAAATAGTCGATGAAAGATTCCAGAGGTATAAAGGTACCCTGGTGAGGATTATGGCTTGAACATTGGAAAACTTCAAATTTCTCCGGAACGCCTACGACTTTCAGTTTAACGTTTGTGCCAAAAAATAGTCATGAAATAGTCGTTCGAAACCAAAGTAACTATGAGCTGGTTTAATTTGAAAATAAAAACTTTTTATTGCTCTACATTTCTACAGAAGACACAGAAGGACACGTCAAAAGTGATGTTCCGGAGCTTTTAATATTTAGACAGATATCGATGATCATTATTAATACTTATGTTTTTGCTTTTCATACTTTCGATGCAAATGATAACAGGCGCTTACACAGTAAATCATATCGAAACGGTATTTGCTTTGCTTGAAAAAAAGGCGTGAAGAACGAAGGAATTAAGTTTTCTTAGAATTATTAATTTTGTTATTAAATATGCAGGTAGGTGTTTTGTCTATTTTTGAATCGTAATCAATGAAGACAAGCCAGACTTTAATTGATTGAACCGAAAACTTTGGTGCTTGGCCTTGATCTTTCGGTGTTTTATTTATAATAGTGTACCCCAGGTCTGTACCAAAATTCAGCATGTTGGGAATTAATGCAAACTGACCACTATTTTTCTGGCAAATTTGACGGGACTATATCAGGAGTTACGAAAATAAACCGTATAGTTCTTTATTTTTTATATTAAAAGAATTATAATGAAAGTAAATAAACCATAAACTATGATTATTTCATTTACGCCTATCTTTTACAAAAGTTAATTAAATTTCAATATTATATTTCAAGTTCAATATTTAGTTCTAAAATATCGATAGTAGATTCGATATTCGTTGTGCAACCCTAAAATTTGACGCCATTTTATGTTTTTTTTTTTCAAGTTTAGGTATGCACGTTTTTTTCCTAGCTAGGGCTTGTCCATTGGTTGAGGTGAATGGCGAAGACGTAGCCAGTTTGACAGCCAAATTATGTCATCTATCTACAATCACGTGACACGTGGCATGTGTCCACCAAGCCAACTATACAACTGTCAAACGTAACGTGTAGTTCGAATACAAACAAGAGGGCTATTATTATTTAATGCTAGCATTTAATTATCTGTCTAAATTACCAAGGTTTTGTAAATATACATTTTTTTCCAAGTGTTTTTTTGTTACGTACGTATTTGTGGATTGAAAGTATACGCCCGTTCGTCGTTAGTACCTCTTTGTAAGGAAATATATTGCGAAGAATTGTAATGTTAGACCTGCTGAAAGAATATTAGCAACATTTAAACACTTTTAAATGTAGTTAAAAATTTGGTAACAATAGAAATTCATATAAATTCCTCGCAATTGATAAAGTAGGGCACCAATTAGATATAACCTTTGCGTAAATTCGCAAATAACGGAAATTTGGCCCTTGAGACATTATTGCAAATAAATTACTTAATAAGTCCTCACCGATCCGACACCCCGCTAAAATATTTATTTAAAAAGGTCGCATGTCAAAGTTTTTAAAGTCAAAATACCATAAACGAAGTAATAAATCATAAAATTACTTATTATTAAATATTAAAAAATTATCTTTCGCTTTTTCTACGCCGTTTCTGAGATAACGTAATTTTAAAATACTTACAATGCCCTCGTCAGATTGTGTACTGAGCACAATTTTCAACACCGGATCCTCGGTTGGCTTAGAGCCCCGTCTATTGTGGCAAAGTTTTATTAAAAATATTGTATTTACAATAAACAGATAGAACTATTGAAAATGATTGAAATCACACGGTTGATTGATGGTTTCAGGATGAAGTTCTTCGCGCTCGACTGATGGATAGTATTCAAAAGCCACTTCATCAGTTCTTAAGGTAAGTAATTCATTTAAAGTAATTCAACATTAGAACAAAACTGGCCATGGTTTTTTTGAAATGGGCAGTTTATTTATTTATTTATTTGGTTTTCAAGGGAAACATACAGAATATAGTTCTTAAAACGAATATGACAATCCTTTCACAAATACCAATAAAGTTTCCGCATTTATTTAGTACATTTCATCAATACATAATACGTTTTACAATAGTTACGAACTCTAAATACATTTAGAAATTAATTTTACTAAAAATGAATTAAAAATACATCAAAAATTTAATAACAATAAAAAATTAAATTACATCAATCATTAAATATTAAAAAAATAAAAAATAAATTTTAAGTTACATGATTAAATCACATTAATAAATTAAATTGAACAATTATAATAAGTTTGAAGAATTGCCCTCCGATACTGTGCATGCTTTAAAGTAAATAAATCAATATGAGAATACAGACTTTTGTATGATTTACAAGCACGTGAGATGAAGTTATTTGCTGTATAATTTGTTTTTATAAATGGAACATTAAATAAAATCCTATTTCTTGCGCTAATTCTTTGACATTTAAAACTTATTCTACTAAGGAGCATTATTGAATCAATGGAATTATGTAGCACTTTGTATAGGAGCATTTGATCTCTAAGAGAACGACGACGTTGAGGAGAAAGAGTAACCAATGGTCCTAAATTAGCATCGTCAGTAGCAGATCTATATTTCAAATGTTTTAAAAATTTATTATGAATTTTTTCTATTAGGTCTATGTAGGTTTTATAGTAAGGATTCCAGGCGGTTGAGGCATATTCGAAGATTGACCGAACTAAAGAGTTATACAATAGAATTAAAGTTGCAGGCTTTTTAAATTCAGCAGCAGTACGCAACACAAAACCAAGCATCTTATAAGCCCTGTCCGTAATATTTACTATATGGGATTTGAACATTAACTTATCGTCTATCTGAACACCTAGGTCCCACAAATTGAAGAATATTCCTTTCTTTTTCCTAGTGAATGTTATAACGTGACATTTATCTATATTAAATTGCAGAAAATTGTTTTGACAGTACAGAAACAGTCGATCTAAATCTTGTTGTAACAATCGACAATCGTGCTCAGTTTTGATGATTTTAAAAATTTTATTATTATCAGCGAAAAGAAGTATTTGTGAGTTCTGAAACACTGACAACACATCATTAATATAAATATTAAACAACAATGGACCGAGATGTGAGCCCTGAGGTACCCCAGAAGCAACGGGTAAAAATATAGAACAGAAGCCTTTAGCCGTTACTGCTTGACTTCTTTCTCTCAGGTAAGAAGTAAGCCATCGCAAAAGATCCCCATGTATGCCAAATCGATTTAATTTGATTATAAGAGCGGAATGACATATTTTGTCGAAGGCTTTTGAATAATCAGTGTATATAGCATCCACCTGATAACCGGAATCTAACGCCCCACATACAAAATCTAGGTACTCACAGAGATTAGTCTCAGTGGACCTATTGGTTACGAAGCCGTGCTGCTGTGTCAAGGGTCTAATAGCAGGATAGATTGCATCATAAATTATTTTCTCAAAAAGCTTAGGTATGGTGCTCAATTTAGAAATCGGTCTATAACTGGTAATGTTGCGTTTATATTATGGCCCTGTTGGCCTTTAAAAAATTTCACCGGTCTTCGTGGCCTAGCACTGAGGGCTCTTAGCCGGAACTAAACTGTTCATGGCAATTATTAGACACTTGTAAAAAAATAATCCAACTTACAAGCACGTTTTGCTCTAAAAACCATTTTGCGAGTTCAAAAGATGGCATTAAGACATTTTCCGGAGCCGGTGAAAGATTAAAGTAGTTTAATAACAGTCTAAATTTTTTGTGATTTTCAGCAGGCCGTTATTGTCAAGAGAACTATTGTTCAGCAAATCTAAAATCACGCATTGTTGCCTTAAAGGTCTAGTCTATACCAAGCTTTGAAAATAAATTGCCAGGCTGAATTCTGGAGTTATCCAAAGGGAGAAATACAATATATAAATAATACTTCCTTAAGATTTCAGGAATCTTTATATTAATTAAAACCACTTTTTACGGGAATTTATTGCATTTAATTTATTTTTTACATTTTAAATCGGTACTTTTGCAGATGCCGTGGTCACGTGTGATCTTTGAACACCGGTTAAAATTAACACAATTTGTACAATTTTTTAAAAACGTTTCACAGGATTCCAATTTCTTTTTTCGATTAATTCGCATGAAATTTAAATTTGTCATAATTGTAAGGTCTTTCAATGATTCTTTGCGGAGTTCAGCGTCAAAGGCAACGCCAATCAAAGTCGAAAAGTATTTTTCTACTTCCTTAATAAAATAATATCTGCGTGAAATGAAAAGAAAGTTCGGTTTTGTAACACTGTTTGCGCGGACTTAGATTAGGAGACATACCTAATGCTTTATGTATTTCACAAGTTTACTCCGAATTATCTCCGAAATATCTTAGGGTTTACTTAGATTCTCACGTCTGCAGAAGTTGGTCTCGACTCTCGACCCTTAAGTCAACACAAGGAAGGATCTACGTTCTTTTTTGAAACTACTCTGTCAAAACGAAGACATAAAAAAAATATCTCATCAAAAGTCTAAAAATGTCAATTTTATAACCTAAAAATAAACTTCAAACAAAATGTAAAAAAAATATTAAATTTCATTTTAAATATGTATAAAAATTAAATTTAAATAAATAATTTAAAAGTCATTAAAAAAACAAAAAAAAAGAATGATTTTCACGTAAGTAAAGTAGATTAGATTTATTTGTACATATTTACTGAATCGTTCATACCTAACCTGGATTACTTTTTTTCTTTTATATAATAGAAAAATGAGGTTACATTTTTATATAAATTTATCACAGAAAGGTTTATAACAACACTACGTATCTGTTTTCTTCATCAAGATGAACGATTTATTTTACACATTCCAAAATGCATATGCATATGTACATATCCTGGCATGCGTAGGCGTAGTGTAGAACTCAAAAGATAAAGTAAAAGTAAGGTATCCCCAAATAACATGGCGAATGAAACGCGTAAACCCGAATTTTTTCACTGGCATTTATGTAAATTATGTCTATGTGATGATACAGATATAATGTGTGTGTCAAGTTCTTAAGATTCCTACACCTATTTACTCTATATCTTCTGATTAAATAAATGTATTGAAATTAAACTATTCAATTACGTCTTATAAGCTATGGGTCGGATTGCTCTAGAGTGGCGCCTAAACTTTTACTTTAGCAAATCTAACTCCCCTCGTTTCAGCATTCTCCTATGGACAGGCGCCACAATCACAGCGAGCCTGTTCTTTACCCAGGTTGCCGTGTTGCCTTTGGTATTAAAATACAATAAGACTTTACAAAGTTACATGGTGTTTAGTACTTGCAGTAAGTAGTCCCTATTCCATTTTAACTCTGGACTGTACTGTAGAGAGACTGTACTGCCAGAGAGGCGTCAAACAAAACAAAAATACAAGACTTGTCTTATACTAAGATCGTTTAAAAGAATGTTATATTTTGTTCTGCCAGTTTAACATCTGACAGTATGTTTGTGTTACGGCCAAATATAATATAAGATGTCTATATCTATTAAGTGTCGAAAGGTATTAAGTACCTAATCAGTACAAATGACTGTTTATTATGTATTTCCATATAGGTATACATGTTGGGTACTAATTTAAATGTATAATTAATTATTTGAGGAGCGACGGAACAAAAACAGTTAAGTACTAAATGTTTAGATTTGGGCAAAATGCAAAAAACTATTTATTACTTACCATAATAATAATCAGTTTTACTTTTTGATTGGAAAAATAGTAGCAAAAAAAACATTGTATGAGATGCACGAAAAAAATAACTATTTAAATATACATAGAGTTTTTTAAAAAGCAATTAACCAGTTTTTATCCAACTAAGTGTAACTAACTATTTTTATTAATTAATTTATTAACTAATTAATTATTAAATTAATATTTAAGTTCCTCATTTGATAGGTCCACCTACCCCACGGCTTCTAAACGTTTGTTATGTTCATAAAGGTGATAAATAAATATGTTCATGGAATATACAGATTTTTATAAAGTATTTCTTTACTCTAACACAAGGGCTGAATAGTGCGATTACACAATAACTGAGAATCTTCTCAGTAATAATCAGTTTATTTGACGATTGACGAATGGAAATTATTATTTATAAATTAACAATGAAATGTTTCCAGTAAACTATCCTAGAAACGTGGACTACGATGACCCCTCCTGCTGCAAGGTCGTTGGCGGAAAGAATTTCAGGGTCCAATTTTTGTCCAAAGTAGACGATCGTCACGTAGAAATTGGTAAGTTATTTAATACTCCGTCATACCTAA
Source organism: Marasmarcha lunaedactyla (assembly GCA_923062675.1). Lineage (NCBI taxonomy): Eukaryota > Metazoa > Arthropoda > Insecta > Lepidoptera > Pterophoridae > Marasmarcha > Marasmarcha lunaedactyla. The sequence continues at coordinate 17,292,138 of OV281363.1, forward strand.
TGTTTACATAATACAGTTTAAAGTTAGCTAAAAGAACAAAACCCCAGATGTTATTGGTTCAATTACATTCGCCAGCTGGCCGCGTGGCGTAGAGGTGAGTAGCTTCGAGTCCCGGCCGGGGAATCCATTTGTGTGATGAACACAGATGTTTCTTCTCGGGTCAGGGTTGTTTATATTTATATATGTAAGTTATTCCAGTTCTCTGTATGGTCTCCATAACACAAGCTCTGCTTACTTTGGGGCCATTCAGTTGGTGTGATAGTCGGGGGATTTATTTACTTATTATTTATTTATTTTTGGATTTAATAAAATTATTCTAAACTAAAAAACGCCAAATCGTATCTTGAACATTATTTCCAAGGAAATGTCCTAAAAAAACCTTCAGTAATTATTTAAGTCTTGTGTACATTTTGAATACCTATACGTTGTAAGAGATCAAGGGATTGGGGACTGTGTTAAAATTGACCACACGAATCGTCCCTTAGCAATCCTCGTACTTAGGCCAGCTTTCAAATGTTCTTGGTTGTTATTCTTGGGCATTACTTACCTAGCGCTGCCAATGTGTACATAAAGGACTCTCACAGTATGAGCACCTCTCCGTCTAGGTACAGTCGGTCCTCGGCACAGGCTCAAATTCGCACAGGAATCCCCTGCAATGCTGTCGCCGCTCAGTATGCGGAGTGCGTACAAGAGTACGGACAACGCACAAGCGATTCTCGCCTTAGACCGACTGTACCGATCTGTTTCATACACTGTAGCTCCCAAATCATAAGGATTAATTGAGTTTCAGTATTTTTATTTTAAAAGTGAATCAGGGGTTTAAAAAAAATCAAAATCATTTTTTTTAAATCGTGACTAAACAATTATATTTCCATTTAAAGTCTTATTTTTCTCCAACGTACTTACTTCGGCTCTTTAGAGGTATTAGAGGTAGACAGAGAGGAAAAAATACGGCGGGAAAAAACCTCTTGGCACTCTTTTGTCAACATTGTTGAATACACGAAATGGTAGGGATGCATTTTGAATACGACTTGAATATGGCTCAATTAGTGAAGGTATGTTTCAAGCTAGTCTTAGTATCAGAGGCTATAGTTTTTATTTCATGCTTGTTGGTGAAAGAGATTTTACACGTATCAAGTACTTAGTTAAGTAGTAACTAAATTTTAAATTAGTACATGTCACTTGTGTGTCAAAACGCATTAAGTAGTTACGCTCATAATTTCAATATATATGGTCGGACAATAACTTTAGGAATTCTTAACTAACTTTAGGAAGAATTTGTTTCGCTAATCAAAATCTCTAGAAGTCTATGTTTATTTCTGAAGTTTTACGTCGTACAGATATTCCTCAAGCATTCCTATTTTAAATATTCTCCAACAAATCTTAACGTAGAGTCTAAACTTCACTCCGATTTTGAAAAAAGAAGAAAATGCGAAATATGTACGAGTTCATCCCGCGAACCATTTTGTTAACCGTTTGTGGTGATGCACTTAACTAAAAAAATCATCAAATCCAAACGTTAATTGAGAATCCCCACCTGCCTACTGAACCAAAAAGTAGAACGATACCTAATCTACTAATGACTTGCGTACTAAATTTTAACACACCACTTGTCGCTTAACTGTCACGTTACTTTTAACCTAAAATTGAGTTCAAATTGAGTTTCCTACTAAACTACTCAATGCGTGTAAACCAGCCATTAGCCGAAGTTCTATTGAACATCACGTGGCTGCGATACCTACTCATTTTTATGGTTTGCTTTCTTCCAGGTCTTTGGTACATGTCTCCAATGTCCAAGTTGTCCTTTTTAAAATTGAACGACAATCTTCTGCTGTCAGAAATACAACAGGCGAAGGATCCTATAGTGCTGTATTGTCACGGTTAGTTGAATTAATTGATAGTTCTTTAAGCTGTCATGATTCGTTATACTAAATAAATCGCTTAAAAACTATTCTATTTAAGTAATAGTTGGCTATCGTACGCAAAATCGTGCAATGGAAAATGAGATGTACGTACACCTATTGTCTGTGGAAACAGTTTTTATTTGCCAGTTTCCTCATTACAACTATAGGTTATATAGAGGTTTGTGTTTCGTAACTGGGGAAATGTAGTGATCACGCGGAAGATTTATCTTTCGCTTTTCTTTAAAAAGTTTAAGTTTATATTTCTATGTTAAAATGGAACCAGGCATTTTATTCCAAAAATCTGTGATTGCTATGACTTGTCTATATTAGCGCATTGGCCCAGTTCAGAAAATAAAAACCGTTTCTATTTTGTTCTAAAGTCCATAAATATCCAGCGCCTAATGCACTTCTGTGTATTTGTTTCAACACGTTCAATAAGTTATTTGTAATAGTCGATGAATTTCTAAAGCGTCATAGTCACTAAAGTACGTCTTCTTATGGTAGCGTCGGGTGACGGGTCGCTCACTTCCCTCTAATATGGTTGAGGAGTGCGATGGCTGGATCCCGCGTTAACTCGTGAACGGGTGCCGTTTGAGGGTGTTCGTCGTTTGGAGAGTTGAGGGGGGAGGGAGACTTGCCGAGCTAACAGATTCAGTTAAGAATAATTTTGTATTGACATAGATTGTAAATAAATTTTGAAAAAATTATACCCGTGAAGTTTGTTGCCAGTTCTTCTTTACGAAGGTTTTCCGAACTGGTGGTAGAGTCATGCTTTATTTGACGTCAATAAGAACAAGTAATTGTCAATGTTGAGAAATAAATGTTTGAATTTGTGTCTAGGGACAAAGTTATTTAATGTTTTAATGTAATTTGTACCCAGGTAACTCGAGCCACCGAGCGTCGCCGCACAGGCTGTCCTTGTACAAAGTGTTCCAACACATGAACTTCCACGTCATTGCGTTTGATTACAGAGGTGAGAGTGCAGTCTTGCTGTGTTTTTCTACTTTCATGAGGAGCACGCTGTCCATTTGAAGACAAGTGGCATCCACACCCGCGGCCATCTTCATCGTAGGTGTATTGATGCATCGATCAATGATGAGTTGCTGACCATGGACTTAAGCTAGCCGTTGATCCTTTTTTTTTTTTTTTATTAATAATTAGCAGGCGTTTGTCTTCCATCTCACCTGATGGAAAGTGACGATGAAGACGAGGATCGTACACGCCTGTCTAAGAGGTACCTATTCACTCTACACTTGAAAGCTCCAGGGTTATATTTGTCTGGAAAAACAGACGCAGGCAAATCGTTCCACTCTTTGGCAACACGAACCAAAAATGAGCTAAAATAAGAAACACCGCTTTAACAAATAACAACGGCTTCTGTTTAAAAAATCATTTCGTGTGCATAATCTAGATCAGGTTAGTCAGTAGGATACCGACAAGGATAATGAAAAACAATTGAAAATTACTACAACTTAAATTTAACCAACGAAGAAATGGCTTGTAGATACTAACTACATTAGCACACAAAAAACTTAACAAACGAAACATTACTACCACTAACGTCTTGAGCCTCAGAATAAACTAATATCCATCGTTAAATATAGGTACTTTAATTTAATCTTTTTTTAATTTTAAATTAATTTAGGTAACAAGTGGTAACTAACTTTCTAATGGCTAACTTAATTTAATAGTACATAAACCAGCGAAGTTTCCACTAAATGGTAACACATTAAACGGTTTAAACTTTAACAAATATTATTTAAATTAAATTAATACTCAAAAAAAAATTTTTAAATAATGAATAATGTTTATGAAATGTCTCTTTCTATTTTAACATTTCTCTATTTTAATTTTAACTTTCAACTCCTGTTTGCATTCAGTAGAAGTTACATTGTAGCTGTCTAATTGTAACAAAAGTTTATTAATGTCAACTTGACGTCTAACGACCACAGGTTACGGCGACTCTACCCGTCTGCTGCCGACCGAACAAGGAGTGGTGGAAGACACCTTCCACGTCTACTCCTGGCTGATGAACCTGCTGAAAGGGAACGAGGAGGTCAAGGTATTGCTGTGGGGGCATTCTCTAGGTAAGAGTGTGGTTTGATGAATGTTCATTGGTAATTTGTCACAAACCTAAATATTTTATTTCATAATTGGTTTACAACAGAAACGTTCCATGAAAGTACCGCGAACACGATCAACTAAGAACTTTGGCTTTTAAAAGGCATTATAGTTTAAGCGAGAGGAAAAATAATCTCTCGTATTACGTGAAATGGAAGGCATGTGACGGTTGTCTATTTCGACCTCTTTTTGTCAGTTAATTTTATTTTTTTTGTTGTTTCCGACGTAATTTTAAACTAGGAATTACGTAGTGTCGGAGAACGGCAATGTTTTGATTTGACAAGTCAGTCACGAAAAATTATTCATCAAAGCAACTTGAATCTATTTATTTATTATTTTTTTCCGAGTTTATCATTCAAAATTATATAGTTAAGATATTTTATTATCGAAAATCAAAGTTTATTTTTACGTTCACGAGTGTGCGTAGCCAAAATTGTTGGTAAGGATTCTCATTCATTAAAATTTATTTTATTGTTATTTTTTCTTTTCAGAGCAAATTTAATTGTATTAATATTTCTGTTCTATTTTGTGTGACTATTTTTTATTTCAATTTTGTTTATATTTTTCTGTTTGTATTTACAGGCATCTTTGTATATTTTAAATTTTACCGAAAAAATAAACACAGGAGAGAATTTTGTGTTTTATTGAAACTACGCTACAGGCATACAATTTTACTCTTCAAAATCGCGCTTTAGTCTTTTGATCTCAGCTGATGTAATAATTATGAAGTAAATATTCTAAGTCTATCGAAGTGGTGCCTATTCAGTCTACTTTTGTATGGTACTATATTGTTGAGGTATAATAAATGACGGCAACTGTTGGCAGTGTGAACCAAAGAGGAGCTGTGATGGGATACAGGGGAGAAATGTACATCACAAGCGAAGATAGCAGTTATTTTTGTTGATATCTTTTTTTGTCTATATGAAGAACAAGTGCAGGTCAAGACAGTTTGACTGACATTATTTTTGATTTTGCATGTCTATGAGTAAAAAAACTGTTTCTATACTTCCATAATCTTACATTATGTACGGTTTGCCCGAAGTGACAACAATCTAAAACGAAACAAATAATAACATTTGAAAAACTATGAGTTGGTATAAAATTACGAATAGATTAAGAATTAGCTTAATTATCCATGTTGTTAAAGATGTGTGCGTATTGCCGACATATTAAATGCCTAAAAGTTGAAATACCTACGTTCAAACCCATAAAATTTGAACACCTAATGGTTTAAAATACCTGTAATGATTATGTTCTCGGTGAATTTAGGTCAAACAACTATTAGGTATTCTAATTTTAGGGAATTTTAAACTTAGATACATTATTTCTCGAGATTCTAATACGTATAGGTGACATTCCTAAATCCACAGGCTCCTCGGTAGCAGCGCACATGGTAAGCCGTCTTCCAGAGCTCTGCAGCGAGAGTGGGATAGAAGGGCTCCGCCTCCCTCACGCATTGGTTCTGGAGTCATCCTTTAATAACATGCTGGATGAGATCGAGAAGCATCCGTTCTCGAAGGTGAGGCTCTCTGTACTTTTTACCCTTCTTGAATGTTGTTTAATGTTGTTGCTTACCATGAGTTGTCTTGAATAAATTTGAATTTGGGTATATTTATGACATGGCCGTCGAGTGGCTGGGCAGTAGCATCGGAGGTCCCAGGTTAGAGTCCTGGCCGGAGCAACCATTTCTGTGATGAACACAGATGTTTTTTCTCGGGTCATGATAGTTTTAAGCTGTTGATTTGTCTTGTTTGATACGACACAGTCCTTTTATTTTAAGACTTAAAGTCTTAAACGACTTTTATCAACCAAAGAACTTGGCAGTTGACTCAAGCGTGATAACTAATACAATACCTACAGTTAATACAATAACAATAACGAATACAGCTAAGTTTTTTAGATTGAATCAAGATATACCTAACCATTTATGTAAAGCCAAAAAACACAGCTGATTTTATTTATGTATATTAAAGTTGTTATCATTTATAACAGTCAATAATAGATAGATAATGAATTCACAAAACACTTTTTTTACTACCTAGCATCTCACCTATACAACTCTACCAACAAAGCACTATCACAACGCAATCTACCACACTCACTCTGTAAAAAGCGAATCATAACATGCCTTGCAGGCAAATCATATATGAAATACTGTCATCTGGAATGTAATTATGGAAAGTATGTATTGTGTATTATTATGATTCCTCTTTCTCTCTATCTCTCTATATCTCTATTATAAATATAGAGGATATTATAATTTAATAGAAAAGGCTTTCTTTTCTTGGGAGAGGGGACTGGGCCCTTAGCACAGTAACATAGTGTACAATGTATGTTATAGGCTAAGTAATTAAACTAAGAACCTATTGTAAAAGTATCCTTACTGTGGCATAATAAACTATATTATATTATATAATAGAATAGCTGAGCGCCACCCGCCTTCTGACTGACGACTCACCAGATTAAGCACCAAGTCTTTTAAAACTTTGAAGCCTCGTTACTCCTAAGTTACTGCTCAGTTTTTTTAACTTAAAGACTTTGACTTCAATGACTAGTCTTATGACTAAAGGTTGGGGACTAAAAGACTCAGTCGTGAGTTGTCAAAAATAAGTCGAGGCTTTATTACAAGACTTAAAGGACTGAGTTCCTTTTATCACTAATCTTACGTGACACCACACAATGGGCCACGGCCTGCTCACCCCTTTCCTACGGTACGTAATGCGTGGTTTACTTCCCGAAACTCCCATGTGTATATCCTTTTCCTAGGTCGTATCATGGCTGCCATACTTCAAGACGACGATCGTCAAACCGATGTCCACGTTCAAGTTTCAAACGGACGAGTACCTACTGTCCGTGCCCAAGCTGCCCGTTCTCATGCTGCATACCGCTGGAGACAGGGTTGTGCCCATTGAGTTGGCTAAGAAGGTATTAAGATGATAAGGTATAAAAGCAGCCCTGCCTCATACACCAGAGGTCCAAGGTTCGAGTGTGTGATGAACACAGATATGTCTGTTCTCGGGTCACGACTGTTGATATTTATATACGTATGTTTATTCCGATTTCCCCCCAGTTCGCTGTATGGTCATCCATAACACAAGCTCTGCTTACTTTGGGGCCATACAGTTGGTGTGCTTTTCAGGGGATTTATTTATTTATATAAAAAGATTTAAGTGAAGAGGTTAGTTTGGTCATATAAATAAATGACACGTATGAACTGAGCAGCTTTTATTGAAGTTGTTTTAATTAAAACAACATGAAACTGCCTGTAGAAGATAATTATGTTAATCTATATTTTCAATGAATGAATAATAAGACAAACATATTTATATTAATGGTAGTAGGGTCTCCTCTAGAGCAGTAGCTGCTTCCTATTTGAACCACTTTAGCAACCACGTGTACGTGACTGATGGTAGGTAAATGTAAAATTGACGGGACATAAGTGAATCCAAATCAAATGAGACCTAAGTAAAGACCTTACGTAGGAGTTTGTCCTTAACATCTGTTTCAGTAATACGTATGGATGGTCAGGTCGACGCCGCGTTCGTTTAGGTATTATCCTAAAAAAATTTGTGGCCATAATTAATCGAAGGTGCTTTCACAAAATATAACAACGAGTATTTTTCCTTCATATCATTCCAATTTCTTTTTCTGATTTTCTCAATCTGTAAAGAGTGTAGTGCCGCCCAAGACGAGCTTTTCTAGAAAGATCCACTACTAGAAGAACGTTAAATTCTTCCATCAAATGGGACTACAGTAAGTACCACACTATCCTTCATCCTATTAACTATTTCCTCCCCTGTTCCAGCTGTTCGTCACAATAACAGAGTCCCGAAAGGAGCAGCCCCTGGCGGCACCTATAAAGTTCCACGAATTCCCGAAAGGCGCGTGCCTCGGACACAACAACCTGTGCGACGCGCAGGACTTGCCTGACGTCATCAGGTGGGTGGACTGAATATAACTACTACAAGCCTTGCTGTTTAGTCCGCGGCTCTGCTGGCGTACTCGAAAACCGTACTTTTTCTACTTCGAAAATCATACGGATCAACTAAATCTCAAAATAATTATACTCCGCTGGTTAACTTTTGACGTCAGTCAGGTTCAGGAAAGACGAAGTTCAGGGAAAGAGTTTCTTCATATTTTATACATAAAATGGAAACATAGTATGATGCCATGCCTATAGACATTTTGAGATTTGTGATTATAAAACTGCGGCAAGAAGTTTTCTTAATTTCATGTTACCTTATACTGCATAATGAATTTTGAAGAGACCAAAACGAGTGGTCTGAAGATGCGTAATCAGGGCTATATGCTGGAGGCATTAACACTTTTTTTTACCGAAGCAACACCCTCGCGGGAGGGAGGTTGGAGATGCGTCATTCATACCTCCGTAGGCACCGCTCTGCAGCGTGGTGTGGGAGTAACCAGAGTGGCACCTACCCACTAAAAACCACCTCGTTGGCCCTAGCCAATCTCTCTTAATTCTTGCTGAGTAGCTAAAGAAGTGTGTGGTCTGGCGTTATCATGATGAAGGATCACATCCTTCCTGTAGCTCTCATTAGTGTCTCATCTGTGTCGCAGTAAAGGTCCGAATGAAATCGTTGCCCTTCCAATCCCACCAAACATACATCAACTTGGTTCATCCGGGGTTTCCCACAGTCTGTGGTGCTTGACCCCAAAAAGGTCAAACCTTTTTCGCATGTTATAATTCTCTTAAAATGTTCTCTTTTTGAAATACAAAAGACTGGATCAATTTTTTCGAACAGAAAAACAGTTGTGAAACGACGGGTAACTAATATTGTAACCTTATTTATAAATGATGCCAGGACAAACAATACAACCAAAGAGATATACTCGTAATAACAAAACTTCACATACAATTTTCAGATAAAGTGGACTTTTCCCGAACTGTTGTTTTATGAATTAATCTGTTTTAAGGACTGGTTTTTTGCAGTAGGTGTAGGTGACTTTAGTTTGGAAAAAATAATAATATAATGTAGGGATGAAAGAAGCCATGTGTCCTCTTCCGCATCCCTTATAACATGTACACCAAACTTCATGACGTTCGGCCAATTAGGAAGTGAACGCGTAAGAAAGAAACAAACTCACTTTCGCATTAATAATACTATTAATGGGCGCTATTCACATGTTCCAGCCGGTACATTCGTTTCGGCAGTGGTTTGTTGAACGACCACGCCGACCCGAACCAACGACTTTTCAATCAGAGTGTCCATTCGGGCTTCATATAGATCGGCTCATTCGACTCGTAATGATATTCCCAAATGCCGGGCGGCAGTTTTCCCGAAGTATCATCCGCATATATTCGGCTTTGTCTGGAAGTGCAGATTGATTGACCCGAATATGTCGGTAGCGTCCTTAATTGATACAAAGATTATTTTCGATTCGACAATTTCCTTCTTTTTCATTTAAATAATGCTTTAATTGTTACAGAGAATTTATGGAGCTGTGCCAAAACCATATCTCCAAACCGCTTGACGTAATTTTGCAAGAAATCAAAGAATAGCCGAGTTATAGACAAAGTTTGTGTTTTATTTCTGAACTCCCTATATTTGACAGGAGGGACTAGGTTATAGTCGATTCAATTATTATTATATCGAATTCAAATATTTATTTCTCAGCATTGACAATTGCTTGTTCTTACTGAATAAAGCATGACTCTACCACCAGATCGGAAAAACCTGCGTGAAGAAGAGCTAGCAAGAAACTTCTCGGGTATCAGTTTTTCAAATTAAAACAATGGCTCTTATGTGTATACAAAATTATCTTATCCCCTCCCACCAAGTATCCAAACGACGAACACCCTCAAACGGCGCCCGTTCACGAGTTAACGCGGCATCCAGCCATCTGTCTGCCTGATATGAAATGTTCGTCAGTGGCAACAGTGGCAGTGGTGATGGCACAGGCTTGTCGAATTGATAATCCCACGTTCGATGGCGGGGGTTGCCAAATATACCAATGAGTTTGCTCTCAAGGTGGCGGAAAAGCGAGTTGCGGATGGCATGCGCCAATTAAGAAGCTATGTGGTGGGGCGCTTTAGGTTTTGACGAACTTGCTTCACTACCTCGCACACAACCCTAGCACTTCATCCTGTTCATTCTGCCCATCATCACTTTCTATCCAGTTTTTAATTCATACCTAATCCAATTCACATTAAAAATAAAAAATTAATCTTTTTTACATACTGAGACTCTACCCGGCACTTTCTGCATCACCGCAAAGTCGAAACTTTATTAGGTTTTAGCACGCTACACGGTTTGGCATACCAGAAATTCTTATGTACTATTTATGATCGAAGTATGCATTTTACTTTAGAAACTGCTAGGACTATTTGACTACAATTTTTCATCTACCAAAACTATGTATCTACTTACTATCGTTCGACCCACATATAAAAATAGCGATCGAAACCAACCCAGATGTAACTAAACCCATACTACACCTGTTCGTAACCTAAATAATGGAGCAAATTAGGCACACCACACACTTTCCTCTGTTTACAGTCTCGCCCCAACCAAGCGAGCGTAAAAAATGGCGAGCGTCGTTTTTGAACGCAATCTCGCCACATGTGCGGTATTTCGGAACGCAGCCGTAGAGTAGTTTTCATTACTTGCGACCCCGTCGTGAAAATTGGCGCGAAATCTCCGTTGCTACTTGAGTAGAGTTGGGATGAGTTGGATTTTTTTTGGGTTCATGTCGATGTTTTTCTGAAATGAAACTAGTTTTGAAATTGTTAATGTCTTAAACAATTAATTATGTAAATATTTTAGATTTGTTTGCAAATTATGGAATTAACAGTAATTTTTTTAGTATTCATAATTAAAAAATCTCAGCAATAAGAGTAAATTATTTTGTAATCAATAATATTAGCAGTATAATTTTAGTTCGTACATCAAATCTTCTGTCTTAGGCTGGTAAGAATGAAAAATAATTGAACTATAGATCAAGGGCTGATAAAGACATACAAGATAGGTATATGTTTAAAACCTCAACTACGAATCAGTATATGTATAAATACTGAAGATTGTCATTTTATTTATTCATTTATTCGAAAACCCAACAATATTTTCTATTATTTACCAAAATTATATAAATTTATTTAGAACACTTAGCCAATTAGTCATTTTACTAAATTGATTTTCTTCGAGAGTTTAGTTCCAATGGCTTGATCACAAGCCAAGTCATTACTCAAAAGTCAAAAAACTATATTCTAATTTAAAACCCACCCAGTAATTTAAATACACAACATATCGATATCGATAAAAAAAATTCTCCTCTTTCGGTAACGTTCATAAATGACTTGGGGTGAAATTTAATATTATTCATAATGGCAACTTACGAGCACTATTAGCGGGTATTTAGTTATTTGTGGGGGATGATAGCGAGGGGTCGTCGTGAATCATCGAGATGATTTGTTTGCCAAAGATGTGCAATTTAGTTAGTATCTATTAGCCCTGTCTTCGTAGCCGTGAATTTAAATAGCAGTAGATTTTCAATTGTTTTTCAAAGTCCTTGTCGGTAGGCTTACTGACTAACCTGGTCTAGATAATGCAAGGGAAATTATTCCAGTCTTTAAATAGATGCCGTAGTTATTTACTAAAGCGCTGTTTCTTATGTTAGAGGCAATAGAGTTTCTTTTTTTAAGATCTCGTCTGGGGGTCGTCTACAGTCCTTATCATTCTAACCGCTTTAATTACCACGTTTTCCTTTTAAAGGAAAGGAACAGACAGTGTAATAAATGGAACAAAGGACATTCCATCTAAGCCTTACGCATCGTAAATCGATAAACAATAAATAAAAAAAATTATTAGATCCGTCAATGGCGAGATGAACATAGAAATACATGTAGTTGTTGTTCCGTATGTTCCGTAAATTAGAGCTCGTACTGAGCGATTTATTTAAGTTAAAGACCTACGGTTAGTGAGGTTCATAGGCGCATGTGGTTGTGTGTAAATTTTATTGTATTGGTTTTGTTCTAAAACTTCTCAGTTGTATCAAATTGTTCCTTTTGAAGTATGGAACGAACTGCCTGAATCTATTTCTCAGACGAATATAATTAGAGTTGGTGGGAGTAAAGTTTCTTTGTTGAGATCCCGTATGGGCCGGTACTAAAGTCCTCCCTATTTTGACCGCCGTAATAATCACGTACATATGTGATACAATCATTACGTGATTGTGTTCTGGTCAAAGGGAAGGAACAAAACTGATTCCAACTTAAGCCTACAGTCGGTAACGCATCATTAGTTGATGTTTCGTTGTAAATAACACAATTTTTATGAATTAATAAAATATCTACGATTATATCGATACGAATTATATCGATATGCCTATGAGCTATAAAAATAGTAAAAAAAAGGTATTTAAACTAGCGACGTAGGGCTTGCACGTTATTCAGTCTTGTCTAATTAATTATTAAAAATTATTATTAAATTATTAAATATTTATTTATTTATTAAATAATAAATAAATAAATATTTCTAACAATGACACCACAATATCTAGCCCAAATTAAGTATCATTAAGAACTTGTGTTATGGATACTTGATAACGGATAAATAAACTTATGAAATATATAAACACACATAGATTGTTTTTTAATATATAAATATTAGAAATAAACTTAAATAAACATACATACACATCCATGACTAGAGAGCAAATGTAATATAATATCTGCTTCTACCATAAGAATATATCATAATATCTGATTCGAACCCGGGACCTCTGGCATGGAAGGCAAGGCTACTTACCTCCATACAAAACAGGCCGTCAAAGGACCATTAAAGGGACGCCATTAAAGGACGACGACATCCCGCGTTAACTCGTGTACGGGTGCCGTTCGAGGGTGTGCGTCACTTGGATACTTGGGGGGAGGGAGACTTGCCGAGCTAATAGATGCAGATAAGAATAATTGTGTATACTAGACATAAAGAGACATTGTTAATTTATTTTGAAAAAAATATGTTTGTGAAGTTTCTTGCCAGTTCTTCTAACGACGGTTTTCCGAACTGGTGGTAGTGTCATGTTTTATTTGACGTCAATAAGAATAAGTAATTGCCAATTTGAATATGAATCTAAGGGCCCCAACTGTATTTTTTTATAGGCATCTAACCTAGGTAGGTTAGTCGTCACTTTGCATCAATAGAGATGGAAGACAAACTCCTTTCCAATGCATGATAAAAGTCTTACTTAGATTATAACAAGTATTTTTTTCGGTCAGGTAAAGTGAGCAGACAATTCACCAAACATATATATCTACCTAGTATAAATAAGTACGACAACCGACTGCAAGCACAATATGAACCACGTACCCTACACTACAGATACATGCTCTAATCACTTAAAACATATCAGATTTACGTGCATTTCAAAAGTTACATCAAAAACTACCGCGACGCCTATAAAACGACATCCAAAATATTATAAAATAACTCAATTAATCCTAGCGAAAATGTCCCCTCATTTAATCACAAATTTCCGAGAAAAACAATGGCTATTCGAAACCACAATCACAGTTTAGTTATTTCATAATGGAGGTGACATGATTGAAAAATATTATCGTAGCTGCGAGCCAGCTTGTCATTGCCATTATGAAATTAAATATCTCACCTGGGGCTATTTACAAACAGTAATAATATTGTCGTCGCTCCTGTATTTATTTTATCTTTATTTCTAACCTGTATATATGAAACTAGACGTTTCTCGCGCTTCCACCCGTGGGATTTGGGTTGCATTGATTTCTACTAGTGAAAGGTAAACTGATTCAGTATTACAAACACTCAACAAAACCTTGGTAATATTATAATTATATAATCATTTTTTAATATGTTTACGAATGTTAGCTATTTATTAAATTCAACCTACGACAAAAAAGATCTAATTTTATGAACCATATATATCTGTATTTAAATTTTATATCTCAGTGGTCTAGTGGTATGGAGCGCTCGACTGCGGGCAATGAGCTCGAATCCTGTCTGAAACACGAGACAGCTGTTCATCAATGTTATTATATTATTATTTGTTTTTATTTAAGGTAGCCTAGGTGGACTTATAAAGCGCTTTAAGATAGTAATAGCCGTTTCTTAAAATACTTCCTTACATTTAGGCTGTCGTTACTCTACAAATGTTTAATTTATGTTTTAAGAAAATAATCAAAAACAAAAAAATTGTAAAGTAGATAGGTACCTTCATATAATGTAAATTTAAAATACCAACTCAAAACATCGTCTTTCAAAGAAAAATCTTCCTAATGAATAAATAATGTAAGCTGTGTTTTCTTATTTCCATAGTAAAATACAAAAAGATAAACCTTCTGTTTCGCCATAAATCATAAATACAGCATTATTTATTACCGATCCAATTTAGCCCACGTACAGCCATTGTTTATTATAAACCATCTACCTATCTATAAAAATAATGTCATATAACCTTCCAAAAAAAGATACAGCCCGCGTCCATTCTTCTTTAAATAAAACAAAAGAGACTACAAAGACATGTCGATAAAACAATTGAGACTTCATCGATATAAAAATGTACATCCCTATATTTAAGCTACTCGATTTTAAAACTTATTGCAAGAGCGGTAGCGTTTATTTTCGTTTCTGACATCCAAGTGTATGCGACCTTTTCAACAGAGAAGAAATCTAAGTGGTTACATATTTATAAAATGGAATCGATTTTTAAACGAGCCAATGGTAGCGTCCTTTCTGAAGGCGGAGTGTGGGTGGCTCCTCCCCGCATCCGATGCGAGATGAATGTCAAGCAATGTCGTTTTTTTGCTCATTCACTGCTCGTCCGTTGACGCGAGCGGCTGAGGTTGTTACTCAAAGGTAAAATGCGTGTCAAGACGTTTTATGGCTAATATTTTTATTCCACGGTGATTTATGGATGTCTATTAATATCAATACTTAAGATTAAGTGAAGCATCGAGTATTTGCATATGGATGCTACTTGGAACTAAATTATACCATAATTTATGTACATTTTTATTGTTATATTTCTTGATCGTCGTTCAGTATTAGCTGCTCGGTGTTTAAATTTAAATTATTAAAATTAAATATGAGTTTTGTAACCTTTATTTGGCATATTTTATTTTTCGAATCATAACAACCAACCTATAGAATTCTTAAGTAAACACTAACTTAGTTCTATGGACTTGATGAGAAATAGTATGATTCTTAATAAATGTACAAACGGATAAAAAGAGAGCCAATACAGCGTTGTAAAATTTAACGGTTGAACTTTATCGACACGTGCACAACACTACTGACTATAAACTAGGAGCTAATTCTTCGAGGTTACGATCGCGATCACCATTTTTTACATTGCAGCGCGCAGATCTCTTTGCGATGAAATATCGTTTATTGCAGACGCTGTTTGTGTTCGAATTAATGGATTGCAGAGTCTAGTAGCCCGTTTCAAATGCATCACGGACTTTGGCCGATTTATGTTTTATGCCTGGTTTAGTTCAGATGTAATACCACAGTAAAAATGAATCAAGCAATAGTGTATCTACTAGATCTTGTATCATAAATTGGTATAGTTTAAAAGATAAACGAAATTTTAGATATAAAAGTAGAAAAATGCTCTTTTTTTTGACAGTCGAAATTGATTTCTATTGCACCTATGTAATTCATGATTTGTTAGAATAAATCGGATAGAATGAGAAATCGGGATATACATAATTTTATTACAGAAAATAAAAATTTAAAAGAATGGCTTCAGCTTAAAAAATGGTTAGATTGTTTTGGTAAGTCTTATACCTATCAAATGAAAAGGGACTAGTCACTTCTAGCTTACTGTATTTTGCATTAATTAAATAAAAATTGCATGCTGACTGAAGCAATATCTGAATGGACTCTTTATTAAAGTATTCTCGTCTAATTGTTGACCACAAAGAATTTTATTATTATTAATAATGCCCTACCCATTTGCTTAGCTAAAGTATAACTATGAGGACACCTTTAAGTTGCCTACTGTTAGAGTAGCACTGCACACTTGTACAGCTTCAAAGGTAATATGATTATACTAAATCATTATAGCCGACAGTTAAAATTTTTCACAAATTCTCAACTTTGTTTCTGCGTCAACAGATTATTAAAAGTACTTATTATAAAAAAAAGCTTATACAAAAGTTTATCAAAAAAGTTACGTTTCCATAAAACACGGGCCATCCTACGGAAATCGATGTTTGGTATCAAATTGATTGCAGTTATTGTCCGGTGCGGGACTTCCGGGGTGGCATCCTTGGGGATCTGCTACAAGACGTTGGTATGATTTTTTTACAATGTTGCGATTTGATCGTCGTAATTTAACTCGGTTTGACGTAATCTCTGGATAGATGGCTTGTTCTACGTTACCACAGGTGCGAGTACAGAAATCAAATTAGATAAAATTTAAGAATGAATACTTATTGTCTATTACAAATGATTTTCTTGAAGCTTTTTATGTTTCAGCCCGCATGGAATCTAATTTATTAAGTGGTAATATATAAGTCTTACAAACTGACATAAACCCCGCTTTTTTTAGGGATTGTATTTTCAAAAACCTGTTCCCAAATTTTGTAATGTTACATCTACGAGTATGTACGTGAATTTCAGCCTATTAAGTTAAGTAATTTAAATTATGAGTTGACGGATTAGTCAAACATGCTCCAAATATTTATTTCTCAACATTGACAATTACTTTTTCTTATTAAGGTCAAATAAAGCATGAAAAGCTATCGTTAAAGACTGCCCTTTTGCATGAACAACTGAGCTGTTCGTGGATACATTCGATATAGCTATTCCACACACAAATACTTCATTGAAGACCGTACCTTTAAAAAAATATCAGTTTCTGTAAAACTATCAATTTATAGTCAAATCCGCATTCTATACCACTGACTCAAACGCACATCATTCCAGGCACCAATCTCAAAAATCAGTGAGTAGTAGATAATTATAATAATTCAAAATTTTATGTCCAAGCTACCGAGTTCACGATATTTATTCATATTTCTCCAACACCTTGTCCCGGCCACAGGAATGCTATGGCCTCTCGCTTTTTTCTATATGGTCCCTTTTTTATATTCAAATCGAATCACCCAAATTAAGTAGCCATAAACGGAATCATCTTCGAAATTTAAATATTTCATTTGTAGTGCGCGAGCGCGTGCTGTGGTTGTGTTTTTGTGTGTGTGCTCTAGAGTTGGGCTTAAGATGATGTCGATGTTGATTTTTTTATCAGTAAGCAACGCGTTGAAATTTGGCAATATCAAAGCGAATGATATGAAAGCAAATCCTGATTTATGTAGGTACTCTAAAAATAAAACATTTACTTATTTTAATTACTTTATTGTAAATACATTTTGAAAACAAGTAAAATATTTAGTAATTTTTTATTTATTTATTTATTTGGGTTTCTAACGAAAAATACACATTACAAATTAAATAATATAGCTGCAGTGTTGAGTCGTGTGCTTTTCCAGTTACAAGAAACCACAGCGTGCAAAAACAATAAACATTTGAAGTTAAAACAAAATACGACTACTCAAAGTTAATACAACTTCAAATTAAAAAAAATTTAGGTAAAAATAAAATCTAAAAGCAAAGTTCAGCAAATATATACTTACTCACAATTTATACCTCAGATCTGTACAAATTGTCGTTACTGATCGAACTACAGATCTGCTAATAAACGTTACATTTCACAAGGACGGTTATAAAGACAACGAACTAGTGGTGTTGAAACTATTTTTAAAATCGAACAAAAAAGCGAATGCGTTATATCAAAATAAAATATTATGTCAACATTTGCAATAAATGTTGAACCACCTGTCTGAAAAATATATCTCTTAATTCTGTTAAAAAAAGGTGCTCTAATTACATCGATATATACGGTACCCAAGACTACCCAGCGCGACAATGCCGCACCGCGTTGATAAGAAAACATTTTAAATTAGTAACACAGAAAAATATTATAAAATTTTTTTTTTTTATTTATATTTTATCACACAAAACGGGTAGCCGCTTGCTACCACAGCGTACCGATATAAATTATACCATTTTTCACAACGACAAGCCTAACCGACGTAAAAAATGGCGTTCCATTCACTACCCGGTCTCAGTTTCGCCGCGTTTTTTTATACATTTCCGGGCAATGGATTCCTTTATTGAAGTTCGATTTTTAAATATTATAACTACGCGTTTTTTCAACGTTGGAAGGCTTGAAGAATTTTGTTTTTAATTAATGGATTGTTTCGTGTCATACTTTATTGATCTAAACGAACAATTTTTGTTACTAAGAAATGGAAATTTATTTACCGTTTGAGGCGATAATTTGATTATGATGTTGGTATACCTAAGTAAAGGTACTTCAATTTGTAGTCTAAAGCAAAAGACTGAATTTCCTTAAAGGTTATTTGTAAATACAAACCCAAAGAGAATGGATACGGAAAATTAAAGTAATATAAGTAAGATAGACTTTATCGGCAAGAGTTGTAAACCCTACTATCTTCGATTAAAACAACGATATGTGTCAATGGGCAGCTTGTGCCATGGCATGGTCAATTTCATGGCGTTGTAAATACCTAATCTAGTCAGTGCTTTGTTTACCTTTGTTTTATTCAATTATTACGTTTAAGTAACAACAGACATAAGTACATCAAGATATTGAAGTGAAATGCGATAAACTTGTTTTCCATGATTCCCTAGAGATAGTTGCAAAGATAATTGCATTTTGTTGGAATAACTTTTCACAATTTTTTTATTAGTCATAGCCCTGCCGCCCATCTAGCCTAAATAGACAGTAATTTATACTTTAAATAAAACCATCTGACAAAGGTACGACAATCATAAGTCCACCAAATCGTAACACAGAGTGTATAGCCCTATGATCATCCGACGAGATACCACCGAGGTACTTTCCGACCACCGTCATAGGTATAGCTAGCTGTAGTAATATGTAAGGGTGTGTACACATGACGCGGTTTTTGTATTGTGTTGTGACAAATACTTACTGGTGTCGTGAAAAAAGTGCTAGGTAGTTATGTAAGATATGAATCTTTGTTAAATAAACGATGTTAGTAATTGTAGGTGAAATGTAATAGAAGCTTCACTTAATTACTTAATTTCTTATAATTTGTGCGTTTGACCTAGGTATTCTGTTATTTTTTTTCGGTGCATTTAAATAAAGACAAGCTTCATATCTATTTTTATCATACTTACCAAACTTTGAATGAATAAAAAAATGAAAAATATGTGATGCTCTTACGTGACATCCCTGAGTAGGACAGACCAGGGACTCACAGACACTCAACTATACACGGATGAAACTTAATAACACAGAGTGATGCAACAACTGGGGTCGCGAGCAAAGTACATAAAGTTCACGTTGTGTCATGCTTTATTATTTTCGCTTAGGGTCAGGCGCATTGCAACTAAGCTAAATCAGGCAACGTGCGTCATGAGATGGTCACCTAGGCACCGTTTTTTACTTTAATCAAAATTACCAGAAAAAGTATGGCACCCAGGTAAACATTTTACGTGTCAAATACCCTCGAAAGTCACCCTGTGACATCCCGTGAACGCACCCTAGCTCGTAAACCAAGCAGTAACGCGCACCACAAAGAACCGACTAACTCAGCCGCCATAAATTCACGGCCGCGCGCTGTGGAAACTAAAAATGTCATATTTAAGGTGTATCTCACTTTTGCTGTTTTGCCGCTCCAGCGATGCTTATGGTAGGTTAGTGTGGATACGACATCAGACACGGTCTGCAGAATATAATGTATCTGTGTATGTCTATATCGATTAGTGGCTTCTTATCGGACACATCTTTATTTGGTTATTTTTCTCAAAGCCGACTTGATATAGAGTATTTCAAAAACATAAGATTATTTTAAGAATATTTAGATGCTTTTATAACATTTTGCTTGTTTAAATTAAGCTATCTACGCCAAAAAGTAGTAAAAGAGTGTGCTGGATAGACTAATTATGTCAATATTAATGTATTTTTTTGAAAACCTTCAAATCAATAGAGAAAATAGTCGATCTACTGCCATGTCCGTGAGATATTAGATTTTTGCATAAAAAATGTATTTGAAGTACCTTACAGTGAGTGCCGTATACGACGATGCGTCTCCTACTTTTTGGTTCCGTACTTTATGGTACTTGTATTGCAGGAAACGTTAACAGTTGGAGTTAGCTGTTTTAAAAGACTTGTTCAAAGTGACTCAGCGCCCAAAAACATATTGTAACTAAACAGACTTATTTTTAATGGACCAAACTTAACACTCTAACGATATATAGTTTTTGAACTATAGATATTTTTCCAGGCGGACTGCTTACACTTTGGCATTATGCAATCTAGCTGGACGGAGTCTTAAACATAAAAATAAAGTTTATCTGCTATAATCTAAATTGATTTGAAATGCACAGAATAACACTTTGTAGAGATAACAAGATAATTTCCAGGCCTTGGCTATATTAAATCGTAGGTATCTTATCTTTAGCCAGATATATTTCTGAGAAGCAAAAGAAGTATTTAATGTCATAATTATTTTTTCAAATTTGATTTTAATTGTATTTTTATTTCAAGTTCAACTTTCAAATGTAGGGCTATTCTGGTCCAGTTAAGAGCGCTGGTTTAGGCTGAGATTGTCAAATCCCCTATGGTGTCGGTGTCTCCTGGTGCAGGGGGCACCTGCAAAAGAAGAACTCACTTCCACCGAGTGTAACAGAACTACAGCTAGTTTTTGATTTTTTTACCACTTACACGTACGAACTCCCAATAATGGACTTAAGAATTGATTAAGAATTGATTCTCCCACATAACCATTTTGTGACTAAAGTTCTCTTAATTTTTTTAATACATGACATATTATAAACACCTTTTAAAAAGAGTAATATTTCTCAAACCAATATACCTATAGACAATTTTTTTTGAGTGGTAGCAGAGACTAGTAAGTAACTATAGACTGACCATCTCCATACAAAAATTCGTGACTCGGAAAAAGCTTATGTATGGATTGGTTATTGTAACGGAAGTTGAATTTAAGTTGAAGTTATGTTATTATTTATTTTATAAATTAATGCTTTTTATTATATAGTATAAAAAACTATAAAAGCTGTGTATACCTATAATAGGCGTATATATATATATATATATATAAG
Source organism: Marasmarcha lunaedactyla (assembly GCA_923062675.1). Taxonomy (NCBI): domain Eukaryota; kingdom Metazoa; phylum Arthropoda; class Insecta; order Lepidoptera; family Pterophoridae; genus Marasmarcha; species Marasmarcha lunaedactyla. The sequence continues at coordinate 17,313,331 of OV281363.1, forward strand.
ATTTAAAAAAATGTAAAGTACTTATAAGGGATTTTGTATATATGCTGTTGGTGTACCTAATAAACAAATAAATAAATAAATAAAGCTCAAAATCCAAGCTATTACTAGATGTCGCTCTCAAATAGCTTGGACCAACCTTGTCGTCTTTAATTTTTATATGAATTATTGACAAGAAACGTAATGCAAAATATTTGTATTAGTAACGACTAAAGCTGCTAGATGGCGTTGTCAAATAACCTGAAACCTTAGCAAGTAGAATTTATTCCTTTCCTGAAATTGGAAAATGTCATCATTTTATGTCATTGATTTTGATAATTTTACTCAGTAAGAATAGGTAGATAGTAATTTATTCTTACTTTATAGATGATAAAATAACAACTACAAAAGACCATAAACATACTGGTATAAGTTTATTTTGTTCAGAAACGCCTGGGCACTACCATCCTCCTTATTTTAATTGCCATAATAACCTATTTTTAAAAGCTTTTATTATCACACTTGTGATAAACGCACATGTTATACGACATATGTAGCAGCCAAAACGTAAGCTTAATCAAGGTCCATAAATTTGTAAGAGACACAGTAGGCGAGCAGAAATATTGTGAATTCAAAGAAATGCAGGGAAAGGTTCCAAAATAAACACACACCCATAGAAACAACAATAAACGACAAAGAATTCAAATTGTCAAACAAATAAAATGTTGTCATAGAAAGAATAAAAAAAGTTGATGGATAAAGAACATTTTTTAAATAATAATCCAGCAAAAAAATATATTTTTAACTACTGCAAAATAGTTATAAGTTATATGCATTATAAATAAAAATTATGCTCTTATTAAGACATAATTTTTATCGATATCAAGAAATAAAGTAAAATATTATATACCGACTAAATTAAATGCACTGAAATTTGTTTTATTATGTAAAGGCCGATAAGAACAAACTGTGTAGATGAATGCTATATTTTTGTGGGAAAAATTATATACTGGCAATACAGTAACCCAGTAACACTACAAATAATATCCGGGGTGGTGTAAAGTTTTCTGTTACTGAATTATAAGAGCGGCAACATAGCATCAAATAATGTAATGCACTAGCTGGCAACGTCTGTTGTCGCCTGATACCTACGGATAGTACTTGCAATGACATATCAAATGATTTTGTAAACAGCGCCATCTTAAGCTTTTTTACGTATTATTTTGACTAAATTTAAATAAATTGTAAATCTAATACAACTAATGCCATTTCTCTATCTTAAAAACAACTATTTTTCAAATCACAAATATTTGTTAGACATGGTTAGTCTATAGTTATTTACTAGTCTCTGGTGGTAGCCTAATTTGTTGAAAAAATAGGTCCCACTACCCGAAGAAATTTTCAAATAATACTTCAATATTCAATTTCAGAACATTTCGACATACTTAATTCTGAGATTTAAGACATAATCAAAACGCAGAGCTAAAGAACTAAGTATATCTTTTTTCATAGAACACTTTATTATAAAATGGTTACTATTACATTTCCAACCATCCAAAATAAATCATAAATTGATTTTTTTTTAATATTTATTAAAAACTTAATTTAATCCAAACAAATTTGCTCAAGTTTAAGAATAAATAACATGTGCTTTACTAAGACTGCAATCTATAAACGTGCTAAGTCTTATCTCAGCTAAATTGTTTAATAAAAATCAATTATTTTGTATACCATGTAGTGATGAAAATCCATTAAAAAAGAATGGCATCCCTTTTGACAAGATTGGTGTTACGTGTTTTCAGAATATATATACTACTCAGTACTAAATAAAGTCCCTTTTTAGTTGGCTACTTAGCTGAGATAAGTTTTAGCACGCTTTTTAGGTTTGAGTATACGTCTTCAGAACCTGTTCGTTGATAAAAAACTCTCTTGTAGTATTTATTGGCCACTTTGTTTCTGGATAGATTTTTTTCCAACATCAAATCTTTTTAAAGCTATTTACGATAACTCAATACCTATTCTGGGCGTATCTTTACTAAGATTTCTTCATTAGTACACCGAAAATCAATGACATTTTAACTGGAAATAAAAATAAAAAAAATACTAACTACAAAATCTATCGAGCAAAAACAAGCCTAACCGGAATAACTTAAGAATGATTTTCAATTAACAACAATATTAGATTATACGTCATTTCTTCAAGTGTCACCTGAATGACTTCTGATAGTGGTAATTTTGAGTTTCGAATCTGTATCTTCTTGGTATAAGGTTTTTTTATAAGTACCTATACTGTATGTTTGTGGAGTGGAATTACAGATTTTTCCAGAAAGAAGGTAGACATATACGAAGGAGTTTCGTAATTGTGGCGGCAAATCTGAACGCTTTGCGGAAGTTATGATATTTTAAATGTATGATAATTGCGCGCCGAGTTATGCGTTATTATTATTATTATTATTATTTGTGTTTTATGGCAATCAGCTGTTGTTACTACACAATAACTATTTCTGCCAATTTCAAGTATTAGTATAATAAAAGTATTACTAAAATTAAAACATTGCTTTCAAGACATGTGTCATTACCCCAATTTAAAATAAAACTACAATAATCCCGAGGTAAGTGTTAATGTTTGCTTGTAAATATGCGGCTTTGCCATGTTTGACATTGACGTCACTATCACCGTATTTTATATAATATTATAGACCAGTACATTCCTAAGTCTCGAATATCGGGTAATAATAACTACCCGGTTTGGTACAGCAGTGCCTTGATAAATTTGACTAAGGAGAAATCCAAATTACATGCACGTTGGAAACGTTTTAAAAACCCTAACGATTATAATTCGTTTTCTATTTTAAGGGCAAGGCAGAAAAAACTACAATCGGTATGTTTTAAGGCTTATACAGAGTGGACACAAAATAGGATAAAATCGTGCTCGAGACATTTTTGGTCCTACATAAAAGCAAAAAAGAATATTAAATCGAGTTATCCTGCTTACATGCAATACAAAGGTGTGACTTTAAGTAACGGTCCTGATATAAGCGCCGCATTTAATGATTTCTTTGAGAAAAATATTAGCACTCCTTTAACTTCATATAAAGATTTGCAAATGTCTAGTGGACCCAGTAACTGTAACTCTCCGGGTCAACTTACTATAGATATTGAGTAACGGAAAAACTACTATCACGATTAGATGTTCACAAAGGAGCGGGTAGTGACGGACTACCTCCTTTGTTTTTTGTCAAATGTGCGAAGTCACTTTCGACTCCCGTCACATACATTTTAAACCGCTGTTTTACATCTGGGTATTTTCCGACTGTATGGAAAATAGCACACATAACACCCATACATAAGAAAGGATCTAAGATAATAATAGATAACTGAAGGCCTATATCTAAACTGAACGTACTTAGTAAAGTGGCTGAGAGGATAGTGTATAGTCACATTTACCCGACGATTAGCTGCCTGATTCCTCGACAGCAGCATGGATTTATGAAAGGTCGCTCCAAGCAAACGAATTTTGCGATCTTTACCCAAGATGTTCTAACGGGAATGGAAGGTGGTGGACAGGTTGACGTCATCTATACAGACTTCGAAAAGGCTTTCGATCGTGTGGATCATGTCATCCTTCTCCGGAAGCTCCAACAGGTAGGTATATCCGGTAATCTCCTGAGATGGCTAGATTCATACCTAAGAAATCGAAGTCAGGTGGTTGTGGTTGGGGGTTATCGCTCTGATAATGTTTCTGTGCCCTCCGGAGTACCACAGGGATCGATACTGGGACCATTTCTTTATTCTATTTATTTATTTGACATTGGGGAATATATTATTCATTCTGACTTTATTATGTATGCAGATGACATGAAGATTAATAATAAAATTAATAACCTGACTGAACGCAATAAATTACAAGCAGATCTTAACCGACTTTATGACTATTTCTGCAATAACCGTATAAGTATGAATGTAGGTAAGTGTGCGCATGTAAGTTTCAGCCGAAAAAAAAAACCACACCTAACATCATACACTATAAATAACACCATAGTTTCTATAACTAATGATATGCGCGACCTTGGTGTTCTTTTGGACTCTAAGCTCACCTACACTGATCATATTTCATCCATGGTTACAAAGGCTTATAAAAACTTAAGCTCCATTCTAAGAGTAAGTGCCCCTTTCTCAGACATAAAATGTGTAAAAATACTGTACTACTCGTATGTCAGGAGCACACTTGAATACTGCAGCACCATCTGGAATACAAACTACACTACTTACAAAGCACACATTGAATCCATACAAAAAAAACTCATTAAACATTTAAACTATCGCACACACAAAGGTCAACACAAATCATACCCAGATGCCTGCAGAGAACACAACATATCACCACTATACAACCGTCGCCACTTACTTGACATGCTTTTTCTACATAACATACATATGTTATTCAATTGATAGCATTGAACTCACCAACTCAACTCTGAAACTTAAAACACCTTACAAAAGAACTAGACACACTAACCTATTTAACACTGAACACGCAAAAACCAAATATGCTCAGAACTCGGTTATAAACCGAATTCAACAAACCTACAACACAACGTTTGCCCCCGATACAGACTTGTTTCATGACACAAAAAAGAGCTTTAAACTAAAAGTGACTACTGCCCTCAACAATTGATTGCCTTATCATATATTACATACCTACCTATACACATACTCACCCACCCAAACACTGTACACACCCACTCTATCACAAACAAACACACATATTTATCTTCATTTCATGCAATTCTTATTGCTGTTACATTTTTGACCTGCTATTACTATAATAATAGGTCTTTACCTATGAAACTGCCGTTTTGCCGTAACATCAAATTTTTGCTCTTAATACAGTTAATAACGATTTCAATAGCACGAACGAGTAAGTGATAATAACAATCTAGTTTGTGAGCGCATTTAAAGACTTTACCTATAATTCGAGAATCAGTTGATCTATCGACAACCAGTCAACTTTTATAACTGCATGTTAAGACAGTCAAAGTGGTAGTAAAGTTTTTTTGTTAAGATTTCGTCAGGGCACCGTCTGGCACCAAGGCTGAGTCCTCCGAAGCAAGTAATTCATTATTTGTCAAATGGTAATTTCCTCTGTTAAAATCCCGTCTGGGGGGGGGGTACTGCAATGTTTCCCACCGTAATAACTACGTGTAGGTGGTTGTGTTCCGGTCAAAGGAAAGGAACAGCCAGTGCAATTACTGGAACAAAGGCAATTCAATTGAAGGCAACGCTCGGCAACGCATTATTAGTCCATATATAATAATAATTTTATTTATATTGACATTCTAATTACTATTTTAAAATTCAAACTAAATATCACGCTCCAACCATGCTACTCGGTCGTCATGAAATTTTTAATAGTTATTTCAAAATTTTAAAAATTCGGTGGAAGCTTTTAAATGGCCATCAGTTTCAATTGCCTTTATACTTAAGTGTTATTTTTTTCAGCTGTAAGCTTCCCAAAAATTTGTAAAATAAAATAAAATAAAATAAAACGAATAACCTGATTCATTTATGTTGGTTTGATTTATCTGCACCTCAGTCTAATTTGCACCTACATATTCGAAAACAATTCGTACCTCACAACGAAATCTCAAAAAACCGGTGTCTTCCATTACGCCAAAAGGTCGTTTACGTGTTTCAACTAGATAGCAAAATTAAAATGAAATAACCTCCTCAGGTTGAAGTTTAAAAAACTCCTATAAAGAAGTGCGGTAGCGTGCCTCCCGCTATTAAAGTTTTCAAATCTAATTTAGTAAACTTTCGGAGAGTTTGTTCCGCTTTGGACCACTTTGACCTGTTCAATATTTTGAAGTATTTTATTTTATTTCAATTTTAATTTATTTGCTGTACTAAACAGTTTTACAGTAGGTAAACATGGATTAACGTAATATTACTGTGATACGTTGATGGACTGTAACCTACATACATAGCATGCAAGTACAGACTGCATGTTTTACATATTTATATAAGAGTAAACAAAACATTATTAACATTGTAAATTATTAATATTATAAATGCATTTAAAGTAACATTTAAATTATATAAATATGAAATTGTTAAAATTCTTTATAATAATACATTAAAATGGAAATAAAATTGAAAAGGTTTTTATATATTTATTATAATATTCATATAATAATTGTATGTAGTTTAGATTTCCAAATCCCTACAGTAGAGGCATAAATGTCAGGTACACTGTCCGTTTTAGTAAAAAGTGTGTTATACTCTCTACACATTCATAAATAGGATTGTGAAAAGAAACATTGTTATTACAAAATGGTACTGAAAAAGAAACGAGTCTTGACGATTTAGTGGGAATTTTAAACTGTATATCTGACAAAAGTGAAGTATTCATGAAATCGTTCAAGGTGTTGTAAAGAAAGTTTAAATCGGATATTTTCCGTTGGTTTTTTTAAAGTCTTACATTTATAATAACGTAGGCGTAAGTCGTGACATGTGAGCTCCTTTTTGTTTCTATATCTCAAAGTAACCGTCCTTAGAAGACGCTTCTTAACTCGAGTAAAATGTATTCAAAGGACAGTACTATTTTAAGACTAAGGAAACCTATAATTATATGAACATTTAAATATTATTAACGTAAGCCAAACTGGAAAAGGCTAGCTGCATTAGTAATTGGATAGCAATTGATATTTAATTAATTAAAATAATACATAGAAGATAATTTGTAATAAAAATAACAAAAAGTGGAGACAATTTGAACAGAACAAAGAAGGTAGGTACTTACTTGAATAAGCATACATATTAATATTGAAAAAGTAATGTATATTTATTTAACCGCGATAATCTCGCTTCGGATTTGAGAAATCATTTAATAAACAAATAAAATCCACGTCATAAAGCTGTGCATCCCCCAACATGTGCGCAGTGCACAGGGTACAACATGTGCGCAGTGCACAGGGTATTTTTTGGAAAAAGTACATTACTCAGTTGTTGTGAGATGTTTCTTAGCAATCCGCTGAGCTCCCGAGCTTTTGTAGATACTCAGTTTAACGAGCTACGTGAATAAGACTGTTTGAGTGAAACTATTAGTTTTGTATACAAATAGAATTCAGACCAAAGTAGAACAAACCAAAATCAGTTCTCGACTCGTCAACCAGTGATAAATATTACAGCACACAAATTTACATAGTTATAAGAAATATAATGAATAATATTACAATAATATCCACAGAAATACCAATAACGCTGGTGCGATGACAAATTTTTCACATATTTTCGGCGCTTTATCAAAATAGTAACCGTAACCAGCATGCAGTGAATAATTGAGTTAGATCATTATACGAATTAATTTTTTTATTTTTTCTGAAAGGTGAAGTAGTCGGTGGACCTAATTAATTGTAGTAGACTTCAATTGAGACTGGCTTTGTTTCTTTACTTTTATTGAAACACTCCTAAGTTATTATTGTAGCAGTTAAAATGATATTTACATCATGTTATCGCAGGCACTAAGGCTTTCTGATGTTTGGGTAGAAACTATTCTGCAAGTTGAGGAAAACAACATGCCTGGGAAGTAATGACGAAGGGGGATACTTTGCCCCTTCTTGTTAGGAGCCAGACCGAGTAGCCTTTTCCAGATCGGGATCCCCCTAGAATAAATGAATCTCAAATACCTACCTACCACATTCAAAAATACTAAAACTTTCTAACCCTACGTCTCAAATATAGATACAAAACTACCGATACACTACCTGTTCTTCAAGATTACTTCGAGTTTGGTTGAAAAACGAACGTTCACACAATTCTTAACTCAAGATTACCAACTTTAAAAAGCTTTAAAATAATATAATGACATTTTCGAGATTACGCCACTCTTTCCCAAGACAATAGTGAAGGATTATCACTTTTATGAAGACAAAGAAATTAAAAAAATACTCTATAGGTAGCTCAATGGATATTTTAATCCTAGCATTATATTTGTTAAACAGTATTTAATATGAAACTCGGTATAAACGGGGATTAAGGATTATTGTTGCCAAAAGTTAAGCTTTTTAAATAGATACCTGTAGTTGCTGGTTCTAATGAGTTGGCAGGGTTGTGAGCTGAGGGTACCTATATGCATTAAAATTTATTTTTATTTTATTAAATACATCTGATATAGTTTTTTGAACTTTTCGTAGTAAGTTTTTACGCATTTGTACTCTAATTTTTATAACATTGTTGTATATATTGTTTTCAACACTCAATACTAAATTTGACGACGTTTTGTTTAGGATTAATATTTATTCAGCCGAAGTACTCACATTTTATTTGGTTTAATCTGACAATTTTATTTAATAATTCACGAAAAGAATTTATGAAAACTTTGATGTCAATATGCCTCTACATATGAAGGAGGATCTATAGCTTTTAGAAACACAATGTCATATTCTAACAAACTTAACGTGGATACGGCATAGTACCTCTAGAGATCAAATGAGACACAGCCTAGACATACCAAGAGATCCAAAATTGGATTAAATAATTAACCACATAGTGGGGCTCGAGAAACTCCGAGTTGGTCGTTATTTATTCCTCCGAGGGATGACTTTTGCTCAAATAACTTTTATTAGTAATAATTTGAGAGTGTGACATAATTTCTGTGGTAAGTTTTGTTAAGTATCATAGTTATTCACCAAACGAAAAATATCGATTGAAAAATACGTCGTAAATACAATATTATCTATAATTTTATTTTAAAGAAGAATATTGTTAAAACAACTACCGATGAAACCAAGGTTTAAAAAAAACTAGTTCATCTGTAAAAGAGTAACAGAGGGTAAATTAATACCTAAAATTCTCCTAAACATTTATACAGGATATCACCTGATAATCAAGCCTAAGAAAAATACTTCAATGTTGACTTGAGCTTGGGAAGACTGTGTGTCCCTAAAGAGAACTGAAGTCTTCAGAACTCATTAACATACCTTCCTACATAAAAAATTATCCATAATGAAAAAAAATGTCAAGTAGGTTACCAAAGATTGTCGTGTAAAAACAATTGCCTCCTCTTAGAGTTTAGTTACAAATACTGATTCGTTTTAAAACCTCGTTAATTCCGAATTATAAAATAAAATACAGTTGTGAAATATACTATGTATGTACACACTGCCTTATGTCAAAATTATCGATAGAGAAACTCGCCAGTTGCGAGGCCTCGAAATATTGTACAAACATCACAAAAACTATTAGACATATATATTATACTAGTCCCGAGCGGTTCTTCTAACATTTACACCAAAAGATCATAAATTAAAAATATTTAGATTATTGGTACTCAAAGAACTCCTAAGACTGAGAGAGAGCAGATACCATATCCATCCTAAAGATATATAGGACGAATCTAAGTGCGACCGTTGAACTCAATAAATACTAAGGAGAAACGTAATTGTATATCTTTTAAATGTTTTTCAAGACAGAATACGCAATGAGAAATTTTCAATCATATTAAGAAAAAAATTGTTCAAATTACCTCGATAGATGGCGGTAAGAAAAGCTGGTCCCAATATATAGTTCCAGATAGGTAGACTGAAAAGAAGCCGAAGTTGCTTCAATAACACAATATATGTACCTATTTAGTGCACTAATAATTCAATAAATGTCGAATGGTACTAAATAAATGTTTATGATAGACTAGGCTGTATAGCTTTCTCTGGCTTTTTTATACGATAAACGTGAACAAAAATGAAAGGACCAACTATTAGTAGCGCCACCTATCGTGTAATTTATTTATTATTTTCCCTAGATTTCAGAAAATTCCTCATTTACTAATTGAAAGAATTATTGAAACAAGAGGTAAGACTGTTACTAATTGATATCCATATTTATAAGAGAAAAGATTCAGATTTAAATTTGAAGAATTTGAGAAAACTGATCAGATTTGAATAACGGTTTCATCCAAAAGCTACACTATCCCGAAGTAACATATTTTTAGTCCAAAACCAAAATAAAAAAAAAATGTCCGCCATTTCATGATCAGTACCCATCACGTGAGATAAAAGACAAACGCTTGTCAACCCTAAACTAAGGAAGAAAAAAATTAATGTTCATACAAAATAATTTCATTTACTTGTGTTTATCTAATCCCTTAGAAAAATACCTAATATGCAGACAAACATACCAACACTATATGAATTATAAATAGTAGTTTCAAAGATTATAAATTTTCTCCCAAAAATCATAATATTTTATAAAATCAAAATAATAGATTTATCAATTAAATACAATAAGCCACGCATTGGCACGTGTTGGCGCCATTTAAACAAAAGCGCGTCAATACACAAAAACACAGACCACCTACAAGCTACAACCACAACAATGAAAACTACTAATTTCTCCACAGAAACGTCTCAATACAGATAATAAACATTAATTTATCGGTTTTTTCACATTTTTTTACCTGAAAATGGAAACGGGAGGGGCGCGAGACGCAAGGGGCTTCGACGTACGGCAGTCGACCGGAGGCCGCGTAGGCAAGCAAAGCGCGCGAACGCAACACAGACTATATACGAACTCGATGTTACGACACTGTGTAAAGTGAACTTTATTTTTCTTTTTTTTATCGACGGCCTATTCAAAAAAAAAAACTCTTTTTTTAATGTACTTTGGACGCGTAAATTACGAAATTCGGAGCTGATTGTGTATTTTTACGATAAGATAACATATTTTTTTTGTAAAGAACGTATTTGTGTCGTGTGCGTGGCGAGTGATTGATTGATATCGGCTTATTAACGTTTGATTTTTGTGAAAATTATAGTTTTACAGCGGTGTGACGAGTTTATTTCGTTGTTGGAAGTTTTGGATTTATGTTTTTATAGGTAAGTTCATTTTTTAAACGTACTAACCTACAAAAAAGCCGCACAGACATTTAAAAACGCGTAGGTCCTAATTTGTCATTAAAAAGTATTTTTTATTGTAAATTATGAGTGTTATATAATTATTTTAATTTACAATCACGAACTGACCTCTAAAAAGTTCATTGATCTAAATTTATTTAGAATTACCCTCAAATTGAAAAGAAAGCATTACAATATACACACCTACCCTCAAATAAAATAAATACATGTTGAGTAGGTATAGTGTATAATTCATACATAAAAAGCTTTATTAAAGCCTTTTTTATAACACTATATTTTATTATAAGCTTTCCGTCGAGCTTGGTTAAATAACACCTACCTAAATTAGTGAAGTAGGCCTAATTTTTAACAAACTTATTTATCTATCAATGACATTAAAAAATACCTTTTGTTTTGTGGATTTAATATCAAATAATAGGCTGTGTTGTAAATAAAATGAAATCGTATCTTATTATAGTTTAGAATGATACAATAAATTATTTTTATTTTCATCTTAAAATCGGTTGCTAATTTCACGCATATTAGAATTGGAAGGTTGCCTGCATTTATTATTTACCCATATTAATTCACCATTTAAATACAACATTTAGAAAACCGAGATTGCACTGAAGATTTTTTAATAACATTATATTAGGTAAGTACCTAATTTTCAGGAACACCTTTATATAAGTACAAAAATGAATAAACCTTTATTAAGTTACTGTGGAACCCCGTCGGAACAAGTTTATAACCAAAGATTATAAATGAAGCCTTTGCCAGTGAATCAATTCATGTTGTTTCTCATGTATTTATTTAAAGGGCACATATACATACCTACAATATAACTGTTTGCAAAAGACATGAGAATATTTAAAATGCACAAAATCATAGGAAATATAACATTTAGACAATGGTTATCTTTTGAGGTTCTCGGTGATGAGACCATGGGCTTCTGAGGTCAGGGTGCTCATGGACTCTTCAGTGAGTTTCTATACGATTGGTGAATGACACTCGTGACCTTGAGGCTGGACCTCATTTTGCGCCCCGTTTTTTGCTCCGCAATCCAACACGGTAGTTCTGCCAACCTTTTGGCCACATTGCCGTTTGCATAAAGTAACTTAGGCGTTGTATTCTATCTGTAGTTTATTTTTCGTTCCTTGTTTTTCTTTTTTCTATTCTATTTAATAATAATAATAAATACCCAGACCATCACACCAACTGTATGGCCCCAAAGTAAGCAGAGCTTGTGTTATGGATGACCATACAGCGAACTAGGGGGGAACCCAGAATAAACCTACATATATATATATATATACATACAACCATGACCCGAGAACAAACATCTGTGTTCATAACAGAAATAAATGCCCCGGCCAAGACTCGAACCTGGGACCTCTGGCGTATGAGGCAAGGCTACTTACCACTACACTCGGTCGTCAATATGAATTTAAAAAATATGATTGTTTGTAAGTAAACATAATTAATACATACATAAACTTACCTGCACAGACATATTGTTAGACGGGAACACTATAATTAAAGGAAGGAAAAACATGAGGTTGGTTCTCAAGTGTTTTAGACAATTTCAAGGGCCACGATTCACAGGGTCAAATCTAAACTAATCTCGAAATTAAAAATCAAAATCGCGGGACGAATTCCTTTGACTTTTAAATTATAGTTAGGTACTTATGTGATATAGTTACGGTATTTGTTATACTATATTAACTTAATAACGCCTTCTTTTAATTTTAAATATGTCGCTATAAAAATTAATTTGTTTTAACAAATTCAAATTCATATATTTATTCCTCAACATTGACAATTAGTTGTTCTTATTGACGTCAAATAAAACATGATTCTACCACCAGTTCGAAAAAAACCTTCGTGAAGAAGAACTGACAAGATCCCGAGTATAATTTTTCAAAATAAATTTAAAATGTCTCTTTATACAAAATTATCTCAACTTTAACACATTTAAACTTATTTATTTACTATACTATTTCCATTTCTTTATTTTCTTGATGACAGCTCCTGTGTAACCTTGTGCGAGCATTTTTTTAAAATTATGTATGCATTATTTTATAAAAATATGACGTTTTACAAGGTTCGTCGCACAAGGTTATATAATACCAGAGTCGGAGAAACTGACAGGGATGGAGCTATTGGACGGAGCTAGAGAGCATTATATCAAATTAGAACTGTCATCGAAAAAATAAAGAAATGGAAACAGTATAGTGTTGTAACAAAGAGTTGTACCACAAGTCATCATGTCAATTAACTTGCTTTTGTTAACAGCAGCGATTTATTTACGATGTGATTTTACACAAATATCAGAGTTTTTAAATTTTTCCTCTCTTTGGTAAAAACCTTTTTTTTTACCCTTTATCAACTTACATAATATATCAAAAATAATACCAACCATTCTACGACGAAGGGTTAAATTACACCCCCGGTATTTCAGAACATTTGCTTTCACAGTTAGAATATTTTCAACCCCCAAAGTATATTGTTCGATGTTGCCATTTCGAAAAATGAATTAACTATTATTGAATGAGCCTAAACCGAGGGGTGGGTCCGTAAATGCGTTTTTATTTCAACCATACTGCTAAAAATATATACGCCCATTGGTTATAGTTGTTGATAGGTTTTATTCATAGAAGATAATAATATATATTAATATAATGAAGGTAAATGTTGTTTGTGTGTTGGGCGGGAGATATCTTCTGAACTATAACACCGATTCTAGCAATTCTTGAACTAATAAAGCTTTCGTGTTTTGACGAACCACTTAGATTTTTTTTAACCTAACTAGTCATCACTTCAAATTTTATCTTATCTACCCAAGCGAAGACAAGAGCTAGTGCGCTTTTGTCATTACTTAATTGATTTTTTCTTCTTGCACTCCCTTGAAACGGAATACATAAATTGTTTTAACATATTTTCTTTTTCATTCTGTTTGTACACTGAATGTAGGTATCTCTATTACTATTTTTTTTACCTCAATTGACCAAAATATTACAGCGGTACATCAGGTTGGGTTATAGTTTAAGGAAATCATGTGATTCTTACTTTTCGTTATTTCGGCACCCCGATAATCTTAAACCATTAATGAAGTTGGGTTTTTCTACCTTTCTAATCTTATTTTTCTGTCAAGCTATATGTTCATCTATGTAAGTTTATACATATAGTAGGTAACTATTTATATTGACAAACAAGAATATGTCTTTAAATATAACTTAAAATATATACGTAGATATTTGTACCTACCGATATACATAACCTAAATTAAAAATTAAACGGAAAATAATAATGTACAGATATTTAAAATGTTGAATGTAAGTGTTATGAAATTAATATCTTTACAAAAGACACAAAATATAAAGTGGATCAATATTTAAAAAAGTCCAATTATTTTGGTCAAAAATATGATTAGTTTTGAAATAATTAGTCTTGCTGGTTTTATACTAGGCTGGCCATAACAATCAGGCCTATCCTCTATTTACAAATATTGTCTTGATCAATATTAGACCTTAAATACGTGATCTGAATGGAGTAAATTAACAATTCTTAAGTATTAGCTAGTTTCGAAATAAACTACCGATATCCCTTGCCAAGCGTCCTGCAGCACTACGGGTCTTGTCGAGCGTATCTGAGGCTCTATAATAGTAGACTATATAATAGTAGAAAATATATACTTTGTCAGGGTTATGTTATAAATGAAAACCACTTGTACTCGCACAACTTACCTTTATATACGTATTTATTTCTTTATTTATATAGAATAACTTATTATATAGTGGTAAAATAAAGACATAAAAAAAACATTTGTTTTAAAGATAAAATGATAAAAATATCGCATATATAGGTATATATCGCATGCATATTCTACAATATCGCATTAGGCATTGCCTGTAATGATAGATGTAAGTTTGATTAATAAATAAATAAATAAATAAATAAATAAAAAAGAAATAAGATATTGGGAATGTAAAGGGCCACGTATAAAATTTAAACTTCTATCTGCCTCCCACATCAAAGATTTTCGTACTCTAAATAGAATTTCAGAAAAATGTAAAAAAGAACTTTTATTACAAATTATCTAAATAAATTGATGTTACAAAAATACTAGTTTATTTTTAATCCCAGGACAAACAAACCAACTGTATGGCCCCAAAGTAAGCAGAGCTTGTGTTATGGATGACCATACAGACCATACAGGGGGGGGGGAACCCAGAATAACCGTACACATATAAATATCAAACAACCATGATCCCAGAACAAACGTCTGTGTTCATCACACAAATGAATGCCCCGGCCGGGACTCGCACTCGAATCCACTTGGCTGTTTTAAAAGCTTCTGAACCGGCGAGAAAGCGTATTGTACAAGGAAAGGTTTTAACTGGCAGAAAGTAAACCTTCAACATTCAACCTTAGCTCCTATTCCCTTGGTACTTGTTCCTCGAACAAGTATGTCTAAGCTTTTGGTAAAATAATTAGCAAAATCGGTCTAGTAGCTTAAGAAACTTTCGATTATAAACAAAATCAAATCAATTAAAATATTTATTTCGCAACACTTATTCTAATTGAAATAGTTGATGGGGCATCCTTTTAAGTATGAAATACCTCTGCCAGGACACCCAGCTCTTCCATATAATGTACATCATATTTTACATAGTTTGCGACAATTTTAGGCTTAGTTTAGTAGGTTAGTTAGGTACATGTCTTTAGACTAGAAAAAATAATGTTTCTCGTTAACTGACTAGTTGAATCTAATAAAGATTAGTTACAAAAGAAAAAAATATTCTAGGAACTTTATTACAGAATTAAACGTTACATAACTAGATTTATAAATAAAAGTTTAGTAAATAAAGTAAACAATCAAGCAAGTATGTTGGAGTTGACATGATTTCAGCGGCAAGACGCATCTCGTGAGGCACAGGTACAGATTTCTAACCTAGAGTTGGGAGAGAACCGCTATAGGGTTCAAAATCGATTGAGGAAATTTGATGCTTTGCGGTTGATGGGTTGTTGAATGTACAAAGACTGGCAAAAAAATAAGAACTTAACTAAATGACCAAGAGATAGGTACCTAAGAGCAAATTCAAATTCAAAGTTCAAGTTTAAAATTGATTTAAAATTTAAATGTATAAGAAGGTCACAAGGTCTTGTGTCTTTGCATTATTAAATAATTATGACCTGGCTAAAAATTCATAGGCTCAAGTGCAATTAAGGTCATGCTAAATACTCTATTTATACAGGACTTATACTATTTCCATTTCTTTATTTTCTCGATGACAGCTCCTGTGTAACCTTGTGCGAGCGTTTTTTTTACATTATGTATGCATTATTTTATAAAAATGTGACGTTTTACAAGGTTCGTCGTCAAAGGTTATATAATACCAGAGTCGGAGAAACTGATAGGGATGGAGCTATTGGATGGAGCTAGAGAGCATTATATCAAATTAGAACTGTCATCGAGAAAATAAAGAAATGGAAATAGTATACCTAGCCATGTAGACCTTTTTGGGAACTATCCAAAACTATAAAAAGAAACAGCGGCTGGAGATTGAATAATATCATAGCGTAATTATCCCTAGTTGTATTTTATTTTAGTTTAAAAAAAGTATAGTCTTAACAGCTGGAGTAAAATCTATGTGTCTATTATTAGTATCTTAGTAGCTACAATTATTCAAACTTTCTCAAAATAATAATCTTTCTTAAGTTTTCACGATTCATTAGGCATACTAAAAAAAACATTTTTTAACTCGTGGCATACGTTATCAATTAAGGTACCGAAAAATAAACTTAAAATGTAAAAGTGTATTTCAACGCGATAAAATCAGGTTAAACACTATTTCGTTTAATAATAAATTTGGCTCTAATATTCAATTCCTTGACCAACAACCAAGAAACAAACCACTTCACGCGCCATTTCAAAAAAAGAAAACAAAAGAAAATCAGCGTGCCGAAAAAAAGGAACCATCTTTTTAAAAACCTGGCCATTAAAAAGTACTTCAGTTGCCACAGTGCGGGCACTAGACATAGAGCCACGTCGTGTCAGTCGCGTCGGGGGTCGAGAGATTCCCCCTTGGCTGTGTAGGGGCGGGTCTTTGCCCCGCCTATGTATAAGCACCTCTATAATTTGTGAAATTTCGACTTGTATTGCTTTCTCTGTGGGTTGGTAGATTATTTGTTGGTAGTTTCGTAAATTGGGCGTTTTTTGATGAGCTTTGTTGAAACGGTGATTCTGCTTCTTAATTTTTATATTATTCTTCTGCTTATGAACATGTTATTATCTATCATATGAGATAAAGGAAGGACCTTACCTTCATGCTCATTACTTGTAATGATTTATCCAATTCATTTTTTTACCGCAACGGTAATGCCATGAAGTCTACGCACTATCCTATTTAAATGCTGGCTTTTTGCACAAAGCTACAAAAAATGATGTTCCTAAGACATTTCAACTTGTTATTAATTCAAAGATTATGTAGGTACCTAAAGGGTATTTGATAAAGCCACTAAAACGATTGATGAACAAGTAGCTAGCTACATGAATACAGCTATTTCAGTGTATGTAGCGTACAGTGTATGTAGCGTAAAGTGTATGTAGCGTACAGTGTATGTAGCGTACAGTGTATGTAGCGTACAGTGTATGTAGCATACAGTGTATGTAGCGTACAGTGTATGTAGCCTACAGTGTATGTAGCGGATGGCTTTTATAATAAGGAACAGCTACGGAGCAGCCGCCAATTTTGTAGGTAATGTCGATTTTTTTAATTTTCGCTATGTGGTTTCTATGGAAAATTTGCTTAGAATTGTGGTCTGAGGACATGTGAAGTTTTTCCGAACGGTAAAAAAAGTTTAGTAGGTACAATAAAATTATAGCCACCCATGATAACTTCCACCTTGTGGTATTTCTTTGAATATTTTTCATTCGGTACAGATATAAATAGAATCGCATTTGAAGGACTTCTAAAAATACCATCATGCCAAACGAAAACAAGTTTAGGTCACAGGATTGAGAGAAAGGGATTGTAATATTATTTTCAAATTTATTTAATTTCAAGTACCTACCTATTTACGACTAGAGACGAGAAGAGAAAAACAGGTAGGTACTTGCAATTAAATAACCCTTAGCTGATATACATAAAGATTTAATTGCTCTGAAGAATATCAGCAATTATCAATGAAGTAACACTTTCGCCTTTCCCGAACATCATTGCAAAGAAAACTTCAAAAATGTTCGATTGATGTATTGATGCTAATTAGCCTCTCAGTCACGCTCAATCGCGTTATCTTTTTAATCCCTTGTTAGTTGAAGGCAAAGACTGCAACGCAAACAGCCATTATAACTGCACATTTGTTTGTTTAGGGCAGTTTCACCCTTGAAATATGGCCAATTATACCTTTGGCAGCGTTTGTAAATATTGTGAATTAAAGATAGTAAATTTTTGATAGGATGACTTGGGATTTTTTGAGTGAAAACTAAGTGTAGGTAAGACCCTCGAACCGAAATATTTTAGAAAAATTTTTAGTTTGTGTAAAGCTTTGTTAAAGGTAGCGTGATTATTTATAACAAGTTGATTTAGTAAATCTTAATACAGAAACGTAAAAAAGTCGTCTTGAGCTGTCGTCCTAGGTTTAAGCCATGTTCCTGCGTTCTCAAAATTTGCAGGCCTAAGTGTACCTGATCGTAAGGTCACTCATATACCGAATGATTTTACATATCAAGCATGGTGGACTAAACATTGGCTAAATTAATTACGACTGTAATCTGTGTGTTAGCCTTATTATTAAATAAATAAATAAAATCACCCTTTAACGATAAAACAACGCATTTGAATTACTAGACAAACTTAAATAAAAGAAAATTCATTATTTTTTTCTATCGCAATTATCTGTTAGCTTTTCTATTAAATAGTTACTCATCTATCGCGAATTTAGCTTGTAAATATATTGTTAAAATAGACAATTTAATCGTAATACCTTCAAATAATATATAATCTGGCAATACAGAGGTTTTAAGCTTGTACCAACAGTTTTAAATCAATTTTCCATATCATTAACGAGCGTTCGTTTTTGATAAAAATGTCGAATACTTCGTTTCGAAATTTGATAAAATCTAAAGTGTCAGGATATCGATAAGCAGTGATAATTGATTACTTTATTTTTTTAATCGTTTTCCACAAGGTTTTACGTAATTTCATGTAGTTGATGTGGGCAAATTTCTAGCACTGATGCTGAAAACTTTCAATATATATATTTTTATTTGTATGTTAGTCTTCAAGGCAAAGCTGAATTTTGGGATAAGTTCTCCTATACTTAAGTGTTCAAAACTAATTAAACAAATTTATCTATAAGAAGAATCTATATTTATTAAATTAATCGTGTCCATGTGCCGCGTGCAACTTACCTACGAGTATTTTAGCTCGTTCTCAGGTCTCGTTATAGATACCATTAACTTTTCAAAACCGGTCGTGTTGGTTCTTTCGTAATAATTTTCAAAACCTTAGCTTTCCATATTGCAATTTCGTTCATTTAAACGTCTCAGTAGTTTATGGGATAGTTTATATGAAAAGGAGCAAAAATCTTCTTAACATTCTTTTTCTAATTTATTCAACGTGGCTGATAACAAACCTACGTTTCGAGTTTATTTGTCCCTGCTTTTCTAAGTACTTTGCACTTTATCATTAGCTCTGCTTTTACAAATAGAAAAATAAATATTCTCTAAGCAATCGTTATAATGGTTTTCCCGAAGGCAATCGGAAGGTACATCGAATTGATTATCTGATAAATGACTAGATGGAATGCAGTATCTTATCTATGCGCGTTTGTTTGGCGTGTTCATAATGAATTACGATTTAATTTTATTGTTATTTTTAATTTAGTCGATTGATAAACATACATACATATTGGACTCGTTTTTTATACTTGGTTTGCTAATTAAGATGACATTTCATCGCTGCGGCAAAATGAAGAAAAGAAGAAAGATATACCTCATTGAAAATTAGAAAAATTACTTGAAACTTCAAATATATTTGAATGCCTACTAAAAGTATCACTTGCCGGTACAACAATCTTTATTCATGTTAAGAAAGTTGGTTCGGTAATGTGGGAAAAGATATTTGCTTATTTTGTACAGTACAAAACCGATATTAAAATTCAAAAATATTTTAAACTATTTGTTTCTCTTACAAATAAATGCATTATTTAATAGGATTCTCTCACAGGATTAGGAACTCAACAAGTAAAACCTTATGGATCTTCTAGTTGTAGAAGATCCATGAGTAAAGACACATCTTACCTTCATATTGGATTTGACGTACGATGTGTAAATTGACAGTTAATCGAAATGCGTGGGCTTGGTTTAACGGTAATGGTTATTTAAACTCCATTGATATATAATTTACCAACCAATATAATTTGCCATTTCAAACTTTGAGATTTATTTTAAATTTTTATCGTTGTATATTTTTTATTGCTTTGGTACGTATGTATTTCCATAATTTTGTGAGAGTATTTATGCCTAAACTTCCCCGACGTTTGGTGACAAAAAAATTTAGCACAATTTTATCAACTTAATTATACTTATAATTATTTTTATACTGTTGAATTAGTTTTTGGTTAATTGTGCAATTAAATATACTAATAAACAAAATAAAATAAAATTTAGGATATATCTGGTCACCATTGTATACCTACCTATTAGGTCTTTACCTATGAAATTGCCGTTTTTCACGAAATAAATGAAGCGTAATTTTTTAATATATTTTTTATTTCTATTAATCAAAATAATCATCAAAGATGCATTATGCAATCATTGATTGCATAATGCATCTTTAACGCATTGGTAGCTTATTGATGTCTTTCTTGAAGAAATCAGCTGGACGGGAGGCAACAAATTCTTCAAAGGCATTTTGTACTGCCTCTCGGGTATTGAATTTTTTCCCGCCAAGAAGTTATCCAAATTCTGGAAAAAGTAGAAATCTGTAGGCGCAAGGTCTGGTGAGTACGGCGGATGACGGAGAACTTCCAACCCCAACTCTTGTAGCTTGGAGACCGTCTGCTGTGCAGTATGAGGTCGCGCGTTGTCGTGCAGGAGCAGTGGAGCCGAACGATTGACCAAAGCTGGTTGGAGACGTGCGAGCTTCTCCATCATTGTGTTCAGTTCTTCACAGTACACATCTGCAGTAATGCTTGTCCCGTTTGGCAAGAAGCTGTGATGAATTACACCCGCGTTAGACCACCAAACAGTGACCATCACTTTTCTAGGGGTAAGTTTTCGTTTAGGGCATTGTTTGGGTGCTGAACCAGGGTCCAACCAACTTGCTGAGCGCTTACGATTGTCAAACAGGATCCATTTCTCGTCACAAGTAACAATGTGGTTCAGAATTCCTTCATTTGTATGCCTGCTGAGCAGTGCAAGGCACGTCTCCACGCGTACTTCGCGCTGGCGGTCATTGAGTTCGTGGGGTACCCATTTGTCAAGCTTTTTTACCTTGCCAATTTGACGCAAATGGACCAATATTGTTTTGATGCTAACGTCGAAAGCTGCTGCTAATTCAGCCGTGGATTGAGTTTCATCAGCTTCCACAATTGCCTTTAATTCGTCATTGTCGACCAAAGTTTTCGGACGACCACGGGGTTCATTTTTCAGGTCAAAATTTCCAGAACGGAAGCGGGTAAACCAATAACGGGTGGTGCGTTCGTTTGTAGTGTTCGCTCCGTAAACGTCGTTGATGTTGCGTGCCGCTTGTGCCGCTTTGCTGCCACGACGGTACTCATACTCCATAATTACTCGAATTTTTAACTTATCCATGATGACGAAAAATGTTCGAATGCGTTGAAAACAAAACACTAACTATTAAAGAAATGAGGATTTTAGAAAAAGAATTCCATGTTTGTCAAATAAAATTAATTTGAAATTAGAATTATCAGTCAAAAAAAAAATATTTTCATTTGAAATGGCCAGTACGGCAAAACGGCAGTTTCATAGGTAAAGACCTATTATAATAATACGATTGGTCTTCAACGCAGTCTGCGACATGTCTGGCGTTGATAGTTGAAGTAAATTTAGGTCTTATTGCAAAGTTAATAAGATCTTTAAATCAATAAGCAAAATTGAGGGTAGTTAGTTCAATATGAGTGCACAAAAAATGTGGCATTTCGGTGCCAAACAAATGACGATTTTAGAAAAAGAATTCCATGTTTGTCAAATAAAATTAATTTGAAATTAGAATTATCAGTCAAAAAAAAATATTTTCATTTGTAATGGCCAGTACGGCAAAACGGCAGTTTCATAGGTAAAGACCTATTATTAACAAAATAAAAACCAACGGATTAGGAATTTATTAAAAAAAGTCTCCTTGAAATCACTTTGTAACTTGTTTTCAAACATGTGAGGCAGTTGGTACCCAAAAATAACCATTTTTATTGTTCGACTTTTTTTATTAGGTATTTTTATTTAACTCGAAAAAACCACTAACATTGCTAAAGATTTGTTTACCACCTACCAACCACAACATTTTAATACTTGTATTCGTAAAATAAAATCACTATAAAACAAAATATTACAATAAAAACAAAATGAAAAATCTTCTCATTTGGCGCCAGCTCGATTATAACTTTTATTTTAAAAAACAGACACACGGCAAGTACAGAAGTTATACAGCCGGATGATAATCTGAGTTTCACGTACGGCTAATTGGATTCATGTTTTACGAACACTGACGGTGCAGTATTATTGTTTGTTATGACTACTGCTGTTACTCATTGTTAGTTTTCTATTGCCCCGAAGCCAAGTCATGTTTGGACGATGAGAAGTAATATGTATGAGTTGGTGTTCTCAAAAGGTTTCTTGGTTGTTATGTAGAAGCAAATCAATTGTTATTTTTATTTTATTATTGAGAAAACGTGGTCAGTGTTTGCTCAATTAATATAAATGAACATATTTGGAAGTATAAATTAAGATTCTGGGACACTTATTAGTAAAATTATATAAACAAATAATCTCACAATAAAAATAATCACTTGAATTTAATATTTCATCTACAGAAATCATAGACCTTATTAAATTTACATTCTTCGTCTTTCTTGTAAACGCATAAACCTAGGTGTTGCAATGCCCATATTTAAATGCGATAAGTACCTACAATTTAAAAATGATTTTCAGCATTGGTTTTTTGAAAATTAACAAAAAGCTGTAATAAATAATATCCTAAAACATCTCTTAGCCAAGCCAGCATTAAAAAACAATCCGCCCCGCGCCAAACTCCGCCTATTTTAAACCGTAGACAACTTCTAAATTTTTAACGCACTTCACAGAGTAGAAACAGGCAGATGTTCAAATACATAACAATGATATGTGTTGGTTGGCAAACTGGTATTTTTCGTAACAATAATGACTGTTCCCTTTATATTGCTCCCCGGGGAGCGCTGGCTACTGAGTGACAGCTTTTGTTTGAAAATTGTTTTGTTGGCACCCATGCTGTTGGATAGTTTCCTAATTATGTATCTGCCCTAATGTTACTTTATCTACCATGTATTGTTAAAATTTGTTTAATTTTTAGAAGCAATCTACATTTATTTATCTAATATTAAAATTACGCGAAAGATATAAAAGAAAAGTGTGAACGTTACACGGGCAAGGCTCTACGGTAGAAGACCGTAGAAAATAGTGTTCGAAGATTTTTGGATTCTGCTTGACTTAAGATGACTGACCTCAAAACTAAATTATAATAATGAAATCCGAGAACTTTGTGCCAAACTTCTGAAATGTGTAATATACTTAGATATTATAAAGTTTTTCGTTTACCTAGTTACTTCCAACAGTTATATTTTAATATTTTATCTTGTCCTCTGATATTCCTACCTTTCAATCGTTGTAAATAAATATTTCACAACTTCTTCTTCACTACCTAATGATGCATCATAAACTGAATTAAAATTCGATTTCATTGCCCACACACAGATTATTATTCCACAGACTAATTTCTATTTTTCATTTTTAATTCAATACAAAACCTCTTTTGTGGATCACGTTTTCGAACGCATTTATCGTGCAAATGCAGAACTTTTTGAAGTATTGTGTGTGTTCCTAATTCAAAACTGCACGTAGGTAGACTAAAAAGACTGAATAAAAAATGTAAACCTTTGTACTTAAATAGTTAATTTTCATATGTTGTTTAATCATTGATATATTGACATGCCTTTTTAGGTACCTATTCTTGGATATACCTAAGTATTATTTTGATGTATGTAGGTGTGATAACCTGATCGTTAAAGATGAGAATATTTATGTAGGTCCAAAAATAATATAACAACATACTTATTCGAAAATCTTTACAATCTGCTTAAATTAATAAGAATTAAATCGAATATTAACTTTCAAAAAAGATTAATTTGTCTGCTAAAAACTATAAAAAATAGATACCCGAGTGGAAAATACTAATCCAAAATATTGACTTATTATAAAGGTACTTATTAGAAAATTGCATCATTATCTGTATTCCTAATCAAATTACATGAAAGCTGTTTTTTTACGATTGAAAACAGTCGATTGCTGCCTCCATCATCAAACTACCGCCATAAAACCAGTTATAAATTCGTTAAATTACGACGCAAATTTATGCAACATTACTCTAACTTTACTTACTTCTACCTACTATTTTATTTATAAGTAGCTACTGAAGATCTTTTACATTATTTACACGTCAGTTCTACATTTCTCTAAGAACAGAAATTCCATTTAGAAGGGGCCCTTGAAATTTTACGAGGCAGGTAATAAACGTATATCCGTCCCTTTTGCTCTTGTTAAGCCATGAATTTACGGTTATCCCTTGTCTCTTGCTCTCCCATGATGTTTGAGCTAGGCGGCAGATAGAAGCCACGCCTTACTCCCCCTGTTAAGTTTGTTGTCCTTTTCTTTCTTATTGAAACTTGTTTGGCGTCACGCTCTCTCTTGAGGTATCGATTTTCTTTCAGTCCATGTGTTTACTTGACTGAATTCCATGGATGGGTAGGTTACACAAGTTTCGTATTATATGACGGATACAATATCTGTGTTGTGTTTTGTTATTTTAATAAAAGTCTAAATTTTAAGTTACAATAAAAATATCTTTACTACAAATTCTTACTTGTAGCTAAATAATTAATTGTGTCACATTTCAAAAAAAAAAGTGATGGTAGATATGTTTTTACAAACGTATATACTACGTTTGTAAAATTTTTTATTATTAATTAAAATTATTATTAATTTATTTCGTGACAGTCTGTTACAAGGTGTGATTTAGCACACGTCTTTTTAAATTATTCTTACATAAGAAGTATTTAAAAAGACGTGTGCTATTTACATAACTTAAATGGGTGCTTCGACACCATCTACGTTCCCATAATAAAGTAATAATCTTTTATGAATACTTACTTTTTTGCAGTGTCGGTCCTATACTTACCCTCTAATTATCAAACAACAAAAGAAACTTATCAAACTTAACCATACAATCTATCAAACATCTCAGAAAAAAACGCCCTCACAAATACCTCTCGCTACACTTCAGCCCTCCTATAAAACTCTATCAATTTGCTACATTAATTTCCCGAACCAAACTGCACGTGCCCTTTCTAACGAAGCGTGGCGATACAATCACATCAACGTCCCTAATTTCAGTAATGAATTGAAAATATGGAATGAATTGATATGCCCACTCAAAAGGAAGCCGCGCACGTCCCGGTTGACAGCTGTCATGGCTGACTGATTATTGCTGTTAGGTTGATAGCGTAGTTTTGAGTATGTTTAGATAATATGTTTTGTTAAATTGCAGCATTAAATATGAAATACCTATACCTACGTTCTTTTTTTGAATGTACCAACCAATATATATCTAGTACCATTATTTTTAAACAGATAAGTATCCTTGAGTTATAAAACAACATTTAGATATTTACTTTAATACAACCCAAATGCGCAAATCCTTAGCGGCATAATGGCGGGAAATCAGTTCGAATCCCAACGGGAAAGTAATTTGATAGCCTCATTAATGGTACAAAATCATTGTGTAAATACGCGAGTGGCGCAAGTTAGGGACTGAAGTATGTTCATTTTTTAATTTATATATGTGGTGTGTTTTATATCAAGATATTCGGTTAAGGAAGAATCGTCGTTGTAGGTCTCTTTTCTCTACAATACCACTATATCGCGGTTTAAATAAGGATTATAGTTATAAATTCGCTGGGATTTATTACTGACTAATTTCATTTAAATTATATTTTTTCAAAGGTTTGCCACAAAGGTTATCTAACATTAAATGTTAAAATATTCCCGTCCTCTATAAAATACCAGTAGATATAACAGTCAGCCTATGTACGAGTATAAAGGTCATACAGACACAATCAAGGTGTTAAATGGTTACTTGAGACACTCCAGACACTCCTAAGTAGGTATACAGGGTGTCAAAATGAAAACGAATTTATTTTTTAGGAGAGCAAGGGTATCTTTGAAGATTGAAAAAAAAATTGGTCTAGTTTTTTTTTTTATATTTTATGAATTTATAGGTTTTTATTGTATGCTTTCATTAAGGTCCTGGTTTATTTTATTGTGACTTAAAATGCAGTACTTCTTCTTGACAACACAAAAAAATAAGATACTTACTACTGATACTTTGAATAAACATTAACTTTCCGTACCAAATCAAATTACAAATCTAAAACTGAAATATTTTCACTAAATCATCCATCAGGAGGCTAGTAAACATAAGAATAGAACTATAAACACTAACACACACACACACAAACCGATATTGTCGCCCATTTGCTTTTTTAGTCAAAATGTTGAAAATCGTGCCTGCAAAATGAGACACATCACAAATCTTGTAAGCAATATGAAAAACTGACATTCACACAATCGTTTACGCTTATTAAGTCATGTATGTTAAAAAGTGTTATTTTATTTGCATTTACTATTGTTAGAAAGAATTATTTTTCAATAAAGTACTGTAAAAGACACTTCATGAAGTAACCGGTTCAGGCTGCTGACAGCGGCCGTTTGTATCTGTATTTGATTCCATTATTTTTCAATAAACTACTGTAAAAGACACTTCCTGAAATAACCGCTTCAGGCTGCTGACAGATGCCGTTTGTATCTGTATTTGATTCCATTATTTTTCAATAAACTACTGTAAAAGACACTTCATGAAGTAACCGCTTCAGGCTGCTGACAGCGGCCGTTTGTATCTGTATTTGATTCCATTATTTTTTCAACTGTCACAGGTTTATTAATAATAATAAATCCCCAGACAAACGCACCAACTACTGTGTGGCCCCAAAGTAAGCAGAGCTTGTGTTATGGATGACCGTACAGCGAACTGGGGGGCAACCCAGAATAAACATGCATATATAAATACAAAGAACCGTGACCCGAGAATAAACATCTGTGTTCATCACACAAATGGATGCCCCGGCCAGGACTCGAACCTTCGGCGTATGAGGCAAGACTACTTACCACTACGCACCACTCGGTTGTCAAATTAAATTAAATTACAATCATACTAACTACTTTACATCAACACTTTTACACTCATACTTTTAGAAAGATTTTAATTATTTTGTGATAACTTACATCTTCGCTATGTCTCTTCATTGGACCCACGTGATCCCGGGGGATGTCTCCGGGTCGCGGTCAGAGCGTCGCTAATAACGGCCGGTTTCCAACATTGTTGTGCAGCCGGTGGGATTTGTCCATATTCCCTAAATAGTGAGTAGGGACTGTTGTTGGTGAAAGCTAGCGTATAGTTTTGACATACGTTTGTGACGTAGGTACATCAAGCTTTCGACGACGTTTTAAAACAATACTGTGAAAATACCGAAAACATAATATGTATTTTCTATTAAATATTTTTAGTATGTGGTTAGCGGTTACCTGCTTATAAGTTAAAAATCATTGTAGACATTAATGAAATATTCTGAGTCAAAATATTAATTTAATTATTATTGACAATCTATTATTTAGGACAAGGATTGTCTAACGTATGTGTGCTTTGTTCATTTTAAAATCTTGAATTAGGTGCGAATGATAGATTTAAAGCCATTCAAATCTTGTAGTTTTTGATAACTTAATTGAAATACCCGCGCTTTACTTTCTCATAACTTCTGATTACTAAATACAGGTAACTAACCTTACTCCCATATAATCTAGCTTTTTAATGCATTTTTTTGACTGTCCAGATTTTCAGAATTTATCGATTAGCTAAATACGAAGTATTTCCTCTTTATTTTAGTATAGATAGCATAGATAATCGTACTTTATCAGAATAATAAATAACTATTATCAATGTGTTACTGTGATTGACAGATTTCTAAGTCAATAACATCTTGTACATCTCGATAATGAATTTCCAAAGTTAATAATTATGTCCTTTTCTTATGACTAAATAGAAAGCAACCCCAAGTACATATAAATGTTGGAGCGTTCATTTGAAAACTTCCCCTAATAGCTTCAGTTGCGTTCATCTTACAAGTCCAGTGGGAGTTCTTGTGACCCTTCGAGAACCTATTTAGGATTATATTAATCTTTAACGAGACGTATCATTGTTGTTTTCTATTGAAATAAAATTATTTTTGGGCAGTTTTTTAAATTATAAAAAGTTTCCTAAATATTTGGACTTGTCACTTGTTATATAAAGAGCGTGTCTTATGGAGTTGTAAGTTCTTTACATCAAAGTCTGTGCTTAACGAGATTTGGGATTCGAATGCTCAACGTTAACTTGCCCAAATATTGTTTTATAAATAATAGAAAAGCGCAAGAGAAGATTCCAATTTAAGCTTAGGACGTTGGTACCTATTTCAAAATTCATCTTAATATTATTATCATACATATTAACGTATCATTTATAATTGACCTGTCCATCATTAAAAACCTTGAACGAAAGCAGTATAGAAGAAATTGTCAAAATAACATACCGTAACCGACATAAATATAGGAACTATAACAAAAATAATATTTAAAAAAAAACACATTCTTATAATCTCCGTTTACATTAGTCCGTATAAAATTTCACACCTCAATAATAAAGGTATCATATCAAACACAGAAAAAGGAATCGTCACTGTAACCATATCTTGCCGACATGCTCTTTTCACCGAAAAGAATACATTTCACCCCCAAAACTAGTATCAATAACGTCAAAAATCTATTTGCCAATGTATGAAAAGCAGTTATAAATAATATCGCTAAACAAACAACCTACATATTGTGCGGCGTTGAAGCAAAACAAACACGACGCCATTTTGCTGTTTCGCGCCCTTTCGTGTAATTATCGGTGTGTTTGCGCAGTTGGCAGCATTGGCTGTCACCGTGACAAATCAAGTTTGTTTGCGGAGGTCGATTTGTTTGATAGAATAAAAAGCGAGGGAAAGTTGACACCTTTTTGATACATGTATGATAGCGTAGTGATGCTGGAAAAGCATTGATTGAAATGCATTGATTTTAGGTTTAAGGTATAGCTTTGTGCATAGACTAAGTATTGCATTGTTATCATTTTCGGGGGTAAATATTGTTTGTAAATAGAAAACTACGCAAAGCTGGCCGCTAATCTAATCATATAGTGTGCCAAATACACTAAATACCAAAACCTACCAAAACTGAAATATTATAACCGAAATGATTCCAAATTATGTCCAGTCAGCCAACCTAAGGTTGGAACCCTCCTCCTTTAGGGTAAGGCGGAGGTCACTGCACTGGGAGTATTAAATCTGTTGCAAATGAAATGCAGTGTTAAATAGTTCATCCAGTAAAATTATTATGCTTATCTGATTTCTCCATTCCCAGAAAACGTAAATAGTCACTATAAAAAGACACGTTTATTCAAAAGACTTACAAACTGCAAATCAAACTACTTTTTTCCAGAAATATGAATTTTAGTTTAACACATATTTAACTACATAACACCATTTTTTAAATGCTTGCACTAATTGTCAACCTAATTCAATTCTTATTTTTATTGTTTATACAACTGTAGGTATATTAAGTATAATTTAGCAAGAGCAATGGTTTCAATTTTATTATTAATTTTAAATTATAACTTTCGTGTAATAATTAATAACTAAAAACAACCATGTTTATAAAAAAATATTATTTCTAGAGTACCATTTATATACCATTAATAACTTTATTGTTTCGCATAAAATTACGACTTTTTATAGCTTGGATAAATAACTTGTGTAATGCAACTGACACCCATTTAAAACGAGGTCTTAGTTCAGTTACAAAGTATAAAGACGGTTTCTTTGGCAAAGTGTATTTTTATTACCCAAGTAGTCTAAAATACTACATGAAGTTTTATTTAATATTAGAAGCCATGAATTGTAAGGAACAGCTTTTTTTTTAATAAATCTAAAGTGCTTCTAATTAGCACCCACTGAAGGTGTGCGTGGAAAACCACACCGACCAATAGAATTATGCAGTATTCCTGATCTCGCTCTTCTGATGGAAAAAAGCATGGCGGAGAGAGGCTTGGTGGATTTTTGCTGGATTCACAGCCTTAGCCTGTCATTAAAACTGTACATGGCTTATCAAATTGTCCCTTAGAAAATAAGTTATTGTCTTAAGAAGAAAATAATTTTATTTACTTCGATGACAATTCAAATCAGAATCATATAAAATATTTTATTACATCTTAGGTAAAAAAATATGACACCGAATGAAATTCTTCTTTTTCTTTTTCCTCATCGTGATTGCGTAAATACGCCTAAACTTCGGATTTTAGAGGGTGTTCCAGGCAGACCGGGAGGAAACAAATTCGGCGGGAAAAAACCTCTCGGCTCTCTTTTGTCATCGTTGTAAAGTACATGAAATAGTTAATTAGGTATAAGCTCGACTACGACATGAGAGAATCAAACACAAGACTGCTAATTTAAAAAAACCCCTCTGGACTCGGCTGAAAATCTACTATTACTATTACCATTTGTTTCATTCATTTCTGTACATGTGAAAATGAACTCAAGATCACACAACGTCAACAAATTCAGTCCATTGAAAGTCCTCGTCCCGGCAAAACCTATCAACCAAAAACACCCATCCTTTATTTTGACAAAGACACTAATTTCGGGCGTGATAATTACCCTGCGGGTGACGCCATTGTGACAAATTTTCTCGGTTGGCAACACTCTATTAACTATTTCAATGGTGGCTATGTAACTTTTTTTTAAATTTCTGAGTAACCATTTGTCGTCACCCCACAAAGGAGCACCTTTAGTGGTCCTTTCGGCATTTTTTCTGCAATGGATTAGGATGGGCTGAGTTTGGGCTAATCTATAGCTTGAAATGTGGTATCCGTCCTGCTGTGCAAAAGTAAAATTATTGAGTGTTTTTGTCGTCAATCCTTTCGATTTTGTTCGCCAAAAGTTTTGTTTTATTGTAAAGTTAAGATGGGGAATTCCAAAATTTGTTTACGTTCATTGCAACAAAGTTATTTCATTTATTGTTGAATGTGGCCGTTGTTAGTAATGACCAGTAAAATTTATTTACTTAATGCTGTTTAACTCATAGATGGAATTAAGGACCGAGATAAGCATTCTAGTACTTGGTGCAAGATATTTGATATTTTTGTCAGTTTATATTCAACATCTGAAGATTATTGGTACAACATAAGAACTATACATCATAAGAAATCATCTTTATAGTCGTACTCATGACGTAGTTATAACCATAATTATTGGCATTTTATCCTTTTAGAGTTTTGTTTCATTATCTAATGGTTTTTGACTAGATTCACAATTTTGTTTATTTTCATACCTGTCTTGTTTTAATTAGAATGTCATAACTTTAAAAGACTTGAAAAATACTTTTGTTTATTTTTATAAGCATAAAATTCATCAATCAAAATTAATAACTCCATAAATTTTATGTTATATACGCAACAAAGAAAAATCTAATTTTGTTATTGGACACGCTGCGCATCTTTCGCGTCAACCCGAAACTGTTCCATTGTTGAAACTGACAGTTTGTTAAACATGGCTACTGAACGGTTAACATTTCAAAATTGGAATCAATGGATCGAGTTGCATACAATTTGAAAATCAAGTAAAGGTTTTTGTGCTTAGAAATTGAGAAAAATGCGTGTCTCATAATATCTTTAGTACCTAATAATGAAATAATTTTTATACCTATATAATCATCGACTCAAAACCGATGTTTGGTTCATAATAATACTGAAATATCTGAACAATACTTTCTTTTCTCCAGACGACTTTTGTAGGTTAGTACCTCTAACAATATGCCCGTAAAGTGATCAATATTTCACACATATGAGCTTATACAAATCAACTTTATTAAAAAGTTATTGAAATTGCAGTCGCCTTGTTAAAGTTTATTACACGCTTATCTAAAAGATATTCCACATTATAAAGATCGATCCATAGAAAAAATCCGACGCAATTCATCCCACATCGATGGCTAATTTAATAAAAAAACTTGTACCTACCCTCAAACTGCACGATAGCGATCTCCATTATTCTCACTTTAACAGTAAATCCAATGACTCGGAAACACTTCTAAGACACGTTCAAAAATAATACTTTTAAATGCGTTCTTGTCAATTTTACCGCCAAAACCCGTCCGCAATATCTATCTATCAATAATCCCTAATTTCTTGGAAAGTATTGATTTAGTTTTGCAAAGATTTAAATGCACATTTTTTTTACGGTTCAAAAAATGTTGCGTACACTCATAAC
This sequence comes from Marasmarcha lunaedactyla, assembly GCA_923062675.1. Classification (NCBI taxonomy): domain Eukaryota; kingdom Metazoa; phylum Arthropoda; class Insecta; order Lepidoptera; family Pterophoridae; genus Marasmarcha; species Marasmarcha lunaedactyla. The sequence goes on from OV281363.1 coordinate 17,345,922, forward strand.
TTTAGACAAAGGTTTGAACTAAAAATTTAAGTTTGAAAAACTCTTCTACTCTAAAGGAAGAAAACATTTCGAAAGTAGAATAAAGTAGCACCAACAATATATTAAAATATATTCTGATACCAATGGGAAATAAAATAAATTTATGAATTTTGAATTTTGAATTGTGGTGGGTTAACTTATAACACAAGTTGTACTTACTTTGAATATTTTTATTGTTTTTATAATCCTTATTAATAATAATAAATGCAGAAGTGAGTTTGTTAGACTTTCACACCCGAAATATGCTAACTATCATCGTACAACTTATCAACCACATTTTTAGACATATAAAAGTGTTACTACCGAGAAATCCACGAACGAAGACGGAACACAATCTTGTTTTCTACAAGTTCAGCAAGTTAAATCATTTATATTTTCCTTTATAAACGAAATCATACCAATTATAAGATTCAACATTTCACGGCAATTGTAAAGTAATACACATTTTAAAGTTATCATACTTCATTCAAACGTCATCAGTTTCGAACATCATGTCAGACATCTTTCATCACAATAACCAACGTTCAGCCCCTCAATTTAGCAGCGCACCTCAGGTAACAGCATCTTAAAGAAAAAAAAAAGAAAAACGTGACAAAATGTAAGTAAACATGTACCTATGTTACCTGCACCAAAAATAGAAAAAAATTCTATACAATTTCGCTAAATAAAATTCTTCACAAACGCCTATGACGAATTCGATATTCAAAAACTCCACGTGTATTGACTTTCCTGTAGCGTTCGTATTGTTGAACGGAAAAAATACGAATGAACGCGTCCCGAAAAAAGCGCTACAAAATACAATTTGATTGCCGCTCAAAAAAGTGTTGTAATAATTGAAACCGACATGCCTAATCGAGCACAGGAAAGTTATTATACTTATTTTATAGTTACGATCAATAACTTGAAGTAATATTTCTTTATAATGTACATTATTAACGGCTTCCCTGACAGTTACAATTACACTGACATACATTAAACATTTCTTGAAATCTCCACTTAATCTGAACGGAACTTACAAAATATGGTTATAATTTTTATATCTGCAGGTATGAATTTTCCTGTGAACTTATCATTACACTAAATGCAGCTTCCGATTGGAAGCTTCCCAATGAAATGTATTATGTATACATAACTGTTTTTCGTTTTATCGAACTAATTAAATTGAAATCGAATGTTTTATGGCTGATTCTAGTTAAATATGTAGCTACAATCTTTTGTGCCATGTCTTTTATCTAGCCCCGATATAAAGTAAACAAGAAATTATGTTTTTGATCTCTATACGCTTGGTATCTCGTCCTCTAAGTATCTCATCCTATGTAAAACGACAATGAGGACGAAGTGACACAGCTAATCAAAACCTATTTACACTGCTTCAAAAGTTCTGAGACTGTGTTTAACATGCCAATTCTAGAGATCAGTTTACGCTTAAAATTCTAAACTATATATGTACTTAAAACCTTAGAATATAGCAAGATACTACTAGGTACTAACAAAACATCGTTTCTTATTAATTTTAACTATCTATCAACACTAACACCAACTTTCTCCGATTCCAGAAACAATGTCATCCGAACCCCGAACCTAGACAACAAACCTGGGACTCTACAAAACAACAATGTCAATACACATAAGAAAGAGGTTGTCGCGGTGACTACATTTGCCGCAAGTGAAACACAAGATGGCGCTGTTAACGAACTCGGCGAGTGCGACGGGCCCGACAGCGACTGGGCCTGCGGCGCCCCAAGCGCACCATTCGACCACCCCGCTCCACCACTATTTCCACTATTTGAAGCAACCGTCACCTCTAGCGCAGAACCCTTATGCTCACCACTCAAGTGCGCATCATATGGGAATGGGGCCTGGCCCACTGGGTGGTTTGGGCCCGTTCGGCTTGACGCCACATGGCTTAGAAGCTGTTGGGTTTCCGCAAGGTACGTTTTTCGGTCAGTGTAAAGTTTTTTAAAAGCTACTTTTTTATTTATATTAATGTAAGAAGTGCATGTTTATTTATTAAGTTTCACATTACGTCTGGTTCGTACTCTACATTTGCTATATAAAACGAGTCACTAATGAGTAGTTGCAAAAGATTCGTAAAATAAAATATCATTTATTCTTCTATACATGTTAACTAAAGCTCATCGGGGTAAATAACACTTTGAATTAGTAACCAATGTTCTAGTTATTTAAAACATGGATGACAAGACATTATTTAAGTGTTTTTTTTTATAATCACAGAACTCCTAGAACTTTGCTTACATTGCAAATGAATACAAAAGTCCACACTGACACCCTGAAATGAATAGTGCCTGCCCTATTTCTTGGGTCTAGATCTCAACTCCTTTCAGGAAGTGTAGACCCGATCTTTATGAAGTTTGATGTTCCACTATTCCATAATAGAAAAGTCAAATAAAATGCCAAATAAACACCGTTTTTTTAAGTAAGTTCAATTCGAAGAAGCAAACCTACATTCATACAACCATACTCTATACCAGGTGTAACATGTCATGTTTGAGCCACATGTCTTGGTCCCTCTTTGTATTCTTATGAACATATAAGATCTAAGCACATTAAGACCAATAGACGTAAAAGCCTCAACCACTAATTCAGAGAATCCGTCCGCAAACGACACGCTCACAAAACGTGTACCTATAAAATATACAACCTCATAATAATAGCACTCCCAGCCAAAACAATTCCCTTATTTTTACTTTCCCCCCGAAAAAATAGCCCAAAAATAAATAAACATCAACAGAAATCAAGATAACAGCAGAATATCCATCAACATCGTAGTCTTGCATAATTTACGAGAAGACGACATCCTTAGAAATAATCAAAACAGGACCACCACCTCCCCGTTAAGCTGCTTATCCCCCCCGCCCCCTTTCCTACCCTTAGTGTTGCCAGCTATTACTCTACCCTAAAATGTGGGAGAACGGAAGTCCTCGGTTGTTAGTTCATTTTAATTAGGACAAACTTTATGTTTTGATGTTGGTAGTTAGTTTTGTTATGTTGGTGCTCATGGGTGGAGGGTTTTGGCGTGTTATCTTGATTTTTGTTGTAGAGGTTGTGTTTTGAATATCGTAATTAAGCGTGTCTAGCTAACTCGCAAGTTTTTTACTAGCTTACATTAAAACTTTGGAATGTATGTTTCTGTCAACCTTTTAGGGGCGAAAATATTACGTAAAACGGGAATATAATTCAAGGAAGTTGTTGAAACATAGATACAAAGTCATGCAAAAAATAAATACAAATAAAATAGTTCAATACAAACAAGTATTAAAAGCTACAGAAAAATCTTGGCAAGGTCTTTAAATAAAAAAATACAATTCTTTTATTCATTGCGCCTCAATCACAGAGGTTAATATAATATATAATATGATACATCCCCACACAAACACACCAACTGAGTGTCCCCACAGTAAACAGAGCTTGTGTTATGGATGACCATACAGCGAACTGGGGGGAACTCAGAATAAACATATATATATATAAATATCAACAACCATGACCCGAGAATAAAAATAAACAAATATTCAAAAATTATTTTGTGACCAACTTACTAATCTCTCTAATAAATAAATAATATTTAGGTTATACTGGATATTTCCACTGGGATAGTTCAACTATACGTCAATAGAGTCAACCATTCAGTCACTTCTTCTCTGAAGATATTTTATATCTTTATTTTTTATGCCCAAGGTAATAACATTTTAAAAACATATTTTTTTTATAAAAACCAGGTAATAAGCAAGTTTTCTTTGTACAAGCACAATAAAAAACCAGACGACTACCTAACACCAAATCCAAAGGTTGATAATCCTAAAAAGGGTTGGCAGCGTAAAAAAGTCTTTTCTTATTTTATTTACTTACTTTTTTCCATCTGTCAAGGGTCCGAAATGGAGGGAACTTTATAGGCCGCAATTTTTTTACTCCTTTGCAGAATAATTTGCAGAAAAAATATAATGTATTGGTTTTTTTTTATATTTAACAGTCAGTTTGATTTATTTTGATATTAAACATACTAAAACATTTAAATAACTAACTGTACCTGCATATTACTGCATATACTGCATAAAGTGTGTGAATCATAGTGTGAACGTATCTTACTTCTGTTAACTTGAAAACTACGAAATTTTAAAAAAGCTACTCAATCGATCAATATAAAACCATTTAACAAAAAAAAAAATAAGTACATATTTTCTGATTGTGAATATCAGGTATTTTTGTTTAGAAACCTTAAAACGAACATATCCAAAGCAATCTTCAAAGTAAATACAATTTAATTTCAACGATAAAATGTTAAACAAAGGTTTAAGTTAAGAGATGTTCGAAGATAATCTGCTTAAGTTGTCATAATCATATATTAAAATCTTGGGAAGTAAATGTGAACTGCAACACACACACCGATACACGATAAACAAAGTTATACAGGTAGATCTGGTTTTAGAGTGTTTTTATCAATAAATAATATTATTACAATTAAATGAAATGATTTTTATTATTATTTTCAAACGCGCACGCCACCCATCGGATAGTAACTAGCATCTGTACCCAAACAGTCAGTGATTAGTATATTGACTGATGACGCGTTACCGACCGTATTCCTTAATTGGAACTGCCTTTATTCGAGTAATAGCACTGATGTTCCTTTCCTTTGACCGGAACACAACCGTCTAAACTGTGATTGTGTTCCGGCCAAAGGGAAGTAAGTGGTTATTATAGCGATCATAATACAATGGACTGTAGTACCGCCCCAGATTAGATCCTATTTAAAGTAATGAAACTTAAATTTCCAAAATATAATTCTGCTACTGAAAGTCTAATTTTATTTCAAATCTCGCTCTGCTTAAATCTAACATACAATGCTGTGATTCCAAAGTAAACAGACCAAAAGAAAATAATTTTATAAATACAAAAAACATAGCAAAGCACACATCGATACAGCTTAGGATCGTTTACAAGAGTATCTTAACATAAGTTTTTTTTAATCACTTTTCTATAAACTGGAAATCTTTACCTCAAGACTAAATTAAGCCAAGTCAGGATGTCTTTTACATCAATAAGTTCACAGCTACATGACAACTTACAACAACTAACTCGAATTAAACTTCAATAAATTAATCAATAACTCTGCAAAAACGTAATCAGTAAACAAAAATTAAACTGGCAACCTATTAGATTTGAAATACATTAAATGTTGCCATAAAAATAATCCCCGCCAAGTCGCGTTTTAATCCGGTCCTACGTCCCTTTCTTTCACACGGACGTATATGACTTGCTGTCCTTTTCTGTCGTCTGACGGCGCGTAAGCGAGGCAGCTGGGCATTTTTTGTTTTTTTCATTGTACATTTCCTTTTTATTGGCATCCCTAAATTTTTATAAAGTTGCCTTTCTGCTTTTTAATCTTTTTGGCGGTATAATTAATTGATTTTTTTTGGTTCGCCTACGAACAATTCTATTAAGTTTGATATCAGGAAGTGCTGTCGGATTAATTCTAGCGATGTATTATGCCAGGAGAAATATAAAATGTAGTACGTGACCGTGCAATGTTACAAAATAAATAAAAGGTATATCGTAGTTCTGCATCTTGCTGAACAAATATGCGTTGAAATCCTTTTCTCAGTATTTCATATAAAAAATTTCAACGACTGTAGTTTCAACGCGAAAAGATATTTGCGTTCATTTATATATTTCCTCATAAATCATCGATTTCGAAACTAACAACTTGAATTCAAGAAAAGTTTAATTGGAAAATTTGCACAGCTAATAAGAAAAAATGAGGTGAAAAACTAAATGTAACTTTACTTATTGTTAACCTTTGATACAAAAGGAGGGTTATATTAATGAATATGTCTGTGGCATCATATTTTTCATATGAACGGATCATTTCGGTGTCAAATTACTGGATCAATATCTAGGCCAGTGTGTCGATGTTTGTTACCAAAATTATTTATTGTAACGATTTTTTTATAGCTTAAAATATCACCTTTAATATTCGATATTTCTTTGAAGTATTTTTAGTTCTCCGGGTTATTATGTGGCGTTGAACAGAAAGCGTAAAGCCAGAACTTCAACAATGTCTGAGGGGTTACTCACATATTTGAGCCGTTATAAATCAATTCTACCGGGTGGCAATGCCGAATGGCCAAAATGTACAAATACCGTTTGGACTACCCGATCGGCAGAGGGCGTGTGTAGTTATTGCTTCATGCCGCCCTAGACGTCTGCCAACTCGACTGTGCAGGCCCGAAACTGTGAGTTGTGTGTGATCCTAACCGAATTAAAGACCCTTGAGGAATAAGCGCGACTACAAGGATACTTGCCGAGCTAACAGATGCAGATAAGAATAATTTGTACAGACATAAAGACATCATCATCATCATCATCAGCCCATATTCGTCCACTGCTGGACATAGGCCTCCCCAATTTCACGCCATCGAGGTCTATCCTCGGCTACTCGCATCCAGCTCCTGCCAGCCATCCCGCGCAAATCATCACTCCACCGTGTCTGAGGACGTCCTACACTACGTTTGCCGAGACGCGGTCTCCACTCAAGAACTCGTTTACCCCAACGGTTATCGGTTCTTCGGCTAATATGGCCAGCCCACTGCCACTTCAGTTTGCTAAACTGTACATTTATTTTGAAAAAACTATACCCTTGAAGTTTCTTGCCAGTTCTTCTGCACGAAGGTTTTTCGAACTGGTGGTAGAGTCATGCTTTATTTGACGTCAATAAGAACAAGTAATTGTCAATGTTGAGAAATAAATATTTGGATTTGAACTAAGGTCCACTTGGGCAAATCTGACCTAGCCGTTAGTTGAAATATTCCTCCGTCACTTTCTGTTTCTAGAGAACTGATAGAGACATTAAGCAATATTAAGCCTAATCTAATGCTAGCTAACTCAAAGCAGCTTAAGTGCCCCAGAGAATATTATATTATCCTACCTAGAGCTGGCTTCTTCCTGAGTAAAGGTTAGTTGATTAAATTCATGAATCGGAACTGGTGTCTACGAATGATTTAACCAGTCTGTGTCTACCCCGCTGCAGGTATACCAGGTAGACCAGCAGTCTGAGCGTTGGCGGCGCTGGCTTGTCGATCTGAAGGTCCCTGTTTCCATCCGCGGTGTCGGCCAGATGTACCAATAAATAAACAACTTAAGTACTTAAGTGTAGGAAAATATCATGAGGAAACCACAAACCTTTGAGATCATTTCTTTAGAAGGTAAACTCTGCTAAGCAGCTGTAGCAAGCATGGTGGAGTATAAACCTCCTGACACCACCTCGTCAGGCTGGTGTCCCTGCAGCAGGTTTGTTAAGGCCGTCGTGAAAAGGTATATAAGCCAGGTATATCAGCCATTTACTAAAGTTTCCTTTTCTATATTCAGGAAATAATTTCTGAAAGTCAACTATTCCATTTTTTGGCCAACCCCATTGTACCAGGGCGACATAAGAATCCGTGGCTTAATTTGAAATGAATCCGTTAGATTCTTTATATAAAAACTTTCGTTGTTTTTTTGTTGACTTGCAAGTGACCGATCTGATGATACGGGGCATCCGCAGCCATGGACCTTAGTAGTCGTAGGAATTTTAGTTATCAATATCGAATGTGATTGTTATATCGACTTATGACGCGTTGTTTCTAAAACTGCACTGCCTTTATCTTTGTTTTAACGGAACCCAACCACATAAAAGTGATGGGAAGGACTGTAGTACCACTTCCCTCTAATATGGTTGAGGAGGGCGATGGCTGGATCCCGCGTTAACTCGTGAACGGGTGCCGTTTGAGGGTGATCGGCATTTGGATATTTGGGGGGAAGGAGACTTGCCGATCTAGCAGACGCAAATAAGAATAATTTTGTACAGACATAAAGAGACACTGTAAATTTATTTTGAAAAAAAATTTACCCGTGAAATGTCATGCTAGCTCATCTTCACGAAGGTTTTTTTGAACTGGTGGTAGAGTCATGCTTTATTTGACGTCAATAACAACAAGTAATTGTCAATGTTGAGAAATAAATGACGATAATACGAAATAAATAAACGACAGACGAGATCTAAACAAAGAAACTCTACTAAGATTTTTAAACACTGGGACTTATACCTTAGTTCATTGATAACTAACCGGGACGTAAAACTATGAACTCTCTATCATAAAATAGAAAGTCCGCTGTACCAAGGAAACCTACAACATACTATTGATTTTTGAAGCCATAAGTTGTTAAAACCTCACGTGTCTTCGTCAACGCTGAACTGTCACTGTTTCGGTATTACTTTTTTAAATTGGTCTATTTTTACCCGACTGTGAGAAGTAGGGCTTTGCGTTTTTCGAGTATTTAAATGTATGTATATTTCTTAGGTTGTTGAGCCTAAACCTTTTGAAGGGCTTCCAAGTATTGTGAGGAGCGACATAGGGTTTATTTTTTAACATCTCCAACAGGAATCACAGAAATCAACAGAAATCAACAGAAATCACAGGAAAAATAACTTAGTTAATTGAATAATGGCAATCAGCCGCGGTGCGGTGCGGCGGGCTATTTCTGCCAGTATCGCGTATTGGTGGAACACAGAACTAAAAAACCTAAAAAGCTGGCAAAATATTAATATCGCTGGGTATTGAGATATATACGCTAAAACAAATTATAACACACTAATCTAAGAACCAATGAATAAAACTAATAACAAAGACTAATTATCTAAATGAAAAATAACTTTAGGTTTCCGGTTTTGAATTTGTCAACCTCAATAGCTTGTTAAAATTAGTAACTAGGGTTTTCGTGTGCAATAAGAAAACATCTTTGTGAATGTATGTAAATCAGAATACAACTTATCCTTGAGTTTAAGTCAATATCTACTTGAGAATTTGTGTTGTTCATGCACCTAGTAAGTTGACACAGTATTTGGGCGATTTTAAATTATTTATTTTATTATATGAACTTACAATTCAACAAATATGATATATAGGCACAATCAGGTAAAAGTACCTATACCAATATATGTAACGATTCCGAAACGACTCCGTGAATTGGCACTGATCTTTGTAATGTAGAAGAATTTATATAAATGCTATTATATATCAAATTACCTACATAAGTGCGCGAGCGCAGCCGCGGTCAAAAACTAATGATGCTTCTTTGTTTTTTCTCGACGTGTACTTTGCCAAGTATCGATTTCTATTTTCGTCTGGTTCAAAATTTACTTATCGCGTGCACAACGCGTCCAAGGCAAAACCGCGTGGTATAGGTTAGCTAGTTTACAATAAAGCTTTACCGAAACCATCAGGACACAGTAAACAATTTATTGATTCCATTTACAAAATAAAGAGTTATTCTTGGAAAGTCTACAATAATTACGTTACGCAAAAGCTTAAAAATATCATTAAATAACAGTTTTATTTCTTCGAAACCGGTGGTTATGAAAAAGTCGTTGTGCCAACATAAAAAAAATTATGAAAGAGGACAGACAATCACTCTTGTTGACTAAAAAGGAAGCTGTAATATATCCTAAAAATATATCTGCCTGTTTTTTTTATTCAAGTTTTTTTATATCTTCTTTTTATAAGAAAGGCAAGGTACTACGCCATACAGCCTGTTTGGCGAAAATATAATTTTTTCTTCTTTTATTACGATGATGATGATATTATGTATGATAATGAAGACGATGAAGATAAAATTGAATAGTAAGTGTTAGCGTGACTTTACTATCAACTCGCGGACTTCTTGGAGCAATACGAAAAACACTGCCTACGCTCCTCATTGGTTTTCTATTTAATGCAACTGTCTGTGAGTATTCACTGCACAATACACTGTCACAATTATACACAAAATACTAACTTGCGTACACAAAAATAAAAATCAATGAAGAGCACAACTTGCTCTGTCGATTTGCCGCCAACAAGTTTTTTTTTTAGTTAAGTTATAACGTAGTACTACATTAAAGTTGATATTGTCGGTTATGTGAAAGGTCACGGTTAGAAGTTAGCTGTGACTCTTTATGGCAGAATAAATCAAAATCTTCGAATGTTCAAGACGGCTAATAATGCTATATGCATTAGTCTTAGAGACTTTAAAAACCAATGCTCTAGTGACATGATCCACAGGCTTTTGAGAAGCCAAGATTCTAGTTCCCTTATAGCATTCCCTAGCGCAACAACAACTCAAATAAACATATTTTTCAAATAGGAAACAAATCATAAAACCAAAAATATTTACTAAGTTTAACCCTTAATAACCTTAAGTTAACGATCTTCGTTTATACAAGAACGGTATCCGAAGTAAAAAAAAATAAAACCGAATATATCGTTTTTTTTTCTTAAATTACGGTTCCGTTCGGTGCGGCTGCGGCGTGAAATCAGGGTCACAAGAAATGTCGTACGAACCAGTTAAATTAACTATCATATTTTATGCATTATCAATTTTATAGATTGTATGGAGTTGTTATTACTGCGGTTGAATTCTTGTAACTGTCGTTTTTTGTAATATAGTTTTTTCAAAAATTTGCTTTAGTAATCAAAATTCACTTAATAGAATAGTTCTGGAATATTCTAAAGCAAAGTGAATGGGCACCTCTTAGGTAGGGTGTAACATCCTTAGTCTTCATATTTACTTTCCACCAGGTCCAATGAAGGGCAAACATACCCAATTATCAAAAATAAAAATAGTTTTATAAACGGTGTGTGTGCTTTGTTGTTAAGCTTAGTTGTTTTCAGCCATGAAATCAGCTAAAGTTATATATAACTGTACAATTTAATTTAGCGATTAATGAAGATTATGGTCACGTCTTAGAAACAAAGTAAATTTTAATAAAGCCACCTCTAGATATTTGCTCAAAACCTGATATAACCAGCTCTCTAAAAAAATCACTATTTAAATCCGGTAATAACATCTCCAATTAGTTACTGGCAGTCATAAATAATATTTAAATTTATCATTTTTGTAGCCTGGCAAGCGGCTACCGTGGCGGCTTTCTTTGTGCGGCCGCAGCCATCTTTGTTTGTTTCTTTTTTTTTATTTCTCCCTAAAAAAAGTTAATGCAATGCCTCTGTCAACGTCAAAATTATCTGAGATGTCAGTTTTTCAAAAATGTGTTTCGCTAGTGAGTTATACTTGATAAGTGGTGGATAAGGTGAAGGAATCCCCTTGAAAAAGTAGAGTAGTTAGTGGTTTGTTTGTCATTTTGAAATGGTTTTGCCTACTGCCTTTACGTTTAGGAATTTTTGCTTTACGACGTGATTTAGCTTGGAATAAATTATAACCGTTTCAAATACGATCAATTTATGAATCTGTCTTTTGTTATTTACTTAGCTATTATGCTGAATACAATTCAATATCTGAATAGTTGATACTTTTAAGATAATCGAATATTGTTTTGTAGTATCGCTATTTATTTAAAATTGTTTTAATGTCTTTTCATAACATGTCTTGACCTTGAGAATAAATGATTTATATTCTTCCATTGAAAGTTTCCTTTTGTTGACGAATTGTTTTGAATGTGTCTCAAAAACTTCTAACATCAAATTTTAGCTCTTAATACAGATAATAACGATTTCAATAGCACGAACGAGTAAGTGAAAATTACAATCTAGTTTGTGAGCGCATTTAAAGACTTTACCTATAATTCGAGAATCAGTTGATCTATTGTCAACCAATCAACCTTTATAACTGCATGTTAAGACAGTCAAAGTGGTAGTAAAGTTTTTTTGTTAAGATTTCGTCTGGGCACCGTCTGGCACCAAGGCTGAGTCCTCCGAAGCAAGTAATTCATTATTTGTCAAGTGGTAATTTCCTCTGTTAAAATCCCGTCTGGGGGGGGGGGTACTGCAATGTTTCCCACCGTAATAACCACGTGTACGTGGTTGTGTTCCGGACAAAGGAAAGGAACAGCCAGTGCAATTACTGGAACAAAGGCAATTCAATTGAAGGCAACGCTCGGCAACGCATTATTAGTCCATATGCGTTAGTCCATATATAATATGTATTAGTAATTAATAATACTGATAAATACAACACCTACAACAAACAATATCCATAGCTGCAGATGCCACTTACCGTCACACGTGCTCGTTTACGGGCTGTGATGATAGTAAAGTAAAAATAAAGTTCAATAAAAAACATTTGTAACTATTATATTCAACAACCCCACAAAAAAAATCTAAACATCAACACATCCCTCCCACCTCAGCCATTAAACCAGGTAAACAGTATAATTTGGTATCCATCATATAAAAAAGCACTCGTCTGGAGTGCGAGCAAACATAGCCGAGTGGCCGCGAGAGCTCGCGCGTGATCGGCGAGAGTGTGGGAGTGGCAGCACGTGCCTCTGTTTAGACTTGGTTTAGTAATTTAACTTTTACACGTCGGTGTATGGAGGTGTTGTTGATGTTTCATTAGAATGGTTAGGAGAGTGAAATGCTTAATTATGTAATCGATATATAACGCCTTTTAATTCTTCTTTGTTAAATAATATCAATGGTTTTTAGATTATCGCAGTTTTTTAAACTGTAAAATGGAACTGGTTGTTTATGGCGGCTGCATCTGTACCAAAAAATGGGAAACTCACAATAAAAAAATCGTTACGCAATAACGTCTACGAAGATAGTCGTTTTGAATAGGTAAAATACGGACGACAAAAAACTGTTAACAGTTACCTGACTGAAATTTATACAAGAAGTTTCAAAAGTTACTGCTAAGGTTATTGTAATATACCCTATATCGCTGAGACGAATCTTATGGCACCTCATATTCTGAAATGAGTCAGCCTGTTTAGGATGCAGAGTGTGCCAAAGTAATATACATACTTACATACACTCGAAAACATAACCTCCATCTGACTTTCGGGTAAATAGAATAATAAGGAATTTTACAGTGTTTGCCTTTTTGAAACTTTCATACCTTTACTACCTTTTCCATTCTAGACCAAAATCCAAAAAATCAAAAGCGTACAAGAAACAATTTCAAACACCAAAACGAATTGAAATTCTGTTTATACTAAATTACCGGTACTTTAACCCGTGGAGTCGGCGGGGTATTATAAGCCCATTGCATAAATAAACAAAAGAGTGTGAAGTTTCTCACACTACCCTCTGAGTGTTTGTGCGCCCTCCGGCGGCGTCGCATTGTTTTTGTAAGTCGACAGTACCTAAACATTAGCTTGTTTCGATGATTTATTGATTGTTGAATGTGTGCTTAGAGTCAAAATTGCCAGGCTCTTTGAGGTACTAGGTACGCCTTTGAGCATTGATTGATTTTATATTTCCAGTTTTAACGCAACATATCAATGAGTAATAATGGTCCTTAAATAAAATATTATAAATAAAACCGTGCCGAGTCCAATGTTTTTTCCAATCTTTAGATCTGTTCGTTCCTTTACGTTTAAACATGATTATATAACTCAATCAAATGAATGGTTATGTATATTAAAATGAATTGGTTAGATGGATCTATTATTATTTGTATTATACACCATTTGTATTACATTTGTATTATACACCATTTGTATTAGATTTGTATTATACACCATTTGTTTTATATTGAAAACAACAACACCTTTTGCACTTTATATTTAAATTAGAAGCGAGCAACAAGAATCAAAGAAGACATTACCAAAGCACCAATACAGCTTAACGCGAAGAAACCAAGTGAGCACAATCCTTAGATTATTTCATTTATTTGCGACCCTCCCTGTAAAGAGTTCCAGAGGGTCTCAGATACCCCTGATCGGGGAGTGTGTTCAAATTGTCACATGCGTAATTTAGAGGTAAATGGTACTTAGATATTTATGATTGTAATGTTGTTAGAATTGGACTATACACAAGCATGATGGAACTACATTAGTGTAAATAACAATTTAACCCTTGTATGTTGCAATAAGAGCTTATGCTATTGTTTATAGTTCGATGGGTTTATTAGTCACCATTTTATAATTTACTAAATATGCAACGAACTAATGGGAAGGCTGACCTCGAATTAGGAAGGTTTTAGCTAGAACTAGCTTCAGAATGTCCCTTTACCGAAAATAAGGAGTCAGAACGGTAGTTAGTTATTTTAGATAGTTATTACGGTTATCAAGTATACTTTAAAATAATTTTCTAGTCAAGTTTAATCACTTGTTATATGAGTATGCTTTTACGCAACTCCTCCTGGGTGGTAACTGAAAACCAGTGGTGTACATAATGCGTGGACAAGTTCACTGAGCCTTTTTGCATCCTCTTCATACTGATAATCTAATATTCTTCATGCTAATACTCGCAGAAAACGGATAAAACGGACTAAACAATAACAAAAACTTTTCCAATTTAGTTTAATTTGGTCTAAACGCTATTCTGTTTTATGATACGGCAGGAATAAATTGATTTTGACGCTTCTAAATGAAATGTTCAGGTGATGCCAGCATTTTCCAAAAAAATCACGTAAACAAGTGTGTTCATTAGACAAAAATGAGTGATTGATCACTAAAGTCCATAAATTTTATCAAAGTTAAAAAAAATAACGGTTGACGTCGACAGTTTGGTTGCGTTCCGAACGCTGCTTATAGCGCTAAACTACTCATAACCGCTGCGATTCCTTTTAGCGCACTAAAAGTGATATTTTTGCTATTTCAATCGGAACAGTAAATATTGCAGTAAATAAAAATAAAAAATAAATTGTACCTGTTCTTCACTTAAATCAAAAGTAATATGTTCATTAAGATCTTTGACTCTGATTGTCTACTGCGCTTGTACCCACATTAAAAAGGTTTAATCTTAATTTATTTAGGAATATGGCGTGTGTTGAAAGCAGGACTATCCAAAGCGTTTTAGGAATGTGGATAATTTTTTTTAAATTTGACATCCGGTATCTCCATCGGATTCGATTTGTCCCGGGTTTCCTGCAGTCGCATAAGCTCATAATTCCTAAAAGCATGAAACAAAATGAAAACTCTGGTGGCTGCGAAAGAGCTACGCGGTGTTATTTTACGATACATGTTGCAGTGACCTTTCTTAGGAACTAATAAATGCCCAAACTATAAACTCTTCCATCTTTACAACAAATTACACGTTCGTCGCGACACTTTTTTACATAGTTTACTTTATTCCGCACCTCTCGACATGTAGATTAAAATTGGTCTGACAACGCTAATTTTAGTCAGAATTTGACGATAAATAGGTGCAACAGAATACCAAATGTGCAGCCTGTACTAAATTGAGTAACTAAAATAATAAAAGTCCTGTCAAACTAAAATTTGGTCTAGTCCTTCGTTTTCTGAATAGCAAACAAGAATAAACTTGATTTAGTTCAAGTTCAGTCTAGTTAATTTTATTTTGTGGAAACAGAATCGGCATCACTGTAACTCAAACTTTTCTTTATTTAAAAACAAACATTTGTGTATTTTTCTTTTTCTCCTTCTAATATTGTACGTACTACTCGTATTTGTTGAATTTTAATTTATTTGAAGTTGTATAACAAGTGTCTAATGTTTTGTGTGTGTTTAGTTTCTCATTTTTAATTTTAATTTATTTTTTATTTTTATTGTAATTTACTTGTTTTGTATTATTTGTTTTTTTTTTAAACGCAAAGAAAGAAATTATTTATCTATCTGTCTTGTTAGTATAAGTTAATTATAGTTTCACAAATCATTCATTACCGTGGCAGTAAAGCAAATGGCTACCCCAAGCGTCAGTTAATGAAGCTACTTCTGGGAGCCCCACAGGCCTCTGACGTAGCTACAAACTGTTTTAGTTTTTCTACGACATACAACACCATAAATGCAAAGAAAGTTATACTCTATGCCTCAAGCTTTAAAGCAATCGCGATTATAGCAAATAAAGCGAAGTTCGCGACCGACGGCTTGACGCACCTTCCAAAGCAGGGAAAACTGATTTGACATGATACTTTTTAATTGGTCTTTATTTAGTCACGCACCCATATTCTAATACATAACCTCATTTATGATTGCAACCAATGAAATAAAATGGCCCAGTAGTGTAATTGATAGTAGCCCTGCCTCACACGCCGAATGTCCCAGGTTCGAGCCTGGCCGGCCTTCATTCGTGCGATGAACACAGGTGTTTGTTCTTGGGTTTGGGCTGTTTACATTTATATACGTATTATATTCTGGGTTCCCCTTCAGCTCGCTGTACGGTCATCCATAACACAAGCTCTGCTTACTTCGGAGCCGTACAGTTGGTGTGTTTGTCTGGAAAATAAATCAATGGTGAGTCTCAAATCAATGGTCTATTACTTAACTACTACTCGTAGTTAACAGCATTCATTATTCTTCGTGCTGATGGAAATGTTGTGAACATCTTAAGCTATAACTTAAAATGAAAACTATCGAGAATCTTGTACGTAAGAAATCTAGTCAAAGTTCAAGGATTTTAATAAAAATATGTATTTAAATAATAACACGAAGCGCTAAATTAAAAAAAAAATGTTTTCGAAAATTTTTCCATAGCACCTATTTCTTTCAGTAAAACCAATTTTTAACCGGAATTTATCACGTTTAGTTATATATTGTTTATTTTAGTATTTCGCTTGTAGTACACGTGTATGTTCGTTTAATGTGAATATTTTTTTTTATTGAAAAAGGATTAGACGTTTGTCTTCTATCTCACCTGATGGAAAGTGACGATGAAGACGAAGGTGTTACACGTCCATCCACGAGATACCTATTCACTCGACGCTTGAAAGAACTAGGACTATAGTTTTCTGGAAAACCAGACGCAGGTAGTTCATTCCACACCTTGGCGACCCGCACCAAAAAGCAACTATCGAAGCGTTTGGTTCGACTTATTGGGATATCTACTATAAAGGGATGGAAAGCCTGTCTGCGTCTAGTAGTCCGATGCAAGAAGGGTGTGGGTTCAACCTGATCAAAAAGAGCATTCGCACGCAAGACTGCTAAACTGGCAACTTTCCGACGATGGTCGAGGCTTTGCAGTTTTTTGGTGGTGAGGTCAAAGTTGTTAATAGTTTTTCGGGCTCTTCAGTCAACTGCGTCCATCGCTTCTAGTTGGTGCAATCTCGGAAATTTTAATGCTAAAACATGGCTTGCGACAAAAATTGTTGCTAGCGGTATGTATCTATCTACTAAATTATGATTTAGAAAATAAGAAATAACAATTGAAAATCGTGACAAGCTAAATTTGTCTATTATGTCGTATAGATATCGACCCTTCCACAGTTTCTGTACAGATACCGCAACATCCGGTTAAAATATAACTAAACGATAAAATCCGGTTACTTTTTATTGTGAATTCTGTATGTACCTAGGATTCAATTTTAAAAAAATTTAAGGAATTTCCATCTTGATTTTTCTATTCCTGGCCTGTAACTTATAAATATATCGTTATTTCGAGTGATTAAACCAACTCTTCAATTATAGGTTCTCTACTATAGGTAAGATAAAAATATAAAAATATCATCAGCTTGGAAAACATTTACCAACACCTTTGTCATTTTGTGTTACGTACTCTCAATAGATTCTCTTAGAAACGCGTGACAACATAATGAGCGCCCCCCCTTTTTTTTTTTTTTTTTTGTTGGTTCCCCTCCACGGGAAGGGCAGGAGGACATAAAAAATGCTCTGACGCATACTCCGCGCGCGCGATCGGAGTTATGTGGGACTCGTCCCGACGCCTACCAGAACCATACCCACTAAAAAACCCCCTGTCGGCTCGTGCATTTTTGCCACTCAGCCTTCATCTGAACGACGGCCAATTGGAGAAAGAGGCCGCGCCAGCGGGGCCCTTAAGGGGTCACTCGCTGAGATTCACATAGCACTGAAGGTGCTCAAAAAAGAAAAGTAAAAATAAAAACATTAAAAATGAAAAATAAAAATAGCATTAATTCGGATTTACGTTAGAATTAGAATTTACGTTAGAATTAGGATTTGCGGCCTGAAGGGCCTCGAGAGCTAAAGTTAACTGCGAAGGTTCGCCCGTGTGCGCGTTTCTCGGCCTAGCGACTTTGAATTTCGAATCTAACACAGGAGCAGTATATGAGACTGAATCTCGAACAAGATGATTGGGATGGGATTCGGCGCGTTTGAAGAACGATTCTGAGAGTGTTTTGAAGTGCTGTTGCACTGTAGGTAGTTCAAGATCTCTGTGCAGGTCCGCGTTGCGCACATACCAAGGTGCGTCTGTGGCCCTGCGGCAGAAGAGATTTTGAACTACCTGCAGCTTATACAGGACGGAGGGATTGGCGTGGGCAAAGACTGGCGAAGCATATGACATGACGGGTCTAACGCAGACCTTGTAAAGCGTACGTTTATTTCTAAAAGACATTTTACTTTTTCTACCTATCATACTATTTAAGCGGCTTAAGTAGAAACGCGCGAGTTTCGTTACTCTATCGACGTGTGGCTTAAAAGAAAGCGTCTGATCTAAGGTGACGCCTAAGTATTTGATACTGCGCTTCCAGGGGATAGGAATACCTAACATTCGAATGTGGGGATCGTTGCGGCGATTACGACGTTTGTGGTCGAATAGAATGGCAGAACTCTTTTCTGGGTCATGACATCGATACGCCATTTTTGAAACCAAACACCGAGGGCGTTTACGGCCTTTTGGAGTCTGGTGATGTTATACGGGATCCTTTTACCTTTAGTGTAAAGGGCGGTATCGTCTGCAAAGAGGGCGAGTTCGACGCCTTTCGGCGGGATGGGCATGTCATTAGTGTACACGGTGTACAGCAGAGGGGCGAGGACTGAGCCTTGCGGGACTCCAGCCTTTATGGGACGAGGCGCGGAGAGCGTGCCTTCATGTTTGAATCGAAACGTACGGTCTTTAAGAAACGACGCGATTAATCTGACTAGGCGAACCGGTAAGCCTATTTTATAGAGTTTAAAAACGAGACCGCTGTGCCAGACTTTGTCGAAAGCCTTGGCTACGTCAAAGAGAACCGCGATTGATTTTTTACGATGCGGATAGAATCCTTCGAGAATGTACTCGACGATTCGATGGACTTGCTGAGGGCAGGAGTGCTTAGCGCGAAAGCCGAACTGGTGGGGAATAATGAGAGGGTCGCCATCCGTTGGAAACAGATGGTTCCGCATTCGAGAGAGTATGACTCTTTCGAGAAGTTTAGACATTGCCTTGAGGAGGCTGATGGGTCTGTGATTAGCCGGGACATTCAGAGGTTTACCCGGCTTGGGAATGCCTATGACTGTCGCTTCTTTCCAGGCTTTTGGAAAGTAGCTATGGTCGAAGCAGGCATTGAAGATGATAGCTAACAAGGTAAGCACCTGCTGTGGCAGGTGCTTAAGTGCGTGGTTGGAAATTCCATCCGCACCCGGAGCCTTTTTGGACTTTTGTTGTCTAATGAGAAGCAAGATTTCATCATTAGAGACTGTGACGGGGTCGTCGGTGATAGGGAGAGATTCTCTGCGGAATACTTCGTCCTCCACCGCCTGGATGTGGGAGGGATCCGCGGGTTGCGTGCTGGGCAAACATTGTGCCGCTATGCTGTCGGCGAAGCATTCGGCTTTCTCTTCGACTTCGAAGGCAATGGTGCCGTCGGGACGAGTGAGAGGAGGAACGTGAGAGGCGGTGTCTACGCGTAAAGCTCGGGCCATTCGATAATACGCTTGGTGGGACGGGGAGATATTCTCCATGAGATCGTTAAACTGAGTGTCACGGAGTTCCGCGAGGCAAGACCTAACTTTACGTTGAAGCTGATTCGCAGCTGTTCTATATGCGGGCGTGGGATATTTCTTGGCTCTCCGGAGAGCCGCGTTCTTAGCTTTAATGAGATTGCTAACGGCTAAGGGAAGCGCGGGTTTGCCTTGCTTAGCAATGATTACGTTGTCGCTGATGGCTGAGTTGATAGCATCAGTGAGAGTATCGACTACTGAATCTATTTTGATCGGGCTGTCTAATTGGTCGGGCAAAATCGCGAGCGGAGAGTTCGGTGCCTCTAAGGCTGAAACTAACGTATTTTTAAAGCCTTTCCAGTTGGTAAAGGTCTTTGGCGGTGTGACGTTAACGTTAGGCGCGCCTAGCACGAGGGAGACGGGGCGATGGTCGGAGCCTAGGTCATCGAGCGGTTCGATGGACCTGAGATCAAGATTGATTCGCTTGATAATTGCAAAGTCGAGGATGTCAGGAGAATAGGTCGGGTTGTTGGGATAGTGAGTGGGAGTGATGGGGGATATGACGTCTAAGTCAAGGGAGTTAGTGATGTCGAGGAGAGCGATACCGCTGGTGTTGGTCGATAGGCACGTCCAGTCAGTATGTTTGGAGTTAAAGTCTCCGAACATAATGACTGAATGGCCGAGGGCGAGAATGGCCTCAAAGTCGCTGCGGATTGGTCTGGTACCACTAGGAATGTAGACTGAAGCTATGATGATGGTCGGGTGACCAGTCATAGCCAATCTACACACAGTGGCCTCCATGTTGAGGAGAGGAGGAGTAGGGAGAGGACAGCAATGGAAGCCTCTTTTGTAATATATAGCGGTGCCGCCGTAACCGTCGGAGTTGGGCCTATCGTTGCGAGTAAACGCGTACTTAGGTATAGCGAATCCCCTGGAGCGGTTTGGAGTAAGCCATGTCTCCTGGAGAAGGAATAAGTCAGGTTCTTTGTTCTGAAGGAACAGTTTAATCTCGGGAAGGTTGGTATTAAGGCTACGAGCGTTAAAAGATACTAGGGATAAGCCCTTAGGTTTAATACGACTGGACGCGGGATTCGCGGGTCTAGACATTAAATTTATTTATTTACGAATTTATACAAAAATAAAAGAATTTATAACGAACTTAGGAGCGAGTGATGCTCGGCTAACGCGAATAAACGCTCTTGAGGAGAGCGGGCGGCTCGCAGTTTGCGTGCGAGTACGGAAATTTCGTTAATGTCGACGTTTTGGATGACGTCGAACACGGTCTTCATGTCCTCAGCCAACGACGACTGAGGGGAAGATGACAACGCGGGACGCGGCCCTACGGGAGCTACGGGAGCTGGGATGGGTCGGGAAGGTGCAGGCGGGACGGCCGGACGCTGCCTCCAAGACAGAGCCGGAGTAGGCGTCGGCTGAACGGGCTTTGCTTCCGGGGGACCCCGGTTGCGCAGCGGCGGGAAGTTAGCGGAGGTGAGCGGCGGCGCCGGTTTAGGCGCGACCCTCTTGACGGTGGAGCGCGGAGCGCGCGGGCAACCCCTGTAGTTTGCTGTGTGGCCGGACTGGCCGCACAGCACACAGGCAGGGGGGGAAGTGGATTCGGGAGTGCGAGTGCACTCCTTAGTGAAGTGGGGATCCAGGCACTTAACGCACCTGGGGGGAGCTGAACAGTTAGCCGCTGCGTGGCCATATAGCTGGCAGCGGTGGCACTGCCCAGGGTGACCGCGGGGGTTGGGACGCTCGACGGAGATGTTCGAGAGTCCGCAGATTGTGCGAGCCTCTTTGAATATCTCCTTCGAGTTGGGAGTATTGGACAGGATTACTAGCGCTAACGGAAAACGCCTACCGCGGTTGGAGTGCATCTTGTGCACTGCTGTGACCGGGAAACCCTGGGACTTAAGGTCCTCGAGAATATCTTCGTTGCTGAGTTCGAACGGGACGCCCCGTAGTACTGCGCGGATCTTACGCTCCTCCGGGAGGGCGTAGGTGTGATACGCGATTTGGTTTAATCCGAGTAACCTGGTAAACTCGCGGAAGTCGACGACGGTCGCTAATTGGATTTTGATTGTATCGCCAGCGTTGGCGGCTTTTAAGTAATTAATTTTGTGCACTTTGCACAAGTTGGAAACCGCGGTCCAGCGCGCTTTTTCACGCAGGAATACGGGCGGAGGGAGCTGAGGCTTCGGCGGGACGGGAGCGCAGCGCGTCGCTGGCTTCGATGTGACCGACGGAGACGCGGTTACTACGAGCGATTTTAACGGCGCGGGGGCTGGTGTTGAAGACACCGGGGAGGGCTCGGGTATTGAAGATACCGAAGCTTTCTTAGAGCGCTTCTTGGAGCGCTTGGCGACGAGTTGAAACGCGGGCTCAGGAGAGCCGGTTAAGGTGACGGCATCTGACGACGTATCAGACGCGGGTTCGGAGTCGCTCCCGGGAGCGGTACGCTTACGACGCGACGCGTGAGAGGATGCGACCGATTCGCAGTCCATCTCGGATGAGGCGGGAGACGCGGGAGAGCTTAAGACCTGAGGGGTCTCGACGTTGGAGGCCTGAGGGGCCGGGGTTGAGGCCTGATGGGCCGGGGTTGAGGCCTGAGGGGCCGGGGACGCGATAGTAGCCTGTAAGGCCTGCGTTAGTACGTCATCTGGGATGGGGCAACCGGAGGCTGCGAGCGCCTGGGCGAACGACCTAAGAACGCTTACAAGGTCCATTGGAGGGCTTGGATATGTAATATATAAATATATAAAGTATGCCTAGGTCCCCTAGCAAACCTAGCACCTATTTAAATAACAAATGCCTAGAGTACCTAAAAAACCCTAGCAAAAACCTAGCGGCAAACCTCCCTACCAGCGGTAGGGGGGCTGGGGAGAATAACTTAAAACTAACCGTAGTATGCGGAAGGCCACTACCTAGAAACCTAAAAAGGGTGCGCAGGTAAAGAGTTGACCGCGTCAGGGTCAACCTTTACCGACAGAAAGGACAAATACACACGAAAACACACAAATATGATAAAAATAAATAAGAAAATAGGAGAGAAATAAATAAAATAGAGAAGAGAAATAAATAAAAATAAAAAGGACTGGTTCAGTACAAATTCGTTGTCACCGTTAAGTATCCTTTGCACTGAAACCAGACTACTTACGCTGGGCACAACACTGCACTCAGCACAAGCACAACACTACTTAGCACAGCACTTTGAAGACTAAGGGGCTTAGTCGCAAAGAAAAAATACGCACTTCGATAGCACTCAGACGGAGTAGAAAACCTTGAAAACCGTGGGACGGAACCAGCACGCTAGACTGTGACGTCAGTAGACTGAGCGCCACGGAATAGCGGGAAAGGACCGATCGACGGAGAACGGGGCTTGCACGTCCGAACTGGGCGGCGATCGGAGCGAGAAATGAGCGCCCCCCTTCCTTTTTGGTTAATTTATCTTAGTGTGCGACCTCAACCATACAGTAGGGGGGCGCGTCTTCGTGGTCCGCACTCTCTATCCTTATATTCATCGTTGATTTCCGTCAGGTGACGACAACTACGCCTAGCTGACTAACATTCAACCCCTAAGCATAAAATTACCCTCTTATTCACGCAACTTAAGACCACAAGAATTATAAAGTCATCGCTTATCTCTCCAGAGCATGGTCACGTGGCCGCGCTGCGTCCCTTATCTGTGGACACAGCCATTCGCGGGGCATCTCCGACCAGCTTACTTTTCCGAGAAGGGTGCCGCTGCGTTCTACGCGGAAAGGAAGTTTGACATTAAGTTACGAAACAAAAGATTTAGTTCCAAGTGTTGCTACCGGAGAGAGTTGGTGGCTTTGTATTTAGTGTGGCAATTATGTAACTATGAGGCCCTTGCCGCATAAGTCAGTGTGAAGTTGAGTTTTGTCTGTTTGGATTTCACGAAGCGAAGCAAATGTTTTCTAGACTGACTTTATTAATGATTTTTAATATAAAGACTGGTTCGAATGTTCACTTGCAAACGATGGGTAAACACTGTTCGATACAATTATTTTATTACAAAGTTAAATTTTGTGATAGTGTTTCGTGTATTGAGACCTCGTCTGGGGGGGGAGGGTACTGCAGTCCTTCTTATTTCAACCGCCATAATAACCACGTGTACGTGGTCGTGTTCCAGATAAAGGGAAGGAAAGTCAGGGTGGTTACTGGAACAAAGGCAACTCCAACTGAAACGTCCGGTCGGCAACGCAACATTAATTGAGAATCAATAAGTAACAATGTATTAATCAAACACATTATTATATTATATTAAAAAAGTTGTAGGTATATATATTTATGTACATATATTATATGGGTATATTTTATTTTGTAATTTAATGGTGTAATATGCTGCGCAGGAGTGCACACGCATCTATTGGGGCACATCAGAAAACCAGCGCTGTGGTTTCGGCTGTAGCACTATGCTGAGATGTGTCCTATTTAACATGCACACGGGCAATGTTGATCGCTCTTATATTGTTTTCTTTTTTTTTTATTGTGTCAAATTTTAATTCGTTTATCTGTGAATTATTTGTCTTTTTGTCCTTGTATATAATTGTATATCTCTTTTTGATATTTGTCTGTCTTGTTTGTATTGTGTGTTAAATTTTACTTTGAATTTAAATTTCAAACACATCTAAGATTGATGTAATGATGTCTGCGGGCAAGGGTGCCCCTTACCGCCACGTGGTAGTTCGCCGGCTATGACAAAGTTAAAAAAACATCCCGAAGTGATTATCAAGAAATTATTATCACACCAAAAAAGATGATTTAATAAACGGTTTTATATAAAGTAAAATTTACGGAAAAGCTGATTTTCCAGCTGAATTACATTTTATTGAGTGAAGTCTATGGACTCGAAAATAGAATTGAATTAATAACTTCAGTACTGACCTCATCCATCATACATTCAAATACCTCATTTATCATCATACATTTACCAAGAATTTCTTTTCACACACTAAAACCATAAATGTTCATTAAATTGTGCCCTTATCAAGTGATCTTACCAAATAATGAAAAACTATTTTTTAACGGTCATTGTTCATGATTCTGTTTACAATTTGATTTAAAGGAACTCTAGTTCAATGAATTATCAAAATACGCACATGGTTCGTTTTTGACATATTTCCGCTGTGGTCAACCAAACTTTATTGAAAGACTAAATGACATCCATTCATTTAACATTTTTTTATTTAATAAAAAAACAATGTTTTCATTGTTTGATAAAGCTACAAATGAGTGCCATATAACGGCCAAAAGAAATTTAAATAAGCACTAATTGCCAGGGCTTTCCAAACTAATAATAATAATAAATACTAATTAGTATCATACAGAACAAACCATACAAAACAGCAACGACCCCTATGTCCCCAAAGCTAACAAATAACCCATAAATTTATTTATTAGATATATTTCAATTTACCGAAAATTCAGTTAGCACCCCCAGCGCACATTTACCAACATTATCATGGTAATAAAATAACTTATAGCACACACTACTTATTTTCCACCTATAAGCATAACTTCCAACTCTATATCCAACCGAATAAAACATAAAATAGCGTGTTCGGCTTTGACAGCTGTCAAACTTTGGCGCGCCCCACCCTAGGAGCAATGTTTCCAGAACAATTTATGTGTTAACATGATTAATGACTTGGCATCCCTCATTTTTAGGTTATTACGTATATTATGTGTTCGGTGAGAACAAATGGTTATGTGCATCTGCTGTTTGAATATATATATTTTTGAGTTGTATAACAAAACTTGTATGTGTGTTGCTAGTGTCAAATCAAAATCTAATCAATTTATTTACAAATTATGGTCGATACTCTAGGTCTTATAGGTACGATCTCTAGGTCCATTTAACCGTGTCAAACGATGTGCAAATCTTTGCTACGTGATATAATCAGATCTTAATCAAATCAAACAACCAAATTATAAATTGAAAAAGGTCAACACCAACTACGAAAAACATATAACAATAATTATTAAAGCTAAGAATTTAAATAAATATTCCTTTAAACTTATCTAAAAAATAATTAAATAAATT
This sequence comes from Marasmarcha lunaedactyla, assembly GCA_923062675.1. Taxonomy (NCBI): domain Eukaryota; kingdom Metazoa; phylum Arthropoda; class Insecta; order Lepidoptera; family Pterophoridae; genus Marasmarcha; species Marasmarcha lunaedactyla. The sequence continues at coordinate 17,371,598 of OV281363.1, forward strand.
TATTTTAAATTGTCTATATATGTATGCTTAATATTATTTGGTATTTTATTATATTATATTATTATGTTTGGTAGATTATAAATACGGAAATTCGCACGCAGATACGTACACGCAGATTTTATCTTACGTTGGTTTAGTACGTCCTACGGTACCTATGCATTAATCTATAAAACCTGCAAATAATCGCAGTTTTGTTTTTAGTAAAAAATATTTCTTAAAGATAAGAGTTGCATAAGTAACCTTTAAACCTAAGTAGAACTTAAAACTGATTCCATGAATGTGAACAATAGTTTTGTGTATCTAAGTATATTTACTTATATAATTTAAAAGAACAAAGACAACGAAGTTTTAATATATATACTATATGTACATATTTTTCATTGTTTAGGGCATGTATATAAACAAATATTTAGAAAATGTAGGGATGAGACAGATGTTTTATTTGATTGTTATAATTGTATATCTGTTGTAGTGAAATTGAATAAAAAGATCTGTAAACCACTAACAAGTTGATGCGAATCAAACGAAATTTATATAATATATTCAAAAAAAGAGGTTGTTTACTTCATGCACTTCATCCATTTAGCACGTGCCCCTCCAAACCTCACCCGACAGTGAAAAATAAACTTACAAATTTCTCGTTTTTCATGGTTTTTGAACCCACACCGTTTCACTCTAACATTCATATTAATGATGTGTAAAATACCTCGAGGGTCCCATCTAGAGACAGTCTCAAAAAATGTATTCTCAACCTTCTATGTCAGTAATAGCATCAGTTTCTGAACGCACCCTGTCAACGTCAATGTCACTCGGACGTTAGCGAGGGGACGTAATGGGCGCGTTCGGATTTAAAACCGGATTGTTGTTTCAACTCAGCGGTTTGCGTTTCAGGGGGTTGCTTAGCGATTTTCAATTAATTTAATTTAAATGTAGAGGCTGAGGATTACTTTTGAAAAGACACTGCTTTTTTATGTTGTTTTTGTTTTTTTATTTTTTGCTGATTGTTCTGAAAATAGAGTTACTTATTTAATTTTATCGTGAGATGAAGATGGTGTTCATTTTAAGTTGGAGCTGAGACAGATGTCAGTGGAAAGATTTAAGAAAACAACATTTAATACCTTTCGGCACGAAGCATTAATGTATAAGGATATTTATCGAAATATTGTATTTAAAAACAATTCAATTAAAACTTTAGTAATAGCTGAATAAAAATACCTGATTGTAAGCTATACCTATTGATAAGCGATTTTTGTTGAGAGTATTCAGTACAAAGTATATTTAGTCAAATGAAAACACATATTATATTGTCAAACTTTCCATTAATAATAATAATAGTACTTTCCACCGTACCTAAATGACAATAGTCCATCTACGGTGTTGAACATTCCTTAGGTCTCTGGTTTTCAAAATTACAATTTCAACTCCACCAAAGTCTCAATATTATTTGAAAATAATCACCCAATACATTAAAGAATCAAATTCCTATCACGATCTCGATACCCCAAACCTTCTTATAGATTCTTAGCTAATCGAGAAGATCTAAACCACACCTTTAAGTATTATCTATAAACTGTAACAGGAACCAAACATGACTATAGGGTAAGGAAAGGTATGTTGGTGATAAAAATGAAACATGAAGATTTTATAGGTATTTAACAACAAATAAAAAAAAGTAATTTTTTTTATTACAATATTTATTATTTTAGGTAACTATCAAGAATACTTAACATAACAAAAATCTTATAATTTTGGTACTAAACGGAAAATTAATATAAAAGTAATCTTAGGTAAGTTGGTGACACAGATTGGTAGATTGGTGATGGTAGATAGGAAATATGGTGATATTTTGGAAATCATAGATATTAACAGATACTTAGAAATATTATTCCATACAACGATCACATCTATAATACAACTGTTTCTCGGCGTCAGTATCTTCGATAGATGCGCAAATCTCATGGTATGGCGTCAAACAATATGAGCACTGGATCCATTTGGCTCCATTCTTTTTTTTGACGTCAGTTGAGTATAAAACTTCACATAATCCACACTCCCAATCATCTTCTTTTTTACTTTTTTTTGGTTTTTGAGCAGATTTACCCGAAGTTGAAGGCTGAGGCTGAAGAGTTTCTTGTATTACATTTTCATTTATTGGTGTTAAGCATTTCGCGCTAGAATCTCTTTTACTTGACCTCTCTGGACGTCCTAAAGCTTTAGGTGTTTTTAAAATGTCGTCCACTGTGAATTGAAGATCTGAAGTACAACTTCCAGATGCTGCATTTGTTGAAGCTGAAGCTAAAGAATCAGGAGCAGTGTCAGTTAAAGCTGAGGGTCGTAATGCTTCTTCTGAAATAGCGTTTCCGTCTAAAGGGCATATGCCTGTTTTTTTAAAAGCATGTTCAATGTTCTTTTTAGTAAAGGCGCTTATGAATGCTGGATTCATTATGGAATGAAAGTTGCTACGATTTGGAGCATCTCTAGGGTTATTGCTCATGTAACGATTCATGCTGTCGCGCCAGTAACTCTTAAGTGGCCCAAATAGTCCTACGTCAAGTGGCTGCAATAGATGCGTACAATGAGCTGGGAAAGTAAATAGATAAACTTGATTATCTTTCGCAACTTTAAGAACATCTGCGCCAATATGTGCAGAGTGTGAGTCCATCAGCAGGACCACAGGACGTTCAGGCGGTATGGCAGTTATAAAAAACTTAAACCATTCCAAAAATAATTCCGAATTGATCCATCCCTTAGGAGATAGTTTAATTAATGCGTTGGGAAGAACATCATTTTTAAGTGTGTCGTTCCACCTAACACCTTTAAATATTATCATAGGAGGAATCCATGTTCCATTTGCACAAATGCATGCTAACATTGTTTGAGTTTGACCTCGTTCAGCGTAGGATCTTTTATAAACATACTTTTTACCAATGCCGGTAACAACTTTAGATGGTTTCACCACATATGATAATCCAGTCTCATCGCAATTCCAAATTAAATTGGGTTTGTTTTTTATATTTAGTTTCGTGAGAAGATCTTCTAGTTTCGAAAAGAAATCTTTGATCATCAATTCATTAGCCATAGAAGCTCTGTAGGCCGAAAGATTTTCTGGTACCCGAAGGCACAAATTGTACCTACTCTTAAAGCTATTCCACCACCATTTGCTTGCAACGCGATTAGCTGATGGCAAGAAATTCTCACGACCAGCCAATTCAGCAAGATCAAAAGCATATTTTCTAATCTGGTAAACGGTTAGTCCAAACCCCAATTCCTGCATTTCTATAATATAATTATAAAGCCTTAACTCCAAATCAGAAGACAGTGCATACGGCCTCCCCATTTTTCTTACAGAATCCTCTTCATTCTCCAGGTAACGCTTCAGAGTGCTCCATGGAACGTCTGCTGCCTTAGCAGCTTTATATATAGTCTTACCTTCATTTATTACTAAACTAACAGCTTTTTGAAGTTGCTGCTGATTGTATTTTCTGTATTTACTTTTTGTTTCCATTGCCAATCTACGGGTAAAAACAAGAAAAATAATGTGCAGGTAATTTGGTGATAAAAAAAAACTTAATTAATTTCAAAATAAAACGCACTGACGATTTCCTCAAAGCAATATCTTTCAAATACTATATGAGGCTTCTTTAGTTTATTTTGAATAAAAGATCAAATCAGGCCTGAAGTTAACCTCTAAAAAAGGCAACGGAAAATGTTGGCAAAACCCTAAGAAACAACGGTTGAAAATTAAGGAATAAAAACTTACCTTGATTAAACCACGACTTCACTACAACTTTATTTTAAATATCGTAAGTTTATTCAATGGTTTGTAAAGTTTTTATACAAAAACTGCAATTATTATAATAAAATTTTATCAAAATACTTAAACGCAACCCGCAAACAATAAACAATGGCGCCACTGATGCGCAATTATCGAAAAAGTTTGTTTACGAAACGCAGCAACGACCCAGTGGACCGCATGATATGTATCTATCCTCTTCACACTTGTAACAACTCGCTAGCATTGTCTCAGGAACGTGCTTGCATAGGCAATTCTATGGTAGTCTGTTTAAAAAATATCACCAAATTTCCTACATCACCAATATACCTCTCCTTACCATACCATTAGACGACAAACAAGCGGTAGCTCTATCAAACATCGGAAAGATAACATCTGAACGCAACTTCAGAAAAAAAATTAAAAAAAAACCGTCGTGTCGTGAGGATTAGCGTTCAAACCCCCATTGTCAACGACAACAATAACATATGCCCGTCTCTTTTTAACATTAACAAAGTTAACACAGAAGAAAGAGATGGAAGATCGTCTATTTGTTTTCACTTTTTCAATAGATAGGCAATGTGACAGTTTTCAGATGAAATGTTTGTTTGGAGTATAGTCTGTGAAAAGGGAGCATTGGTTTTTTTTATCTAATAAAAATACCAAACATTTTGCTGATTTTATTTTGAAATCTGAATCCGAGCTACATTTTATGCGTAAAAAGAATTGATATATGATAACTGATATGAGTTAAAACTGACTTTATTATAAAACCGATATGTTAATATAGAACGTGTGATAAATATAGATGCAACAATAAATATATACCTTGTTTGCAATACCATCTGCGAATAATAATATATCTTACAATAGTCCGCTCTACAGAATGTGTCGACTTTACAATGCCCTAAAAAGTGATGTTGACTTGTTTAATGATGCTTTATTTTCCTTTAAAAGTAAAATCTCGATAACGTTAGCTGATTAGTTATATATATATATATTTTTTTTTTTTTTTTTTGTTATACGTGCTGAAGTTTTCTTTTTACATAGCTTAATTTTATTGTTTCTTTTTTAAGAGTCTTTTTTAGTTTTTAAATGTAGTGCATAATTTTTATTGAATTGTAGACTAAACCTAAATAGTTATAAGATAATGAATGTATGTATATATTTTAAGGTTTACAATTTGTTATTGTGCCATTAAATAAATAAATAAATAAATAAATAAATATACAAGCGTTATAAATTGCACCTGGACGCTTTGATTATTCTTATTCATTAATACCTCTATAAAATGTTTTAATTACCTATGTTACCTAATGTGAAATGAAATGTTATTACCTCTGTTATTTACAAATTTTTAGGATTCAAAATATTAATATACAAGAATACGCTGAAAGTGCAACAAACTTACCTATTCCATAGCAAAAACTGGAACTAAGCGTTTGTCGCGTGACTAAATCTCAAACTTCAATCACGCGTAGAACGCAGAGCCACCTGAACAGTTAATATAGTTGGACTGTAACAACTTCAATCTCACATTCATAGACCAACAAACGTAGCGATTTCCATTTGGTTTAAGAGCTTCCTAAATCAAATTTAGAATCAATTCAAAACGACGTTCCGTCATCACTACATTCAAACATGGAACAGTAATTCAAAATTCAAAAAGACCATTCTTTCGCTGACTTTTGACCAGAGCGTACGTCTTCACTCATTTAAAGTGATTTATCATTGCTTTTTAACGTCTTTATTAGTTGAAACACATGTTTTGTGAGTGATGGGGACTTAGCGGAGATTAGTAATTATTCTCGAGATTACAACAGTTAATTCGTGTGGAATGTAGAGTATTACTATTTAGTATGATGAAAAATTGTGCTTTTTTGTTGTAGTACCCATATGTATGTTTAAATAGTTTGTTTGGATTCCTATTGGAGTCTGTTTGCCTGGTCAAGTATGTGGGAAGATATAGATTAACGTGTTTTATATTTAGTAGCAGCACTCTTTTGGAGCCTATACAATGGAACCATTTCTTCTTTGTTTGCCAAAATATAATTATAAATGGAAAAGTAATCTTTCTTTCGTAGAAAAATTGTTGTCTTTTACAAAATTTTACCATCAAAACTAGATAAAACTAAAAAAATACGGAAAATTTCTACCGCGTAGAAGAGAGTCGCAAACTGTGCCTGGTTCGCGGCATTTTTGGGCAAGTGACATGGCGCCATGTTGGCCTCTTAATGTCATCTGCCACAAGCTCTTGTCAGGCTGTGGTAGAAATAAATTATTTGAAGTAAAAACTGAAGTTTTCTAACTGGATTTTATCGCGTTTAATTTAATTTTACATTTACAAACTCGACATTTTGGCGCCTTTCAAGACACGCAAGATTTAAAAAAAGTCACACCTTCAGAATAGCCACCTGGGAGTCATTTTAATTTAACTGGGTTATACATTTAGACAGTGTCTAAGGATAAACAAATGTTTAACTTTTTTCCGAGTAAGCGTATTGTCAGAACACTCAGTTCGAAGGATTACGTACTGACTAATAAAAGTACCTTAAGATCTGAGTAATTATTCCGTGACCTACAACTAAATACTCAGTTTTTATATAACTATATTCATTTCTATTTAACTCACATAGGACATCAAAATTTTCAAACATTTACTATTATTGAAAACTTATTCGACGTATGACTCCAACAGGACACCAAATTATTATTTCAAAAACTCGCTTAACAAACCAGTCTTCTAAAACCTTATATCTCAAATAAAATTTTATCTATAAATCAATTAGAGCTATTAACTTATTTTACATTCTTAACTTTATTTTAGACTTTAATTCAAAGGAATAAGAGTTAAATTAGATGGAAGATATCACCCGTAATACAGAAGCTAAAATGGCTTATTACCATAATATGATTACTGCTATCACATTCATACGATAATAGTTATATTTGAGTATGGCACTGCTGTGTGGTTCCGTAGACATATTATTATAGTTTTAAATAAATTGTATGAACCTAAGCATTTTTTGTGATGTTACTCTGTTCGAGTGAACCTGGCTTTTTTTCATAACGAAAATATGTATAAAACCATGACAGTTAGTAAAGTACGCCTGAATTGCAATTGCCAAAACGGCGAAAAAGCTCGCAGGCATGACATCTAATTTATTTATTTTTAAATATTAGGTCTTTACCTATGAAATTGCCGTTTTTCACGAAATAAATGAAGCGTAATTTTTTTATATATTTTTTATTTCTATTAATCAAAATAACCACCCATGCAATCAATGCATCTTTGCCAACGCATTGGTAGCTTATTGATGCCTTTCTTGAAGAAATCAGCTGGACGGGAGGCAACAAATTCTTCAAAGGCGTTTTGTACTGCCTCTCGGGTATTGAATTTTTTTCCCGCCAAGAAGTTATCCAAATTCTGGAAAAAGTAGAAGTCTGTAGGCGCAAGGTCTGGTGAGTACAGCAGATGACGGAGAACTTCCAACCCCAATTCTTGTAGCTTGGAGACCGTCTGCTGTGCAGTATGAGGTCGCGCGTTGTCGTGCAGTAGCAGTGGAGCCGAACGATTGACAAAAGCTGGTTGGAGACGTGCGAGCTTCTCCATTATTGTGTTCAGTTCTTCACAGTACACATCTGCAGTAATGCTTGTCCCGTTTGGCAAGAAGCTGTGATGAATTACACCCGCGTTAGACCACCAAACAGTGACCATCACTTTTCTAGGGGTAAGTTTTCGTTTAGGGCATTGTTTGGGTGCAGAACCAGGGTCCAACCAACTTGCTGAGCGCTTTCGATTGTCAAACAGGATCCATTTCTCGTCACAAGTAACAATGCGGTTCAGAATTCCTTCATTTGTATGCCTGCTGAGCAGTGCAAGGCACGTCTCCACGCGTACTTCGCGCTGGCGGTCATTGAGTTCGTGGGGTACCCATTTGTCAAGCTTTTTTACCTTGCCAATTTGACGCAAATGGACCAATATTGTTTTGATGCTAACGTCGAAAGCTGCTGCTAATTCAGCCGTGCATTGAGTTTCATCAGCTTCCACAATTGCCTTTAATTCGTCATTGTCGACCAAAGTTTTCGGACGACCACGGGGTTCATTTTTCAGGTCAAAATTTCCAGAACGGAAGCGGGTAAACCAATAACGAGTGGTGCGTTCGTTTGTAGTGTTCGCTCCGTAAACGTCGTTGATGTTGCGTGCCGCTTGTGCCGCTTTGCTGCCACGACGGTACTCATACTCCATAATTACTCGAATTTTTAACTTATCCATGATGACGAAAAATGTTCGAATGCGTTGAAAACAAAACACTAACTATTAAACAAATGACGATTTTAGAAAAAGAATTCCATGTTTGTCAAATAAAATTAATTTGAAATTAGAATTATCAGTCAAAAAAAAATATATTTTCATTTGAAATGGCCAGTACGGCAAAACGGCAGTTTCATAGGTAAAGACCTAATATTAGAATTTTAAGTGAAAACTAGAAATTTCTTATGAAAAGCTTGCTTATTAGATTTCCAGTGACCGTATATTTGCCTCGTATTTGATATACTTTATTCTTTACATATTATTAAAATTGTAATAGTTTTCATCGTAATGCAAATTCTTCCGCTATATAAACGCAATGCTCCACATCAAGAGTTATGTTGACCCCTAAATAATTCAAATCTCATTAATTATTAATAACTAATATCCATTACATTAACTAATATAACTGTTAAATTAAATACTTTACGATCTAATACAGGATGTCCAAAATATTAGTAGCTGTTATCAAATAATGATTCGAAATTATTTAATGATTAAATAAATTTTAATTATTGAAACATATTTAATTAGAATTCTGATTTTAAACTTTCGAACACATAAAAAAAGGTAATGACAGTATTGGAAATTTTATCTTATTGCTTTATATTAAGAGCTACTGTAAAATATTAGTGGGTTTCTTTAAATTATATTTCAACGTAGGCACCTACTGAACGTTTTTTAAATAGTTATCTCACAGTTTCAAGAGAATACGTAACTTTTTAAATCCAGTCAGCTTTAAGTTAAAAATTAGGTAAATAATTCTTTAGTAACTATGATTCCATGTTTAAATTATATCTATATCCGGTTAGAGGGAAGGAAAAGCCAGTAAATTACAGAAACAAAGGCAATTCAGCGACCGACAGCGCTTATTAAAGAAAATCTAAATATTTAACTTTACTATTGGTTACTGCTAACACTTATTAAACGATGTTATATAATCTACGGCTTTAAATAAGAGGCAGAGTCAGAAGAGGTATTGACGGGACAGCCTCTCGGTCTTCCAGGATCTCTCAAACGTAACAATATAATTGAGAATGTGGCTAGGAAAAGGATATGAGTGCCATGTCTAATCCAAGGGCTCGCATCCTAGTTTACCCAGTCTTTGTTGAACTAGTACTGCATATAAGCGACAAGCACCGATCGGGTAGTCCGACTGAGCTTTCCTCGCTAAAACTCGAACTGCACTGGCCGGGTGCCATTTTTTCCGAAAGTTCAAGTACACATGTTTGACTTTTCCATCCAGCAGTGCCGATTGACGCCGAACCGAACATATAGGTAGCGCCCCTATTGAGCATAAAAGAAAAATGTCTAAACTGTAACAGTTACTAACATTCCCATCTACCCACAGGCGTGAACCCTCGTAAGCAGCGACGGGAGCGGACTACATTCACGCGCGCGCAGCTCGACGTCCTGGAGGCTTTGTTCGGGAAGACGAGGTATCCAGACATCTTCATGAGGGAAGAAGTCGCCCTGAAGATTAACCTGCCGGAGAGTCGAGTTCAGGTGAGATACAAGGAGCTAAGTCCTGTTTTTCTAAATCTTGCCCAAATCAAGCGTCATTCAAGCAGCAAAACAGATATTATTTTTTATTGCGAAACAGTATAACCTATCCTGTTCCACTGAGGTTTAATTTTACGGACCTAAAAGAGAGTAGATCAAAGAGGTGTCGTAATTCATTTAAATGTTACGGTATGGTTATAAGTAAAATTACTTAGACATATATTTGGAAAACTATAATATATGTTCTAGATCACAAAATATTAAATATTTGGGCCCCAAAGTCCGTAAACGTTGTCATATGGTGAGAAGCATAAAATAATATTTATAATACTAGAAGCCAGTTTGTTAATGTATAAATTGCTAAAATATTTGATACATAATTCATGTAACAATACTTGGTAATAAAAAAATTATATAATCTAATTTATATTACAAATTTGTATAAAACAACTTAATTTTTAGGACAAAGCTGATTTTAAAAATGTTGTTAAAGGAATTATGTAAGCCATAAATACTATACTCATTGTTAAGTTTTCACATCTACTCATAATTAATACAAGAATTAATACGAAAAACCGTGACGCCATATTGCCGGACCAATTAAAACACAAAGCGAACACGTGTGTATCTCGATTCTTATCGTTCTTGATTTGATTCAATTCGCGATCATCTCGTTCATTCGAGATAGGGATCGTTGCTGAGTTGCCGAAACGGGACCTTATTAACTGTTATTTTTTTTTATTTGTTTTTTTTTTGGGGCGTGCATATGTTTTGTTATGTTTTGCATACTGGCTGATAAGAAAATATAAATGTTTTTCAAACTTAAACAGAATTTAACGGTTAGTCTTACTGGGGGCTGGGTTTAGAACTTGGAATAAAAATGCGGAAAATGTTCTAAGTAAAAATAAACCATTCATCAACTTTATAACAGTTCATATTTGTGTTAATTTTTTTTTGGTCTTCAAATAACGCGTTCTAATAAAAGATAGCTACGTAAAAAAGTTTCCAACGGCATTTCATAAAATATACTTACGTTTTAACATTATACTGATTCCTCGGTAGTTTTAAAGAATTTTTCTTTCTACATAATTCATAATGACGAAAATAATGATATGAAGGTAATTTATGATAGTCAACATAACGGAGTTGTTTAGAAAATTACAAAATATGTAAATTTCTCTGCTATAGTCAGACATAGCTTGATAAAATACAGACAAATCTTCAAAAAAGAAAAAAACACATCAAAACTCTACCAAAATGACTCCCACAATGAAACTCCCAAGTTTAATGTGTCGTCAAACAATGAATGTCATGATTCGATTTTCAAATTTGAAATTTCGGAACGTAATCAAATTGCGCTAATGCTCTTCCTGTGTCTGTATAAATTGGATGTTTGAACGAATTAGAATTCAGTCGGGCGTAGCACGTCGAGAGAGATGGATTTCATTTCATTTCACTTTTGAGTGGCAGTAGATTATAATTTCATTGAGATAACCTATCTAGGCCTAATTGAAAGGCTGTATTATGCGATATGCTTATGACGTCTTATGACTGGTTAGTTGATGGTAGGATTGAAGTGTATTTTTGTGTTATGAACTTATTGGGTAGATAAGAAATGTGTTGAGAATAAATTATTGATTAGTGTGTCTGATATTCTGTGTACAGCTGGTAATAAGTATAATTAGTCACCGTGCATGTGGTAGCATGTTTACCTCTTCATAAACACATTAGTCGTAACTCTAAAAATAACATAATCAATTTTTCGAAACCCATTGGCGCTATATCTGACTAGGATGTACTATTAAACTGACTCGAGTCTCTAGAAAATACACTTTAAAACCTATATCTAATACACTTTCTGTTAAACATAGAAGGAAAAGAAAATGTCTTTATAAAGCCTTAGGTAAGTCTATGTCTATTGTACAAAAAACCAATTCATCTCACGCGCTAGTAAACGTCATTCGTGATTAACCGCCAAAAATCTAAGAGTCACCTATCGGACTAACTCTATACAGCCTATTACGAGCTGCGTGCTATGGCAACATGGCAGAGGATTATAACGAAACCCCACTGTTTCTACACATACAGCGCGGGCCTGCCCTAACGATACAAAGGAATAGGGACGTGCATCCGAAACCGAAATCTGCCTTTTGATTTTACGAACGTACAGTGCTACCAACTTATATATTCAGTAGCAAACACTGGAACTCAGCAAAGCGTTTGTTACATGACTTAATGTCCAACTTCATTTAAGCATAGATAGAGAGCCGCCCTTTAAAGAACAATTAAGTTGGTCGGACTGTAGCGTACATAGCTTGTTTTGTTTTTTTATTGTGCAAAATTTTTGACAGATGTCACAGGTTGCGTTATTTCTGTAATTTGAGGTAAAAGAATGTATTCAATTGATTTAGTTGAAATACTGTTTTACTGCAATTTTGTCAGTAACCCTTTTCTCTAGAATAGAAACGTATTGTTAGGTCATTACATATGAAATTGGCGTTTAGTAAGGGAGGAACATAAAGTCAATTTAAACAATTTTTATATATTTATTTAAATCAAAGTATATACCATTGATATCTATGCACTTTTGCCATCTCATAGGTAGTTCATTGATCCCTTTACTAAAAAAAACCATTTGGACAGGAATCAATAAAATCTTTGAAGGCGGTTGGACTACCCCATCGGAGTTAAATTTTTTCCCTTCCAAGTAGTTATCAAAATTTCAAAAAAAAATGGTAATCTGTTGGAGCAAGGCCCGGAGAGTACGGTGGATGTCTAAGACATTCCAATTAAAGCTTCTCTAATTTGGTAGCCGTCTGTTGTGCAGTGTGTGGTTTAGCGTTGTCCTGAAGTAGCAGTAGCCTAGAGCAATTGACCAGCCTGCCGTAATCATCTGGCCAGATTTAAGAAGACTGTAGTGAACGACACCGGCACTAGTCCACCAAACGCTCACAAGTAACTTTTTTTGATTCAATTTTCGCTTGGGGCAGGATTTGGCTGGTTCGCCAGAGTTCAACCATTGCGATTAGCGTTTCCGATTGTCGTACAGGATCCACTTATCATCACAGGTAATTCGATTTAAAATCCTTCCATAATTGTGCCAGTTGAGTAATGTAACGCAGAAGTCGACGCGAGTTTGTCGGTTTGCTGCACTCAATTCATGAGGTACCCACCTCTCAAGCATTTTCACCTTCCCAATTTGCTTCAAGTGAATTAAAACAGTTTTGTCACTAACACCGCAGCCTACAGCTAACTTGGACGTTTGCGATGGATCCACCTCCACAATAGCCTTCAATTCTTCATTATCAACTTTGGTCTACGGCCGTCCACGGGGCTTGTTCTGCTGGTCAAAATTTCCAGAACGAAAACGTTGCAACCAAAAATGCACTGTGATTTATTTTGCGACACCGCCGCCGTACACAGCATTAATACTTCAAGCCGTTTCTGCAGCACTGGGCCAAGGTGGAACTCGTACTCGTGAATAACGCGATATTTCAAGTTTTCCATTTTTTTTAATAAGTGACGCAAAGAAAAAACCCTAAGAGCAAAAACAAATGAATTACGGTTTTCGAAATCGACACAAATGCGTGAGTAAATAGCTGTATAAATTTGAAATTGGAATTCTTAACCAAAGAGTAGATCATACAGATCCAATTGGCCAGTACAACAAAACGCCAATTTCATATGTAAGGACCTATTAATTGGTGTTAAATATTATTATTGGTTTTAATCAATATATATAAAACCTTTGGCCCTGGCCGCAAACATTTTTTCAAGATTGTATGCATAATGTAGTATACCTTTCATAGCTGCACTTTGTAATGCACTAATTCATATATTTTATATAATTTTAATCAATCTATAATTAATCTATAATTTTTAATGCACTACACAAAAAAATCCATCGTAAAATCTATCAAAAAACTTCGTAAAAACGCACACTTTTTTCTAATCATAAACCGCCGACCAAATAAAGGAAACACCTTTTCGAAACATTGAACACTACCGCCTTAAGTGCAATAAAGACATAAATCAAAAACGCAAATCTATTCCGCAAACGCACAACAAGTAATTGCTAAGCACACAAGCGGCGGCACTTTCGCCGCGACGCCCTGTTTGCACACGGGGCGCTGATTGTTATAATTTATTGAGATATTTGTTACAATTGGTTGTCTGTGCAACTGTGCGTTGCGTTTTAATGTAATTGTTTCGTTTTAGTTTTATCACGTAATAAGTAATGCGTGAAAGTTATTAAGACGAATATTTTATTTATTGGTCGTATTCTCGTGATAAAGATGAATGAATTAACATTTTTTATTCTTTTATACTCGTCATGTGCTCGTAAATCTACAGCAAAGATCATGAGATAGAATTAAGTAAAGATACGTAGAAGTTTTTGTGAGGATTTTTCCACAATTTAACACAGTTTTTAACATAATTCAATCTCTTTTTTTATTCAGGAATCTAATTATTTTAATGACCTCTTTTTATTCTACAATATAAGATCTTGTACAATCTTTTAATCCCTCTTATTGATATATTCTCATTTCAAAATTATTTCTAACCTAAACATTATTTTGTCAACAGGTCTGGTTCAAAAACCGAAGAGCGAAATGTAGACAGCAACTACAGCAACAAACAAATACACAGATATCAAGCAAATCCTCATCGAGCTCGAAAACCTCCTCAATCTCGTCCAGCACGAAGCTGAACTCCACCACATCCTCCTCTTCTTCAAAGATAACCAATTCGAAGCCCGTCACGAGTTCTACAAGCTCGAGTTTATCAACCGCGCAGTCAATAACGACATCATCTCCAAATCTACCAATCACACCTACGACGTCCGTTAGTCCACCAATCAACGTCATCTGCAAAAAGGAATCATCCAATTACGAATCGTCACCTCTAAACAAGAACAGCATAACTTCTTTATCACACCATTATAACTCGACAGAACTTCGACTTGGGAAAGATTCGTCTCCGTCAGAAATTACGTCGGCTCATAGTTACGGAGTAACTCCAAAACAGGAACTTTACGGGAGTCCAAAAAGGCTTGATTATTCCAGTAAATTAGATTACGCGGAGAAGTCTTTTGGAAGCAGTTTGGTGAAGGATCAGTATAGTTCAAGATTGACCGGTAACCTAACGCCTTTAGGTTCGAATTCGTCTATAATGACGACGCCTTCGCCCCCAATCACTCCTCAAAGCATCAATGGGCCTGGTAACGTGTACCACCCGGACAACTACAATAGTTTCCATTGGCCTGGCAGCTCGGACTACATCAGGGGATACTCGGCTTCTCACCATCATCAGGGTTATGGCCAGGGAGCATACAATTCACCTTATTATCCGAGTCAGGTAAGCATTGCTATTGAAACTGTATTTTCTAAAAAAGCTCAGTTATTTTAGCCGTCTTTGGTATTATGGCAAAAATATTTTTTATTGGTACAGCATTTACCTTCGAAGTCGGATATATTGTCCTTATGAAACCAATTCACTTAATGTATAAAATCTGGGATATATATTGGTCGAGAAAATAATTTATTATACGAGTAGTATAAAACATTAAAAAAATGGGATAAAAGGCATTTAAATTCAGAGCTTACTCTAATTATATAATAACAACAATGATTATATTTATTTTCTTTAATAGTTTTTCTGTACCTCATTATATTATTTCACTAATGTAACACAAACTCAAAAAAATTACGATAAAAGAATTACTTAGCTCATCAAATAATATTCTATCCATCATAAATTCCACGAAAATATTTTTAATTCAACTCTTTCTTCACAGATGGAATACTTCAACGGAGCCTCAGTGAATCAGTCCCACAGTGCCCATCACAGCCACAATCTAACCGCCAATGGGAACCAGCTGTACAACCAAGTATCCTTCGGGAACCCTTCCCCCCCTTCCGCCTGGCCGTCCCACCATAACATCCTATCATCCGGCCAGGAATCACCGGAAAACCAGTCCCAAAATACTCCACATCTGAGCATGCTGCAAGCGTCCCAAATATCGAACTTTTCTAACTCCGGCAACAGCTACTTCGCACCAGAAAAGTACGGAATCAACATGGTTTAGTTAGTGTCTCTAGTCTTTTTCTTATTTAGCCTAATGTAAATATATTTCTTATACATCATTTTTTTGACAAATTACTTGAAATCTCAATTACTTGTTGGTCATTTTTATTTGTATTTTTTGGCAAACGCTTTTATGAATACTTTCAAGTTGATATGAAATATTATGTTCACTGTTGGTTTCTAATTTGCTTTTCAAACTAATATTCCATATTACACTTGCAAGTTTTCTTGAAAACGTAAAAAGACATATCAATTTTGTTTAATAACGCTGTAAAACCAAATAATTGAGTTTTCAATGAATTCGTTTTTGCGCATCAGATGGCGTTCACAAAAAACTGGCAAATTAATTTCCTAAGCAATTTTCTTTTTAAATGGATGTTCTTGTTTCCAGATTTAATGAAAATTTTCCTTTTTAACTTTTTTCGAAACTGATAATTGCTTAGATATGTAATTTGCCATTAGTACTTATTTATTATCAACAAAGTGTAATTTTTATTTACATTACTTATAGAAAACAACGAAAGAATCCAAACTAACTTTCTAATTTGACGGCCTAAATAAATCGAAAAGTCAAAGATATTTTAAAGTTTTAAAACTATAATTTTTGCCATAGAGGTTTTATTGACGAAACTATTCATATTTTTGTCTGTGCATTTGTTTCTGATTCCTTTTTTAAAGTACCCCAAGTCATATCATCTAAAACATAATTAAATAAGTATTTAATACAATAGAGCTCTAATTCTCTAGTTTCAAAAAGATTTTTATACACAAATTTTGACGAAACATTCCCAAATAGTCAAACGACTATGGATTTTTATATTAGTCGTAAAAAAAGAAGTATCAATCATTATTTTAGTAAAATATCTATAAAAAATACAGGCGCTTTATTTTACAAAATCAAATTTTAAGTTGGATATTATTCAAATCCTCTACTGTTAACTAAAGTTACGATACGAAAAACAACGTTTCAAATGCGAATTGATACTTTTTTTCAGAAAAAGAGCGTTATTCAGAATTAGAGCCCTATTCTGTCATATTTTGACAGTTAAGTTACGACGAATTTTTGCTAAGTTACATTAAGTAGCGTTATTGTACATAGGAAATGTGTTTTAAAAATAACTTTAATTTCTAAGTGACAAGATGTAAATGTGTGTGCTGATAATGTATATGTGACTATAATGTCTAGTTTTAAGAGAGTCATAAGTTTGTCACTATAGAGAATAAAAACCAGTGATTTCAATAGAAACCGTCACAATTTGTGATGTATCGAAACTCGCGTAACGGTCTAAGATGCAAAAGGAGGAATGCTTGCTTGAAAAAATTTGAGATCCTCTGTACATAGGGATTATTTTTAGTAGAAATTTTGATTTAAAAAAAAGTTAATAAATCTATGACTTATGTAGTAGGTCCAATTTTTTTAAGTGTACATTAAAAGTATTTCAAATGTTTTTAATTTGTATTTGTCGTGTATTTCTTGTTTCCTATCCAAATATGATCTCAACCGATTGTACCAGAAACATGACTATGCATTTCCAAACATGAAATAAATAAAATAATATACAATACGAAATAAAATAAAAGAGATTATTAGTTTAATTTATATTTTTATTTTTTCAAATTGTAGATTTTTAATAATTGTAATGAAATTTGTAATTTATAGTAATTTTAAGCTTGGACATATGTAGCTAAGTATGGTAAGTAATATTAAGCAAAGTACATAAGTGGTACGACGTCGAACAGTCAGTGTATTTTTTTTTTAATTTAAGTTGTATTAATTATTATTAACTAATAGCTAATGAAATATTGAATCCGAATATAATATGCATATAAAATACAAATGTCGGAGTTTTATTTACGAAAGGCTATCTCAAGACAATCTAAAGATTTACCTATGCTCTTAATTATTTATTATTGGATATATTGTAATAGCTCCTTTTGTCGTTAAACCCGAAACCTAGTTTATAAGTCCCGCAGTCTTTAGGCTTAAAAAAAGGAAATTTCTCTTATACTAAAAAATATTTCATAAAAATATTATTTCCCCCTTTCACCCTATTCAATATAACATAACTTTTAAGGCCCTAATTTGTTTCCAAGTCTACTTTTTGACAAGCCAAGGAAGCGATTTGCAAAATATTTATTGAATTAAAATAACGGATTAAATTAAAATACGAATATTCGGTTTTGAATGTTGTTCCCGATCGCCTGCTTGTCCTTGTCACTCACGAATCAAACCGACAATACCCGACACTACACGAACTCCAGCGAAAATATACGGAATCGAAATATTGTCCTGCTCGCAAAGCCCAGTTTTGCATATTTCTATCTTTTGAAGGTCGGGAAGCAATATAAAATACAATAAATTCTTTATTGCCATCGTAACAAAACAAAATAAGACAAGCGTGAGACAATTTAGTCCTCATTACTAAATAGCAATCTATTCCAGGCAACCTAATAGGTGAAAGATAATGACAGGATTCTGAGGGGCATTACGACAAATTTATATAAATTACTGTTATAAGGCTTAAGTTCAGTAACTTATTTAATAAACACACAGTTGAGTTTTGAGAATATAAGTGAGTTAGTGTGGTAGTACTAGGGATACGTCTAACGTACACTGGCGTTCTTCGCCCACACGCGACTGACCACCCTTGTGGTTTAATAAATAATAATAATAAATAAATCCCCAGACAAACACACCAACTGTATGGCCCCAAAGTAAGCAGAGCTTGTGTTATGGATGACCATACAGAACTGGGGGGGATACCAGAATAAACATACATATATAAATACAAACAACCATGACCCGAGAACAAACATCTGTGTTCATCACACAAATGAATGCCCCGGCCGGGACTCGAACCTGGGACCTTCGGCGTATGAGGCAAGGGTACTTACCACTACACCACTCGGTCGTCATTCGGGTTCATTCGGTTTAAATTAACACGAAAGAAATCAATAGATGTGATCAATTTAATATATTTATTTCAATAGATAGATAATAGTTTAATATTACATCTTGGTCCGATGACGGAGCAAGTCAGAATGTATCGCTTCATTTCTTTCTGTTCTGTCAACCGTATACTTATTTAAATATCTTTTCTTCTTAATTTACAATAATTCATATTAACCTCTTTACTCAAATGTCGCGGCATTCTGACGTGCTCTCTAAGGCTTAGCCGTGACGATCGGCCGCCCACATGAATTTTATTCACACAAACAAGGTTGGGTGGATAAATTTCTTACAAAAATTATTCTAACTACCTGCCTGAACGAGGATGTGTTTGTACGACGGCCTCAGGAGAGACTACCCCTGTCGATTAGGTTATTCCTGGTGGTTGGTGTGAATACTTTACGTACAAATAGTAAATATAACGTTACAAAAACAATGGCTTCACCATGATCCAATGAATAACTGCTTCGAGAGGAACTCCTGCCAGTAAAACCTCGCAAAAAGCAAGCGAACGTCGCCTAAGCTACTTTCAATATAATGTTTCCTAATCACATGTCAAATATTCTTACGGAATGTTGAGATGCGAGCCAGAACCGTTATAGAGATGTTATTCCATTGTTTCACGTCCCTGGCAGATAACTTCACCTTATTGTGCGCACCGATAACCAGCTTGTCACCTGCAGCCAGCAAAGCATGCCACCTATTCTTTCAGAGAATGTATGGTGTTGGTGACCGCCTGATTACAAATGAACGCCCCTCGGTTCCATCACCAGATAAGGACATAGTGAAACACAACGCAAAAAAAATCTTTATTCATCATTACACATAACAACTTTTAAGACAAGATAAAATTAATTTCATATTTTTTCGTATCGCCAAGGGAGGGTTGTCATCAATCCTCATCCCTCAGTGGCTGCCATCTCATCAACCATCTCATCTGCTAGTGGCTGCCATCTCATTTCCGTTATAATTCACAATATGAAAAAGAAAGAACATATCAGTACATTAAAATATAACACTAACACATATATGCCAACACACATTCTTAATGATAACATATAATAACATGTACTACGTTGTTATCAACATATAGACATTAGTCATATATCTTTCAGATTGATATATGTCAGGCTAATGTCACCTCATTTTAGCCTAAAAACCAGAAAATAACAATTATTTACTTTTTACACTTTACAACATTTACATATTTACAATTATAATTCAGATAGACTTTTTTTTATTATAATGAACTCAACAAAATTATCGCAAGTTAAGTTATCGCAGGTTTCAGCCGATTCACATTGACGGCCATTTTTCGACCCCCAGTTGCGTATCTGAACGCATATATGGAACGGACTTACATGAGGCTG
Source organism: Marasmarcha lunaedactyla (assembly GCA_923062675.1). Lineage (NCBI taxonomy): Eukaryota > Metazoa > Arthropoda > Insecta > Lepidoptera > Pterophoridae > Marasmarcha > Marasmarcha lunaedactyla. The sequence goes on from OV281363.1 coordinate 17,391,592, forward strand.
CCCGCCCGTTGATGGCGCGAGCATGTAGTCATTCCTGAATGGCGGGCCGCGTCTTCTGTTCAGTTGTAGAAGTGAACCAAACGTAGCCCTTCGAATGCTCGGGGTGACGCGCATCATCTTGTATTTCTTTTCTGAAAAATATATTTTTTTTATAACTTGTCTCAGGTAGCCTTGGTCCTATTTGACCGAACACGGCGCCGACTCCACCAACTGGCGTTCTTCGCCCACACGCGACTGACCACCCTTCTGGTTCAAATTAACACGAAAGAAATCAAATATTCAATATTCAATTAATAATTCATATTAACCTCTTTACTCAAATGCATTCTGACGTGCTCTCTAAGGCTTAGCCGTGACGGTACCTTATGTAGGAATGTAACCTATCTTCCGTTGTTTTAGTTGAAGCAAAGTTCCAAAACAGGAAGTTCTCTCTTGCGGTATCTGACCATTCTGAAACGGTCATATTTTTTGTAATGGTGAACTACTAATGGCCATTTGACTTTTTTAATGACATCAAGCTTGATATCCTGAGGCATGCAATAGGGTTCCTAAAACATAACTAGCGTTGTCCAATTTGTTTCATAAACAGTATTTGTCGATACTATAACTTATCCAAAGTTATAGTTGTAACGATATGATGACTCATATTATAACATGTCCTAAAATTCAAAGTGTCTCATCGTTGAAAATCATAAATTTTACTGTCATAAATATCTCTTGTCATAATTAATAAAATACAAAAAAGTCACTACTAAGCTTCATTCTAAATTTAATTTCTTTTTGGATTTCTTCTATTTATTCATGATATTTACAGATCACTTTCATAAAATTTTGGCACAAGTAAATATTGGTGGAGTTTCCCATCAATCATATGGTATGTATGGTATGTATGTATGTATGGTATGGTATCAAAATCCCCTAACATGGAGGTGCACACAATAACCATGCACACAGGCGTGCGCGCAGGCAAGCGTATATGCAGCCATGCATGCAAGCAAGATTTCCCGCCGGAAGACTCGTTTCACTCGCAGGACTTCCCACGCGCGCTTCTGGCTCCGAGCTTTCGAATGCCCTCTTCGTTTAAACCAATTTTATTTAGACCACGACAAAGAGTCGCAAAACATCATGTAGGAGGTAAATTAAACTACTTTTTGATCAACGTGTTTATGGCAGTCAAAACTGAAGAAGAATATGTGACATAAATTTATATTATAAATTATAAACTTATGTGTGTTAAATCGAATAATTCCATAAATCCCACCATCGAATCCCCACCAATTATTAAACGAAAGATGCGGCTCGTTAGGTGATCAACTTAATTATTTCAGAATAAATTACAAAATTTATTTTAGAAATGTTAAGTGAGTTATTTTCATGAATGTGAAAACTACAGCTTTTACTCACGCGTTATAGTCCACCATCAGGGCTGAGTACAGTCGCGGCTGTGTCTTGCCTCGCACTGCCGTGACTGTGCTCATTACAAAATTGTTTACACAGAATATTACAAAACTTCAGTCACCGGAAATCTGGTTTATCATACACGCAATATGCATCCAGAGATATCAATATACAAAAAGGACAATAGATATGAATGCATAGTTCTACTGTAATTTTATATTATGTTTGGTTACATTAGATTATTCTTAGATAACAATCCCCACGGGTGGGGATTTATGAAATATTTCGTTAAAGAGTTGAGTTGTCAGCGAGGAGACGCTATAAAAATACTAAATGGTGGATAGAAGCAACGTGCCCTATAATTTAAATCAGTCTGAACCTGCGACATATATGTGTGTGTTTATTCTGGGTTCCCTCCAGGCCCCCCCCCCCCCCAGCTGTATGGTCACTTACTTATTTACTTAAAGTACTGCCACATGATACATATTAAAAGTAAACAGTTCACTTATATAATATTCTGATATGCATCACAATAACGGCGTACATAACATTCGCACTAGCTTTGTAACGAAAATTTTGGAATACAACAATTAACGAAATACCCAGTCTACACAATATTACTTAATTTGGGGGCAAAAAATATAATATAGTTGAATATATAATTGAAAATAAATTGTAACAACAATAACAAAAGCTTACCTACATCTTACTTAATATTGGCAAAATATCTATACATTTTATTACTGAACTCAGGAACACTATCATGAAATGAAATGAAATGACGCTTACTTAAGCGTTGCGCAATTGGTTGTTATAAAGTTATAATCTTGGTTGGTATAAAGTTGGCGGGCTTTTGGCCAAACGGTAAGAAGGGATTTGTTATTATCATTACTTAAAAATAAAAAATTTTAATGTAAAGATGTTTAATATGTTCATATATGGTAACAAAAGGTAGGCTGGTAGGTATATCGTAAATTAGAAAACATTGGTCAATTTCACCATGTCATCCTTAATGATCCCATTGTACGTGACAGACATCAGAATCACTCAACGAAGGGGATGGTTGCACCCCCACGTGCCTCGGTAGTGTAGATCATAAAGGACTCGCCTGTAGGCTTATTACGTTGCTGGCTGTAGCAAAAATCGCAAAAAAACCTTACAGCGTACCAGCGATAGCAAACAAATTGTAGGTACGTTATACAATTTTTTTTTACATTCAGCGATATTTGCATGCTGATTTGTGATAGGTTTTCTTACGTCAAATTCAAATATGTTTTTCTCAACATTGACAATTACTTGTTCTTATTAACATCAAATAAAGCATGACTCTATCAACAGTTCGGGAAACCTTCGCGAAGAAAAACTGGCAAGAAACGTTTTTTTTTTAATGGACAGTTCATATACTGCCCTATTAGGCTTTTAAATTTCACCGGACTTGATGGCCTAGCGCTGAGGGCGCTTAGCCGGATCTTAAACTACTCCTACATACGATGCGCTAAGAGCACCCGAGAGGGCACGGACCTCGGCTTAGGATGTCGTATATTGAAACTACCACTGGTTCGAAAGAGTCATCTACTGCCAAACAACCAGCTAGAAACTCAGTAGGAATGCGTACGCCGCGTTAGCCTGGCCCACCGGAAAAATAAATAAATTTACAATGTCCCTTTATATAATACAATAATACCAATACATAATTATTCTTATCTACATCTGTTAGCTCGGCGACTCTCCCTCCCCCCAATTATCCATGATTCCAAACAACGAACACCCGTAATACCGCAGTCGGTAATCGGGGTAAGCAAACGCTTCAGGAAATCCAGAAAATATAGCCATGCGTTTGGGTTGGGAGTAACGCTGTGCTAATTCCGGTTACCCTTGCAACAATCTTATGTTTTTTCTGCTAGGCAAAAATTAGAATGTCAAAATTACACCTATTTCAAAAGGCGGTACTGCTTACTCATTGGTTTTAGGTATCTATTCACCTACTTATGATATCGATGTGCGACTGTGCCTTCCTACGTGCTCTTGACTCTAGTGCAGCAGTAGTTGACTCGCGCGGGCTAATGGTTCAACAACTACTGCGACTGTGCCGACCTACGTACACTTGACACTAGTGCAGCAGTAGTTGGCTCGCGCGGGCTAATGGTTCAACAAATACTGCGACTGTGCCGACCTACGTACACTTGACACTAGTGCAGCAGTAGTTGGCTCGCGCGGGCTAATGGTTCAACAAATACTGCGACTGTGCCGACCTACGTACACTTGACACTAGTGCAGCAGTAGTTGGCTCGCGCGGGCTAATGGTTCAACAAATACTGCGACTGTGCCGACCTACGTACACTTGACACTAGTGCAGCAGTAGTTGGCTCGCGCGGGCTAATGGTTCAACAACTACTGCGACTGTGCCGACCTACGTACACTTGACACTAGTGCAGCAGTAGTTGGCTCGCGCGGGCTAATGGTTCAACAAATACTGCGACTGTGCCGACCTACGTACACTTGACACTAGTGCAGCAGTAGTTGGCTCGCGCGGGCTAATGGTTCAACAAATACTGCGACTGTGCCGACCTACGTACACTTGACACTAGTGCAGCAGTAGTTGGCTCGCGCGGGCTAATGGTTCAACAAATACTGCGACTGTGCCGACCTACGTACACTTGACACTAGTGCAGCAGTAGTTGGCTCGCGCGGGCTAATGGTTCAACAAATACTGCGACTGTGCCGACCTACGTACACTTGACACTAGTGCAGCAGTAGTTGGCTCGCGCGGGCTAATGGTTCAACAAATACTGCGACTGTGCCGACCTACGTACACTTGACACTAGTGCAGCAGTAGTTGGCTCGCGCGGGCTAATGGTTCAACAAATACTGCGACTGTGCCGACCTACGTACACTTGACACTAGTGCAGCAGTAGTTGGCTCGCGCGGGCTAATGGTTCAACAAATACTGCGACTGTGCCGACCTACGTACACTTGACACTAGTGCAGCAGTAGTTGGCTCGCGCGGGCTAATGGTTCAACAAATACTGCGACTGTGCCGACCTACGTACACTTGACACTAGTGCAGCAGTAGTTGGCTCGCGCGGGCTAATGGTTCAACAACTACTGCGACTGTGCCGACCTACGTACACTTGACACTAGTGCAGCAGTAGTTGGCTCGCGCGGGCTAATGGTTCAACAAATACTGCGACTGTGCCGACCTACGTACACTTGACACTAGTGCAGCAGTAGTTGGCTCGCGCGGGCTAATGGTTCAACAAATACTGCGACTGTGCCGACCTACGTACACTTGACACTAGTGCAGCAGTAGTTGGCTCGCGCGGGCTAATGGTTCAACAAATACTGCGACTGTGCCGACCTACGTACACTTGACACTAGTGCAGCAGTAGTTGGCTCGCGCGGGCTAATGGTTCAACAACTACTGCGACTGTGCCGACCTACGTGCACTTGACACTAGTGCAGCAGTAGTTGGCTCGCGCGGGCTAATGGTTCAACAAATACTGCGACTGTGCCGACCTACGTGCACTTGACACTAGTGCAGCAGTAGTTGGCTCGCGCGGGCTAATGGTTCAACAACTACTGCGACTGTGCCGACCTACGTACACTTGACACTAGTGCAGCAGTAGTTGGCTCGCGCGGGCTAATGGTTCAACAAATACTGCGACTGTGCCGACCTACGTGCACTTGACACTAGTGCAGCAGTAGTTGGCTCGCGCGGGCTAATGGTTCAACAAATACTGCGACTGTGCCGACCTACGTGCACTTGACACTAGTGCAGCAGTAGTTGGCTCGCGCGGGCTAATGGTTCAACAAATACTGCGACTGTGCCGACCTACGTGCACTTGACACTAGTGCAGCAGTAGTTGGCTCGCGCGGGCTAATGGTTCAACAAATACTGCGACTGTGCCGACCTACGTACACTTGACACTAGTGCAGCAGTAGTTGGCTCGCGCGGGCTAATGGTTCAACAAATACTGCGACTGTGCCGACCTACGTGCACTTGACACTAGTGCAGCAGTAGTTGGCTCGCGCGGGCTAATGGTTCAACAAATACTGCGACTGTGCCGACCTACGTGCACTTGACACTAGTGCAGCAGTAGTTGGCTCGCGCGGGCTAATGGTTCAACAAGTACTGCGACTGTGCCGACCTACGTACACTTGACACTAGTGCAGCAGTAGTTGGCTCGCGCGGGCTAATGGTTCAACAACTACTGCGACTGTGCCGACCTACGTACACTTGACACTAGTGCAGCAGTAGTTGGCTCGCGCGGGCTAATGGTTCAACAACTACTGCGACTGTGCCGACCTACGTGCACTTGACACTAGTGCAGCAGTAGTTGGCTCGCGCGGGCTAATGGTTCAACAAATACTGCGACTGTGCCGACCTACGTGCACTTGACACTAGTGCAGCAGTAGTTGGCTCGCGCGGGCTAATGGTTCAACAACTACTGCGACTGTGCCGACCTACGTACACTTGACACTAGTGCAAAAGTAGTTGGCTCGCGCGGGCTAATGGTTCAACAACTACTGCGACTGTGCCGACCTACGTGCACTTGACACTAGTGCAGCAGTAGTTGGCTCGCGCGGGCTAATGGTTCAACAAATACTGCGACTGTGCCGACCTACGTACACTTGACACTAGTGCAGCAGTAGTTGGCTCGCGCGGGCTAATGGTTCAACAAATACTGCGACTGTGCCGACCTACGTACACTTGACACTAGTGCAGCAGTAGTTGGCTCGCGCGGGCTAATGGTTCAACAACTACTGCGACTGTGCCGACCTACGTACACTTGACACTAGTGCAGCAGTAGTTGGCTCGCGCGGGCTAATGGTTCAACAAATACTGCGACTGTGCCGACCTACGTACACTTGACACTAGTGCAGCAGTAGTTGACTCGCGCGGGCTAATGGTTCAACAAATACTGCGACTGTGCCTTCCTACGTGCTCTTGACTCTAGTGCAGCAGTAGTTGACTCGCGCGGGCTAATGGTTCAACAAGTACTGCGACTGTGCCGACCTACGTACACTTGACACTAGTGCAGCAGTAGTTGACTCGCGCGGGCTAATGGTTCAACAACTACTGCGACTGTGCCGACCTACGTACACTTGACACTAGTGCAGCAGTAGTTGGCTCGCGCGGGCTAATGGTTCAACAACTACTGCGACTGTGCCTACCTACGTACACTTGACTCTAGTGCAGCAGTAGTTGACTCGCGCGGGCTAATGGTTCAACAACTACTGCGACTGTGCCTACCTACGTGCACTTGACTCTAGTGCAGCAGTAGTTGACTCGCGCGGGCTAATGGTTCAACAACTACTGCGACTGTGCCGACCTACGTGCACTTGAATCTAGTGCAGCAGTAGTTGGCTCGCGCGGGCTAATGGTTCAACAAATACTGCGACTGTGCCGACCTACGTACACTTGACTCTAGTGCAGCAGTAGTTGGCTCGCGCGGGCTAATGGTTCAACAAGTACTGCGACTGTGCCGACCTACGTACACTTGAATCTAGTGCAGCAGTAGTTGGCTCGCGCGGGCTAATGGTTCAACAACTACTGCGACTGTGCCGACCTACGTACACTTGAATCTAGTGCAGCAGTAGTTGACTCGCGCGGGCTAATGGTTCAACAACTACTGCGACTGTGCCGACCTACGTACACTTGACACTAGTGCAGCAGTAGTTGACTCGCGCGGGCTAATGGTTCAACAAATACTGCGACTGTGCCTTCCTACGTGCTCTTGACTCTAGTGCAGCAGTAGTTGGCTCGCGCGGGCTAATGGTTCAACAACTACTGCGACTGTGCCGACCTACGTACACTTGACACTAGTGCAGCAGTAGTTGACTCGCGCGGGCTAATGGTTAAACAACTACTGCGACTGTGCCGACCTACGTGCACTTGACTCTAGTGCAGCAGTAGTTGACTCGCGCGGGCTAATGGTTCAACAAATACTGCGACTGTGCCTTCCTACGTGCTCTTGACTCTAGTGCAGCAGTAGTTGGCTCGCGCGGGCTAATGGTTCAACAAATACTGCGACTGTGCCGACCTACGTACACTTGACACTAGTGCAGCAGTAGTTGGCTCGCGCGGGCTAATGGTTCAACAAATACTGCGACTGTGCCTACCTACGTGCACTTGACTCTAGTGCAGCAGTAGTTGGCTCGCGCGGGCTAATGGTTCAACAACTACTGCGACTGTGCCGACCTACGTACACTTGACACTAGTGCAGCAGTAGTTGGCTCGCGCGGGCTAATGGTTCAACAAATACTGCGACTGTGCCGACCTACGTACACTTGACACTAGTGCAGCAGTAGTTGGCTCGCGCGGGCTAATGGTTCAACAAATACTGCGACTGTGCCGACCTACGTACACTTGACACTAGTGCAGCAGTAGTTGGCTCGCGCGGGCTAATGGTTCAACAACTACTGCGACTGTGCCGACCTACGTACACTTGACACTAGTGCAGCAGTAGTTGGCTCGCGCGGGCTAATGGTTCAACAAATACTGCGACTGTGCCGACCTACGTACACTTGACACTAGTGCAGCAGTAGTTGGCTCGCGCGGGCTAATGGTTCAACAAATACTGCGACTGTGCCGACCTACGTACACTTGACTCTAGTGCAGCAGTAGTTGGCTCGCGCGGGCTAATGGTTCAACAAATACTGCGACTGTGCCGACCTACGTACACTTGACTCTAGTGCAGCAGTAGTTGACTCGCGCGGGCTAATGGTTCAACAAGTACTGCGACTGTGCCGACCTACGTACACTTGACTCTAGTGCAGCAGTAGTTGGCTCGCGCGGGCTAATGGTTCAACAAATACTGCGACTGTGCCGACCTACGTACACTTGACTCTAGTGCAGCAGTAGTTGGCTCGCGCGGGCTAATGGTTCAACAAATACTGCGACTGTGCCGACCTACGTGCACTTGACTCTAGTGCAGCAGTAGTTGACTCGCGTGGGCTAATGGTTCAACAACTACTGCGACTGTGCCGACCTACGTACACTTGAATCTAGTGCAGCAGTAGTTGGCTCGCGCGGGCTAATGGTTCAACAAATACTGCGACTGTGCCGACCTACGTGCACTTGACTCTAGTGCAGCAGTAGTTGACTCGCGCGGGCTAATGGTTCAACAACTACTGCGACTGTGCCTACCTACGTACACTTGACTCTAGTACAGCAGTAGTTGACTCGCGCGGGCTAATGGTTCAACAACTACTGCGACTGTACCGACCTACGTACACTTGACTCTAGTGCAGCAGTAGTTGGCTCGCGCGGGCTAATGGTTCAACAAATACTGCGACTGTGCCGACCTACGTACACTTGACTCTAGTGCAGCAGGAGTTGGCTCGCGCGGGCTAATGGTTCAACAAATACTGCGACTGTGCCGACCTACGTACACTTGACTCTAGTGCAGCAGTAGTTGGCTCGCGCGGGCTAATGGTTCAACAAATACTGCGACTGTGCCGACCTACGTACACTTGACTCTAGTGCAGCAGTAGTTGGCTCGCGCGGGCTAATGGTTCAACAACTACTGCGACTGTGCCGACCTACGTACACTTGACTCTAGTGCAGCAGTAGTTGGCTCGCGCGGGCTAATGGTTCAACAAATACTGCGACTGTGCCGACCTACGTGCACTTGAATCTAGTGCAGCAGTAGTTGGCTCGCGCGGGCTAATGGTTCAACAACTACTGCGACTGTGCCGACCTACGTACACTTGAATCTAGTGCAGCAGTAGTTGACTCGCGCGGGCTAATGGTTCAACAAATACTGCGACTGTGCCGACCTACGTGCTCTTGACTCTAGTGCAGCAGTAGTTGGCTCGCGCGGGCTAATGGTTCAACAACTACTGCGACTGTGCCGACCTACGTACACTTGAATCTAGTGCAGCAGTAGTTGACTCGCGCGGGCTAATGGTTCAACAAGTACTGCGACTGTGCCGACCTACGTGCACTTGACTCTAGTGCAGCAGTAGTTGACTCGCGCGGGCTAATGGTTCAACAACTACTGCGACTGTGCCTACCTACGTGCACTTGACTCTTGGCTCGCGCGGGCTAATGGTTCAACAACTACTGCGACTGTGCCGACCTACGTACACTTGAATCTAGTGCAGCAGTAGTTGACTCGCGCGGGCTAATGGTTCAACAACTACTGCGACTGTGCCGACCTACGTACACTTGAATCTAGTGCAGCAGTAGTTGACTCGCACGGGCTAATGGTTCAACAACTACTGCGACTGTGCCGACCTACGTACACTTGAATCTAGTGCAGCAGTAGTTGACTCGCGCGGGCTAATGGTTCAACAACTACTGCGACTGTGCCGACCTACGTGCACTTGACTCTTGTGCAGCAGTAGTTGACTCGCGCGGGCTAATGGTTCAACAACTACTGCGACTGTGCCTACCTACGTGCACTTGACTCTAGTGCAGCAGTAGTTGACTCGCGCGGGCTAATGGTTCAACAACTACTGCGACTGTGCCGACCTACGTACACTTGACTCTAGTGCAACAGTAGTTGGCTCGCGCGGGCTAATGGTTCAACAACTACTGCGACTGTGCCGACCTACGTACACTTGAATCTAGTGCAGCAGTAGTTGACTCGCGCGGGCTAATGGTTCAACAACTACTGCGACTGTGCCGACCTACGTACACTTGAATCTAGTGCAGCAGTAGTTGACTCGCGCGGGCTAATGGTTCAACAACTACTGCGACTGTGCCGACCTACGTACACTTGAATCTAGTGCAGCAGTAGTTGACTCGCGCGGGCTAATGGTTCAACAACTACTGCGACTGTGCCTACCTACGTACACTTGACTCTAGTGCAGCAGTAGTTGACTCGCGCGGGCTAATGGTTCAACAACTACTGCGACTGTGCCTACCTACGTGCACTTGACTCTAGTGCAGCAGTAGTTGACTCGCGCGGGCTAATGGTTCAACAACTACTGCGACTGTGCCGACCTACGTGCACTTGACTCTAGTGCAGCAGTAGTTGACTCGCGCGGGCTAATGGTTCAACAACTACTGCGACTGTGCCGACCTACGTGCACTTGACTCTAGTGCAGCAGTAGTTGACTCGCGCGGGCTAATGGTTCAACAACTACTGCGACTGTGCCGACCTACGTGCACTTGACTCTAGTGCAGCAGTAGTTGACTCGCGCGGGCTAATGGTTCAACAAATACTGCGACTGTGCCGACCTACGTACACTTGACACTAGTGCAGCAGTAGTTGGCTCGCGCGGGCTAATGGTTCAACAAATACTGCGACTGTGCCGACCTACGTACACTTGACACTAGTGCAGCAGTAGTTGGCTCGCGCGGGCTAATGGTTCAACAACTACTGCGACTGTGCCGACCTACGTACACTTGACACTAGTGCAGCAGTAGTTGGCTCGCGCGGGCTAATGGTTCAACAAATACTGCGACTGTGCCGACCTACGTACACTTGACACTAGTGCAGCAGTAGTTGGCTCGCGCGGGCTAATGGTTCAACAACTACTGCGACTGTGCCGACCTACGTACACTTGACACTAGTGCAGCAGTAGTTGGCTCGCGCGGGCTAATGGTTCAACAACTACTGCGACTGTGCCGACCTACGTACACTTGACACTAGTGCAGCAGTAGTTGGCTCGCGCGGGCTAATGGTTCAACAACTACTGCGACTGTGCCGACCTACGTACACTTGACACTAGTGCAGCAGTAGTTGACTCGCGCGGGCTAATGGTTCAACAAATACTGCGACTGTGCCGACCTACGTACACTTGACACTAGTGCAGCAGTAGTTGGCTCGCGCGGGCTAATGGTTCAACAACTACTGCGACTGTGCCGACCTACGTACACTTGACACTAGTGCAGCAGTAGTTGGCTCGCGCGGGCTAATGGTTCAACAACTACTGCGACTGTGCCGACCTACGTACACTTGACACTAGTGCAGCAGTAGTTGGCTCGCGCGGGCTAATGGTTCAACAACTACTGCGACTGTGCCGACCTACGTACACTTGACACTAGTACAGCAGTAGTTGGCTCGCGCGGGCTAATGGTTCAACAACTACTGCGACTGTGCCGACCTACGTACACTTGACACTAGTGCAGCAGTAGTTGGCTCGCGCGGGCTAATGGTTCAACAACTACTGCGACTGTGCCGACCTACGTACACTTGACACTAGTGCAGCAGTAGTTGGCTCGCGCGGGCTAATGGTTCAACAACTACTGCGACTGTGCCGACCTACGTACACTTGACACTAGTACAGCAGTAGTTGGCTCGCGCGGGCTAATGGTTCAACAACTACTGTGACTGTGCCGACCTACGTACACTTGACACTAGTGCAGCAGTAGTTGGCTCGCGCGGGCTAATGGTTCAACAACTACTGCGACTGTGCCGACCTACGTACACTTGACACTAGTGCAGCAGTAGTTGGCTCGCGCGGGCTAATGGTTCAACAACTACTGCGACTGTGCCGACCTACGTACACTTGACACTAGTGCAGCAGTAGTTGGCTCGCGCGGGCTAATGGTTCAACAACTACTGCGACTGTGCCGACCTACGTACACTTGACACTAGTGCAGCAGTAGTTGGCTCGCGCGGGCTAATGGTTCAACAAATACTGCGACTGTGCCGACCTACGTGCACTTGACACTAGTGCAGCAGTAGTTGGCTCGCGCGGGCTAATGGTTCAACAACTACTGCGACTGTGCCGACCTACGTACACTTGACACTAGTGCAGCAGTAGTTGGCTCGCGCGGGCTAATGGTTCAACAACTACTGCGACTGTGCCGACCTACGTACACTTGACACTAGTGCAGCAGTAGTTGGCTCGCGCGGGCTAATGGTTCAACAACTACTGCGACTGTGCCGACCTACGTACACTTGACACTAGTGCAGCAGTAGTTGGCTCGCGCGGGCTAATGGTTCAACAAATACTGCGACTGTGCCGACCTACGTGCACTTGACACTAGTGCAGCAGTAGTTGGCTCGCGCGGGCTAATGGTTCAACAAGTACTGCGACTGTGCCGACCTACGTACACTTGACACTAGTGCAGCAGTAGTTGGCTCGCGCGGGCTAATGGTTCAACAAGTACTGCGACTGTGCCGACCTACGTACACTTGACACTAGTGCAGCAGTAGTTGACTCGCGCGGGCTAATGGTTCAACAACTACTGCGACTGTGCCGACCTACGTGCACTTGACACTAGTGCAGCAGTAGTTGGCTCGCGCGGGCTAATGGTTCAACAAGTACTGCGACTGTGCCGACCTACGTACACTTGACACTAGTGCAGCAGTAGTTGGCTCGCGCGGGCTAATGGTTCAACAAATACTGCGACTGTGCCGACCTACGTACACTTGACACTAGTGCAGCAGTAGTTGGCTCGCGCGGGCTAATGGTTCAACAACTACTGCGACTGTGCCGACCTACGTGCACTTGACACTAGTGCAGCAGTAGTTGGCTCGCGCGGGCTAATGGTTCAACAAGTACTGCGACTGTGCCGACCTACGTACACTTGACACTAGTGCAGCAGTAGTTGGCTCGCGCGGGCTAATGGTTCAACAACTACTGCGACTGTGCCGACCTACGTGCACTTGACACTAGTGCAGCAGTAGTTGGCTCGCGCGGGCTAATGGTTCAACAAATACTGCGACTGTGCCGACCTACGTGCACTTGACACTAGTGCAGCAGTAGTTGGCTCGCGCGGGCTAATGGTTCAACAACTACTGCGACTGTGCCGACCTACGTACACTTGACACTAGTGCAGCAGTAGTTGGCTCGCGCGGGCTAATGGTTCAACAAATACTGCGACTGTGCCGACCTACGTACACTTGACACTAGTGCAGCAGTAGTTGGCTCGCGCGGGCTAATGGTTCAACAAATACTGCGACTGTGCCGACCTACGTACACTTGACTCTAGTGCAGCAGTAGTCGGCTCGCGCGGGCTAATGGTTCAACAAATACTGCGTCTGTAGCGACCTACGTACACTTGACTCTAGTGCAGCAGTAGTCGGCTCGCGCGGGCTAATGGTTCAACAAATACTGCGACTGTGCCGACCTACGTACACTTGACTCTAGTGCAGCAGTAGTTGGCTCGCGCGGGCTAATGGTTCAACAACTACTGTGACTGTAGCGACCTACGTGCACTTGACTCTAGTGCAGCAGTAGTTGGCTCGCGCGGGCTAATGGTTCAACAAATACTGCGACTGTGCCGACCTACGTACACTTGACTCTAGTGCAGCAGTAGTTGGCTCGCGCGGGCTAATGGTTCAACAAATACTGCGACTGTAGCGACCTACGTACACTTGACTCTAGTGCAGCAGTAGTCGGCTCGCGCGGGCTAATGGTTCAACAAATACTGCGACTGTGCCGACCTACGTACACTTGACTCTAGTGCAGCAGTAGTCGGCTCGCGCGGGCTAATGTTTCAACAAATACTGCGACTGTAGCGACCTACGTACACTTGACTCTAGTGCAGCAGTAGTCGGCTCGCGCGGGCTAATGGTTCAACAACTACTGCGACTGTAGCGACCTACGTACACTTGACTCTAGTGCAGCAGTAGTTGGCTCGCGCGGGCTAATGTTTCAACAAATACTGCGACTGTAGCGACCTACGTACACTTGACTCTAGTGCAGCAGTAGTTGGCTCGCGCGGGCTAATGGTTCAACAACTACTGCGACTGTAGCGACCTACGTGCACTTGACTCTAGTGCAGCAGTAGTTGGCTCGCGCGGGCTAATGGTTCAAGAACTACTGCGACTGTAGTGACCTACGTACACTTGACTCTAGTGCAGCAGTAGTTGGCTCGCGCGGGCTAATGGTTCAACAAATACTGCGACTGTGCCGACCTACGTACACTTGACACTAGTACAGCAGTAGTTGGCTCGCGCGGGCTAATGGTTCAACAACTACTGCGACTGTAGCGACCTACGTGCACTTGACTCTAGTGCAGCAGAAGTTGGCTCGCGCGGGCTAATGGTTCAACAACTACTGCGACTGTAGCGACCTACGTGCACTTGACTCTAGTGCAGCAGAAGTTGGCTCGCGCGGGCTAATGGTTCAACAACTACTGCGACTGTAGCGACCTACGTACACTTGACTCTAGTGCAGCAGTAGTTGGCTCGCGCGGGCTAATGTTTCAACAAATACTGCGACTGTAGCGACCTACGTACACTTGACTCTAGTGCAGCAGTAGTTGGCTCGCGCGGGCTAATGTTTCAACAAATACTGCGACTGTAGCGACCTACGTACACTTGACTCTAGTGCAGCAGTAGTTGGCTCGTGCGGGCTAATGTTTCAACAACTACTGCGACTGTAGCGACCTACGTGCACTTGACTCTAGTGCAGCAGTAGTTGGCTCGCGCGGGCTAATGTTTCAACAAATACTGCGACTGTAGCGACCTACGTGCACTTGACTCTAGTGCAGCAGTAGTTGGCTCGCGCGGGCTAATGTTTCAACAAATACTGCGACTGTAGCGACCTACGTGCACTTGACTCTAGTGCAGCAGTAGTTGGTTCGCGCGGGCTAATGGTTCAACAACTACTGCGACTGTAGCGACCTACGTGCACTTGACTCTAGTGCAGCAGAAGTTGGCTCGCGCGGGCTAATGGTTCAACAACTACTGCGACTGTAGCGACCTACGTGCACTTGACACTAGTGCAGCAGTAGTTGGCTCGCGCGGGCTAATGGTTCAACAAATACTGCGACTGTGCCGACCTACGTGCACTTGACACTAGTGCAGCAGTAGTTGGCTCGCGCGGGCTAATGGTTCAACAACTACTGCGACTGTGCCGACCTACGTACACTTGACACTAGTGCAGCAGTAGTTGGCTCGCGCGGGCTAATGGTTCAACAAATACTGCGACTGTGCCGACCTACGTACACTTGACACTAGTGCAGCAGTAGTTGGCTCGCGCGGGCTAATGGTTCAACAAATACTGCGACTGTGCCGACCTACGTACACTTGACTCTAGTGCAGCAGTAGTCGGCTCGCGCGGGCTAATGGTTCAACAAATACTGCGTCTGTAGCGACCTACGTACACTTGACTCTAGTGCAGCAGTAGTCGGCTCGCGCGGGCTAATGGTTCAACAAATACTGCGACTGTGCCGACCTACGTACACTTGACTCTAGTGCAGCAGTAGTTGGCTCGCGCGGGCTAATGGTTCAACAACTACTGTGACTGTAGCGACCTACGTGCACTTGACTCTAGTGCAGCAGTAGTTGGCTCGCGCGGGCTAATGGTTCAACAAATACTGCGACTGTGCCGACCTACGTACACTTGACTCTAGTGCAGCAGTAGTTGGCTCGCGCGGGCTAATGGTTCAACAAATACTGCGACTGTAGCGACCTACGTACACTTGACTCTAGTGCAGCAGTAGTCGGCTCGCGCGGGCTAATGGTTCAACAAATACTGCGACTGTGCCGACCTACGTACACTTGACTCTAGTGCAGCAGTAGTCGGCTCGCGCGGGCTAATGTTTCAACAAATACTGCGACTGTAGCGACCTACGTACACTTGACTCTAGTGCAGCAGTAGTCGGCTCGCGCGGGCTAATGGTTCAACAACTACTGCGACTGTAGCGACCTACGTACACTTGACTCTAGTGCAGCAGTAGTTGGCTCGCGCGGGCTAATGTTTCAACAAATACTGCGACTGTAGCGACCTACGTACACTTGACTCTAGTGCAGCAGTAGTTGGCTCGCGCGGGCTAATGGTTCAACAACTACTGCGACTGTAGCGACCTACGTGCACTTGACTCTAGTGCAGCAGTAGTTGGCTCGCGCGGGCTAATGGTTCAAGAACTACTGCGACTGTAGTGACCTACGTACACTTGACTCTAGTGCAGCAGTAGTTGGCTCGCGCGGGCTAATGGTTCAACAAATACTGCGACTGTGCCGACCTACGTACACTTGACACTAGTACAGCAGTAGTTGGCTCGCGCGGGCTAATGGTTCAACAACTACTGCGACTGTAGCGACCTACGTGCACTTGACTCTAGTGCAGCAGAAGTTGGCTCGCGCGGGCTAATGGTTCAACAACTACTGCGACTGTAGCGACCTACGTGCACTTGACTCTAGTGCAGCAGAAGTTGGCTCGCGCGGGCTAATGGTTCAACAACTACTGCGACTGTAGCGACCTACGTACACTTGACTCTAGTGCAGCAGTAGTTGGCTCGCGCGGGCTAATGTTTCAACAAATACTGCGACTGTAGCGACCTACGTACACTTGACTCTAGTGCAGCAGTAGTTGGCTCGCGCGGGCTAATGTTTCAACAAATACTGCGACTGTAGCGACCTACGTACACTTGACTCTAGTGCAGCAGTAGTTGGCTCGTGCGGGCTAATGTTTCAACAACTACTGCGACTGTAGCGACCTACGTGCACTTGACTCTAGTGCAGCAGTAGTTGGCTCGCGCGGGCTAATGTTTCAACAAATACTGCGACTGTAGCGACCTACGTGCACTTGACTCTAGTGCAGCAGTAGTTGGCTCGCGCGGGCTAATGTTTCAACAAATACTGCGACTGTAGCGACCTACGTGCACTTGACTCTAGTGCAGCAGTAGTTGGTTCGCGCGGGCTAATGGTTCAACAACTACTGCGACTGTAGCGACCTACGTGCACTTGACTCTAGTGCAGCAGAAGTTGGCTCGCGCGGGCTAATGGTTCAACAACTACTGCGACTGTAGCGACCTACGTACACTTGACTCTAGTGCAGCAGTAGTTGGCTCGCGCGGGCTAATGTTTCAACAAATACTGCGACTGTAGCGACCTACGTACACTTGACTCTAGTGCAGCAGTAGTTGGCTCGCGCGGGCTAATGTTTCAACAAATACTGCGACTGTAGCGACCTACGTACACTTGACTCTAGTGCAGCAGTAGTTGGCTCGCGCGGGCTAATGTTTCAACAACTACTGCGACTGTAGCGACCTACGTGCACTTGACTCTAGTGCAGCAGTAGTTGGCTCGCGCGGGCTAATGTTTCAACAAATACTGCGACTGTAGCGACCTACGTGCACTTGACTCTAGTGCAGCAGTAGTTGGCTCGCGCGGGCTAATGTTTCAACAAATACTGCGACTGTAGCGACCTACGTGCACTTGACTCTAGTGCAGCAGTAGTTGGCTCGCGCGGGCTAATGGTTCAACAACTACTGCGACTGTAGCGACCTACGTGCACTTGACTCTAGTGCAGCAGTAGTTGGCTCGCGCGGGCTAATGTTTCAACAAATACTGCGACTGTAGCGACCTACGTGCACTTGACTCTAGTGCAGCAGTAGTTGGCTCGCGCGGGCTAATGGTTCAACGACTACTGCGACTGTAGCGACCTACGTACACTTGGCTCTAGTGCAGCAGTAGTTGGCTCGCGCGGGCTAATGGTGCAACAACTACTGCGACTGTAGCGACCTACGTGCACTTGACTCTAGTGCAGCAGTAGTTGGTTCGCGCGGGCTAATGGTTCAACAACTACTGCGACTGTAGCGACCTACGTACACTTGGCTCTAGTGCAGCAGTAGTTGGCTCGCGCGGGCTAATGGTTCAACGACTACTGCGACTGTAGCGACCTACGTACACTTGGCTCTAGTGCAGCAGTAGTTGGCTCGCGCGGGCTAATGGTGCAACAACTACTGCGACTGTAGCGACCTACGTGCACTTGGCTCTAGTGCAGCAGTAGTTGGTTCGCGCGGGCTAATGGTTCAACAACTACTGCGACTGTAGCGACCTACGTACACTTGGCTCTAGTGCAGCAGTAGTTGGTTCGCGCGGGCTAATGGTGCAACAACTACTGCGACTGTAGCGACCTACGTGCACTTGGCTCTAGTGCAGCAGTAGTTGGTTCGCGCGGGCTAATGGTTCAACAACTACTGCGACTGTAGCGACCTACGTGCACTTGGCTCTAGTGCAGCAGTAGTTGGCTCGCGCGGGCTAATGGTGCAACAACTACTGCGACTGTAGCGACCTACGTGCACTTGACTCTAGTGCAGCAGTAGTTGGCTCGCGCGGGCTAATGGTTCAACAACTACTGCGACTGTAGCGACCTACGTACACTTGGCTCTAGTGCAGCAGTAGTTGGTTCGCGCGGGCTAATGGTTCAACGACTACTGCGACTGTGCCTTTGAATTTAATATTACATTATGTATTCAAATAAAATGTTTTAAATCTTCAATCTATCTTCTCTGATATCGTAAATACCCTCACACCAATTAGAACAGCACAAGAGCGCGCCGCGGTATCGACTGGCTGTAACCCGAGTTGTCCGGGGTTCGAAGCCCTGAAGCCCGACAAGGCGACAAATATCGTGTTTTTTACTGTTTCAATTTTACGAGTAGCCTTGTTAAAGGATATTACACTGTCAAAGGTTAGTTGACTTAAACAGGAGAATGTAATGACGAGTGACTTTGCAGAGTATTTATTTATTTATTTATTCTTTATTGTTTACCATAATACATTTAGAGACACACTGGTACAATTTTTAAAACAATAGGCGATCTTCAGGGAATCTTATAGTATATAAGTATTATAAAGTATTTTTTTTAAGTTTGTACGCATATGTATTTTGTATGCACCCCTTAATTTGAAAACCTCTCCTTTGCTGCGGTAGACTGGTAGAGAATGCCAAATGCCATTCCGCGTTGCCAAGTCCGCCGTTTGTACACTAAATTTATATTGTGCAATAAAGTTTTAAATAAATAAATGTAATTACTTGGATACGTTCGTACGACATATGACATGTTCATATGATACCCGACCCATGACATGTTCTCGGTTCATGGTGGTTTATATTTATGTATGTATGTTTATTCGTGGACCCCCCAGTTCGCTGTATGGCCGTCCATAACACAAGCTTTGTTTACTTGGGGCCATACAGGTGGTGTGTTTGTCTGGGGGTGTAATTATTATTATTCCCAATACTTGTCGCACAGTAGGTAGGTTCTTACCGTCAGATACAGAACAGATCTAGAATGAACCGATGCTCGCCTGGCCTGGGCCAGTGACATCGTTTCAACGGTGCAGAGGAAACAAATATTACCAACGCAAAATAATCATAATTGTATACTTTGTTGCTAAACCAGTTACTAAACTAAAATACACTACGATTAACTAGATATAGATAGATAGACTATAGATATACTACACATAAAAATCGAATGAAAAAATCGGCGGCATTATCACTAAAAGAGGCATTATAACTCTTCCTGGCAACCCTGAAGTTTATAAAATATATATTACTAGTCGGGATCACTTTAATACTATTTCCATATAGATAATGAACATTTTCGTTTATTTGATTTCACGTAATCGATAAATTCTGAAATAACTGATCTGCTTTTAAAAATAAGTAATTCATTTGTAAATACTACCTGGAGTCAAATTGGCTATCCTGTATTTTTTCCAGAAATTTCCACAGCCTTAGTACTTTGGTACCACAGTCCTTCCTATTTAGACCACCGCGTGGTTGTGGTCCGGTTATAGGGAAGGCACTGCCAGTGTAACTACTGGAACAAAGGCGACTCCAGCTGAAGTCTACGGCCGGCAACGCGTCATGAGTCGACACAATCATCACATTCAATACTGATGAATGAACACCTCCGACTAATGATGTGCATGCATGCAAGTTTCTGTCACCATCAGATTGACAGCGTGGACGTCCAGCGTCGAAGTAAACAATATTAATAAACTAATATGTCAGTAGTTTAAATAAACTATAAAACACCGCTTCTTTCACGTCCTCAGTTGCATCGGACCCTCAACACACAGCACCAAATCTATTCGACGTAAAAACCAAACGCGCTCAAACTAGGGGTTACTAGAAGCTCTTAAAGAATTCCACTCCGCCTTCTGGTTCTATGTTCAGATCAGCGTGAAAGCCTTTATCACCGTTATTATTACCTGGGTACATATATTTACTAAGTTACAAACTGATATGTCAATTAGAGGTTGGTTTGTTGAGACGGGTCACTCACTTCGCGCTAATATGGTTGAGGAGGGCGATGGCTGGATCCCGCGTTAACTCGTGAACGGGTGCCGTTTGAGGGTGTTCGTCGTTTGGATACTTGGGGGGAGGAGACTTGCTGAGCTAACAGATGCAGATAAGAATAATTGTGTATAGACACAATTATTGTACATCTATTTTGATAAAAATATACCCGTGAAGTTTCTTGCCAGTTCTTCTTCACGAGGGTTTGTCGTAGTGTCATGTTTTATTTGAGGTCAATAACAAAAAGTTAGTGTCAATTTTGAGAAAGAAATATTTGAATTTGAATACGAATTTGATTTCAGAATATTTCTGAGTCCCTAGTAGGCTGTAGCCTAGGGCGGCAGATCTTACGGGGCGGCATATTTAGCCTAAAACATTTTTTTATCTTACGGAAATAAAAATAAAAACATTATTATACACACGGATAAAATGAAACTCGAGACTTTAACAAAAGTTACAATATTTTAGTACAGTACACTGAATACTCAAACGTCTTTAAGTGAAAAATTAATAAACAGCCCGTAGGGAACAAAAAGTTGTTGAACGGCAACATTTGAATAGCTACTGGGGGCAAATGTGTAAATCCGCCACTGCTCATAAGTTAATAGACTAATAAGTCTTCTTTTTAGCAGGTAACTTTTAATAGGTACGTGTACTTTAGTAGGTATTTAGTGCATTCGAGTAAACCTATGTTTATTGTAACTGTTTTGAGACAGTAGCTGCCCCCCCCCCCTCCCAGCATAGTATAGCTCGAAAGAGTTTACGAATTTTCTATAGTGATTGTATGTTACAACTTGGCCCTGATGTGCCTGGGTCGTTGGTACCTGCTACTCACAGACGAAGAAACACTTTCGTATTTGTCGTATTATTTGTTTTCATTATTTTTATCAACTTTTCGAATAAACATTACAAATCGTAACAAAAATCCTATTTAGGTACCTAATATTTACCTACCTACTTGAGTATCCACAAAAAAATATTAACGTAACTCTCAGCTAGGTATCTAATAGGTTCAACACCGATAAATTCATTTTAAATAGCACAATTAGATCCAAGATGAGATTACAGCACAAAGCACTTACCATAAACGCGACTTCTATACTCAACTAACTTTATATATATCTCTCAAAGAAAGACATAAATTCATTGCATGCAAACGATAACATAAAACGCATGAATAACGATCAAAAATTGACAAGCAAAAGCGCGCGAATAAAAAAAATTGATTGCTAAAAAGGAACCAAACAAAGGCACACAGCCAGACAGCATTCAGGATCTTCAACTGTTGAAATTAGCGTGTAGCCAAGCCAAATTGCGCCTACAATACAAACATATCTATAATGTTCAACAAAAACTTTACTTGTGCGCTGTAGCTGTAGATTCCCTCCGAAATATATTTTTATTTTAATGTGGTGGTAGCAGTGTTTGAATAACCCACCAATAAAAATCAACGCAAAGAAAACCTTCGTCCCACTTCTTTAAGATCTACTTTTGAACATTTAAGTTGAAACGTGGAACGTTTAAATTAAGGTCCGGATGTATACAGCAATGTTTGCAGTAGTATATAGCAACGTATTGCTATCCTGTTCGTTCTCGGGGTGGAGTTGTATGGTGCTGTCTCGCTCTGGTGCGGAGTTAAGCCGCTTATCTTCATCCCGCACGCCGCGCCCCGCCCCCGCGGCTGCTGCGCGCTCAGGGGTTATTCTGATTTTGATGTTATTGAAGTTTTTGGCAAAAATTATGAATATTTTAAACTTCAATTTAAATTGTTATGATTAGATTTAATATTTGGTATTCATTTTTATTTATTAACAAAAACCAAAATAACAAGATACCAATAGGCAACAATAGATAGATTACCTACTATGGTTTCCGCACTGTAAGAAAATTATGCAGGATTTTGTTCGGTAATAATAATAATAAATCTCCAGACAAACACACCAACTGTATGGCTCTAAAGTAAGCAGCTTGTGTTATGGATGACCATACAGCGAACTGGAGGAAAACCCAGAATAAACATACATATATAAATTCAAACCCCCATGACCAGAAAACAAAAATCTGTGTGCATCACACAAATACATGCCCTGTCCAGGAGACGAACCTGGGACCTTCGGAGTATGAGGCAGGGCTACTTACTACTGTTACACCACTTCGATGTTAATTCGAACCGCTCAGAAATTGAGTAGGCTTATTCTTAGAAATATGCAAAAGACACTATAAGGAAAATACCAGCTTACTTTCCTTTGGGTTCGATTCCAAAAGTAAAGATAAATTGTTTGACTTAGAAATGACCTTCGAGTCTTCGTTCAAAAGCGCCCGGTCAAAAATGGAATGAAAATTCAAATATGCTCTGAATATCATAACAGTCTTGATTTGATCGGCCGCCCGACAACGCGTCCGAAATGGCATATTGCTTGGTGAAAACTGTTTAAATTTGAACGCTCCCAAGTAGCCGAAACTGCATAGGGCGAATTTAATGGTCAATTTCCTAGTTCCAGCTACAAATAATGCTACAAATGATTAAATCTCTGGACACTTTTTAGTCCATTTTGATTTAGAACTACCATTCATTTATTTTTACGTTGATGATTCTTTATAAAACAATATACTTCTAATAAGCTCCATTTACACTACACCTACATTTTTATCCACTAAATTCAAACTCTCCAAAGCCCGCCGTTTACTTAACACAGGACTCATTATTTTCAAAAGAGGTTTCAACCAGAACAACCTTACAATATATATTACTTGTCCTACTGACTACGTATCTACTTACAACGTGTACATCCACCGAGTAAGTATACAACAGACAGAATTTTGAATTACAGTTTAATAGCTCACTTCTTTAACTCTCAGTATTACTAAAGAAACATAACCTACGTCTTGTCTAGGCGCGAAAGTAAAAAGATTTTCCTTTTTTCTGTTTCTGTTTATGTATTGGCAACGGGTAAAAGCTATGATGTATAGTTTAAGACTGCGTTAGTTTCTAAAGCTTTCTTTTATGTAATTTTGTGTTATTGTATAGATACGCGTTGACGCGAAAGAAATGACCCTTTATTTTAGAGACAGGCAAAGGTTATGAGTTATAATGACTGGTGCTGAATTTTTTTACAATTTTCATAGTAGGCAAGCGAGTATGTGACCCACCGGTGGTAGGTGTCAATTGATTAATATAGTTTTCGGATAAAATTAGAAAAATAGAAAAATTGCAAAACACAATTTATATTCAAGAAAACGTGCATGCTTTAAAGTATTGCAATTGTATTAGAAATAATATTACGCAGTAAATAAATATTAACGTCTCTCGAATCGTCTATTACCGTACAATAAAAAATGAAAAGAAAACAGAAACGTTATAAAATTACCTATGTCGCTAGCTTAGTCGTTTCCCGCGAATTTCTAATAAATGTCAAGCAGCCATTTTGTTTCTTTTCAGATATGAAATTATTAATTTGCATTTTTTTCGGGTCCTTAATGTACGCATACACTAAAATGGAGGTTTTTTTCAAGATTTACAGTTACTTATTTTCTTTTGTATTCAATTTTTGTGTAAAGCCATGAATTTTTAAACGAATACCTCTTGGCCAAGCAATAAGAATTTTTGAGCACACTGACAAAGGGAAAAGGTTTTTCGTTGAGAAAAATGTTCCAATTTTTGACACTAGGTTTTCAAATGTCATCCATATAACAGTTAGTGTGTTGCATCATACATGTTGTTTATGGTATTGGCAATAGGACGAGTTGTGGGAGTCGAGTGCGGTGCTGAAGTTCTTCCTAGTTAACCGCGATTGTAACCATGTGTTCCGTTCAAAGAGAAGCGTGTAATTACTGGAACAGAAGCCTACGATTGGTAACGCATCAATAATCAGCAAATAATATAAGCTACGAATAATTATGTAGGTATACGGGAACGAACGCCACTTATCGAAGGGGGGGATCGCGTGCTATTTTTCCAGCTAGAACAGAGTAAAAGAAAGTGGTTGCCTTTTCTGTCAGAAATGCGGTTTCAATCGCTATTTCATATTGTGAATCCCAAAAATCCTTATTAAATAATAAACAATAAGTATGTATTATAGTAGGAAGGCAAAGTAAGCTTGTTTATCGATTTATGATCGTTATATCGATTTTTAATCGGTAATATTCGCTAAATCATAATCATAATAAATATCCAGAGACAAGCACACCAACCGTATGGTTCCAAAATAAACAGAGCCTGTGTTATGGATGAACATACAGCGAACTGGGGGGAACCCAGAATAAACATACATAAATATAAACGACCATGACCCGAGAACAAACCTCTCTGTTCATCATTCTAATGAATATCCCGGCCAGGACCTGGGACCTCCAGCGTATTAGAAAGGGCTAATACCCACTACACCAATCGGCTAAATAATTCAAAAGAAATATTTTTGATACCCATATCAAAAGATACCTAACATTTTGTTACAAAATAGGTATCTACAACCTTTTTTTAAACCTCTTTCGATAGACTAACATTAAATTATGAGAGAAGCGGGTTATGCATAGATCTTAAGTAAGTTTTAACCACCACATAATTAGAAAATCACATAATAAAAGCTCCTACTTGATTTTGGACGAGCCATAGAGAGTTAATAACTCGATATCCAACTGTGCAAAGTGCAATGTTGATTTTGCGTACAGAAATCGGCCTGACCAAGCTGACCAAGCCAACTGGACTAACGGGCGGAGTGCAGCTTCCCTTTCAACCCTTTAATAATAATAAACGAAAAAACTGCGAAAGATGCAACAACCCAGTTCTTCGGTAATTTCAGGTCAGGTATTCAAATTCCTGCATAAAATACCAAAAAATTTATTATTATTACTGCTGCTACGTATCAGGAATGAACGGCGTCGCGTTTGACAGTCGTCTAGTTGGCTTGGTCATGTAGGGCAAAGAGCATGTGGCCTCTTCAAGCCTCTTTGTGGTGAACAAACAAATGCTCCTGAATTAAGGGCTTAAGCCCTGTTGAGATATATTTAAATAGGAATGTTTTAATTGTTAACTAGTAGATTTTATGATTTTGTAGCTCAGATTAATGGTAAAAGTTTGAAGTTCAAAAATTTTGATTATCGGAAGTAAAAATGGTTACACCTAAATGAATGCCTTCTTTAACTTCATCTTCATCATCATCTTGTCTTAATCATCATAGCGTCAATACACCTAAACTTCGGAAACGAAGCCGTCGGAAAAAATCCCCTCAAAAAAAATTGTGAAATTAAAGAAACAAATGCATACCTACCTTTAATACACGACCCTTTCTAGTAGAGATTCACATTCTTAAACTACCTATGTTTAAAAATAAGAAAACAGGACAATGCATTAGTGAGAATCACATATTAACTTTTTTAACTAAAAAATGCTTATCTTGTTCTGACCAATGTAACTTTGCTACGATATTGAGCTATCTTTCGAAGTGGCGTAACCTAATTATTATATTTTGCGAGATTTGTTTTGATACTTTTACTGTTTATATGAGGATAAAATATTTTTATTATAAACTAAATAGGGGCTTTTTGATGATTGAATATTTTAGACTTTTTGGTTTCATATTTTTGGTAACCAAGTTTTATTTTTTAGTTATTTTTAGGCTTTATGTCTTATTTATCATTTGTGCATTATTTATATATAATGTCTTATTTATATTACATAAAATACATTGCAGGAAAGTAATTATTTGCACAAGATATATAGATTTTTTGAATGTTAAACCATGTTTAATATGGTTAATATATGAGTTTTATTTATTATCAATTATTATTTGTAATTTGGCATTGAGAATTAATTTGAGTCATTTAAATCGTGTCTTCTATCAAAAACGTAATAAGGAAATATTTTTAAAGTTGTTTGATAATGAGACAAAATTTTATATTGTATCTCAAGTGCTTTTGCTACGTCATTATAAATGGCAAATTAAAATTTTTACTATCAAAATGCCCGGGGACTACGCACTAAGACTGTTAACTTCAAACGCAACATACTACTGAATTGTTATGATGTGGTGTCGCTTACAGAGACGTGGCTCGTTGACGGTATAAATAACAGTGAACCATTTGATGAAAGGTACATAGTTTTTAGACGTGATCGAAGTTATAGCCAAACAAAGGAGCGGTACGGTGGCGGAGTACTATTGGCCGTGCGTCGCGAATTCACTGCTTTGGAACGTCCGGATTGGGCTTCCTCCGCGGAGGATTTGTGGGTCACTATATCAAATAAACAACCTAATAGTAGAATTAGCAAAATTCATATCTGCACAATTTATTTATGTAATGAAAAAAGGGGCTTTTCTTTCAATTCCCAATTAGAAAATTTTGCTGACAAATTATCAAATATTGTAAAATCATGTCCAAACGATACTTTTATTATATTAGGTGACTTTAGTCTGAGCAACATCGACTGGATTTATGATGGAAACTCTCTTACACCTTCAAGTATAAATGGTGAAGCCCAAGTATATTTTGTTGACACATTGATTGAATGCAATCTCTCACAATTCAATACGTCAAGCAACCTAAATAATCGCTTACTAGATTTAATATTTAGTAATTTAGACTTGGTAGTAACCAGCTGCCATGACCCACTAGTGCCTGAAGATGCCCATCACAAACCATTGAATGTCTATCTCAAGTTTGAATCCTCCAAACACCTCGAAACCAAACCCAGAGAAAAATATTTCTACAACTTAGGGGACTATGAAATAATTAATAACTGTTTAAATGATATTATGTGGGAGGAGTACTTAAATAATATTTTATTACAAACTGCGGTTGATCACTTCTATGAATGCCTTCATTACATATTAATAAATATATACCCCATAAAACTATATACCCCTCGAAGTACCCGCCGTGGTACACATCATCGCTCAAAAAAATCATAAAAGAAAAAATAAAATTTCTTAAAAAATACCGTACTTATGGCAACACGTGCGACTATGAAACTTTTTCATTACTCAGAAAGCAAAACGGGTTGAGCAGCAATGTTACCAGGAGTATTTAAGCACTATACAATCCTCTATAGTTAAAAACCCATGTTCTAGTCTTTTATTAAAGCTACTAAAAAAGGTTCTAATCTCCTTCCTGCAACCATAACATACAAAGGTCAGGCATCCGAGTCTGGAACAGACGCATGCAATCTATTTGCTGAGTATTTCTCCTCTACGTACAATAACGCCTCTTCTAATAGTTTTACCTACGATAATGTCACACTTTTAAATCCATCAGCTTCCAAATCCACTACTTTCTTGAGTAACATTGAGGTTGATCCCGAGGCTCTTCATAAATTATTAAAATCTCTTGATTTATCTAAAGGAGCCAGACCTGATAAGATACCCTCACTATTTATTGTTAACTGTGCAAAAAGCCTAACTAAGCCTCTCACAATTCTCTATGGGCGTTCCATTCATGAAGGGTACGTACCTCATCAATGGAAATCGGCGTTCATAACACCAATACATAAAAATGGTTGTAAAACTGAAGTAAGTAATTACAGGCCCATATCAAAAATCAGTATTTTTGCTAAAGTATTAGAGTATATCATTCATAAACAAGTCCAAAGTACACTATCATCCTTTTTTATCGAAGAACAACACGGGTTTCTCCAGAATAGGTCTACTACGTCGAATTTACTATTATTCTGTGAATACACCACATCAAACATCGACGCTGGAGGCCAGGTGGATTGTATTTTCACTGACTACAGCAAAGCATTTGATCGGATTGACCACATGCTGCTGTTAAAAAAGCTGTTATCAGCAGGAATACTCGGCAATCTATTCCGTTGGCTCAGCTCGTATATAGAGAATCGATCTCAAGCTGTAGCTGTGAATGGATACATATCTGACTGGTTTACACTTCCCTCAGGCATTCCACAAGGGAGTTTGCTAGCGCCGTTACTTTTTAACATCTTTATCAACGATATAGGTAACTGTTTTAAATATAGCAAATTCTTACTTTATGCGGACGATGTGAAAATATTTCATCAAATAAAAAGTCTCAGTGACAGTCACAATCTACAACAGGATTTAGATAGGTTTCAACAATATTGTAGTGACAACAGACTGGACCTTAATATTAGTAAAAGCTACAGCGTAACTTTTACACGAAAAACTAAAAACAAAATAGATTATACATATACGTTAAGAGGCATCCACATCAATAGAGTTAACGAGATCAAAGACTTGGGTATAATACATGATGCCAAGATGAAATATGACAAACATATTGATTACATATCCAAAAAGGCAATAAAAGCTTTAGGTTTTGTAATAAGATCATGTTCTCAATTTTCTAATATCAAAGTAATTAAAATACTATACTGTTCTTACGTGCGTAGCATCCTGGAATACTGTTCTCCAATATGGAACCCTCAGTATAAAGTTTATGTTAAACGACTTGAAAATATTCAAAGAAAATTTCTTAGAGTTATCCAATATAAGTGTAAAAGTTATCAAAACAACTATGAAGCAAGATGCAAAAAGCACCATATATTACCTCTTACTGTGAGAAGAAACATATCCGATGCTACATTGCTTTTCAAAATAGCACAATCTAAAATAGACTCATCTGATCTTTTAGCCTCAATTAATATCCGTACCCCAAATTATAGAAAGTGCAAGCTGCTACACATCCCTCGCTATGCAACTAACAATAGGCAAAACGCATACTTCATTCGAAGTGCAAACTCCATCAACAAGTTAGTAGATGAGCACGAGTTAGACATTTTCAACACTAAACCAGAAAAGGTTTCCATCACATTGGCTAAGAATTGGTTTGACGCGATTCCTTGCTAACGCTTTTTTGTGGTGCCTTTATTCCTTCTACGTACGTTTATTTTGATTATAGATGTGTTGCTTAAACTTTTGTACTAAATGGGCACGTGGGTATCATTCATACACTGAAGGTACAATAGTTAACTAAATACGAAAACTGTGTAAATGTGTACTGTGTTATTATTGTTTGTTCTATACGAGTTAAAGTTACTGTAAAGTTTTCCAAATAGATAAAAATAAAAAAAATAAAAAAAGAATAAAAATTTAAAAAAATAAAAAAAATACGTAGGTACGTAAATAACAAAATGTAGCCCAAACAAAGTTTGGGACATGTCAATTTCTCTACATAGATCTAAGTACCTACTTAGCAAAATATTTGCTCTAAATATCTGGACGATATACTCGTATATTTTTAAGCAACAATAAATCTTTTACAATTTTGTTTTCTTGAATAATTTACCTTTTGTTAAGAATGTCATTGTAAATTTAATTTTTTTAAGTCACGATAGGATTTTAGGCAGTTGATGGACAGTTTAGTTGTGGCCCTATTAGCTTTTTAAATTTCACCGAACTTTAACTTAATCACGATGGGAATGTCATCGTCACTTTGTATACAAAAATCCCGTTGATAAATAAAGATTTAAAAAAGAAGGATACCTACCTATATATGTATGTGAATGTGTTTATCTAACCAAGACTATCAAACAGTCTCTACACACAGAGGCCACGTAGATCTTCCCTTCTTGAAATTGTTCATCCCGCAACAGGCTCCCCCCACCTTACTTGCCCTAAGTCTGGTTAGTGGATATTCAGATTATATTGTTAAGATCTCTTCTGGTTACAGGAAATTCCTATTTTGAACGTCATAATAACCACGATTTGTGTTATTATTATTATTTTGTGTTTTATGGCAATCAGCTGTTGTTAATACAAAAGTAAAAGTAATAAAAGTATTAATAAAATTAAAACATTGCTTTCAAGACATGAATATTATTACAGTCAATGAAAACAGACAAGTCCCACGATTTGTGTTCCGGTCCAAGGGAAAGAACCGCCAGTGCTATTACTAGACAAATGTAATTCTAAATGACGCCTACGGTCGGCAACACATTCATAGATATATTTATCACCTTCAATATTGATAAATAAAAAAAAAAAAATATAGCTTCTTTTCATGCCAGTTCTTCTTCACGAAGGTTTTTCCGAACTGGTGATAGAGTCATGTTTTACTTGACGTCAATAAGAAAAAGTAATTGTCAATGTTCAGAAATAAATATTTCATTTCATTTCGACTAGTGATGTTCATGGGCGTGGATTACGCTTACCACCGTCTATAAAACCATTAAAAAAATTCTATTTCATTTCTTGCCATCGTTCTAAAACAGTTCAATTAAAAATTCCCAACGATGTTACTAAGAAACCTTACAAAACTTAATCACTATCAAATTACCAAACTTTTCGCCAATCTGAAACTCATAACCATCAAAATCAAATGTATTAGGAAAATGAATAATAAATCCGCACCACAGACAAAAGAGGCATTAGGCGCACTACACACGGGGCGATTGTAAATTGCAAGGGGAAATACAATCCTTAGGCCCGTCAACTCTATTATTTATGGATTCTTTAACATGTAAGGACCGGGGGGTTCGAATCCGCAAGGCGGGGGCGTTCGTACAATCCTACCAATTTAACTATTCAGTAAAGGGTAGCGCTGCGGTCCACGCGAAAATGAAGTTTGACGTTTTGTCACGTAACCAACGCTTGAGTCATAGTTTTTGCTACTGTACAGATAAGTTAGCGGCACCGTACGAACAGCAAATAAATCGGACATTTGGCTGTATGGAAGTGTTTCTTTTGCCTCGCTGCTTTTCGAGAGGGATTTTGTATAGTTTTTTTTTCAGTCGTTGCGCGCGTAATTGTTTTGGGGTTGCAAGTTTTGAAATTGATACGTGGTAAACATTGCATTTTTGGTTTAGTAGACGAAGTTATCGTTAATTCACTCAAAAGTGATCTTTATGCGTAGGTGCTTATTTTTTACTTGCCTTACAGATCACGAACTATAATATTCAAGGTGCAGGCTCAGATTCTGTTATTCTAACTTTGAAATTAACTACATTAATTTTATTTGTACGGTAAGCAAACCATTTTTATTTTCTAAATTTGAACGAGTACTAAAAATTCATTTCGACAAATAGGTAAATTATTAACCAAGAAATGGGTAGGTATACCATTCTCAAAAACAAAAAATCTCTAAAAACTTTACAAATCTTAAACAAGTATTAAATAACCTAAAACAAGTCAAAGCCATAATCCCATTCCATCAAAACTGCCAACTAAAAGAATTCCCAAATTAAATGAACCAAGTTACCTCCATCGCTAAAATAGACAGATCAAAGAAAATTCCAGAAAATTCATGCGAAAATAACTCAATAAATTCATTCTTTGGAGTTGGCTAACATGACGCTAAATTGAATTTAAACGGTTGCCGGCCCGGGTAGCTTCTCTTTGGATTTTATAAATTTCTATACCTTACACTCAGCATAAATCAAAACTCCCAAAAATGGCAACTTGCGACGGGATACTTTTTGGGATATTTGGACCTTATGATTTAAAAGTAAATAAACTCTGAATATTGAAACAATTACGCAAGGTCAGTATTTTAGACAACTTGTGCAATTTAAACAGTACCTCACAATTACAGTAGTGTGTTCTTTGAGATTCAGCGCCGTAATTCAAAAGTATAGCGATGAGTTAGCTTCCATCTTATAAATCCAAATGTTTTGCTACTAATCGTGCATCCAGATTTTTCATATTTATATCAAGAAGTGCACAACGCTATTGTGTCCATTTCTTTTGCCTATAACTATTGAAATCATTAAATTATATATTTCTATTGAATTTTTTTAAATTAGATTATTTGATTACCACCACGGCTTTAATGGTGATTAAATTGTGCCTGTCGTATGTTTCCAGGGACAAACAGCAACTATTTTAATGTTCGCTCAAGAATACCAAGCAACAAAGGTCCGAAAAGTGTAGGCTAGTCCTAACATAATCCAAGCAGCAACAGCCCAAATGTGAGAGAGTTCCCGATGGTTCAGGTTACACCGGTGGCGAAATAAAGTTTCTCCTTTATTAACTAAAAATAATGACAATTTTAATTAAAACTTTAATTTGAAAGATGAAGTCATTTATACTAAGAACGAAAATAAAGTATCTGTAAATATTTAACGTATTTACGGTCAATTATTAGTATGACTTTTAATTATACTAAACGTAATCAAAGATATCATTGAAAGCATTAAACACCTTATAGAATACCATTTAAAAATTGCAAATAAGTAACTTTTCAAAACGGCGCATTTACTGCGTTTTTTTCGCTTCAACTTTTTCTAAAAACAAACCAGCAAATGACAGTTCCTTGTAGAGCCAGGCATGCCAATTCTGCCTATTTGGTAATTTTCCTGCGATCGAATTGAAATAAATTGTCTTTGATGTGAGCGGTTTTTAAACGAACCGCGAGTATTTGATCAGTGGGAGTTGGTTTCTTCATTTTTCCCTTTCTTGATATTTAAATTGATAAAGGAAACGAAGAATAAACGACTTACTTCTTTGACATTGCGTAATTAAATTTCTTATTGTAATTTACTTTGTGATTGAGTATATTCATGGGATGGAATAGTATTATTAAAATTTGAAATATTGATATTGTAGTTTTAAATGCTGAATTTCTGAATGATTTTAAAGGCTGAATGGCGTAGTGGGTAACTCTGGCTCATACGCCAGAGGTCCCAGGTTCGAGTCCAGTTTGGGGCATTTTTGTGTGATAAACACAAGACGTTTGTTCACGGGTTGTCGATATATAGATATGTATGTTTCCATATCACTTCCATTTCCATATCATAAGCTGTACTTTGGGGCCATACAGTTGGTGTCTTTGGGCATTTATTATTATTAGTTGCTATTCATTAAAGTGCTATTCAATAAACTTTTGGCATGTTATTATTTATGTTTAACCAGCTTTCTAAAAGAAATGACTGATAGGTATATAAAATAGTTATTTTCTTATTTTACTAAAGGTATTGAACAATATGTACTAAATTTACGTGTGGAGGTCTTATTTTCAGACATGGTCGGCGCCATTTAACTGACTCTGGAGCAAGTACTGGACATATACCAGCCTTCCAGAATGTATTTTGCTGAACCTGATCTGTTGCCCTTTCTTATATAAACAGCAAATAGCAAATAGCAAATATTTTAAGCTTCGTGGACTTTAGATGACTCCAAACAATTCTTTGCCATGGTCATTTTCCGCAGTTGGTAAAAACCATACCTTGAAGAAGCCATATCCCACAGCAAATAAATTGTTAGTACTCTGTACCTAATTATATCTGTTTGTACTTGGTTACACAAGTCCTATTTACCTATACTGTGTCGATTTTATGTACCTATAGGAATCTCCATTACGTTCCATATGGCACAATTACCTACTTAAAGAACTTATAAAACGAATCAAAAAGTTAATCTACTTGCAACAACAAACCCCCATCCTTCTATATCCCGGTACCAACATCGGTAAACTACGGAGCGAAAGACTCCCGCCAAACCCGGTGATTAGCCGACAATCCTCTTGATTTATTCGATTTAGGAGTGACGCCATTTTTGGTCACGTGCTCTTTGCAAATAAGGGACGCTACTGAGATGTCTTATACAGAGTGTTTTAAAAATAAATTTCGGTTTTTATTTCACTTTAAGTGTTAAAAAATATATATATAATTCTAAGTAGACAAAACAAATAAGGTCTAGGGAAATGATAAGGAACTGAAATATATTTCTATTATAAATAGGCAACTCTGTCACACTCGTTTAGTAACAGCAAATGATTTAAAGCTAAATGAATAAACATCAAACGGAAATATTTTTTATTATTTTTAACAGAATATTATCAACCAATTCTTTGCCACTCAATACGTCCCACAAAAACCCACATCACCCTCTACACTGCAACCCGACACTGTAATTGGAGCACTCAATTTGCGCGCCATTTTCCGGCGCCGCGTGCCGGACGCGCGTCACTTTCAATTGTCACTGTCAAACTATCTGTCCACCATTATTGTGCGATCTGTGGCTGTATGTTGCACCCCTTTATGATAATAGAAAACAAAGGCGGGTGCTTTAATTATTTATTGTGATGATTGAAATGTGGAATGGAAGTAGGAGATCATTATCAGAATTTTCAGCTTAAATTTAAGAATAATATTGTTTTTTTTAGTAGGACTAAATGTTTTCATAGGAAGTATTTATATTAAGTTTCTAAAATTCAACTGTCCTAGAGTTTATATTCAGTTCAGAGTACCTAAGTATATTAAGCTTGATATTAACGGGAATGGGAAATTAAAAACAAATAACGAATATAGCTTTAAGGACCATGAAATATTTCACGAGGAAACCTATCTACCTATAATTACACACACACACACACACACACACACACACACACACATATACATATATGCCTACACATATTAAAGCATTTTGGTAGAGTCTCAGAAGTAACTGCTTAGTTATAGCTTGAATAGTTTAAACTTGTATAATGTTGTAAATCGCTATCACGCATTTTACAATGCCCTAAAATATCTCCATAAAGGTTGTACCTAGGAAGAACTCACCGAACTTAACGAATACCTAAAATTTAAATTAACCACTATGTTCCTACGTGAGCCCAAAAGTCCTCATAAATAAACAAATGAGCAAACCGGTTAGCATTTTAAAATAAGCGCCTCTTTTAGTTTAATTCCGTGGTGACACAAAAGTGTAAAATATGAAATACAGTATAAAAGTAACAGACGTTTAAACGTCAACCTCACAATCTTCCTCAAAAAAAAATCAGCAACACCGTAAAAAATGATACAGGATTAAAAAACACGCACCAGTGCCAAATTTATTGGTGCCAAGCTAGGCCCTCTTTCAAGAAACCTTTTTAGGTTCATATTTTTGTGCTATTATTCTTTTTTTTTTAGATCCTCCATTTTTTTACAGCCAGGTGCAGTTTTTTAGAAAATACTTTTTAATTGAGGTTTGTTATTTAGATTCTATTATAAAAAGGATTAACGTCTGAATACACTATAGAATATAATATGTATATTGGATTATGTGGATGAATGACTTGTAGTCGCATAGATGTAGAGAAAAGTTGAAAAGGTTTTCTTATTTTATACTATCTTAAGCGAGCTGAAATCAAGCGAACTGGCAACTGGCAAAATGAGTTCAGGATGAAAAATAAGTATTTTATTTAACTCTGTATATTTCTTCAGAAAAGTTACTAATCCGTAGGCATATCTTTCAGAGGAAGTCCTTTACGGGGAAAAGCATCGTTATCATACCTTTTATTCCCATTATGACTATAAATTACTTTTTGTAACGGTATAAAAACATCTCGCTGACAAAAAAATTTTAACTTTATTTATTACCCAATAAAAATTACTAATAAATTATTATTTCCTCAAAAAATCGTTCTTCCTGTTAGTTTTTTAGAACCGAAAAATATTACAATATCCGTTCCTTTGTCGTTAAAATACATAAAAATAATGTTCCACCCAATTTAAATCTAAAAACGACCTGTTCGAATCCTCATTCGAAATCCAAATAATCCAGATCTATAAAATACAAAGGTGACCTTCGTAAGGCCAGGAAATTAAAAAAAAACATGCAGGCATAACCCCATATTTCACAATTAAATTCGGCTACTGGTCATGCCCAAAAGTTATACATAATAATAAATATTCTTAATAAAAAGCGCTTGAAAAGAACAGGATATGGCATAAAGCCCGGGACCGACTCGGGAGAGAAAAAAAACCGTTGTTTATGGTCACTTTGCCGCCAACGCGAGGGACTCTTTAAATTTGGAATTCAAATATTTTTAAGACGCGGTAAGAAAGTAGCTGTTTGAGGAACGTGCGTTCGGATGAAGTTTTAAATTTATTATCGCTTCTGTAATGAGTTTTTATTAAACTTGATTTGTTTCCATTTAAAGATGGAACCTTCGTTTGACCTTCTCATCTTCTCATGATACGGAAGTCATTGGATAATAAACGTGAAAATCTGCTCAAAATGATATTAAACTTAGTCATTACATAGTTCCGTACTTAAGCTTAATAAAGTGTAGGTATCCCTCATTTTATGTGACTTTGTCGGTACTCTTGTAACTGTGTCATAGTCGGCAAATGAGCGCGCGGTCACTTGACATCCGTGGCATCCGGAGACATCTCTAACCGTTGATGACGTGGTAATTGATGCGTTATCTACTGCAAGCTTAAGCCGGAATTGCCTTTGTTCCAGTGATCGCACTGGCTATTCCTTCCCTTCACCCGGAACACAACCACGTGAATTACTATTTTTAATTTTACCTAGGTCCTGCTTTTAAAGCATCCCTACTATTTTTTATGGAGACAAGAATTCACTTTTAACTCTTCAACCTACTCCAGGTTTCTTTAAGTCCCTGGGTTCAGAGAATCAAAATTTTATTTCATTATTTACATAAGACACTTTCCGAACTGGTGGTAGAGTCATGCTTTATTTGACGTCAATAAGAACAAGTAATTGTCAATGTTGAGAAATCAATGTTTTTGAATTTTGAATTTGGAACACTTAATGAACCTCAGCCAAACAAGAACAACTAGAACGACGGCTTTTAAAATGTATTATAGGTAGCATGAGAGGGAAGAGGGCCGGCGGAGAGCTCTAGTCATCAGGTAGAATAAGTGAGCACCAGTCTTTAATTTTCTTTTCCGAATAAGTTAACTACCTAAGCGTAGCAAAGATCAAGCTTAAGTTTGGAATACTTACTGTTTCTAGCATTGTGTAACTTATTTATTTGTATTTATGTACGAAGCGTCGGCAGCGCAGTGGTTAGGGCGGTGGCTTCTTGATCTTGAGGTCGCGGGTTCGAACCCCGTGAGCGCTAAATGCACCATTGAGTTTAGAACTTAAGCCAACTGCTATAACTATGACGCTGATGTATGAAGTGAGGAAGGTATGAAGTGAACATACCTAATAAATGTTGGAGGTATGTGCACAAGTCTCCCAACTCGCAGTAGGCAAGCGAGGTGGACTATAAATTGCCACCGGGAATTGGGAGAGGAGTGGGATTGTGAAGACTTTTGTGATGTGATGAATGTATGTATATGTAAAGTAATAAGTCAATTATATTAGATAATTTATTTATGTATTGGTGGACTTACATTTGGCACCGATTTTATTTTTACTTTTCTCACACTCGCCATTCTCAGGTCAGTTGGAAGAGAATTCTCTTAGAAATAAACTGCACCTTCGTTTACCATTTTTATTATGTTAGTATATACTTGTGTGTACAAATTATTAAATAAATATTTATATCACTGAGGACTGACGACTGAGTAGTAGTAGGGGGTTAGTGGCTCTGTCTTATACGCCGGAGGTCCCAGGTTCGAGTCCTGGCCGGGGCATTCATTTCTGCGATGAACATAAATGTTTGTTCTCGGGTCATGGTTGTCGACATTTATATTTGTATGTTTATTTGTGGTGTCCGTCTAGTTCGGTGTATCATCCATAACACAAGCTCTGCTTACTTTGGGGCCATGCAGTTGGTGTGATGGTCTGGGGATTTATTATGTTTTATTATTGTAATCATTTTTAATTACCAGAGCTCAAGGCAAGTGCCTTCACCTACCCATAAAGTCCACGTTCACATAAAGTCCACGTTCACATAAAGTCCACGTTCACATAAAGTCCACGTTCAC
Source organism: Marasmarcha lunaedactyla (assembly GCA_923062675.1). Taxonomy (NCBI): domain Eukaryota; kingdom Metazoa; phylum Arthropoda; class Insecta; order Lepidoptera; family Pterophoridae; genus Marasmarcha; species Marasmarcha lunaedactyla. The sequence goes on from OV281363.1 coordinate 17,429,516, forward strand.
ATAAAGTCCACGTTCACATAAAGTCCACGTTCACATAAAGTCCACGTTCACATAAAGTCCACGTTCACATAAAGTCCACGTTCACATAAAGTCCACGTTCACATAAAGTCCACGTTCACATAAAGTCCACGTTCACATAAAGTCCACGTTCACATAAAGTCCACGTTCACATAAAGTCCACGTTCACATAAAGTCCACGTTCACATAAAGTCCACGTTCACATAAAGTCCACGTTCACATAAAGTCCACGTTCACATAAAGTCCACGTTCACATAAAGTCCACGTTCACATAAAGTCCACGTTCACATAAAGTCCACGTTCACATAAAGTCCACGTTCACATAAAGTCCACGTTCACATAAAGTCCACGTTCACATAAAGTCCACGTTCACATAAAGTCCACGTTCACATAAAGTCCACGTTCACATAAAGTCCACGTTCACATAAAGTCCACGTTCACATAAAGTCCACGTTCACATAAAGTCCACGTTCACATAAAGTCCACGTTCACATAAAGTCCACGTTCACATAAAGTCCACGTTCACATAAAGTCCACGTTCACATAAAGTCCACGTTCACATAAAGTCCACGTTCACATAAAGTCCACGTTCACATAAAGTCCACGTTCACATAAAGTCCACGTTCACATAAAGTCCACGTTCACATAAAGTCCACGTTCACATAAAGTCCACGTTCACATAAAGTCCACGTTCACATAAAGTCCACGTTCACATAAAGTCCACGTTCACATAAAGTCCACGTTCACATAAAGTCCACGTTCACATAAAGTCCACGTTCACATAAAGTCCACGTTCACATAAAGTCCACGTTCACATAAAGTCCACGTTCACATAAAGTCCACGTTCACATAAAGTCCACGTTCACATAAAGTCCACGTTCACATGAAGTCCACGTTCACATAAAGTCCACGTTCACATAAAGTCCACGTTCACATAAAGTCCACGTTCACATAAAGTCCACGTTCACATAAAGTCCACGTTCACATAAAGTCCACGTTCACATAAAGTCCACGTTCACATCGAGTATTTCTTATATCAAGTGTTTCTTACTCTTCATTTTTTTAGGTACTTAGCAGCAAATCAAATATAAAATAAGCAAATGGGACTCTAATAAAAGTTTGTTGTTTTGATACTTGAAGAACTACCTAAAAATCTATAAACCTATCACCACATTAGAGGCGTGTATATCCCTACCATAATATTTTTTTAACAGTAAAAAAAAACTAAATAATCTTTGCTAAGACACAAAGATAATACGAATTTTGTATATGATTAGATACATTATGAGCTTCAAAATAAAATAAATTACACAAACCAGAACTCCAATCAGTAGAATGTCAATCACGCCTATAAATTAATTTATTAGTAAAGTATTCCCAAATAAAAAATCTTTTCACACCTACATGCTGTTTGTCATAAATGCTACTGGCCATCAGTAAAAAAAATCTTGAGGAAAAAAACGTGGGAACAGAGATAGACAGTTCAACCAACTTATCTGTTGAGTAAAGCGTGGCGCTGCGTTCTACGCATAAATAACCAAAGTTTTGAAGTAACCAAAGTTTCAGTTCCAGTTTTTTGGTACTGAATAGTTAAGTTGGTCGTAATGTATCCTTCAAAGAATTTGACATTCTGTTCCGTTTTTGAATGAAAAGATTTTTTTCCAGCGTTTAGGATGCGTATCGTTTTGTATACACAGGTGTATTTGTGATAGTAACATCAATAAAATGGCGATCCATCAAAATGTTGGCGGGAATTGTACAAATAAACGTTTAGTATTTGTATTTGTGCTCAGTTGTAAGTAGATGTTTGATTTGATAGAATGTTATCAGAATAAATTGGACGTAAGTAATGTTCTTTTTAAAAGAGAGCCCTTCGCGTCGGTGTAGCTTTACAATAATATTATATTTCATGCTGGTCTAGTTATGTTTCAACTGAAAAGAAAATATAAACTTTAAATGAAATATGCATTTTCTAAAGTTTTTTGAACATATTGATCAAATATGCTGTTGTCCATCAGAAGTTAGCATATCGTTATATCAAGTCATGCTCCATACAGTTTACGAGTTTTCTATGGCGTTAGGGATCATAGATTGCAACTTGGATACGGCCCTTTTTTACAGCCATATATTTACTAGTAGGTACTTTAAACCTACTGTTTTAACGGCGAAGGGCAACATCGTTAGGGATTTTTTTTCCTCAAAAGTTATTTCGAAAGTATGTCTCTCTGTACCCCGCAGTTGGCAAGCATCACACCACCCCTAAGTTCTATTATTAAGGGTGGGTCATAGATAGTTACAAAGCTTGTCACGTAATAGTTTTACGCGAACTTATACAAGTCACCGACGGCGAGGACGCTCAGACACATATTTGCTGCCTTCTACTGACCAAGCCTGCGCAGGCGCGCCAGCCGGCGCCAGAGTGCCCTCGCCGTCGGAAATGGTTTGGCTAAATACAGTATGGATGCCTGCCTTGGCTATGTATAATCATGGCGGCTAATGGAATACAATGTTTAACGGCTACGTAGTGTAATTGCATTTAAAATAAAACCTAGGAATTTTTCAAATTGTTAAAAAAGTGAAAACAGGAAATGAACGAACCTTTCATATCTATGAAATAATACCAACTAGTTTAGTTTTTGCTATAAATATTTTATAAGGCGTTTTACTAAATCTATGGATTTTGCATGAACAAGGGCTGGGCTAAGTTTGCGGTTTCCCACTCGGCACGATTTTTCCACATTTATCATCAGAATCGTAACCCACTTTGTCATCGGACTCGTCATATTATTGGCTACCTGCAACCATGGTGGACGATTTCATCAATAATGAAGTTGTTTGGTGTTAAAAAGGTCTTACACAAAGTACAAACAAGACTAGGACATGACCGGGTTGAACAGCAGACATTATATGCGCCTAGACCACGGAAGCAGTCTTTTATAACATTTTCTCACAGATTAAGGATCCATAAAATATTGAAAAAAGAAAAACAATAATGAGACTTTTAGGTATTTATTTATTCATTAAGTCTAATTAAAATATTATCTAAAAATGAAGGCCGAACAGGCATAGTATTTTGGTGCCTTGTCCACCCCAAATACCATATGACCGCCATTAGATGACAACAGCGGGCAAGAGTCCTATTACTAACAATACAACTGCAGTAATATGATAATATATCGGTTAAGGATTATTCATACTGTCTGTTTCGTATAAAATGTGACATCCTCGTAAAAGCTGAGGGCTTCGTCCACATACATTAACTATTATTTCATTGTCCGGGTAACAAGTCCGTTAGTAAAGCAAGAGTCGAATTAAAAACTCAAATAAACGCCGAAAAAATACCAAAACAAAACCGTACGAGTGAAGACAAAGCGATCAATCGATCGATGGTCGACCGATTGATGTATGTCAGTCAAATCAAACGATCGATTGATGGGGATGTCCCATAGAATTAAAATACGAGTAAGTAGTTACTCGATACTTTTTTTTCAATTAATTAATTTAGAAGGAAAAGTATCATGGTATATATAGTACCTACATGGTAACACACACTGAAAGTTTCATTTTACACACAGGACACAGAGGACAGAAAACATGTATTGTATTAAAGTTATACTTTTTTCCTACTTTATTAGTAATGTAAACATTTTAAATATAGTTTTTATTCCAAACTATATGTAAATCGGTTAATGCCGGTGGCCGGGGGCGCAGTCTGCTGGAAATACTGGCCACAAGCTTAGTTCAGCAGAGGCTAATGTAAAAACACTTTGTTTTTCTGTGACATATATTTAAACAGAACTCTTGTAATATAAGAGTGCAAAATCGTGTTTTAAGGATAAATAAATACATATTATTATTATTATAGGTAACCCTCCTGTTTTTGAGTCGAAGTGCAAAAATTTTTAAATTCCAATATTTATCACTCAACATTGACAATTACTCATTCTTATTGACGACAAAAAAAACATGATTTACCACCAGTTCGGCAAAATTTTCATGAAGAAGAACTGGCAAGAAACTTCACGGGTATATTTTTTTCAAAATAAATGTACAATGTCTCTTTATGTACAAAATTATTCTTATCTGCATCTGTTAGCTCGGCAAGTCTCCGAGTTAGATATAAGTTAAGGATGTTTCTTAGTTAGCTGTAAATAACAGGCAATTTTTTGTTTATATATTTTATTTTATAAATAATAGCAGTTAATAATAATAATAATAATAAATCCCCAGACAAACACACCAACTGTATGGCCCCAAAGTAAGCAGAGCTTGTGTTACGGGTGACCATACAGCAAACTTGGGGAAACCCAGAATAAACATACATATATAAATTCCAACAACCATGACCCGAGAACAAGCATCTGTGTTCATCACACAAATGAATGCCCCGGCCAGGACTCGAACCTGAGACCTTCGGCAAATGAGACAAGGCTACTTACCACTACATCACTCGGTCGTCATAATGAAACTGAAAGTATCTTGAAGTCAGTGCTATGCACGAAGAAGCGCCCTACTACTCGACCAAAAACTAGTGGGGCGTGTATCTCTTGAAGGCTCTGACTACTGTAACTGCTTGTTGAATGAATTAATCAATTTGTAATGATTAGAAAGCTTCCGAATTTCGAAACGTTGACAATAATTTTTTCTTACTATATTCATAGCTGGCAAACGCTTACCTGATGGTGACTTATTTCATAATATAATATTTCTAACACACCGCATCATCTAGCCCAAATTAAGTATCATTAAGAACTTGTGTTATGGATACTAGACAACGTAAATAAATAAACTTAAGAAATATATAAACACACATAGATATTTTTTTTTATACATAAATATTAGAAATAAACTTAAATAAAACATACATTCACATCCATGACTAGAAAGCAAATATGACAAAATATCTGCCCCTGCCAGGATTCGAACCCGGGACCTCTGGCATGGAAGGCAAAACTACTTACCTCCACACCAAACAGGCCGTCAAATTTTGAAAACTTGCATCTTTATACGAAATATTATGACTAACTCAATCTAATCTGGTATAAAATTTAATAAAATGCTAAGTAAATATTATACTCTAAGAACCAAAAGCAAGATTAATTTACCTAAAATTCGCACAAAATACGGAAAAACTACTGTTTTATTTGAAGGAGCACAACTATAGATATAATGAATTACCAAATTACCTAAAAGAAATAGCCTCTTTCAATTCGTATAAACTAAAAGTACATGTCCATAATACCCACGAGATATCAGAGATGAAAAAAAATACTTTCATCTTATCTAATCAAAAATGATTTTTTTAAATTTCTCATTTTAAGTGAACTATTTATTTGTTCTTATGAGAAATAAAGTCCTTCACCCCTAAGTGGCGCTCGCAACAGTGTGGCGGTCGTCGTCAACTGTAGGTGATTTGTTTTATTTATTTCATAGTGATTGTAATATCGTTACATGATGCGTTGTCGACTGTAGGATTAAGGCGAAATTGCCTTTGTTCCAGTAATTGCACTGGCTGTCCTTTCCCTGTAACTGGAACACAACCACGTGCACGAGGTTATTATGGCGGTTGAAGGACCGCCCCAGACGATATCTTAACAAAAAAACTATTCAACAAATTCAAAAAACTTCAAAATATGCTGACATAAGGTGCTGTTGTACAATATTGCAATTTGTTTTCAATTCCATTATCTAGGTTCCGATATAAATAGATAATCTTTATTTATTTACCTTTACAAATCATCATCCAAAACTAATTAACCAAAAAAAAGTTTTACAATTACGAATGCACCGAACGAAGACTTAACCTATAAACACCTATTGTCAGTCAAACATAACCACCGTCAACACACTGTAAACAAATGAAACCTTACGACGATCGACCTCCTTGGTCTGGCCTGTCCCGGGAGACTGGCCACACGCACGCCGCGCAGAGATTAGCGGAATGACTTCGGAGTACTGTCCAACCAACTTAGCACCTCAGTAACGTAGGGCGCTGCGTAAAAGAAGTCTGGTAACAAATGCTTTAGTTCCAGCTTTTGCTACTGAGCAGATACGTTGGTAAATCTAATAAAGATTACGATCTTGATGCCATTAGAACGTTCCATATTTGAATTTAATAAATGCATATGAAATCAGTAGTGGTCTTTTGATTCGTCAGTTTTTGAGTACTCAAATAGATTGTCAAATAGATTTTGTTTAGTTTGTTTTCGTTAGTCTTTAAAAAATGCCTATATTAACACAGCATCGACGTTTCGACGTGGCTTCTTATAAACAAAATTTGCAATTTTCTACGAAATGGGAAAGCACCTGAAAATCTAGTGAACGATATTCTAACAGTACATACAGGACATCTTTCTCCTGCCAGACAAGAATGGTGCTCCTGGGGCTGTCATTATTGACTTTCCGACGCTCCCAAACGCGAAAAAAAAACGGATTCAAGTATTGGGACAGTTCTACCTATAACAGGTGTAGATCTATCTCAGTAATACCAAAAAGGCTTCTGAAAGCAAATTAGGTTTGTTCTTTACATTAAAATTTCTGTGAAATTACACATTTCTAACTTATTTCATCATCTACGCTATTGTACATTCGCAAGAGGGACCAAAGAGTTAATAATCTGAACACCAACCGTGCAAAAGTGCCATGTTGACATATCGCGTTCAAGGGTCATGTCGGCTGCATGTGGCCACTCCATAGCCTTTTATTGATGTCGAACAAATACTACTTGAATATAAATAGTTATATGTTTAATTTTGTTTTATTGTTTATGAAATATTATAGTAAAGGGATTTGTGTTATCAAGCTACAAAAAGCAGACTGCTATCTAGGATTTACGAATTATTAATTCGAATTTAAAACAAACAGTCCTATGATAACGGGGATATTTTGTGTATAGAGTTTCAAAAAAAAAGTTTGTAAACAAACCAATGCCGGATATAAGCTCGTCAATTTCTTTCAAGACACTAAAATAGCACACCAGTATCTCAGAAAACACGCCCGCCCTTTTATTAAACAACTTTTAGGTAGTACTTGGAGCTAAAACTTGCAAAACTAAAAAAACTACAATTAGATAAAAAAAATTGAGGTTATTTCTTTTTTTTTAATACACACATTAGGGATAACCATCCACATAAAATGAAAATGAAGGAATGACAGGTATCGATTCCCGATTCATATCGACATTTTGATGCATCGATACAACAAGATCCGATAAGACTAAATCACTCAGATAAATATGTTTATGTAATAATAAATGTTTTAACTTTCAGTGTAATTTAGTAAAATTATAGTTTACAAAGACTTTTTGCCGCTGGAACAATATTGTGGTTGTTACTGATTCTTATATTAGGTGAGTTTTGTGCATAATTCATTTTGCTTATAGTTCCGTGAATTAATGTACCACTGGAATGTGTCGTTTTTTGGTATAATAAGTCCTATTCGGGAGAAAAAATATCCTTTTTTAAATTAAATATGTTTACTTTTATTTTTTTTATTCTAATTCATCCAACTACATTGTACATTAATATTAACTTCAAATGTATTTTTTTTATGTGGCAACTTTAAACTGGGTTAATGATGGCAAACCCATATCTGTAGCGCGTACGCATACCCCTCATTCACAGGGGAGGTCAGCTTTATTGCCTGATTGCAAACTACCTAGAAGGGGAAATTTTTAGAGCTATCGGAATAAGCTAATTATGCAGATGACTAATTCAACTCAGTCGATTGTAACTTAAAGGGCAAAGATATTATCAGAATAGGAAGTATTTATTCTAGTTGACGGACAAATGAGAGAGCTACAATCGAAAGGCTAGGGCCAAGGCAACAGCCAGCAAAAAGAGTTTACAATGGTCACTGGCCTGAAGACATTCCGACTACAGAAAATTCAAAGAGGAACATTAAATACCTTAAGTGCACCAAAAAGAAAAAGCGCAAGGAAACCAAGTTTAGGTATAAGATTTGCAAAAAGCGTCTTTGCCCTGTCATACTAATTATGTAGTAAATGTGACTGATTCTGAGTAATACAAAGACTGATTAAAGAGTAACTCTTGTATAATATGAATAAAAAATATATATTGATTTTAGAAGTGCATTTAATTTGTTTTTTGTTTTGGTTGTGTAATCTGGAAAGAAAACATAACATTTAGTTTATTTTTGTTTAGTCTGATACTATTATTTTAAAAATATAAAGAAGACTGATTGTTAATTATATTACATTAATAAAAAGAAATTATATTTTTGATAAAAAAATTAATTTTGTTGATTTGTTGATGTCGATTATCGCTTTGCCAAAGCGATTAGATTTAATAATTCAATAATCAGTATGGGTACCATCACTAAAATGCCAAAGGGTCATTGACGTTTTTATTGTTTACAAAGTTTTTTCTGAATCTGGGAAAGATAATAGTTAGGTATACGAACTAATTGCAAGTGGCACATGTACACAAGCTGCAAGGACCCATAACTCAAGTCCGCTTTGACATTTTGTTAGAATAAAGATTATTCGTCGACGCAGGAATTATTAACCGGTCATTTATGCTTTCTATTTAGGTAAATACGAAACTTTGAAATAGTTGATACAGTTATCTGTTGTGTGATTGTCCAACCCCAAGCTTTGCTTTGCGACAGTTCAATAGTTAGTGTACACATCAAGGTTTGGGATTTCATTTATTCGTTATTATTGATATATCTGGATTATATCGGCACTTAGCAGGAAGAAACGTTGCTAAGGCAGTTCTAAATATTGTATTTTTAATCTCGAAAATTTTCTTATGAATTTTAACTAACTTCAATTAATTATATTTGTTGTTAATTTTGTTTTATTTCAAGTTTTTGTTAAGTACGTCGGTACACATAACAATAAGAAGTTATCAGTAAATAAAAGATGTTGCCAATTTATCGCAGCATTGACAGAACAGTGGGTGCTGTACTGGACCTGTAGTAAACTAAAGTCATGTGAACGACAACTGTTCCTTGATTTTTTTAATTAACAGTAAAAGTTAGAAAGTTGTGTATTGTCGTAGATTCTTTAGTTCCTTAATTCAAGTATTTTGGTTTAGTTCAATACACTACATGAGCCGTACCATTTAATGACATTGATATATTATTCTCAGGTAGAGCCATCTACTTTGATAATTTGAACATTCTGAAAACCTCTCATTATGAGGAAGGATCATCCACGTTTTTTTTAGGTTAGGGACCTACATATAAAAAGTGTAAAAATAAAACAAAAAGTTGTTACGTTACCAACCGACAACTTGATACATCTACCTGTACGCGACAATGACAAATATAAAATTAATAAACCGTATAGAACGCACTCTACCATATCCCACGCATACATCTATAAAAAAATATTGATTAAAAAATTATAATCCAAGCCCCTTGGGGATTACACGACAAATGCATTTTGAAGGCTGGCCACACTGAATCGATAGCTTCCAGATTTGAAATTTAAAAAATAAAACGCCTACTAAGTAATTTTGAAAAAAGAACTATTTTCATAAAAAGAGGTCATTGTATGTGTCGTTTGATGGATTTTTTTTCAGTTTCTGGCTTGGTAGCAAGACCTTTGAGCCGAGTCAGTGTGACACGGCGCGCAAGTCCTGTCACCTGCCGCGCTAGCGTGTGAATGATTTAAATAGATCGGTATTTTATCGCCTATCAATGATTTGGCAATAAACTCCACAATAGCCTACTGAGGCGGTTCCCATTTATATTTGAAACGGGTAGACGTGACGGTTCCATAGCCATACATATCTGATGAGAATCGAAATCGTATGACCTGCATTTATTTGAAGTCTTTTGACATTTTAAATTTAATATTTTTTACATGTTGATGTGAAATTGCGAGGCGTATATATTGCATCTTTTCATAATATTAAAAAGAACTTTTTGGTGCGTGCAAATAATGAAATAAATTGTGAAAGGTTAAAAAAAGGTATCTTCCTATATTGTAATTATAAACTATGTTTCTAGGAAAACTTGTAAAATTCAATCAAAATGCTAAATTTAGATACAATTCTACTTACTATTGACTTATGAAATATTATTTGTTTATTATTTATTACCCACCAGAAAGTTGAAAACAAATGAGTATTTTGTTACATCTGTCATCTTTAAGACGAACCTGTAAATAAAAACAATAATATAATAAAAATCTTGACTATGTAGGTATATATACTCTTGGATTAGCGTGGCAATAAATGGCTAACAACTCAGCAAAGCTTCATTATTAATAAAGAAGTGATGGTTTTCAGTTGTAGGTACTTCACACATGAACAAGATATTGAAAAAAAGCAGTCAGTCACCTCTGTCTATGTGAGAGTGCTGCTATTGTGATGATGGATGGAATCAAATTAAAAGATACACTTTACGTAAACCATAAAAATCGATAAAATACTTTCAGGTTATTGAAAAAATAATAATATTTTAATTCCATTTAACACGGTAAAGATTAAAACATGTGTTTTATTCAAAACCACCAAAAGGTACACGTTGAATGAGAGGACCTCATAAAATTGGTTTCAGTCGGTGCCATCTATTCTGATAGTTGGTACTAATTTTTGACATTTTAAAAACCTTGCATTTAATTGTTCTCGAATACCAAATGATCTCTGGTACGTAAAAGGAATTCAATTTTTAACCTTATGTTTCCCAACAAATAGCGTAAACAAGGACACTTTTTACTTAAAACATAAAAACTTAAGGGCTTGTTCTTTTAATCTGATACACCTGCTACACAAAACGGCGATAAGCCAATAATTACATAAAAATATAAACGAATTAAATCGGTTTACGGAATCCCAAGTTTCCAATTACAATTTTTTCCCGTAAGTGCCTACATAAAGAAATACGATGTAAAAAGCACATTAGACCTCTAAAGTTATTCGCCCCGTATGAGCCCTCTTTAAAAGGATTATTCGACCCGTCCGTAAGTTCGTGACATCCGAGATTCATGACATAAACAAAAAAATACAAAATAATTGTCGTAGGATTAGCTTACAGCGTCAAAGTGTTAAATATCGAAAGCACGGCGTCTAATTTGACATGAGTAGCAGACGTACAACCAGAACCATGGACAAAATGAAAAAAAAAACGAAGAATTTGACGTCTGTGTCATATTTCCGTTGAAATTTTGACATTGACATTCGATTCTTTAAAATCGTATCGCGCTTTTGACGGGTTGCTTGACGTTTTTCGGTTTTGGAGGGAAGGCTTAATGCTTAGGCTGTAAGTTTTTTATAAATACATTTTTAAGATTGATTAGATTAATTTAGTTTTGTTGATTCCTTTAGCTAAGAACCACACACAGTTGGCCGGTTCTAGGATTACTTTCATCAACATTATGTTTCATAAAATTTCCAAAACAGTTGTTTCGGAAATTATGTTCATAGTGGTTTTAGGTGTCAACAATATTTCATTCAAGACATTTTCTTCCATTTTGCTTTTCATACCAAAAAGAAAAGCTGCAGACCTGCTTTCTAAGAGGTCCCTAATTAGCATCACAAAATCATTGCACCTAGCATAAAATGATTTTTAAATTTTAAAATTTAAAAAAATACATTTTTTATTGTAGAACAAATCAAAAATATATACATCAAAATCAGCTTATATAGATAACAATTTAGTATACATCCTTAAAGAGTTCTCGCTTAGATATTTAGATAGAATATATGCTTCATTTTACTCTTGAGCGACTGAACATACATAACTCTAAAGAAAGATAAACATCAAGATTTTATTTTAATTGACGGATAACATTAAGAAATCTTAAAAAGAGATAATAACACAATAATTTTAAAAATGTTAAAAAAGAATTGAGAAAGGAAGAGAAATAATACATTTTATGAATTATTGATCATTCATCATCAGACAACCCCGACTAAAGATCTTGATTTGGTTTTGTCTAGTGTTATTGAAAATATCGCCAGTGTGTAGTGTGTCATTGTGCGATGAACGTATTCTGTAGATCGGAGCTCGGAGTCCTTGGTTGGATGTAGCTGGCGGTAGAGCAACGAGAGGAGAATGTCTTGTTCTTCGACGGTCTTGTTTGACGGCCGAGTGGCGTAGTCGTTAGTTGCCTGTCTTATACGCCGGAGGTCCCAAGTTCGAGTCCTAAATGGGGCATTTATTTGTGTGATGAACAAAAATGTTTGTTCTCGGGTCGTGGTTGTTTTTATATGTGTATTCTGGGATCCCCCAGTTCGCTGTATGGTCATCCATAACACGAGCTCTGCTTGCTTTAGGGCCATACAGTTGGTGTGTTTGTCTGGGGATTTACAATTATATTTATTCGACCAAGAAACATTAAACTGTTCTAGTAACTATTCAAAACACAAATCCCCTTGGAGGGGAACAAAAAAAAGAAGCACAGAAATGTCTCGTCCTTCGCCCTGGCCACGCCGAGTGTGTACCGGGACGCGAACCCGCGGCCTCGGTCGATAGTAGACGAAGCCCTAGGAAGCCCTACGCCTGACATCGATACTGCTGCGACGTATTGTGTGTCTTTGTTCTAACTTACTGCGTTCAAATAGGTAACATTTTCTTGGGTGATAATATTCAATATTTATGTAAGTAGTAATTCTGTGTTCTGCTACGGCGCAGGTGAAAAAAGTGTTTTAAAAAAATATTCGAATGTCACTAAATTAAAGTTTATTGATAAGAATAAAAATATAAAGAAATATAAATCATAAAGATATAGAAATTGAAATAGATTTTAGATATCAACCCGTGTAGTTACTTCAAGTTATGAACCGAGCCTGAAAATAATATTAATTACATCTAAAAACGATATAAATGAAAGATGATCACTTTGTTCTTGGGAATGCAACTCAGCAGTGAAATTTAATTATGCGAAATATTTATTTCTCAACATTGGCAATTACTTGTTCTTATTGACGTCAAATAAAGCATGACTCTACCACCAGTTCGGAAAAATCTTCGTGAAAAAGAACTGGCAAGAAACTTCACGGGTATAATTTTTTCAAAATCAATTTACAGAGTCTCTTTATGTCTATACAAAATAATTCTTATTTGCATCTGTTAGCTCGGCATGTCTCCCTCCCGTCAACAATCCAAACGACGAGTTTAGTATCCATTATCATATTGTGAGCATATGTAAGAGTACCAGTCCAGCAGGTCTAACATGGGGCCCTGGACTTAGCGCAGACATCGCCAATTTGACAACCAAATTAAGACATATTCTACAATCACGCGTGCTACGTGCGTGACATATTAAGATTATGCCAAGGAGACAACTGTTAGCCATGTCGATATACAATTATGATTCGAATATTCTTATTTAATTAACGAAGTGTTGACTGCATATTTCTTTCGCGTATATTCGTAGTAAATGCTGGAGAAGACGAGCTGCTTTTTGGCGTTGTTCTAATACTTACGCTTGGTCCTATAGTATATCTCTTGAATAATAATAAGATTCTTTATTTACTAGAAGATGGGATTCAAGGTAAAGGTTGTATGTAGTTAAAGTATATACATGTAACATTTGCTTTGCTGTCACATCAGCGTGAAAATACATTTTAATACAATGGAGAAATTAAAAAAAAAGCTAAAACACATAAAAAAAATGTATTGTGATAGAATGTCAAATATGATTTATTAATACGATGTCAACGTAAAATATTCTTCTTAAGAAAAGACGCGGCAAAGAATTCTCGCGCAAGACTTACAGATCTAGGAGTCGCCGTCTTGTTCTGCCTCTAAGTGTTTCAAACAAACTAGAAGCGCTCCGCTGTTCTACCATCGAGTCTCCCAGTCCCGTGGGATTTATGGGACACAATATAGCCTAGGTTACCCCTTGATAACGTAGCTAGCACTTAAATAACTCTGTTCGTTGTATCAACATGACATTGATTACGTAATTAAAAAAATATGTAAAACAATCTTCTTTATGGAAATGGTATATTTAGATGCGAATGTTTAATTAAAAACCTCATTGTTACATTTACCCATAAATATAAATAAATAATCCGCAGACAAACACACCAACTGCATGGCCCCAAAGTAAACAGAGCTTGTGTTATGGATGACCATACAGCGAACTGAGAGGGGTCCCAGAATATACGTACATATATAAATATCAAAAGCCGAGAACAAACATTTATGTTAATCACACAAATGACCGGCCAGGCTCGAACCTAGGACCTTGGGTGTAAGAGGCAGGGCCACTAACCACTACGCCACTCGGTCATCAAATTCGCCCCCCTCCACTTCATATGTTTACTTTGACCTGTATATATACACTTGTTTGAGTAAAATAAGTCATAGACAATTGAAAAAGTTTCTGGCGAATAAATAAGGGTATTTAAATGATTTATAATAGCAGCTTCAAAGGAGGCAAAGTAGAAATAAGCACCTTGGAATATTTAGCAAATTATAATTGATGTACCAATTTACCAAATAAATTATTTTAAAATAAGTTTTGTTAAGGTCCATACCAGTACCAGCATATCTAATCAAGCCGAAATACTTACTTTTACAACTAATTTATAAGTAAGTTATTCTTCTTATAAATAATAACAGAAGAAGTTATTAAGCTTTCCCAGTTTCTGACATTCCGATCCGTCTTTGTAAAAACTACTTTCATAATATAATTACGTTCCGTTTCAGCTAAACTGTCTAATATTCTAAATTTAAAAAATGCGATCCGTATCTCCTCATCAAACTTTGACATTTGTCCCAGACAGTTATCAAAATATTTTACGCGCGCTTTTCGATTGACGTGTCTTTTCTATCTACTCTGTAGTCAGGGCTGTCAATGATTTGAATTTTATTTCTAGGATCTCATTTATTTACAAGTTAATGTACTATTTTTAAATACCCTACTGAAGTTGTGTACCTTCTATTATTTAGCAGAAGAACACAGGTTTTTCCCGCCGGAAATGCCGTCTAGTTCTGTTTATGAAACCGTTTAAAAAGGCGAATTATAAAGAAAGGTGTATCGACATTATCTAAACCAATAATAAAAATGGAATATTTGGATTTCATTTTGACTTTCATTACGTACCTACCAATTATGAGTAAAGTGGAAGTAGGTAGGTATATCCAGACAGACACAAAATAAAGTTGTGTTATAACGCACAGACATTTTTATTTCTACCAGGAATGGAACCTGGGCCTGTTGGTGTCAATTTCTACCTTCATCAGCCACAGGGCCATCAAAACATGACTAAACTTATCTACGAAAACGATTCCATTAAGAAGAAATTGAAACTTATAAATTATAGTATAATTAAAACGAATTATTTAAACCTAGTATTATTTGGTAATACAAGTAGCTATATGTAATTTTTTTTAACCTATAAATTGATTCTGCTTCTTCTAGCTAGCTATTACTATGTAGAAGCAATCGCGGCACGTAGCACAGTTGTAAAAATGGTGTACCTATCTGTAACTATATCGACTTTCAGTCGTTTCAAACTTTAGTCAAGCTGTCTATTTCATGTATTTTACAATGTTGACAAAAGACTGCCGAGAGTTTTTTTTAAAGTTAAGTTGGTACATCAAACTACCAAATAATTTTGACCATTGATTTTACCATTCATTTTAGTATTTCAAAATCGTGTGCTACAGCCTACTAGTTAGTTATTACTTACTACTATTAAAGGAAAATCACCTAATAGAATTTACAATGGATGCATTTATTGATTCAATATATCAATAAAAAATTACACATTTTAATCATTATTGGACGTCCTTGATCCAGTTAACTTTTTTAATGGTCCCATGTCATAGCAAAGAAATAGGTCGCTGTAATGCCGCCAGCGTGTCTACAGTGCCACCATCTTAGCTGTACAGTAGCAAAAATTTAAACTAAACATTTCTTACGTGACTAAAGACGAAACTTCATTAACGCACAGAGTGCTGCGCCACTCTTTACCGAAAAAATTAATTTGTCGGACTGTACTAAAAATATCGCCCAAATCGAATTTCGAATGGTAGTTTTTTTCTAATGTGCTATTGTTTACGGTTGGGCTTGGTAGAATCTTGATAGTAGATTATGAAGAAGCATGTTATGGTATTCTACTATCTTCGTTTGGGTGATTCAGCGGTTTTTTAAGATGTTTAGTTGACATTTTTGTAACCCTTAAAAGCAAATGAGTTTGTTTTGAAATGTCTAGAGTGTATAAGCTTGTTATAGGATTTGATGGTTGTCATAGTGAGTTTGTGCCTTTTTATAAATATAAAAATCGCTTAAGAACACCCAGTAACCTATGTTTGCATTATATTACCTAAGTAAAAGACTTATTTTTCATATTAGACCTACATGGACGTAAATAATTTTTTTTTCTTAAAAATTTAGGGAAGTTTACAGCTAAAAAACACTAGTTTGATTCACACACCATTGATTCTGATGGCCATTTAAAAGCTTCGACCGGTAAACAGTACAATTGATAAACAGTTGTATCTACACTAAACACTACTGATATAATAAAAACAGAGTACCTACATTACGTAAATGAAATAAAGTACCTATGACATTGGTAACTTAATTAATCAGTAAGCTTAGATTAATGAATTTGAAACAAATAACTTATAACTCATTACATATATGAGTTAGAAGCTCAGTTAATTCAAAGATTTTGCAACTAATATTTTGTAGAGGATATACAGGGTGGTTTTTTGAGAACGGCGGTGAAGGTTAGGTTAGAAAGGAGTCGTGCCCTCGATTTATAAGAAAACAATAACTGCATATTTATTTTCTTCAAAAATCTTTTACTTTTCACGAAAATGGACCCGAATGATTTTAAAAAAAAAATTACATTCTGTATTATTGAACCATTGGATTTTGTTGCTGAAATGGATGAATCTTTATAAATAAACTTTTTACAAAAATGAAAGAAAATAGCAAACATTTTACGATTTACTTTTAGTATCTCAATTTTACTTAACTAATAAGTTGCTCAAAATGGTTTCCGTTGACTCCAATGCATAAGTTTATACGTCTCTCTAGAGACTTTACTGCATTAGATACCATGACAGGATTTATCCTCGATACAATATCAAGCAATGAGCTTTGTAGGCTCTCAACTGTTTCGTAACGAGCTTTGTAAAGTTCGTTGTTGACGTAACCCCATAGGAAATAATCAAGTGGTGTAAGATCGGGTGATCTTGCCGGCCATCTCACCGTACCATGAGTGCCAATCCATCTATCCCCAAAATGTTCGTTTAGCATATTTCTAACCACACGGCTGTTATGAGCTGGGGCCCCGTCATGCTGCAAATACAGGTCCCGTATCCTGGCTATTGGCAAATTCACCATTTCTTCAAACACGCTGTTTAAAATTTCGACATACATCGTAGCATTTAAAGTGCCGTTGTAAATCTTTATGAAAAAAATACTGCTTCCTAGGATCCCACATCAACAGTTAAACGAAAATTTAATCTGGGGATATCCTTCACGTATTCGCAATGGATTCTCTTGAGATTAGTAATGTTCAGTTTTCCGATTGTACATTCCCTTATTTGAGAAGTTTGTTACGTCGGAAAATAAGATGTTAAACAAAAAATTTCGATGCCTATCCATTTCTTCCTTAAGCCAGTGGCAAAACTCCAGGCGCCTTTCATTATCGCCTGGATGAAAGTTTCAAACAACTCGTCCATAACGATAGCACGTGTACTTGTTTTGTTGTTTTTGATGTTTTTGAAGAACTGCATAAATGGTGCTCCGGGAAACTTGAAGGTTCGTTTCTGCTTCACGAGTTGAAGCACTCGGATATGCTTCGAAAACGTCAATATTGCCAGTTCTAAATCCTCGTTGACGATTCGTGGATTTCGTGTCAATGGTTTTTTGTAACTTCTAGTCGCTTTTAAGTTACTTGCCATAGTTCTAAGCAATTTTTCCGAGCGTAAAGGCGCTGTGGGTATTTGTTTTGATACCAGCTCAGTGCGCGAACTATGCTTCTACTATTTAAAAGTAGAATGATTTTTGAAAAAAATTAATATGCAGTTATTGTTTTCTTATAAATCGAGGGCATGACTCTTTTCACAACTTTTCCCTAACTCTCGTGGTTTTGGACTTGGCCATCACCGCCCTTCTCAAAAAACCACCCTGTATAAATACTTTGTAATACGGTATTTTACTATATCGAAGAAAAAATCTAAAAATATGCAATAATCAGTCGAAGAACATTAGTTATGATTCATAAAAGAAAAAACATAATTTTAAAATTCCTTTAATTATTAATGTTTTCATCGATTTATTTAATAAGCGAAACAGTAGCCGCCATTACGTCATATAAGCTAAAAAGTTACAATTGATCAACATGTATAGTTATTTTTTAAGTTCTTTTTATTGAAAAAATAGCATGAAAGACGGTTTTGTAAAGGCAGAGAGCACAAATTTATCTATAGGAAACGCCTTAATGATCGGAAAATTCTTTGCTGCAAATCCCGATTTTTGTTCTGCTGGGTTACGGAATGTTTCATCGTCGATATACCTACTAGGTTTAGCCCTCGATGCCTTGTACGTGGTCCCCGGGTGGTGCTTTGAGGGTGGTCGTCGTTTGGATACTTGGGGGGAGGGAGACTTGTTGAGCTAACAGATGCAGATAAGAATAATTCTGTACATACATAAAGAGATATTACATTATTTTATACATTAATTATAACATAACACGCTTCGGTTGCTCTTCAACATTTTTACCTCAGTACTACGAGTATGAGAAGCTAACAGCGTTTCTGTCTAATATTTTAAATATTTGTATGAGAAAAATGAGAAAATATATATTACCGTTTTGCACCAAAATATTATAAATGGTTTAGTTCTAATTTTTGCTAATCGTCATTTTGCTACTGAACAGACAGATATAATAGAGGTGGCAGTCCTTTTGGTTCGAGATTCCAGTGTTGGAAACAAATGCTTTCTTCTATTTTTCCAGAAAAATATCGCCTCGTCGCCTTTAAAATTAAAGCCTTTTGATAAGGCCCTTGTGGATACTTACTTTTTATCATGTCAGTTGGAGGACATGAAAAGGTTAATTAATTGTTATCAAATCTCTTGTGTAACCTATTCAAAAATACTTCATAAAATACATTCAGGAATAGAAGGAATAAAATACTTAATTTAATTCATATATTACCAATGTAACCATCGCCATAGTCGATTTGTTTTCTACATGTAGTCTTTTGCAATGTGAGTAGAATATACGTTTGAGTCTGTAAATAGGCCTTTGAAAGAGTGTGAAAGTAAGTCACAAAAATTACCCTATGTAGATACAGATAGACGCTGTTTTAAAACGAAGGGAGTCTGTGGTACAGTCGAGGAAATTGGTGCTGGCTCAGAGTCAAACCCGAATCCTATGCAGTGTTGTTGCCGCTTAGTATGCGGAGCGCCTACAATAGACCGAACAACGCACAAACGATTCTCGCCTTAACCAATCCTCCGCCCAGGTCCCCAATTGTACTTAATAGTACATGGTTAAATTACTCGTAGGTATAGCCGAACTTACTTTAAGGCGAAGGCAGGTTCACCTTTTAAAAGGTTAGGCTCAGCAATAAATCACTGAAAGTTTATTTTCGCGAAAAAAGAATCGAAATAAAATATTTTATTTCATTATAGTAAAAAAGTATTACCTACTTGGTGAAAGCCTTCTTTTTCATCTTTATCGAGAATGCGTTGATACAACCTCACTTCGGCTTTTAAAAGTTATTACGGGTAGAGTGAGAGGAACAAGACCTCTCGGCGCTCGTCTATGAAATACTCGGGGTATAGAAGAACAACTTGACGACTACAAGAAGAAACACACACATGACAGCTAATCGTGCGTGCCGGTGAAATGCCGCAGCCCAGCTGTTTACATTGTATGTATATTATTTTTCACAAGCAGAAACAGAAATAGCCTGTCGGGATTTCAGTCCCACGCCCTTTTGTCATCCAAATAATCTTTGAGCTTATAGTAAGCTTTTAGGTATAGTGTTTCCTTAATAGTTCTCTTGAACTTATTGAGGGAAAGGGATTGAACTGATTTTGTTATTTTATTGTTACAACGTATTGATCCAAAAAATAATGTTCTGATGTTGGCTGGCTAATAATGTTCTGCTGTTGGCTGGCCAATAATGTTCTGCTGTTGGCTGGCCAATAATATTCTGCTGTTGGCTGGCCAATAATGTTCTGCTGTTGGCTGGCCTCAATTTCGGAAACGCTAACTCACTGTCGTTCCTAGTCATCATTGTCATGGTTATCTTTCTTAGTTTTTAATGTATTAATACGCTTGTGCATGTACCAAATATTTTCATAAAATCTTGTGATGCAAGGGTTAATATTCCAATTTGTCTAAACTTTTCTCTTAGAGATTCTATATTTCCTCATTTATATGTTCCACGAATAGCCCTTTTCTGTAGAGTGGAGATCGTTTCGATGTCTTCCCCACAGTAAGACCTTAAGACATTAAACTATGAAAATAACTAAAATACACCACCCTGGCTGTATGCTCATCGGCCAGAAGCAGAGTCTTAACAAAGTCTACTCGTCAGTAGTGACACGTGGACCCCCATTAGAGTTTTCAATCTATGGTTATACCAAGAAAAACAGTACTCTGTATTAGGTTTAACCTGTTACCATTAAGATACAAGTTTGATTCGACTTGTTTTACATTGGGTGCCGAAAATTTTGTACATTTTGTTATTTTGCAATTAAATACATTTATATTAAACCACTGCACAACGTTGAAGAGAGCATTATTTAGATCGTCAATATTGGTTTTTTGTCTTTTAATAAAAAAAACCATGATGTATCATCGGCAAACAATACAACATCCTGATTCTTGCTTACCATATAGGGTATATCATTTATATAGACTAGGAAAAGATGTGCCCAGATCTGAACCTTGGGGTACTACCATTTCCACAACCGATCCAGACGGCTTTTAAGGTAAACCTCAACCTTCTGAGTACTTATACTCAGGTATGAATGCAAAAGCTCGAGATTATTGCCCTTTATACCGTAGTGTTGGAGTTTGCTGAACAAGCTGTGGTCTCGTGCTGACCGGAATCAAATTAAATAGGACGCAAACGCCTTAGGCAAGTCATAACCACCAACAATAAATTCAAATACCTGCGTCTCTTGTTAAACCTAAATTATCATGAAGTAAGTTATAGTTTTTGAAATGAGACAAAAGTCGATTTAAAATAATTTTTTCAAAGATTTTACTTGACATAGGTAATATTAGGTCTTTACCTATGAAATTGCCGTTTTTCACGAAATAAATGAAGCGTAATTTTTTTATATATTTTCTATTTCTATTAATCAAAATAATCACCCATGCAATCAATGCATCTTTGCCAACGCATTGGTAACTTATTGATGCCTTTCTTGAAGAAATCAGCTGGACGGGAGGCAACAAATTCTTCAAAGGCATTTTGTACTGCCTCTCGGGTATTGAATTTTTTTCCCGCCAAGAAGTTATCCAAATTCTGGAAAAAGTAGAAGTCTGTAGGCGCAAGGTCTGGTAAGTACGGCGGATGACGGAGAACTTCCAACCCCAACTCTTGTAGCTTGGAGACCGTCTGCTGTGCAGTATGAGGTCGCGCGTTGTCGTGCAGGAGCAGTGGAGCCGAACGATTGACCAAAGCTGGTTGGAGACGTGCGAGCTTCTCCATCATTGTGTTCAGTTCTTCACAGTACACATCTGCAGTAATGCTTGTCCCGTTTGGCAAGAAGCTGTGATGAATTACACCCGCGTTAGACCACCAAACAGTGACCATCACTTTTCTAGGGGTAAGTTTTCGTTTAGGGCATTGTTTGGGAGCTGAACCAGGGTCCAACCAACTTGCTGAGCGCTTACGATTGTCAAACAGGATCCATTTCTCGTCACAAGTAACAATGCGGTTCAGAATTCCTTCATTTGTATGCCTGCTGAGCAGTGCAAGGCACATCTCCACGCGTACTTCGCGCCGGCGGTCATTGAGTTCGTGGGGTACCCATTTGTCAAGCTTTTTTACCTTGCCAATTTGACGCAAATGGACCAATATTGTTTTGATGCTAACGTCGAAAGCTGCTGCTAATTCAGCCGTGGATTGAGTTTCATCAGCTTCCACAATTGCCTTTAATTCGTCATTGTCGACCAAAGTTTTCGGACGACCACGGGGTTCATTTTTCAGGTCAAAATTGCCAGAACGGAAGCGGGTAAACCAATAACGGGTGGTGCGTTCGTTTGTAGTGTTCGCTCCGTAAACGTCGTTGATGTTGCGTGCCGCTTGTGCCGCTTTGCTGCCACGGCGGTACTCATACTCCATAATTATTTGAATTTTTAACTTATCCATGATGACGAAAAATGTTCGAATGCGTTGAAAACAAAACACACACTATTAAACAAATGACGATTTTAGAAAAAGAATTCCATGTTTGTCAAATAAAATTAATTTGAAATTAGAATTATCAGTCAAAAAAAAAAATATTTTCATTTGAAATGGCCAGTACGGCAAAACGGCAGTTTCATAGGTAAAGACCTATTATTAAAATTGGTCTAAAATTAGAAAGCTTCGGAGGAACACCCGATTTAAAGAAAGGTATTGTTTTACTATGCTTCATTAAATCCGGAAACTCTGCACTAGAAATACAGTTGTTAATTATATATTAATTATTGTTACCAAGAGCTGTTAAATCTATAATAGAAGATACAATTTTTACAGATATACCCCATAAATCAGTTCTTTTTAAATATTAATAGGCTTAAAAATTTTATTTATATCCAAGGTGTCTATAGATTGGAATTTGAAATCCACCTTGCGTTCACTCAAGGCTGCCAAATTATTTTACTAAAATTACTTTTGCAATACCATTGCAATACAACAGAATATCACATGAATTTAATATTTTATTGAGGAACAGTACGCACCATCTATCGGTAGTAATTCAAATCTTTAGGTCTAACAAAAATCCGTAGTAGAGCTTGAATTTTATTTTTACCGCTTAAGTTTACTTTCCAACGAACATAATGTCATACTGAGGTTTACTATCAAGCGCTTTTATGTAACCATTTTATGAATATTGTATTGTTGAAAGGTCATTGCCCTGTAGTTTTAAAATTGTTGCCAATTTATCACTTTTTCTTCTGAGTAGAAACCTAACACAAAGTTGAGTAAAATTATACAATTGACAATGAAACATCTGGTAGGGTCATGTTTAATTTGATGTCAATAAGAACAAGTAATTGTCAATGTTGAGAAATACATACATGAATTTGAATTTGCACGAATGTTAAAAAATATTATACACAGCAGAATCAATCTTCATAATTTACTACCCAAAATACGATATGTCACAGTTTAGTGTAGGTATCTAAGCTGATAAGGTCTTTCTTCCCACTTTTTATTTATTTTATTATAAATAAAACTCTTCTCTCTGTTTTGTTTTTAAAATATTAAAATTATAAAAAAAACGATTTTGCTCTAATTTGTGACATAGCAGAAAAATGTTAACGCTGGAAGCAAAATAATAAACTTACATTGGCAACACATCTTAGCAAAAAATTAGTCATGGCGCGTGTTAGTAAAATTTCTATAAATTTTAATATTTCTTACTCAATTCCTATTATTTTATGTTTGTTAACTAGTTTAATTAGTGCAAATACTGAGTTAAATGAAGATAATTGGAAGGAGATCCTTGAAGGAGAATGGATGGTGGAATTGTAAGTCTATTGCTAAGCCGGTGTCGCAGTTGGAAAACGTGTCGTAAAAAACTGTTCTAAAACAATTATTGCATGATTCATATCGTTATCACTTCTTTTACGCTATTGTTTATTTAGACTAGTTAATACATTGAGTAATTATATCATTCTGGATGTCCGTTGTTGACACCCACAGAGTTCAATAACACTGGACGGCCTAGGCGGGTCAAATAAAGAACCGTTTTGAACTGTGACGCATTCCATTCTATTGTTCATTTTCTTCCATTAAAAGGTATTGGCAATATCGAGAATCTAATGATTCCATGACAGCTAAACCAACAAAGAAGAACATGTCCTAGACGAATTCCTAAGTAAACCTCCTTAGTGATGAAATTATTTAATTCAAATTATGATAATATGACGCATATATCGTGTATATATACTCCAAATCCCATACTCTTGTTTTTTCCTGATGAGGTACTACATCCACGATCATAGCCACAATTTATTGTTAAATAACATTCATCAATTACATATTTGCTTTACATAATATCTGAAATACCTAAGTGACTACATCATAGGTGATGTAATCACTACCTATATTATTTATTGGCTCACAGTTTACAAATACTGAAGTTTAGTCACTTGTCTACTAAACATTCCCTGTTAGTAAGGAAATTATCAGCATTTATTGCTCATGTCATAAATTTAAAGGCATTTTTTAGAGTTAAGTTATTTCATTAGATGAACATTTCAATACACTTTAGCTCTTATATTCTTATGCCAATCAATTGCCTATTTAGTGTAGGGATCAAAAGGCTATGGGACCATTTAAACTATGAGTATTAGAAATTACAGAAATCAACAAACAGTTTTCCCATACATTTTGTACAGAAAAATTATTAATCAACTCTAAATATTCTTTATTGCCAAACAATACTATTTCTTTCTGTGATCAAAAGACTCTGTGAGGCCAAAAGTGTGAGTACATAAAATATAGTTATAAGACCCAGTTTAAACACTGGCAGCTTAGGAGTGGGCATAAGATAAATTTCAGTTTTTTTTTAATCCTGGCCTTACAGCATACTGTACTGAAGTAGAAAATCTTCTGCAACATTAGAACTAAAACAAATAAAAATTAAATCAAATCAACATGTATTTTTAAGCACAAACAACATAGAAATAAACTGTCAACATAACCACCTTTTTCATGAATATATAATAATATAAGTCTACTTGCTCACTACAACAGTCACTAGTCTGTTGTAGTGAGCAAGTAGAAATTTTTATTATCAATTTTATTGTAAGTTAAAAAGTGCTAAAATAAGCAAAAATTCTACATTCATTACAGCTATGCCCCCTGGTGCCCGGCCTGCAATGCTCTCACAACGAACTGGAAAGAACTGTCAAAGAAACTGCCAAAAGACTCCGCCAAAACAGCAGCAGTTGATGTCACACAGTCTCCGGGACTAAGTGGTAGATTTGTAGTCACAGCTTTACCTACGATATTCCAGTGAGTCTGAGTGTTAATTGATGTATAAAAATATAACTTTTTTCTATCGTTTCATAGCTGAATTTAAATGCATGATACTTAAATGCATCAATGAATTATCATAGATCAGGGTACTTACAATTTATGTTATTACTTCTAGTCATAACTTCTCCTACATAAATTAAAACTAAAATATGACTTAATCTAGGTTACAAGTAATAGTAACAAGCAAGATGCAATTAGTACTGTTTCTTAGCACTTTGAATCTATATAATGACATACCTGTTCATTGTTTTCAGAATGGATTCATGAAATATATAAATAAGAAATAGAACAAAAGCCACACATTCATAAAATTTTTCATGCTATATTATATTTATTTTCAGCGTAAAAGATGGTGAGTTCCGGCAGTACAAGGGACCAAGGGACACTGATTCCATGCTGCAGTATGTAGTGAAGAAACTCTGGCAGAAAACTGAACCAATCCCGTCATGGAAGTCTCCGGATTCCATCCAGATGAGTCTTGTTGCTTCATTCTTCAAACTGTCCCAGGCTTTACGGGTAAGGTGGTTTAGAATTGTGCGTTTTGTTCTGTTAGTTTAAACTTTCATGTTTCTATGTTCTTATGATGCAATAGATCACAAAGCAATTTATCTTATGATCGAAAAAGTAATATAAAAGTTATTGCTTACTTCTGAGTTATAAACTAAATGGTTGTTTTCTACTGCCTGATGTATATGTCACTGTAAAAATGTGAAATCAGTTATTTTATAATATCATTTGAATTGTTACCGTAAAATTATAATCAAACGGATTGTAATACTACAGTTTTCACAATTTTACAGCAACATATACAATGGTATTGAGTCACCCTGTACAATATATTGAATATAGAACTTAAATAAATAACACCATTTTTATATAGTACAGTAAAATGTGACTATAGTCTATCTGCAATAAGAAAACTGTGAATCATCAATGCTACTACAAATACTAGCCAATGAGGACACCGTATTAATAAAAGTTTTCTTATTGTTGGTGAAGACGATACGTCATTGTATTCTTAACGCGAGCGAACTGTAGTACTGTGACGGCCAAGTGGCCTAGTAGGTAGTAGCCCTGCCTCATTCGCCGCAGGTCCCAGGTGTGAGACCTGGTCGGGGCGTTTCTTGGTGTGATAAACACAGTTGTTTCTTCCTGGCCATGGTTGTTTATATTTTATACATGTATATTTATTCTGAGTTCTTGAGGCCATTACTATTAGTTGTTAGTATGGGGACTCACACACTACAACCTAGCAGAGTGTGAGTCCACTTGTCTATAGGGTCCAGGATGCGAACATCTTTCCTGACGGCGAAGTGTCCGATGTTCCTGGCGTCCAGTTCGTAGTTGTCCATTGGGCGAATGGTTTCTGTAATAGTGCGACGAACCGATATAGTAGGTATATTGGCGATTCCTCTTCCAAATTCAAATATTTTTTTTATTTCTTTTTTTTATTATTTGCCAACATTGACAATTGTTCTTATTGACTTCAAATAAAGCATGACTCTACCACCAGTTCGGAGAAACCTTCGTAAAGAAGAATTGGAAAGACACTTCACGGGTGTATTTTTTTCAAAATTAATGTATAATCTCTTTATGTACTATTTTTATTATTAATGTACAGAATTATTCTTACCTGCATCTGTTAGCTCGGCAAGTCGCCGTCCCCTCAAGTATCCAAACAACGATTGTATCCGTAATGTCGGTATGTCATACATAATACATAATGGTAAGCCTAAGTTGAAAATTATTTTTCTTCAATCCACAGCGGCCTATCAATGCTCGCAGTACAATTTTCAGCCGAGTCCTGTTAAGTGAATGTAACTTCCTGGAGAAGGATTTTAAGCCTCTTTTAGCGCCCTGGAGTGTTTCAGAGGCGTTTGCTTTCTGTTATACATAGTTCATTTTCACCTGTAATAAATTTGAATATTTTTGTTTCAGTCGATACACAACACCTTGATGGAAACCTACGGACTACCAACATGGGGATCCTACCTGATCTTCGCAATCGCCACAATCATTATGGGAGCATTCCTTGGTCTGGTAAGTTGTTCATTTCAATAAGTCTCAATGCAAAAGAGAGTTCGTTTGGTTCACTTTGACATGTACTTTGCGACCGATAATCATTAATTTTGTCATACTTGATGTCTGGGGTACATAAGCAACATAAGCTGCTCTAAATCCAAAAATACTATTCTATGAGGAAGGGAGCCGAGACGCGGGCGTAAACTTAGTTTTTATTAAAATAGGTTGATAATTATAGCATCATTACCTAACCTCTATTGTTATTTTTAGCTATTACAATTAGGCACAATAAAGGTTGCTTATAAAAAAAATATATGTGATTGAATAAAAAGGACACTTGCCTTTCTATGCGCGTTTTTTAACTAATTACCATATTTTTTGCTTCACTAATATACAATGTTGTCTATCTCAGTGTTAATTAATGTAATTTTCTATGTGCACGTTCTTGGGAATCAGTATGTTTAAAGTTTTGTTTTAATTAATTTTATTTAAGTTGTATTCTGTTGTGTGGAATATAAATAAATTAATTAAATAAACACTTATTCATCTATAAAATACCTTTTATAAAAATGAGTATATTTTAGAAGCTCAAGAGAAAACAGGTTTATCAAAACATGAACTGTATTCACAATTTACCGTAGGACGTTATGAATGAAAACAATCTTTTTATCCTGGACTTTACCGTGTTTAATTACACAAAATATCTCAGCTAATAGCCGAAAATCGGGAAATTTTTATAAAAAACAATTAAATTCAAATATCTCGAAAACGGTTGGATTTAGGATAGGGTGTTTGATAGTCAAATCAGTCGAAACGATGAAAACTACGCGCCCTCAACGGGAATAGGTCGACTTCTCCTGTAACCCTGTTTAGTTGTAGTGACATTTAACATTTGCACGCATTAGCATTGTTAAATATGCTGCACTTTTTAATTGTACCAACTCGCCTAGACCGAATTCTGCAAACTAATTTTTTCTTTTTTTCTTTCAACCAAGAAAATATAATATGAATTAGAAAATGAGTAAGAGAACTGTAGTTAAATATAGGTAATGTTAAATAGTAGTCCGCTTTGTTGCAGTGTGTGTGGCTCGCGTACTCGTACTGCCGGTACGCGTACCGCGACCGGGGTACCGACCCGGTCAAAGTCGCGCTTTGTTAACGTTTGTGAATGTCTCTTTTTTTATGTAAGTCTTGTGTCCAATCATTTATTTGTTGGTATATTTGCATTGGCTTACAAACAAATGTTGTGAGTGTCAAACCAGTCTTGATTCGCTCGGCCGCACGACGACAGGTCCAACACTCCAAGTAGTCGAAGCTGCTATAAGGGGTTTTTATTGTCACATTCCTGGTTGGCGAAAAATTGCAGCAAGCAGTCATTAGCTGTAATGCGACGATGTACGGTTTAAACTTCAAGTGATTTAATGTATTCATAGTTCTGTGCATGTGTGTTCACCCACACGTTTACGTCAATTTTGTATTAAACCCACCGTTCATTTGTTTTTACGACAATGTATTTGATTTAAAGTTGAGTATCGGATAGATTTCGATGCGTTTGTAGTCGAAAGTACTGCTTTTTTTTAGTATTATAGTATAATATGTATTTTTTTTTTCAGTTGGATCTTAGATTATTAGCTAGTTACGACTATATTACCGCGTACGAGAGTAGATAAATATAATAATAATCGCTCGATATCGCAATGTGCCTCAGTGCCGGTCAGTTTGTTTACGTACATTAGCTCGTCTCGTTGGCCTTACTCTAGTCATTTCTCGATGGTAATGATGCTAGTCTGTCGTTCCTTTTTACAAAATACGATCTCCTTGAATCGTACTTTCTCTAGGCGAAGGTTTTATTTTTTTAAACATGCTAATTTTATCCTAACACCTAATGCCCATCAAACTTGAACCGTAACTATTTATTATTGACAACATTTTTAGCAGTTGAAATTCGAAAACCATTTATCATTTGCAGAACGCGAAAATAATATTTCGGGATCATTCTGTTGCTAAATTTCGTGGAAAATAGTATGTATAAAATATTAAATGTCGGATGACATCACACCGCGGCGTCTATAGTAATTTGTTTGCCTTTGCTTCTTTAATTCAATTGAATTTTGCGTTTTATGGCAATCAGTAAGTATTTCTGCCAATTTCAAGTATTAGTATAATAAAAGGATTAATAAAATCCAAACATTATTTATTGATGTTTCTCATTTTAAAAAAACCTGTAAATCCATTGCTTCTTGTCTTGAACAAAAAACGAATTGTCATATTATGTCACTTTGTGAAATCTGTCGCAAAAATATCCATTTAAGTGCTGAATGCTTCATTAGAAACATTTGAAAATTATCATTGACAAAACTCAAATTGAACCAAACAATATATTTACAAAATAATCGTGTAAAAAAAATACGAAACCGGTTTTAATATTAATTCTGACAATATTTTAAAGTTTTTTTTATGTTAGGCCAAGTGAGACCCATGAGATCTCTTTATAACTTTGTGAGATCTTTTCGATACTAAAAAAAATATGTATTCTTTTTATTTGAAATTCTGAAAACCGTGAAAGAAGTCAAAGTTGTCTTAAAAATTCCCCGCAACTCTTAAGTAGATTTTGAAAATAGCACTATTTTTGTTAATCTGCCTTCTTGAGACCAAGAACTATATAATATGTGATGCAAGTTAAAATATGGAAAAGCAGTACATAGTACTTTACGCATCTTACTTGCCACATTATTGTTATTCGCGACGAAAGCCCTTTAGGTTTAAAATCCACCCCTACCCCAAAATTATGACTCCACGCAAGTTTTACAACCGACGCGATTGTCTTGCTGGGCAAGTTATTTTCCAAAATGTGGAAGATAATTTTGGTGTTCATAACCATTTATGTGTTATTTTTTTTTTTTTCTTGATACAATTAACAGTCACAAGAAGCAGAAATAATCAACACGAGACTAATTAAATAATTGCGGTTAAAATGTTATTAACTGAAATCTAACGCGTGAGTGTGGAGTAGCCCCACAAACTATGGCATACACTTTGTGCTGCCCAGCGTGCCCAGGAGTTTGTTTATTTGTGGCCCTATAGGCCTTGTGAATTTCAGCGGACTTTGTGGCCTAGCGCTGAGGGCGCTTAGACGGAACTTAATTTACTCCCACATACGATACGCCTAAGGGCAACCGAGAGGGCACGGACCTCGGCTTAGGACGTCGTAACTACCACTGCTTGGGAAGGGTCAGCTGAGTGCGTGTCAACAGACCTACTTGAAGCCAGACCACGCAGTGCGCGGTGTTGGTCAAACAAAACCTAATTTTGAATGCTTATACACAACTTTGGTTCATCCACTCGCTAAGAAGAAGAATTGAAGTATCAAGCAACATTAAGTTATGCTGGAAGATTTCATCGAACCATATAAATATTATTATTTTTTCGACTCTTGTAAATAGAGCAATAGAGTAGCAGCAATAGAGTCAATTCAAATGTAAGAATTTATAGTTATACATATCTCACACTCAACAGCAGCGTGCCGCCCGCACCTCGAGACCTCCCCGCGGTCGCCGCGCCCACGTGACCCGGTGCGCAATTTATAAACTTTAAAACTTGTGAAGGAATTCGTTCTTTATTATAACTCAATGTTAATGCAGTCCATGGTTTGATTGAAGAGCTCGCCAACCTTATTATACAGAAAAAAAGTAATTTATTGTCCTCATTTATAATTTGATATTTATGCCTTTTTGTTACAGATACTGGTATGTGTGATCGACCTGCTGTACCCACCGGCCCGAGCGGACAAGTCGCGGCACGCCAGCTCCCACCAACACAGGAGCGACGATGAAGCGGTCAGTATCTCGTGGAATACATTCAAACTTCAATAGGTTTCTTTAGTACAAGTATAGATACGTTACCGATCTCAGTTTTGTGGGGGGAACGTGGGGGGAAGTCAGGCAATTGCCTGAGTTGACTTCAGCGGCTCATGGCAGGCCATGCACTATTCTTATCTTTGAAATATAAAAACGCTAACAAGAATGCCGCCTCGTGAGGTCCCCAAGTGTAAAACTTACATTGTGACCGCTAAGGAACAAAAAGATTATTTAATTTCACTCCGAAGTTCAATATTAAATTTATTGTGATTTTAGAATAATGGAAATCTGAGGGAGACGCGGCAGTTAGGCGTCAGTATATAGGATAGGTATATTCTTGGTATTTAATGCGATTTGAGTGACAGAAATGGGATATAACGAGATTTGTAAAACAATTATATTTTTACATTATTATTAATGCTCTTTACTTAACTGATAACATCGTTCCCGAGTCTCCCCTTGAGCTGTCGAATTCTACAGATGTCAAATCCATTTTGTAACATCTTTATAAATATATTATAGTACCTCATTTATTAAAAATAACTGGGTAGGCTGGGGTAATCTCGACAAAACGTTCAATCATTAAGTACATAAAATAAGGTAAAAAATTTGTAGGTGAGTTCAATGTGGATCATTTCAGACATTTCATAACTTACACATGCCTTTGTATTGACTTCTTAAGTTACCTCGTCATGTATTTTTTTGTCAGAGTAGTGAGCTTAATCAGTCCTTGAAACTTAAGCACTCAGAATTTATCCTTGACGGGCGAGTGGTGCAATGTGTAGTAGCCCTACGTCATACATACGCCGGAGGTCCCAGTTTCGAGTCCTGGTCGGGGCATTCATTTGTGTGATGAATTCAAATATTTGTTCTCGTGTCGTGGTTGTTTATTTATTTATTGATGTCAAGTTATGAAACAAGGTATTTGGACACGGCGCCACCAACGCTTTTAAAATTATTACTTTGAAGATCAGTACGAAACCAGAAAAGTTATCTCATTATAGTGAATAAGTTATTTGTAAATACAAATGATTAAACTTTTGAACGGCTGAACCGAAAATCGTCTATCATTTTCTATTCCTTCAGCTTTCGAATTGAATAAATCGCATCAAAATAGATGATACCTCAGTCAGGCATACAGATCAAATCAACTACTTTTTGTCTCCGGGTTTAAAAAAAAAAACGGTTCTTTTGATTTAGAATCGTGTCATTCGCAATAAACTGTAAAAATACAGCGTAACTTTTTATACAGTTCCCAAATTTGCTGCCGACGATTCGTGAAACTGATCAACTTAAAACAATATTTGAGTCTATATTTAAGTCTGGGGCGGTGCTACAGTCCTTCCTATTTCGACCGCCATAATCATCACGTTTACATGGTCGTGTTCCGGTCCAAGGGAAGGCAGAGCCAGCGCGATCACTGGAACTAATGCAATTCCAACTGAAGCCTCCGTGCGGTAACGCATCATTAGTCGATATAATCACTATCGCTGTCAATTAATAAAGCAGTGCTCAATGATGTCCATGGGCGCGGATTACACATACCATTAGGTGGGGGGCGTGCTCGTTGACCGGGTATGATACTATTAAAAAATACTAAAATGAATTTTGTACTCTATTCCCATTTTTATTCCTCGACAAATTGCAAGTTCGTTCAGGAAAGTTGGTCAATTTGGCAACTGTTTCGACAGTTCCCGGTCTGTGTAGTTTATAATAATGAATAATAATGAATAAAATAATCACACCAACTGCATGGCCCCAAAGTAAGCAGAGCTTTTGTTGTGGGTGGCCATACAGCGAACTGGGGGGGGGAACCCAGAATCAACATACATATATAAATATCAACAACCACGCCCCGGCCAGGTATCGAGCCTGGGAACTCCGGCGTATGAGGCTACTCGGTGGTTTCCTTTGAATCCTCGTTTAACAATTGGACAATCCGCCGCAGGAGCTGATCAACGACGACATCGTCGACGACGAGGACGAGGGCGGCAAGAATGACAGCGACGCGGAGAGGAACTCCCCCAGTGACGTGAGTTGTCATGACAGCGTTACATATTTGTTTATCGTCCATTGCCAAAGCTAACTGAATATATGGGAACACAATGCAGGGTCAGTTGGGTATTTGACGCCATTCCAAAATGGAAGTTTTAATCGTTTACTTGGAAAACCACCAAAAAATATTTTGAAATATAAAGTTTTGAATTTAGTATCAATATTATGTAGATTAGAAAACTTAAAATAGAAGCAAAAATCTTTTTATAAAGTGTGTTAGATTTTTTAAATATTTTTAGCTTACTGACAAGAAATATATCATTTTTATTTTCACTGTATGCATTATCTAAGTAGCTATTATATATTTTATCCAAACGCACATACAATGTTTAGGATGATGTACACGTTGTGACGTCACAACTCGGTACCGTGTTGTACGGAGCGTGTTTCGGCGCCTCGCAGCAGCTCCTCAAACACATCGCTGTATCTAGACAACGATTAATTGTAAACATACTGTTACTTGTGTAATATTTCTTTATTGCTGATAAACAATTGAAATATGTAATAAATTTTTTTTGGAAAATACCCGATTGTATGGGAATATTAAGAATCACATGTGTTGACCAATGTATTCACTTACTGAGAATCTTGTTTCTGGACCCATTTGCGGCGCTTTTTTAAAAATGGAAGCAAAACATTTGATTTCTTTATTGGTTGGCTTTAGAAACATTTATGATGCGTCAGGCGAACCCGAACAAATTAGAACTTCGACTTGTCAAATGTACTATACGTGGACTGAGAGGGAAAACTGCCGGCGGAAAAAAACCTCTCGGCTCGGCTTTGCTCATATGGATCAAGGAGAAATGAAAACCCTTTTTAATAGCAAAGATTCTCTTATTTTCAGACATCTGAAGACGAAGGGAAGCTGTCGGACGGAGCTGGAGACAAAGCCGCAGACAAGCAGCAAGTGAGGAAGCGCCGGCCGAGGAAAGCCGACTGAATACCGCTGCGACCAGTGACAATGTGATTGTGTAACTTACGTGGGGGTGAAGTGATGTGGTGTTTGATTCCAGTGAAATAGCGATGGCAGATTCTTGCGCAAACTCAAGCAGATAGAGGCAGTACATTGACACCAGTGCCACCGAGCAGGAGGTATAATACCTAGCCGAATGAGGTTCTGCGTCAGGCCGCTGTCACCACCTAACATTATTTTATTTTAATCAACAGTTGCTTCCAAACCTTTATTTGGATGTATATAGTCCTGGGTTTGTTATGTCAGTTGGTATCAGAATATACCTGTAGTATGCCAGCCTCATAATTTTATTCAAATATAAACAATTAATCAATATAAAAAAATTATTTGTCCAATGATACAATATAAAACTTGTACTTACAATATTCTAGCTTCGCCCGCCACTGGTTCAGCCAAAATGCACTTTTGCCCTCCATAAAGGCTGTCGGCAAAGATCCTGCTCCCGAGATCGCGGTTCCGACCACACTCCTCCAAAGAATGTATGAGATCTTCTGTGACACCACAAAAAGTGCACAAAGCAGATGTCACTTTCCTAATCATCTGCTAGAATTTGTTGAGTGGAATGTGACCTGAACGCAATCTCAGGGCTGCGACCAAACTAGTTCTGGAGAGGCAAGCATTGTCGAACCACGGTTTTAGATGTGGCTCACTTTGAATGATTCTATACCATAGTCCTTCATAATTAGAGCATTCAGCAAAACACACCCTACATTTCCCCAAGGCTGCCTCTTTAGCCAGGTCATCTGCAATTTCGTTTCCCCTAAATTCAATGACATTGAAACTTAGTTGCCAGGTGAGGAGCGCTGGATTTAAGATGGTGTAATGAAAGTGCATTTATTACTGATTTTTTACCTAAAAAGAAACGAAAGGTAAGATCTTAAAGGTTGGTTTCAAGATGATTAGGTATCACAATGTAAAAGAAACATATATTAATAATGAAATTAACAAAATATCTTTCCTGTCATAGTTAAGTTACATAATTACACGAAAAATATAACTTGAGTGTCTAACCATAGTAATGATTATGTAAGAAATACTAGAAAGGTCTCGCATCTCTTGCAACAATGTATCAGATAAATACAATCAAACTACTATAGTTGC
Source organism: Marasmarcha lunaedactyla (assembly GCA_923062675.1). Classification (NCBI taxonomy): domain Eukaryota; kingdom Metazoa; phylum Arthropoda; class Insecta; order Lepidoptera; family Pterophoridae; genus Marasmarcha; species Marasmarcha lunaedactyla. Next base: position 17,464,709 of record OV281363.1, read on the forward strand.
TTTCAGATATGTCCAAAATAAAATGCATTTATGAATTAAGTTGACATTATTCATTTTATGTAAACTGATGTATTTCTATCACTTTGGTTGTTCAATAGTTACTTTATGTCTCGCTTATTTAAATAATTTATTGTTGGTTTATTTACTTTGCATTAACACTCATGGGTGCTTTGTAAATAAGCTTTTAAATTAAATAATTGATTATTCTGCAAAAACGTTGTAAGATAATATGCATTTATAATAAGAATTTGTAATAATAACTTTCGTAGACTACAAAATTTTATAACTTATTTGTAATAAAACTGTAAGGCATCTAAAACTGAAACTACTATCTCCTGCTACCTATATACCTGAGGTGCTGTCTTTGCATGAAAGATGGCATCTTATTATGCTCTGGCCTGTGGTTTCCATAGTAAATAAAAGTTTCACAAAATGTAAAAAAAATTGTAAAATTTGAAAAGGTATAAATATAGAAACTCATAAATATGTACTGTCTTTATGTATGTTGTGTGTCGCACGCGCTTTTGACATTATGTTTGACCTTAAAACATTCATTTGATTCTTATTTTTGCACCAAATTTTAGTTTATTTCATTAGATTTAATCACTTCTTAACGGTTTGAAGATTTTGACACCAATACCGGCCGCCATTTTGAAAAATAAGTTAATTTGGCGCCGGATGTTCAAAATTAAAATCTTCTAACCCATTTGTATTAAATTAGATAATGCTGAATGTATTATAACTTGAATAAAAAATTTGAACTCATAGTATTCTAGCTGTAGCCCTGCTTTCCTTATTAACTTTAACACATTTATATATTTATTACTTAAATTCCATACAAGTATTATCTAATTTGATACAAGTTTGAGTTATTTTTTTGTATAAAAACATTTAAGTATTAAAAATATATTACTTCAACATTTAGATTTTTCCAAAACTCATATTAAACCATGTTTTGTCACATTCCGTGATTTATGCGCTCAAAGTTTTATAATTTTGAATTAACAAATATATTTATTTAATTGTCACTTGATAATGTTGCTATATTTTGCATTTATGACTAAAATTCTTTTGTATTATTTGACGTTGTCTATCATTTGTCTGAATGTGAAGTTTAGAGTGGGTCATACTTTACATTTGGTCTTAATTTTGGGTTTCATAAGAAAACATTTTCGATGATGCAGTTGTGCTTTAAAATTGTCGCATGTGTTGAGATTTCTTTTTAATCAAAAAATTTATATTTCTCTTCAAAATAGGTTGTTGATTCAATTTTATAATCTAAATTTGGGTACAAAAATATTATGTTGCAATGGAATGTATTAATGTGTTTGAAATCTTATTATTATGAAGTTTCTAATCAGTGTTGAAAAGCTTTAAAAAAAATAAGCATTGATCAACTCATACACATATTGAATCATTCACACAAATGATAGATTGAATCTCCTGTAGGTCTTTAGAAGTATTCAAAACAGCTCACATTTCAAATATAAAAAAAAAACAAATTTGATAAATGGATATGTATATTTTATAATATACCATAAGTATGTATTTATATGTTAGGTTTTCAATTTGTACTTATTGAGATTTGGATAATTGAGTTTATATTGTTATTTCTTTTATTTGTCTAATGCACAAATACTCAACGATTTTACACTATGATTTGGCAACCAACACTACTTATTTTATAAAAAAGAAGCTTGAGAACTTAATTCTTTCAATGAGTTGTGCTTGTGAACCCGGGCCAGGCTGCGGGCGAGAGTGTCTTGCGCACTGTTCGGTCTTGTGTGTAGGCGCCCCGCATGTTCGAAGACTACGACTCTACAGAGGATTCGAATTAGAACCTGCGCCTGCGCCTGCGCCAAGTAACCTTACTCTACCTATATTTAAAAAGAAATTGTGTTGCCAAGTCACAGTTTTTATATGTTACGTTTATGTATTTGTCGATAATGAATCTTTACCAAGTATAACTTGTCGTTTCAACTCTGGTTGAATTTAGTTAAACTGATTTGTATAATGATGACGATATGACACAAAATTGCCTTGTACGAAGACTAGATTGTTTTAAGTGTTGTGTTTATAATAACAATATAGTGACATGCTAATGAAATAAAATTGTATCTATAATGTGGGTTTTATTTAATACCTTATATGACTGACAAAAATGGTGGTTGGCTGTAATAGTTACCTCATTGTCAAATTGAATTCAATTTGTAAGAAAGTGATCAACTAATTACTTTTCACCACGTTTATTAGTCTTTAAAAAAACGCTATGCTGGATTTACGTTTAACAGGCTCCTGTCTGTGAGATTGTTCAGTAAGGTTACATTATAATAATTATAAATCCCTAGACTAGCACACCAACTGTATGACCCCTAAGTAAGCAGAGCCTGTGGTATGGATGACTGTACAGCGGACTGGGAGAACCTAGAATAAACATACATATATGAATACATACAACGATGACCAAAGAACAAACACCTGTGTTCATCACACAAACGAATGCCGCGACCCAAGAAAATAACAGAAAACGGGTTTGCAAGACGATGTTGGTTGGTAGTAGACCAACGTTCAGTAAGATTTTTGAAAAATTAATTTAAGCAATTTGGTTTCACGCGGGGTCGCTCGACAACCGATGCCGGTTTTGAGCTCATAAAATACGTATTCAGCGCCTGCGAGGAGTCGTGTGATGCTGATTAATAGATAATAATTTCTTGAACATACCTAGTATCTTTATTTTATTTATTTATTAGGATTTCCAACAACAAGTACACTAATACAACAATAACTACACTATAACAAAATTTTCAAATCAAATATTTATTTGCTTAAAATATGGTAGATACAGATTTAGGTCTTAAGATTAAATAGAAAGAACATACATATTTTACCACTTTTAGGGCATGCAAAAAAATTTTTTTTTTAGTAATGTATCCTATTCCCTAATACAACATACTTATTTATAACTAACAATTTATTTAAGATATTATCTATTATTGACATTGAGAAATTCTTTTACACTGTAAAAATGTTTTTCAAGTAACCATTTTAAAAACATTTTTTTGAATTTTATATGTGGCAACAATTTATATTCTTTAGGTACAGCGTTATATATCTTTACACACATGGCATAACACTGCCTCTTATAAAGTTCTAGACGTGGCAGTGCATTATAAACTAGACCATTTCCATGTCGTGTTGGTCTTGTTATATCCTTTGCCTGAGTAAAATAATGACCATTGTTTTTAACAAAAATGGCTGCTTCAAAAATGTACATACAAGGCAATGTTAATATGTTAGATAACTTAAATAAAGGTTTACAGGATTCATCAGGTGCTTTACCAAAAATTGCCCGAATGCATTTTTGCTGTGCTATGAATGCTTTATTTAATTCTGTAGAGCCAAGCTATTAGGCCGTACCTTAACGTTGACGCGACATATGCGTGGTATGCAGTCAGCACAGTTGAGAGTGCACAGGTTTTCCGCAATCTACTCAGTACATAAACGTAACTATTTAATTTACTATTAACAAAGTCTATGTGTTGCTTCCAATTCAAACTTTTATCAATTTGACATCCAAGAAATTTGGTGCTATCTACTTCATTAATTTTATGATTGCCGTGATGTATGTTTATATTATTAAGAATTTTATTAGTATTAAATCTTATATAATTTGTTTTAATAAAGTTAATATTTAAATTATTATGTGATAACCACTTTATTATTAATTTAATTGTATTGTTTGTCATGTTCGAAATTATTGTCATTTTTAGTCAAAATTAAAGATATGTCATCTGCCAATAGAAAATATTTATGAGATGTCAGATTAGGTAGGTCATTTATATACAAAATAAATAAAAGTGGCCCAAGTACACTGCCTTGCGGCACACCAGTCCTTATGTCACTAAAATTTGACCTGTGAGTCACTATTTCTTTTTTGCTATTTATATATTGAACTTCAACACATTGTTGCCTATCAGATAAGTACGTTCTAAACCAATTTAATACTGTCCCCCTGATACCATAGTTTTCTAACTTTTTTAGCAGCAAATCATGTAAAACAAAATCAAAGGCGCGAGTCATATCAAAGAAAACTCCTATTGTTTCTTTTCCTAGATTCCGTAGTTGTAGATTTCCCTTTTCGGAAACCTGATTGTTGCTTACTTATAATGTTATACTTAGTTAAAAATTTGTTAATCTAGTTTTCATTGCTTTTTCAAATATTTTTGAGAGTATTGAAACTAGCGATATAGGACGATAGTTACCGAACTTGTTTTTTTCACCTTTTTTGAAGAGAGGTTTTACTATAGACTTTTTCAGCAATTCCGGAAATTGACCTACTGAAAATGACAAATTATTTAGAAAGGCTATGGGTGCTGCAAATTGTGAGCTGCAATATTTTATCACTTTTGTGCTAAGTCCATCATAACCTACTGCACTTGTGCTATTTAGTGAATTAATAATAGACACAACTTCATCAGGTATCACCGGCTCTAGGAACATGGTATTTGCTACACGTTTTTTTTATTAGGGATAAGGGACTTTTCCTTTAGAAACATGTCAGTCCCACAGCACACACACTAAATAATTGAAACTATACAAACAATATGATAAAAATACAAAATTACACTATACATTGCATCTTCATTGTGGACGCAGATGCGCCAATACAATTTTATACACTAATTGCGTTTGGTAATGAGTTGGTTTTGATAGGTAGCTTTGAAATATTCCTAGATCTAGCAGATTTATATTTAGCTCATTTATAACGTCCATTCTCTCTTGTCGGTTCTTGACACATTCCATCAAAAGATGATATAAGTCTTCTACTTTCACACATGTTTCACAATTAGGCGATTCTACCCTGCGCATTAAATATGCAAAGTTTTTTGATGCAATGTGTCCAGAACGACATTGAAAGGCTGTTTTGATTAACATTTTTCTCATACTGCAGTTTTCGAACCAGGGGTAATGAGGAGGCTTGTTTTGAATGGTGTTATACCATATACCTTTCTCTGATGCTTTACTATCTATGTGTTTTTGCCAATTTTGATGACACCTATCTTTATATTTTTTTAGGTATATAGAGTAGTATGGAATTATTTATTTATTTATATATGTGTACTTGTTTCCTTTTAACATAGTATTTTTTGTTATACTATCAGCCTCCTCATTTCCCCTCAGGTCCATGTGCGATGGTACCCATTGCAAACTCAGAGCACCTCCATTTTTTTGAAATTAGTATATTTGTTGCAATATAACGTATGCTACTGAAACACCTCTTTGGCCTTGTGCACATTTGGCTATGTGTTGCAACCCGCTTTTGCTATCCGAAAAGATGACAACTTTCGTATAACCGTTTATTAATGCAAATGATAGTGCTTCGGCGATTGCAAAGAGTTCCACAGACATAATACTGACAACACTATTATCCAGTTTGTATGCACCGTACGATCCTGTGCCTTCTTCATAAAAGGCTGCCCCAGTTCCAGTGTCACCCTTTGATCCATCTGTATATATCTTATGCCATCCTTTGTATTTTATATTGATTTCACTAATAACGTTAACTTTTATGATATTTCTTTCATACTTTAATTTTGGTTTTGTAATAGATTGCAGATTTGTGTGAATAATTTCGAAAGTATTAATATATGAGACCCAGACTACTAAGGAAAACACATCCAGTGGATCAGAGGAGTGCACCTTATTATCTTTACAGTGATCATAAGCCGTCAGTGGTAACGGCGGTTTTATATTTCTGCTAAAATAATGTTGAAAAGTTATAAGGTGTTTTAACAAATTGATTACTTCATTATTAGGGTTGCTCTGACATCTTAAAATAAATCTATAGGCTAAATATCGTCTCCTTAAATATAGGGGAGGTATGCAGAGCTCACTCTCCATCACATGAATAGGAGTACTTCTGACGAAACCACCTATGACTCTAATGTGCGGTTTACATGTATTAAGTAGTTAAGTTGGTAACTAAATTTTAACTAAATTTTAAGTTACTACATGTCACTTGTGTGTCCAAACGGATTAAGTAGTTAAGTCCATAAGTTCGATATAGATGAGCAGTGATGAATGTCAAGGAATGCGTCAATTCTGTACTTAGATATGTGGTAAACGTGATTTTGGACAAATTCAGACAAGAATTTGATTCGGAAATTAAAATCTTTGCAAGATTATGTATTTTTCTAACTTTTTACGTCGACGGGTCGACGTCGATCGACGGACGATCGATTGGTGTGGTACCTTTACTAATTAGGTACCCTTAATATTCACTGGAGGGATATCAGCCTCTCACAACTCAAGGGTGGCGTCAGACAATTGTAGGCCATCATGCCTACTGCGGGTTGGCAGACTTACCAACTCAGGGGTGGTGTCAGACAATTGTGGCTATCACGCCAACTGCGGGTTGGCAGACTTACCAACTCAGGGGTGGTGTTGTCGACCGGTCGACGGTCGATCGATTGGTGTGGTACCTTTACTAATTAGGTACCCTTAATATTCACTGGAGGGATATCAGCCTCTCACAACTCAAGGGTGGCGTCAGACAATTGTAGGCCATCATGCCTACTGCGGGTTGGCAGACTTACCAACTCAGGGGTGGTGTCAGACAATTGTGGCTATCACGCCAACTGCGGGTTGGCAGACTTACCAACTCAGGGGTGGTGTTGTCGACCGGTCGACGGTCGATCGATTGGTGTGGTACCTTTACTAATTAGGTACCCTTAATATTCACTGGAGGGATATCAGCCTCTCACAACTCAAGGGTGGCGTCAGACAATTGTAGGCCATCATGCCTACTGCGGGTTGGCAGACTTACCAACTCAGGGGTGGTGTCAGACAATTGTAGGCCATCACGCCAACTGCGGGTTGGCAGACTTACCAACTCAGGGGTGGTGTCAGATAATTGTGGCCATAATGCCAACTGTGGGTTGGCAGACTTACCAACTCAGGGTTGGTGTCAGACAATTGTAGGCCATCACGCCAACTGCGGGTTGGCAGACTTACCAACACAAGGGGTGGTGTCGTCGACCGGTCGACGGTCGATCGATTGGTGAACACCCTTAAATATTCTTCCACAAATTTTAAAGTAGAAACCCAACTCTACTCCATTATAAAAAAAACGATTAAATGCAACATAAATACGAGCTCTTGCCGCCACCAGCTTTGTCAACTTATGCACTGAACTAAAAAATCACGTCCAAACGTGTTAATTGAGAAGCCCCGCCCACCCACTTATACGAAAAATAGAACGAATCCTAATCTACTTAATCACTTGCGTACTAAATTTTAAGTTACCACTTGTCACTTAACCGACTGTTTACACGCAACTTTTAACTTAAAATTTAGTTAAAATTTAGTTACCAACTTAACCACTTAACGCGTGTAAACCGGCTATAAGCGCCTGATTTTGCAATATTTCCAATTTACGTAAGGAAGCTTTTTTCCATTGTCATATAAAAAACTTCCATAGTCCAATCTGCTCCGTATAAGTGAAAAATAAAGTTTTCTCAAAAATTTCGGGTGCACGCCCCAGCTTGGTCCTGTTAAAACTTTAAGTATGTTTATAAATTTGGACGTTTTTTGATACAATTCATTAATATGTTTTTTGTACGAGAGTCGAGTGTCTAAATAAAGACCTAAATATTTTGAGCATTCTGTTATTAGGACATCGCTATTGTTAATTTTTATTGTAATTGAATCTTGTATGTGACCACGACTATATAAATTTAATTTTGATTTGTTGGCTGAAACCTCAAGACCTAAATTATTTAACAACGTAACAACTAAATCAAGAGCCTCTTGAATCTCTTTTATACTACTTTTTATATTTTTATTGCTTGTATACAGAACAATCTCATCAGCGTATTGACATATTTTAACGTTATTTATACTATTAACTAAATCTGCTGTGATTATATTAAACAAAAGTGGGGACAGAGGGTCTCCTTGGGCCTTATTATTTTTAATACTAAGATGTCTTTCACTTAAATAGTTCCAAATATAAGTACATATAGTTTTTCCTACTTTAATTTTGTCTAGGGTTCTTACAACACTATTAATATTAACATTATTATAGGCATTCTGGATATCTATAAAACAAGCTAACGTTGGGCTTCTTTTCGAATAACCAATCTGAATGTAAGTAACTAATTGAGATAGAGAGTCCAGGCATGAGAGTGTTTTTCGAAATCCAACAGTTTTGTTTGATAATAACTAATTTTTTTCAACATGCCATTCTAATCTTTTTAAAATCATGAGATGTAGTATTTTGCACATACATGACATAAGTGCTATAGGACGCAGCTTAACTTCCGAGGAGTTGTTAGAAGCCTTGGGTATAGGTATTACTTGAACGGATCTCCATTGTTTCGGAATGTATCCTGTAGTGAAAATTGAATTTAAAATGTTTAGTAAGCAAATTTTTCCAGTTTCTGGGATGTGATGTATCATTGAATATGAAATATTGTCATTTCCAGGAGATGTATCTTTTTTTTAAGGCATTGTTTTAGTTCTTGCAAAGTAAATTTAGACTCGAGTAAAGCGTTACTTGATATAAATATTGGGGACTGTTCAAATATATCAGCCACAGTAGTATTCTCATTTAGACTGTTGCAAAACATTTTCCAGGATTCATTTTAGCTTTACGTATCATATCACGACATTCTTTAACTTTATTATTTAACTTTTCTAAATTACCAGGTGTGGGATTGCGCCTAAATTGTTTCAGGGCCAACCTACGTTGGGCAACACATTGTGATAGCTCAGGATTCCACCAGCTCTTTGCTTTAAATTTTGAGTTGGGGTTATAACAAAAATTTTATAAAAGGAATATGTTTATCAGCGGCTGTGTTAAGAATGTTTTCAAAAGAATCATACATTTGTTGAGTATTTGAGGAGCTGTCGGTGTTTTTCAATATATTACTAATTGTTTCGGCATACGAGTGCCAATCAACATGTTTAAAATTGCGTTTCCTTGAGTTTTTAGTGTCCTTGATGTAGTTCATAGAAATTTTAATAATTAGATGATCACTTCCAAGATTTTCATTCATAACTTGCCACTGGAATTTAATAGCGATGTCAAAAGAACAAAAACTAACGTCGGGTGCTGATCGTTGTAATCTATTATTAACAAATTTTACTCGCGTTGCGCTGCCATTATTTAAAGAGATAAAACCATATTCTAAAGCAGAATTCAACAATTGAGTACCTCTGGTATTATTTGTATCCCACCAATTGATATGGTGCCCGTTAAAATCGCAGGCTATTAGAGTTTTTTTTTAAAAGAGACTAAAGATTTCATCCCAATCTGATTGTGTTGTACGAACTGAAGACGGACAATAAACTGATAAAATGTTTTCTAAGTTATTACAGTTAAAAATCTTGACACTAACTATTTCTATATTATTTAAAATGCCTCTCAGTTGGTTAAGTTGAGTATGTAAGGACTTATGAGTTATGATGGCCACACCTCCGTAAGAGTCAGCTCTGTCTTTTCTATATATATTATAGCCGCTTAGAGTCACGGTAGTTTCCTCATTCAACCAGGTTTCACTAACAATAGCAACATGAATTTTTTCTTGTAATAAAAGTGCACTTAAACTTACAAGTTTATCTCCTATACTCTGTGCATTCCACTGGAACATATTGAGAACGGATATTTTTTTTGCATACTTATCCATTATTGTTGTTATTAAATAAGGATTTTATAAGGTCACCACTTAAAACTATGTTCAACAAAAACTCTTTCACTTCAACAAACACTATTTTCACTACTAGCATTATTTTTCTTCTAAAGTTCTTTGCGACGTAACTGCTTCTCGAATTTTTTCAAAAATTTTCCTTGACTCAATTTTTTCTAAATTTCGGTCATAATTATTTTCTTTTTCTGGGTTTAAAAAAAAATGGTATCCTCGTTACTATGCATTTGCTCATATCTGTATGAATTAGGTGATGATTTTGTGTGTCTACTCTTGTTTTTCACTGCATCAATGTTTTGTTTGTTGATATATGTATTTTCTTGGGGAGTGTGAACTATGGCTTTAGTCAAAACTTTCGCAAAAGTTGGGGTTTTTTGTAAAATTGTGGATTCAATTATATTGGGAATATTCGTAGATTTGTTAAAATCTGCTTGTTTTTCGCTATTTGTTAATGATTCTAATGCATTCACTCGTCATTGAGTCTCGTATTTGTTTTTCTTTTATATATATGGGGCAAGTTTTGTCGAATGCTAAGTGTTGTCTATTACAGTTAATACATCTATAGTTTACAGCTTCACAATTCTCATGCGTGCCACGACATTTAGGACAGAACATTTTGTTACTAGGACAAAACTTTTTAATGTGACCGAATTTCCAGCAGCGTGAGCACTGAGTGACGGGAAACGTGTAGGGTTCCACCTTAAATCTGCAGCCGTATGATGTAACATACGGAGGTAAGGTAGAACTGTTAAATCCGAATCTAACGGTTTCACTGTTTTCCCACTTACTATCAATCTGTTATAGATTGGTAACACAACCATTAATGTATGTGTAAGAAAATATAGATTGTGATTGGTAACATTAGACAGCATAATCTGTGGTTGATCATGTCATGTGGATGTGGATCTATTGTAAACTGTTGAACTAGACTAAATAAAATAAAGAAATACAGTAATAAAATTATAAGTCTTTTACCAAACCTTTTATATGGCGCTGAGGTAGCCTTGAAGAATGGAAGGTGCAACAGGAATTTCAGGATTAAAACCCCCGGAAGCCCTAAAAGAACTATCTGCGGAGGCGTTTAAAAAATGGCGCACCAAGTTTGAAATATATAGAAAAGCGTCGGGTGCCGACACCAAACAAAATGAAGTTCAAACGGCCTTATTATTACACTGCTTAGGAGAAGATTGCATAGAGATCTATTTAACATTTGAAGAAGAAGACAAAGAGACTTATGATAGTCTAATTGCAAAATTTCAAAAATATTTTGTTCCAGAACAAAACGAATGTATAAACTCGCACGTTTTTTTCACAAGGAATCAACATGAAAACGAATGTTTTGATAGTTATTTCACTGAACTGAAAAAGTTGAGTAAAGAATGCAATTTCGGTGAACTAAAAGATAGATTAATCCGAGATAGAATAATTGCTGGCATCAAGGATGTGAAGCTGAAAGATAGATTATTGAGGGAACGAGGATTGACTCTAGAGAGAACTATGCAGATTTGTAAGGCGGCAGAAATAGCATGTGAACAGTTGAGGCAGCTTGAAGGTGAAAAAATGATGAGTAAAATAGATATAAAGAAGGAACAGTTTAGAGGAAGAGAAAAGAGTATGAGTAGAGGAAGGAATTATGGAAATAAGAAGAAAGAAGAGCCTAAAGGAAGAGAGAAAAGCATGACGAGAAATAGAAATACTCAAGCGAATGGTCTATTGTGCAAATATTGTGGCTTTGTGCATGAAAGAAAACAGTGTCCAGCGTTTGGAAAGAACTGTAATTTTTGCAATAAACTGGGTCATTTTTCAAATATGTGTAAGTTTAAAAAACAAGTGCATCATGTAAATGTGTCTCAAGAAGAAAAGAATTATAACTTCACTGTAGGTAATGTCAATAGTTGTAAGAACCCATACTTAACATGGAGTGAAAATGTGCAATTTATAGAATATGACAAGAAATCTATATTATTTAAGCTTGATACTGGGGCTGAGTGTAATGTGATAAGCAAATCAATATGTAAAAGATACAATATGCCAATAGAAAAGTCATATTTAAAATTGTCAAATTATAATGGTCAACCAATTCCAACAGTAGGAAGGGTAAGCATTAAATGCAAAATTCATAATAAAGTGAAGCTTCTAATGTTTGAAGTGACTAAAGAACCTCTAATGCCTATTTTAGGATTACAAACTTTGACAGAGTTAGGATTGATAAATAGAACCATATGTAAAGTAAATAATTATGAAAAGAAAGAGAATAAGTCTGTAAACAACTATATGGATCCCTTATTTCAAAAGTATAGTAATGTTTTCTGTGGTATAGGTAGAATAAAAGATTTTGAGTATGATATCAAGTTAAAAACGAATTATGAACCAAAAGTGGAAACCCCTCGACATGTGCCTTTTAAATTAATGGACAAGCTGAAAGAAGAGTTAGTAAGGCTTGAAACATTGCAAATTATATCTAAAATTGAGAAACCTACTGAGTTTGTTAGTTCATTAGTTTTGACTATGAAAAGTAATGGGAATGTAAGGTTATGTTTAGATCCACAACATTTAAATAAACAAATACAAAGAGAACAATATATGATGCCCACACTTGATGAAATCACATCCAAACTAAATGGTAGTAAAGTATTTACTGTGTTAGATGCTAAAAATGGATTTTGGAATATTGTTTTATCGGAAAACTCAAGGGAGCTTACTACATTTAATACTCCATATGGGAGGTATTGTTTTAATCGATTACCTTATGGCTTAGTGTCTAGTCCAGAAGTTTTTGCTCGTGTTTTTGTTAATATTTTCAAAGATATAGAAGGGGTAGTGAACTATTGCGATGATTTATTGATTTTTTCAAAGAATGAGGCAGATAATAGTAAAATTTTAGAAAAAGTTTTGATTAGAGCTCAGGAACATAATATTAAATTTAATCAGGATAAATGTCAATTGCGTTTAAAAGAGGTGAAATATTTAGGTCACATTTTATCAGAGTCTGGTATCAGAGTAGATCCAGAGAGAATTATAGCTATAACGGAGATGAAACCTCCTCAAAATCAAAAGGAAGTTCAAAGATTTTTAGGTATGTTAAATTATGTTGCAAAGTTTATTCCAAATATGTCCAGTATTACAGCTCCACTTCGATAATTAATAAAAAAAGATGTTTGTTTTAGTTGGTCGCATGAACAGCAAAATGCATACAATAAATTAAAGAAAATTTTGTGTGAACCTCCTGTTTTGTCATATTTTGATTGTAATAAACCTATTGTTTTAAGTGTAGATTCGTCAAAAAATGGTATAGGTGCAGTATTGTTACAGGAAGATAAACCGGTAGCCTATAGTTCAAAGTCAATGACTTCCACAGAGATATCTTATAGTCAAATAGAAAAAGAAAGCTTAGCAATATTGTATGGAGTAAAGAAGTTTTATCAGTATATTTTTGGACAAAAGTTTGTTGTTGAAACCGATCACAAAACACTTGTGTCAATTTTTTCAAAACCAATTTATAAATGTCCAGTTAGATTGCAGAGAATAAGAATGGCTTTACAAGGTTATGATTTTGAATTAAGATATAAACCAGGTAAAGATTTAGTTGTAGCAGATCATTTAAGTAGGTCTTACATTAATAATGAGAATAACACAGAAACTTATGAACAAGATATTGAAGCTCATGTATGCATGATTATGAATTTTAATTATAAAATATCAGATCAGAAAAGCAAATTACTAAAAGAAGAAACTAGTGTTGATTTGGAATTACAGTCGGTAATAAAATATGTAAAAGAAGGCTGGCCTAACAATAAGTGTGATGTTGACAGTTTAGCAAAACCATACTATAGTTATAGAGATGAGTTATCTGAGTGTAATGGGTTGCTTTTGAAGGGTTCTCAATTGGTAATACCAAGAAAATACAGAAAAGAAATGTTGTATAGGATACATTATGCACATATGGGTGTTGACAAATGTAAAGCTATGGCTAGAAAATCTGTGTTTTGGCCATCTATGTCCAAACACATAGAAGACTATGTGAGTACATGTGATGTTTGTAAACAGTATCAAAACTCAAACAGAAAAGAACCTATGATTTGTAAAGAAATTCCTAAAAATGTATGGGAAATTGTTTCAGTAGATATATTTTTTTTAAGAGGTAGTTCATACATGTTAGTTGTTGATGCTTTTAGTAAGTATGTTGAAATTAAGAAATTGGACTCATTGTCAACTCATTGTACAATTAACACATTGAAAGAAATTTTTGCTAGATTTGGCATTCCGGAACTTATGTATTCAGATTCAGGTACACAATTTACTAGTTTTGAATTTAAAAATTTTTGTAAACAGTGGAATTTTATTCATAAAATAACAAGTCCTAAGTTTCATCAGTCAAATGGTTTAGCGGAGAGATACATACAGACTGTTAAAAGAATTTTAAAGAAACTTATTACTGAAAATAAAGATGTATATTTAGGTTTGTTAGCTTATAGAAACACACCAATTTCAGGTAGTGGTACGACACCAGCAGAGCTTATGTTTAATAGAACTGTAAAAAATTTGTTACCTAATTTATCAAAATTTAAACCAAATGTAAGAAGTAGTTTTCATAATGAGTTAAAAGAAAGACAATGTATACAAAAAGTAAGATTTGATTTTGGAAGTAGAGAGTTACCTGCATTGCAAAAAGGAGATTATGTTAAAATTAAAAGTGAAAATGATTCAGGTCCACATAAGAGTGCTGTTGTATTAGATAAAACTGTAGAACCTAGATCTTATATAGTAAGGAATGAAGATGGTCAGATTATAAGAAGAAATAGGAAAGATTTAATTAAAGGAGGGAGGTATAGGGATAAGTCTCTATATGAAGAAATAAATTGTAATGTCAATAATGACTATGTAAGTGAAAATAATAGTGAATGCCTTAGTTCTGTAAAAGATAGTCTGAAAGAATGTTCTAGTGATGTAACTAATAATAAATATTGTAATAACTCAAATGGAATCGTAGAAGAGAACAATAATGTGAAATATACTAGATTTGGTAGACAGATAAGAAAACCTTTGCGTCTGAGGGATTATGTTTAATTTTAATTATTGTTTTGTTTTGTAAAAGAGAGGGATGTTATAGATTGGTAACACAACCATTAATGTATGTGTAAGAAAATATAGATTGTGATTGGTAACATTAGACAGCATAATCTGTGGTTGATCATGTCATGTGGATCTATTGTAAACTGTTGAACTAGACTAAATAAAATAAAGAAATACAGTAATAAAATTATAAGTCTTTTACCAAACCTTTTATACAATCAATCTTTTTAACCTCCTTACAGATATTATTTCCAATGGGCTCTCAAACAATTGCACTAATTCTTCCTCAGTTATGTCTTTATCTATTCCTCTGACCTTGCCAAAAGATACATTTATTTTATTTGAATTTTGCAATCCAATTCTTTTAATTTTTTGCAACTAAATATTTTTTCAGCAGATTCTTTGCCTTCGAAATGTACAATTACTTTAAACGGGTTTTTATATTTAATTCTCAAGACTTTATTTATATTTTCACTAAATAAAAGTTTAGCAAATGCTATCTGTTTAGGTAAACTTTGCGATGACGTCACACATACACCGTATAGATTGTTTATTTCCGCTCTCATGTTTTCACAACTACCCTCATCTTCGATGTTTAGCTCTTTTCTGTTATTCTTTTTAGGTTTCTTCTTCAAGACTTTTGTGAATCCGTCTTCACCACTGTCCTCACTGGTCTCTCTCATCCTTTTTTGGTGCCTTTCCTCAACTTCGGTAAGAGATCCTTGCATCGACGTAATAGGAACTTTTGTCTCCATTCTCTCAATCATTTCGTTTTCACCGTAAACACAACCCTCACTATCTGTTTCTTCGTCGTCACTTTTTTCGTTCATCGTCATTTATGTATAAATTAACTTCAATAATAGCCAAAAAGAAATGTAGCCAATAATGAATTATAAGTATGAACGCGTCCGATCGCTTCCACGAATGAGTCGCGACTGTACACGTTTTGTATTCGTGTTGTAACGAACATTTGAAGTATTTTCATTGGTCAAATTAATTAAGTAATTATTAAATTCCTCAGCAATTTCCAATGGATCTTTTATAAGCTTTCCGTCTTGGAGGATGTCCTCGATGTGGTTCTCGTAAAAATGTATACTTTCATTATTGATTAGTTTCCAACACGTTTTACCTTTATTTTTAGAATTAGAAATTAATTTATGGTTTTGAAGTTTTTGAGATAAATTTATACATTTACGTAATGACTTTGAATAGTTCTCATATATACGTTTACTATGAGCACATTTATATTTATAAAATTGGTACCGTAGTTGTCTTTTTGTCTTACAACATTTTTTTAAACCTTTTGTAATCCACTTTGGTTTTTATATTTACTAGATATTTTAATGCGTTTAATTGGAAAGCACAAATTGTAAAATATATTTAAAATGTCATAAAATAATGTCATTGCTGTATTAATGTTTTGCACTTTATATATTTCAGAAAATGAGAAACTTGACATACACTCTCGAAATTTTATTAAGTTTTCCTCTGAATAATCCCTTACAAATTTATAACAAGTTTCTGGAGTTTCTGATAATTTATCCACACAGACACTTAACATTTGTGCAGTATCATGATCGGAGAGCTGTAGAGGAAATACTTCCCCTCGAGCATCTTTAATGTTACTTATTAATAGGTCAATACAAGTTTTTTTTCTTGTTGGAACGTTTATATGTAGATTTAAGTTATAACTTTTTATTTTTAAATTTTTAGATTTTAAAAATTTATAATATAATTATAATTTTCTTAGGTTTGTGCGACAATTCGGCAATGAAAAAAAGATTTGTCGCTGACATGATCTTGGAATCCTATTTGGTACAAGAAATCTAACTCTGCTAAGCAAGTCGAGACAATTAAATACACCGGTGCATAATTTTTTAAGGAAGACTAAGCCCAAATAACTTCTTCGTTCTTCTAGGGAGTTCATGTGGAAATATGACAGTCGTTCTTCATACGTTTTGATCTTTTTAAGAACTCCACGACTAAACGCAAGATGCCGAACCATCTTTTTTTGGAGACGTTCAATTCTAGCAACATTTACTTTATAATGTGGCGACCAAACAACACTACTCTAAATGACTTCTCACTAAGCAGTTGTACATTATTTTTTTAGTCATTGGGTCTTTAAAATTCTTTGCCTCTCTTAAAACAAAACCTAATAATTTTTAAGCTTTATGGACTATTTTATCTGTATGGGTGTTAAAATTAAATTTAGTATCAAAATGGATTCCAAGTAATAATAATATTACATTTTCTCAATTATCAAATGTTTGGTTCAATCGTTACAATTCATCAGCATTTAGCTAAAACTTGGTTGACGAAACGACAGTACTTAAAATAATTTAAAGTTTTAAAACAAATGCAATGGGAGTGGATGGCATTTCATTGGACATGATTCTTTTAACTCTTCCACGTACCTTGTCTGTCATCACTGATATAATAGGTCTTTACCCATGAAACTGCCGTTTTGCCGTACTGGCCATTTCAAATGAAAATATTTTTTTTTTTGACTGATAATTCTAATTTCAAATTAATTTTATTTGACAAACATGGAATTCTTTTTCTAAAATCGTCATTTGTTTAATAGTTAGTGTTTTGTTTTCAACGCATTCGAACATTTTTCGTCATCATGGATAAGTTAAAAATTCGAGTAATTATGGAGTATGAGTACCGTCGTGGCAGCAAAGCGGCACAAGCGGCACGCAACATCAACGACGTTTACGGAGCAAACACTACAAACGAACGCACCACCCGTTATTGGTTTACCCGCTTTTGTTCTGGAAATTTTGACCTGAAAAATGAACCCCGTGGTCGTCCGAAAACTTTGGTCGACAATGACGAATTAAAGGCAATTATGGAAGCTGATGAAACTCAATCCACGGCTGAATTAGCAGCAGCTTTCGACGTTAGCATCAAAACAATATTGGTCCATTTGCGTCAAATTGGCAAGGTAAAAAAGCTTGACAAATGGGTACCCCACGAACTCAATGACCGCCAGCGCGAAGTACGCGTGGAGACGTGCCTTGCACTGCTCAGCAGGCATACAAATGAAGGAATTCTGAACCGCATTGTTACTTGTGACGAGAAATGGATCCTGTTTGACAATCGTAAGCGCTCAGCAAGTTGGTTGGACCCTGGTTCAGCACCCAAACAATGCCCTAAACGAAAACTTACCCCTAGAAAAGTGATGGTCACTGTTTGGTGGTCTAACGCGGGTATAACTCATCACAGCTTCTTGCCAAACGGGACAAGCATTACTGCAGATGTGTACTGTGAAGAACTGAACACAATGATGGAGAAGCTTGCACGTCTCCAACCAGCTTTGGTCAATCGTTCGGCTCCACTGCTATGCACGACAACGCGCGACCTCATACTGCACAGCAGACGGTCTCCAAGCTACAAGAGTTGGGGTTGGAAGTTCTCCGTCATCCGCCGTACTCACCAGACCTTGCGCCTACAGACTTCTACTTTTTCCAGAATTTGGATAACTTCTTGGCGAGAAAAAAATTCAATACCCGAGAGGCAGTACAAAATGCCTTTGAAGAATTTGTTGCCTCCCGTCCAGCTGATTTCTTCAAGAAAGGCATCAATAAGCTACCTATGCGTTGGCAAAGATGCATTGATTGCATGGGTGATTATTTTGATTAATGGAAATAAAAAATATATAAAAAAATTACGCTTCATTTATTTCGTGAAAAACGGCAATTTCATAGGTAAAGACCTAATAATAAATAAATGTATTGAGACGGGTACATTTCCTGACTTATGGAAAAATGCTAAAGTTAAACCACTTCCAAAAGTTGACAATCCCACAGAATTAAAAGATCTTCGTCGCATCAACGTGTTACGTCTAAAATATTGGAGAAAGTGGTCTGTATTCAGTTGGTTAACTTCTTAACTCTAATAACATCTTGCCTCTAAAACAATCTGGATTTAGAGCAGGTAGAAGTACGGCCACTACTCTTTTGGATGTGATTGATGGCATTCTGACAGGGCAGGACATAGGGGAGGGAGCATTTTTGGTTTTATTAGACTACTCGCGAGCTTTTGACACGATAAATACCACGTTGACAATGGTTAAACTTACGTACTATGGTTTTGATAGTACTACCTTGAAATGGTTCTCTAGCTACCGAACTGGTCGGACGCAATGTGTAGAGATTGTCCGTAGCGATGGTACAAGGAAAGTTTCAGCAAATTTACCGGTGAGAAAAGGCGTGCCACAAGATTCGATATTGGGGCCGCTACATCTTATATACGGCAGATATTCCTAAAGTTATTGTTAACACCGAATATCACCTTTACGCTGATGATCTCCAGATGTACCATACATTCTAGCCATCTCAGACACTGCTGTGAACAAAGTTAACGAAGATCTTATCTGAGTGGTCGAAATCTAATGGCTTGATTTTGAATCCGTCAAAATGTAATTTTATCGTACTTGGTAGCAAACATTTCATAAATCAAATAAATAATTATTCACTTCAAATAAATATAGAAGACAACCCTGTTAAAAAGTGACAACAGCAAGAAATCTTGGGGTTTTAATGGAGGAGAATTTAAAATTCGAAAGTCATGTGCGTAATACTATAAAAAAAAATTATTATCAGCTCAAAGTATTATACCGAATACGACAGCACTTAAGTACGGAACTAAGAATACATCTTTGTGAAACTCTTATCATGCCAAAGTTAAGTTACGCCGATACTGTGACAGGATCGTGTCTGTTGGCTCGTACAAAAAAACTAATGCAACCCAAGCAAAACTCTTGCGCGAGATTTTACCTCCCTATCCCACCCAGAGCCCACATTACACCTTACTTAAATAATAGCAATCTAATGAACATGGATGTGTGCTGTCGGGCCATACAGCCAACTTCAGGGGTTGTCCGCGCGCTCCGCGCTCTTCCGTAAAGAGGGCCGCGCCTAAACTGGCGCCGCCGCTCACTCCCGCCAACTTCCCGCCGCTGCGCAACCGGCTCCCCCGTAAGCAAAACCCGTGCAGCCGACGCCTACTCCGGCTTTCTCCTGGAGACAGCCTCCAGCCGTTCCCCCTCCCCTACCTATCCCAGCTCCCGTAGGCCAGCGTCCCGCTCCGTCGTCTCCGCCTCAGTCGTCGTTGGCTGAGGACATGAAGACCGTGTTCGGCGTTATCCAAAACGTCGATATTATGGAAATCGCCGTACTCGCACGCAAACTGCGAGCCGCCGGCTCTCCTCAAAAGCGTCTCTTCGCGTTAGCCGAGCATCACTCGCTGCTTAGTTCTTTATAGACTCCTTATTTAGTATAAAGTAAATAGTAATTATAAATATAATGTCTAGACCCGCAAATCCGCGTCCGCTCGTATCAAACCCAAGGGCTTATCCCTAGTTTCATTTAACATTTGTAGCGTTAATACTAACCTTCCTGCGTTAATACTAAGCTCAAACTGTTCATTCAGAACAACGAGCTAGACTTACTGCTTCTCCAAGAGACGTGGCTTACTCCGAACCGCTTCAGGGGATTCGCTATTCCCGAATACGCGTTCACTCATAACAATAGGCCCAACTCCGACGGTCACGGCGGCACAGCTATCTACTACAAAAGAGGTTTCCATTGCGCTCCTCTCCCTACCCCTCCTCTCCTCAACATGGGAGCCACTGTGTGTAGATTGGCTATGACTGGTCATCTGACCGTCATCATAGCTTCAATCTACATACCTAGTGGCACCAGACCTATCCGTAGCGACTTCGAGGCCATTCTCGCCCTCGGCCATTCAGTCATTATGTTCGGAGATTTTAACTCCAAACATACTGACTGGACGTGCCTATTGACTAACACCAGCGGCATTGCTCTCCTTAACATCACTCAGCAACTCGACTTAGACGTCATCTCTCCTGTCACTCTTCCGAATTGCTTCCTCATCCCCTTACTGGATCAAGAGCTACTTAGAAAATAGAATGCAGTACGTAGAAATAAAGGATGTTATTACAAATTCCACACATCAAGGTGAAGTTGAAACATTTTCATCTTCGATAAAATATAATAGGGTAGGCGTGCCCCAAGGTAGCATATTAGGTCCGCTCTTATTTCTTTTATATATTAATGACTTACCACAAATAACAGATTATCACATGACATTATATGCTGATGACATATCAATTTTAATTCCTGAGGATACAAATAAAAATATTAATGACATTATAAATTCTACTGTAGCGGACATAATTCATTGGCTTGGCGTAAATAATTTGACTGTTAATACTAATAAAACAAAATACATCCAATTTTCTAACAAAGGAGCAATGGATATGGACTTAAACGTTACATATGAGAATAAAAAGATTCAAGAAACTGAACTTCATACATTCCTTGGCATAGTATTGGACAAACATTTTACCTGGAATGACCACATAGAAAAAGTGTCCTCAAAAATAAACAGATTCGCTTATGCACTGTGGCGGCTAACAAAACTAACTAATCCAGAAACTGCTCTGAAAGCATATCACGGTTATGTAGCCTCAGTATTGAGATATGGTATTCTTTTGTGGGGAAACTGTGTAAAATTGAATAGGGCCTTCGTAGCACAAAAACAATGTATCAGAGCTATTGCAAATATTAACTCTTGGGAATCATGTAGGCCTTTATTCAAATCTATGAGACTATTGACACTACCTAGTCTGTATTTATATGAAACTTGTTTATTCGTAAAAACAAATCCTAATTGTTTTCAAAGAAAAAGAAATTATGTCAATTTTAATACAAGGTTCCCTGATAGACTATGCCTTCCAAACATAAAAACAGACATATGTAAACGCAGTATTATATCTATGGCTGTAAAAATTTATAATAATTTACCAAATAATTTTAAATGTTTGACGATTAATAAATTTAAATCCGCCTTGAGCCACTTTCTAATCGATAAATGTTTTTATAGTACTGATGAATATTTGAATACTAATTGGAACTCTGTAAAGTATAAAAATATATAAACTATTAAGATTGCATGCTGCACGACAGTAAAATATGAGATCCTATTTGATATTAAGAACTTGACCTGTACCGTATTTTTTGCAATAAAGAATTTGAATTTGAATTTGACTTATTCACCTGATTAGGCACCTTCTGACTTCCACCTATTTCCAAAACTAAAAAAACACTTAGGTGGAATGAAATTCTCTACCAATGAGGAGGTCAAAGTGGCCGAAGATGCCTTTTTTGAAGACCTTGACGAGACCTTCTATTTAAATGGGATCAAAGCTTTGGAGGATCGCTGGACTAAGTGCTGTGACCTAGGAGGAGAGTATGTAAAAAAATAAATATAAAAAATTGCATTATTCCTATGTTTTCTTATTTAGGTCGCGATTTTCTCAATCCACCCTCGTATTTTTGCGTGCGCTGCAAAAACCGTAAGAGTAACACGAATATAATTACGTTGGAAATGTTCCACTTAACGAACATAGGGTATCGAAGCCGAAGGTCATACGTTAGGCAGATCATTGTGAGTTGTGAGGTGAATCAACTAGGTCATTAATTGGTGTGTTGTATTCCAATTTTTTTTTCAAAATGGACAAGTTTATTTGTGGCCCTATGGGCCTTTTCAATTTCACCGCACTTTGTAGCTTAGCGCTGACGGCGCTTAGCTGGAACACAAACTACTCCTAAATACGATACGCCTAAGGGCACCCGAGAGGGCACGGACCTCGGCTTAGGACCTCGTATATTGCAACTACCACTCGTTCGGAAGGGTCATCTATTGCCAAAGAACCAGCAAGAAACTCAGTAGGAATCAGTACGCCGCGTTAGCCTGGCCCACCGGTGGGTTAGGCGACTCGAATGCCGTGTTGCCCTATTTCTAACTGGAACGCCGGCATTCCTTGTTGTAACAGCGTCGTCGGGATCTGTTACGACGTTATATGGACGCCTATAACGAACCGGCGCGTCTGGGTTGGCTGTGTAGTCAGCTGACTTATTTTTTTTTTTTTTTTTTTTTTTTTTTTTTTTTTTTTTTTTTTTTTTTTTTTGCGACTACTCTAGCTCCATGGGGGAAGCTAACTTTTTTAATGCGCTAATACCTCTCATTCCAGTTCTATCATTTATACTTCTCGCACTTTCATTCTTCATACTTTGTCTTTCTCTCATACATCTCTTTTACACTCTTACGGGTGGGATTCCCGACTATCGTACTAGTCATTGACTACTTTTCAGCTTATATTCTAATATCAGGGTTTAAGGATGGGGTAACACGTGAGGTTTTTTATTTATTTCAATGTGCTTATTTATAAGCCTTTCAATTTACATTTCCAACTCTTAGAGTTTTGTTTTTTAAAATTTTACATAAAGTTAAATTTTTTACATTCCAAATATTTTGTTCCTCTCTTGAGGTATACAGTTTCTGCTATCTATTCTTTCTTTTAGTTTGTTTTTATTTTTCTGTTTCATTAATGATACATTTTTGTCGAGTTACATTTTACATGCTTATTACATTATATACATTTATTTAATTTCTTTCTTATTGTCTATTTATTACTATACAATATGTTTTAATACTATTTGTATACTTACATTTATATCTAGTATGTTTTATAGTAACTGTTATACATAGTTTTGATTATTTCAATTGTAGAGTTGCAACTCTACATTTTATTATTAATTGTAATTTAGCTTTATGTTAAAGGCTGTTTATTTATTTACACAATTTCACTCAGTTGCATTAATTATATCTAGTTATTTTAGCTTATTTTAATTCTTTATTTATTACATTCTTATAATTTATATGTTGCCCCAATATTTAACAAAATATTTTGTCAACATATTATTTATTTAAGTATCTTGTTTTAGTTTCCTGAGATTATTGTTTATCACATTTGATGTTGTTGGCAACTACAATCTGGATGTTGGTTGCCATTGTCAATTTAATAACTAACTAACCCAATACACCCTGGAGGAGTATAATTGGCTATACCAGTTCTGTTTCAGACGGTGTGTTAGTGCTTGTTGAGTTTTTGGTGTCTTGGGCTAGATCTAGAAACTGGTTCCGGTTTCGCTATCTATTAAAATAGTGAAGGTACCCAACCAGCTTCCGATCCCTGCCCTGTGCGTGTAAATATTATATATACATATACTATTAATATACTTTGTATTATTTCTGCGTGTTAGGGGGCAGAGTGTCGGCAAGCAGGCTTTTTTCCGCGATGGCCACCTCAGCAATAGGCCACCGATGCGCGAGCCAATTCGTCCCACCGTTTCCGGACCGGGCATGAATGGCTGAACGCGTTGTGGGACACTTCGTTGCGATGTGCATTAGTTGCAACGCAGTTTGTACACTTTGGCGAGAGGCCCTCGCGGTAATCCGGACATTCTGCTTTATGGTGCTCACCTCCGCAGTGGCTGCACAAGTCTGCTGTGCGTTTGCACAGGCGCCTACTATGGCCGAATCCAAGGCATCTAGTGCATTGGATCAAGGGAGAATGATCCTCAACCCTGACCCTTTGCAAGTCTATGTGCAACACGCTATTATTTAGACTCCTATTCCAGATGACCGGAGAGACGCTCAGAATCACGTGATTGACTTGCGGATTTCGTGTTCTTTTGCGGAATTTAACGGTCACCCTATCATCTTCCTCGTTAAGTCCCACAAAGATGTGCGGGTTTTGATTTCTGAGCGCCTCTACGACTTCGTCGTCCGTGTGCACGGCGAGTACGCTTCCGAGCTGTAGGAGGGGGTCCTTATTTGTGACTTCTTCACATCTCAGGTTGTCGCCAACCTTCTCTATCCTCCGCCTGACCTGTGTCCTTTCTTCGGTCGTCCTACAGCTCAAGATGACTTTCTGGTCTTTTGCCTTCCTCGCTCTCTCTACCTGGATCCAGCCATCCTTCGCCTTCACGGCCTCCCTTACTCTCTCCAGTACATTTTCACTCGTGTCATTCACGTTACCTGATGACACAACTACAGAGTGCAGAGTCGTCCGCTCAAAAGCATTAGCTTTTAATTGGCCCGACACCGCACCCGCGTAGCTGTCCGGTCTGACACAAAGTGCTGTCTGTTTTTGGGTCTCAATGACATATTTTAGTTCTTCCATTCTTGCATTGTTGTCAGCAATGAATTCTTGTGTCATTTGTAATTGTTTTATTAATTCATCATTAAGTGGACAGTTTTGGGTTTCTGGTTCCACCTCACGTTCTTCCTGTTTCGCACCCTGTTCTATTACCCTCGCCATTTCTTTGACTAATGTGTATAATCTTTCGCATGCTCTAGCTATATCCCTTTTTATTTCCGTCTTTGTATTTTTCGACGCTTTCAGCTGTTCGAAAGTTTTCTCCCTACACGTCTTGGCCTCTAACACCCAATTTGTAACTCTACCTTCAGGTCCTGCCTGGCTTGTTGTAGGTGTTACCGTGTAAGTCTTTGGGACGGAGATATCTGCTACACATTCAGTCGGTTTATTGGGGGTACGATAGAGCGCCATTGTCGCACGTCAACAAATAAAAATAATATAAAATAAAATTAAATTAGAATTATAAATTCAGTCGTGATAATAGGGGTGTATAATGTCCCTATTATCGTGTAAAAATATTTAAATAATTGAAATAATTAAAATTTTAAATAAATTAAAACAAAATTAAATAAAATAAAAAATTTTGTCAAATAATAATAAATAATTTAAATAAATGTAGAGTCAGTTTTGTTCTATAAATTCCCCGGTTCAGAGTACCTGGTAGAGTCAGTTACGTTTCCCTGCAATTTTTGTTATGCTCTACAATTGACTCTAGATAGCTCTATGTAGAGTCGATCTTAAGTCTATATAATCCCTTTGTCAAAAAACTAATTCACTAACAATTTAAATTTATTATACTAAAACTTAGAAAAAATTTTTTTAAAATTACAAAAAAGGGGGTGGGGGTGGTCGGGGGGTGGTGCGAGGACAACTAGAAAACTTGGACTTAAGGTCCCTACCAGAGCAACGTATTAAATTTTTACCGACTCTATGTAGAGTTGGGGGGGGGGAGGGGGTGGTGCTCGCAAAAACCAACCCTTCAGTGAAGGTCCCAGCTAAATCGGACCAGGGGTTCCGGAGTTACACCTAACAGGATATGTCCAAAAATATGAAATATATATACTAAGGTACTCCCTACAGGTGTACCCCGTACAACATAAATACTTAAACTACAAAAATATTTTTCTAATTTAGGGGTAGGGGGTTGAAATTTTGGGGGTAGGTCTGGAAGGGATAAATCTATGGAGGGCCTGGGTGGTAAGGGGGGTGGGTTAGGGAGGGGGGGCCGAAAATTTGGTTATTTTTGGCCTAGGATCAACGGTTCCCGAGATACGGGACTAAATCCCTAAAATCCTTATCAAAACAATCTTATTTTTTGCGTCTGCAGACTGTCCGGCTATTCCTGTTGTTTTTGCGATAGCTCCGGCGTTTGTGATAAGGATTTCAGGGATTTGACGTTGGGGGGGAGAGGGATAATGCGCGCTCAGGGCGCGATGGAGTATGGAATTTTTGGAGGGGGGGTGCGTTTGTTATAGTGCCTGGAATTTGAGGGGGTGGTTTTTGCCAACTTCGCGACGTTGGTTTTGGGGTCTGGGATTTGATTAGGAAGTCGGGATTTTTTCAGTCGTGTAGTCCAGGTACTGAATTTACTGGCAGTGGTGCCAGATCCGGGAAAAGGGGTTCGCAACCCCGAAAATTTTTTAGTTTTTTGCAAAAATCTTCCCGGGGGTGGGTTTTGGGGGTGGGTATAGGAAGGTTACCCCTGAAACTGCTTCAGATCAGACTGAATGAGAATTTCGTTATTTTTACGAAATTCCCACTCCTTCACCCTTAAAAATGGGTTACCAAGTTACTCAAGAATGGCGTCCCGGACCCTTGTCTGCTTTAAAAATTTCTATAAAATAAACTATTAGTCCCGGGATAAAACTAATGGTTGCTACGGCTGGCCAGGAAGTTCCCGGTTCGAATCCCGTATCCCGTTTGTCCCTGTTGGGTTCCTATTATTTTTCAAAAAATCCCAAAAATAAGGGGTTCTGGTAATTATCTGAAAACTACTTTGTAATATGGGCAAATGTGGTCGGACAGGGATGTGTCGGGTATCCTTGGTCTTCCCGAGTCCCGAGCAACAAAATCCTAAAATCTGGATGAAATCCGGGAAGATTTTTGTCACAGGGGGTGGGGGGGTGAGTTAAAGTGATGAATAACGTCTCAAATATATTACTACAGGAAAGCTTGTTTCTCTGGTATCACTAAATACTTATCTATGTCTGACGCTAATTTGTCCCGTGGTTCCAATATGGCGGGCAATATGGCGGATCAAAAACTTAAATCTAGGATTATTCTGGCCCCCTTTATCCGAGAACAGTCAAGTTTGGATTCAAATAAAAGGGCTCGTTACGGCCTATAACTCTATATATATTTTATAATTTTAAAATAGATTTTTGGATTTTTTATTTGCGAAAAACTAGGTTTTTTATTAAAAATTTACGATTAAAAATAGAAATATTAATTTTAAAAATCCAGAAAATTTATTACTTCCTATTAGATATAACTAAAATTTTTTAAGGGGGTTAAAAAAGTTCCAGGGGTGCTCCTTCGACCCTTTTCAACAACCCTTAAATTTTTCAAACAGAATATCGGAAGAACTACTCGTTAAAAATTTTTGATTTTTGGATATGTTATACCTATTGACTTACTTGACAGAAAACAATTTTTTAAACTATACCTTACAGATCTATTTTTGTATTTATGATTTTTTGAAAATTACACTATTTTTTAAAATGGAATTTCTAATAAACTATAAAAGATACTTGAATTCTAAAAGCTGATCCAGAATGGGGCTGGCTCGGCGCGTCGATCCAGGTGGGTTGGTGACTGCTGACGTCACGGGAACTGCTACCACGTGGCCACGTGGTTTTTATTTTTTTGGATATTACTTCGCCCCTGAGGGCGGAAAAAATCCAAAAAGGGTGTCAGGTTGTAGCCCTGGCTAGGGCGCTTCCGGCGACGCCAAAAAACTTTGGGGTCCAGCCGATTAATCGCTCAGCGTAATTTGCTGAAGTTTTTTAAAGGTTAGAAAAATCACTTTTTTGCACTTTCTACTTCACTGTAGTGTCACTTTCACTTTTAACTTTCACTATGGTGTAGAACTGATTTTTCTGCGTGTTTTGACGTATAACACGTTATTGTCGGCGCGAAAAAACCCACTTGTTTTGATTTTTAAACACTTTTTTCAGAGCGCGCTCGGGCGTGGCAACGTTAGGCACGTGTTCTCGGGTCGGGGGTGACGGTTAGGTTCCAGCTGACTTATTGACGGACATAGGGGGCCCCGACGCATTTGCGTAAGAACCTATTTTGAGTAACCTGCAAGTGATTCAGGTTCAACTTGCTGGCGTGAGCGAAAACCACACTGGCGTGTATTATGATGGGGGTGGTCAATGTAAAATGTCACCTAAAGTAACAAAGTAATATTAAGGGGGGCCTTATTCTTATGTAGAGCGTGCGTGCCTTCGTCCCAAATATTGCATGGACACCTTACAGGATACAGACGGAGGAGGTCTGATTGTCATGATATACGGGGAACCTATGGCTAGAAAGAACTTAAACGCGAGAAAGCGGTGTTTTTCAAAATACATTTAACGTTTTTACATATCAACATTCGTAGTTTGGTAACATGCAGTATGGTACGTGTGACTTATGGCGTTTCGTTCTTTTTCACTCTAGGAAGATACAGCACTCGACAGAGCTCGCAACAGTATATAGAATTACCCTTGAACGATATAATTGTAAGTACATAGAAATCACTGTTTGCCGTCCATCGGTAGATAGAAAAAATCTTTAGCCGATACTTTGTTATGTCAATAGCTCGGTTCGCCGAAAAAACGTTTGAAATATAAATGTTTCGCCGATATCACGATTTGCAGATAAGGCAATTCGCCGGACGCTCGACTAAGCGAATTGGCCTTTTATCGATAGAAAGTACCTATTGCAGAAAGCACCGTATAAACCAGCAGCATTTTGAGCTTAGAATCAATAAGCGTATCCACTTAAAGCTTACTAACATTTGGCTGTAGATAAATCATTAGTAGTCATAAAAATAACTAAAATTAATATAATTTGCACAAAAATCTATTTAGTATAAATTCAATAAATTGTTACCAAACATAACAAATTATTGAATTTCAGAATAAAATATGATGAGAATTTATATTATACTCTAATTAATATTTTTTTTAAATAATTTTAAACGAACAAAATATAACGAAATGATATAAACTAATTATTGAATTTATAATTGAATATGTGGGTATTTATAATTGTAGGAATAATTTTATTGACGACCGAGTGGCGTAGTGTTAAGTAGCCCTGCCTCATACGCCGGACGTCCCAGGTTTGAGTCCTAGCCGGGGTGTTCATTTGTGTGACGAACATAAATGTTCGTTCTCGGGTCATGGTTGTCCATATTTATATATGTACCTATGTTTATTCTGGGTTCCCCCCGGTTGGCTGTATGATAATCCATAACACAAGCTCTGCTTACCTTGGTGCCGTTGGTGTATTTGTAAAAATTTCAAGATGTAAGATGGGTTATTCATATCATATATGAATAACTTATAACTTCTCAATAATTACGCATGACATCATTGAATACATTAAGGCCGACACTTGCAGACCTGCGTCAACAAGTTAACTCGGTATTATCAAGTCAGTTCAAAATGTCTCCCATCACTCTCGACGTGTATAGGACTGACAGATATAGAAAGCAATTTAAATCGAGTTAGCTAAATTCGTCGCGCAAGTTGTCCTTAATGATGGTCGCTCATCGTTCCAAGTGTCTTTCAATCCTAGGTAAAATAAAATAAAACGAAATTTAAACATTTTTCATTTATTTTTTTAAATTTCTATTCTCTCGCTCTCGCACTCGTAGACAATTGTTGTAGACAGCCGGAGACGTTGGATATCTAAA
Source organism: Marasmarcha lunaedactyla (assembly GCA_923062675.1). NCBI lineage: Eukaryota > Metazoa > Arthropoda > Insecta > Lepidoptera > Pterophoridae > Marasmarcha > Marasmarcha lunaedactyla. Next base: position 17,494,431 of record OV281363.1, read on the forward strand.
TGGCTTTTTAAATTTATCATCAAAATTACATTTGAAACCTGTTTCCGGAATTACAATGGACGCCATTTGATTGCTTTCCATCATTTCCACTCAAATCTAACTTGGACTAGTCTCACAACGCACTCGGACGCGTCAATGAACGAACAAATATGTTTATTTCAGGCGCTCCCTAGTGTAGATACAGTAAAGATTTAACAATTCGACAACAAAAGGCTAGGTTTCTGAAATTGCACAATTTTAATTCATAGTTGATTAAAGCATATGCGAAAAGTGATGTTTCTCAATTCTAAGTTTGTTACAACACCAATCGATCGATCCTCAATCGGCGCCATCGATCGATGTTAGAATGGAACAGTCGACGTCGATCGACAGTTTTACCAGACCAGTCTACATCAATCTACGACCGATCGATACTCGATCGATTGGTGTCGTAAAACCCTAAGGGAAAAAAAATAGCGGCTACTCCTTGGCTGACAATTCAAATTTCTGACATTTGTTACTTCAACCGTTTTCTCAAACATGAAGTTAAATTGTTTCTTTCGCTCAAGTAATAACTTTTGCTTCATTGCGTTAGTTTCATAACAACATGTTTATACTAAAAACAAAAACGTTCTGCCTCTTTCACAATAACATAATGGGTATGTTAAATATTTAGGCTGAAAACTACTATACAGAGTCGACAAACTAGTTTTGTCTCTTAACTTTAATGGTACTTGCAACATTTGCGATCTCTTTCTAAATTAAAGAGTCGAATTTTGAAAAAATAATTTCTTTATAGAACCTATGCACCTAGGTCGACAATTACGCACATGCGCACGCAGAGAATATTTCATAATAAAAAAAACAACGCAAATATAAAAATAATAGATATTTTCCATAGACCATCACACAAGAAGAGCAGACATACATCTATAAATATGTGACTAATACACAGAAAATCATACATAGATACTAACTCTCGTGCATAGAGGATCGACCTTATTTCATATTCAATAAGATTACATTTTGGTCGAAAATATATTTAACTCGATGTTGACGTTCAGTATTTTTTTACTATATTTGTAGCCGGCAACCGAGCGTCCTGCGCCAGACCCGCCTGGCGGCAAGTGGCACCCGCGCCACGGGCGTCGTCGGTACTGCCTACGTTCCAGTCACCGCCCTGGCTACAGTATAGGCACTAACTACTTAAAATAAATGATATTTTCGATTTTACTAAAAAAATACTAGTTTCTATTTAGTTTGACCAAGTTCCATCTTCAACCATCATTTTGTTTTAGTTGCATTTTGAATTAAGGTAACTTTCATTGTTTATCGAGATGATGAAGTTGTAATTAAAAGTAACTGCTAACAATCGACTGTTGTACGATTCGATTAGTATGCAAGTTGATGACATTTACTTAGATCGTCTACAGATTGAATTTTAACTATACTTGCCGGTACAAAAAACAACTAATATTTTGGTAGTTTCTCAAAAAGAGCACACTTAATTTAAACAACTATTTCTTTAACGGAAGAAGGTTCGTGTATTTCGCATTTAAATATCAGTCGTTTACAGAAAACTTATACAATCTAACATTCGACAGCAAAATAAACAAACAAATATATAACATAAGCTAACTTAACAAACAAAAAATGGTAATCAACAATTCTCGCACGGGATTTTCTAGCTTGCCGTTTTAAAAATAAAGAGTATTTAGGACTGGCAACATGAACGGACACGATGTCAGATCTACGCCAATGGACAGGATGATGAACTGTGGTATTGTGACTATGCATCCGACTAGCTACTATGATTGCTCAATTAGAAAATAGTTGTACACTGCTACACACGACTTCAGTTTCTACGTAGTTGACAATAAGATCTAATTCATTTTTGACAGCAATCATTTGCGTCATGTACCTGATAAACGATGGGGACCATTTACAGATTTTTTCATAATACTAATAAACGATCTCTTGTGTATAATGAAAATGGAAAAGGCAGCTTCTTATGCTAAAAACAGTAAGGTAACATAGTCAATTGTAAAACTAAGATGTACAGACAATCAGTACCTAAGAACAAGATAACTAAAGTAAAATTAAACATATTCCCAGGATGTGAGCCCGCTGGCGCACCCCGTGCCGTCGCGAGCGTAGAGCACACATGTCCAGCGGCCTGCCATTCAGGTATCGTAGTCCTCGTCTATCTGCAGGTCGCCCGCGCCGTGGTCATTGTGAACCGGCTTCGTATCCAACTGTTTCATCTGATCTTTATGCTTCGAGTTCTGCCGCTGTAAGGATTTAGATTTTGCAACTTTCGGCGGAACAGCCGGCGTGTCTATAAGCTTGAATTCTGGTATTCTTATGTTCTTAGAAAAATCTATATTTAGTATAGGCGTTGTCGGAGGCTTCGGAGGCGGTAACTGTGGTATTTGATTGTTATTATTTTGTAAAAACATCAATTTCTCATTCGGAACTGGTAACTCTATTCGTTGGACCGGTTCTAGTGTTGCCAGGTTGTAATTTGACGTTGACGGCTGACAGGTGTATGTCGGGTTGACAGTAATGACACTTCGGTGTTGCGGATCGTCGGTTAGTAAAGTTTCTTGGTAGAAATTGGGAGTTAGCGTTGGTTTGGGAGTTTCTGGTTTTAATGAGAGATCTATAATCTGCTCGTTCTGTGGGATTGGTGCGGTGACAGTGGCGGTTCTCTGAGGTCTGTTCGGGAGGTCTAGTTCAGAGCTAACTGTCCTGCTTAGCTGTGAGATGGGAGCTTTGATGTCACAACTGCTGGAGCTGTTCGAGTCCTCTCGCGCTATTCTCCGTGGCGGTACGGAGGCGTCCGAGTACCTGAGAAGGTTAGGGATGTTAAAAAGATAAATGTGCTTAATCATCTGAAATTAGATTAGTTTCGTATTCGAGTTAAATATTAATCTTAAAAGCGAATTAAAAGGATACTAACTTAAAAATGTATTGGGATTAATTAAAGATTAAAAAGAAACACCAACAAATTATTACAAATATAATCATAGCAAGTGTACAAACGAGATGAGAATAGCATTGTGATGTATATATCAAAATGTAACATATAAAAGAAGAAAAGAACGCAATCCTACAATACGATATTCTCCAATAGCCGCGTCCAGACCGGCCGAGCACGGCTCGCGAGGCACGCTCGGTCTTCCTGCTCGCGAGCCGTGGCACCCGAGGCAATTTTGGAAGGTTGCGCACGGGCCTCGCGAGCCAATGTGAGCCAGTTTGAGCATTTAGTTTCTCTCCGTATACGATGGAGAATCACGTGTTTTTAGCCACTACGGTCTTAATGTTGTCTGGTTATTTAATAATAAAAAAGAAGATAAAACCTAAATTCCTTAGCGATCTGTCTCCAGCAAGCTTCACGTTTGCTTTTATTTCAATGATCTGGATCTTTTGAATCCCACAATATGTAAAAACCTCCATACAATTGTATTAAACGAATACAGTCTTCATTATCAATTTTTTATTTTGCACTGGCTCGCGAGCGTCGTTACATCTGTCCAGCAACTCCAACTGAGGCATCTTTCAGCCCGAGCCACGTCCACAGCACCGGTGCTCGGTCAGTCTGGACGCGGCTAATGGATAATATAGATAAATCGATATGACTTATTTGCTTACCTAGAAGAGTTAGGGGAGCTCTCCGCGCTGACCATTTCCTTTTCTTCTGCAGCGGATACATCCGGAATATTCTTTACCTGGAAATTACAGATGTAAGTGTTTATGAGATAGGTCTGTTGCAATGAATTTGCCGTTAGATACAATGAGGTGTTTAATATCACATACTGGCTGGATTATTTAATCTCTAAGAAAAAAAACAGTGTAACCTATAAAGAAATAATTACGGCATAAAGGGGAAGGGGTTAACAATCAATAAACAAAACGAAAAAAACACAAAAAAATACGTTTTTTTAAATGAAAAGTAATTTTTACAAAAAGTTATTGTATTAGTAATTTCATAGTATGAGAAATATTGTAAGCTTTAAAATTAGTCCACTTTGTTTGTGAAGACTCATGTTTTAGAAATAAATATTTGATTTATTTTAAACAAAGGTGATTTCCAAAACATAAAATATAAAAATGCCAGTTACTCAGAGGGGTGAGGAGTGCGATCCCTGGCAGGTGTTTTGTTTGTGAAATTCAAATTTCTGCTTTTAACATTTCTTAGCCTTTTCTGAAACTCATTGTTAATATGTGGTTGCAAAACCAACAAGTATATTGTATATAGGTCAACTTGTAAGACTCTATATACACGTTTTTAAACAAAATCTTTTATTTTTTAAAGAAGGTAAAATATCCGAATCGAACAATGTTACAGGGGTACACACATATGTCTGTGACTCAGTCTGACACTAACACAGGCGCAACCAAACTCTTGAGAAGCAACAATGTATGAGTCCATTAAATAATTTGAATTCCAACTCACCAGATCCCTCAAGAAATCAAACCTCGCCTCCGACAGGATACACTGCTTCACATGCGACGGGCTGAGCGTTCGAGCGTTCCTCGACATGGTCACCTGCATCGCCTTGCTGAGCAGGGACTCCACGAACAACTCCAGCGTTCTAGGTGCTGGCTGGGAGTTAAGGAGGTTATCTATACGATTTGAATACAAGAGTTAAATCTAAATGTATATTTTGGATTTGACAAAAAATGTATTAGTTCCTCTTTAGTTTCTTGCCAGTTCTTCTTCACGAGGGTTTTTCCCAACTGGTGGTAGAGTCATGTTTTACTTGACGTCAATAAGAACAATTGTCAATGTTGACAAATAAATATTTGAATTAGAAATTTTGGCAAAACAATTTCAGTATTTCTGATTTTTGTGCAGTATTTAATTTGTAATCAATAATATAATATATAATAATTGACATGACAGTTTCACCAAAAGGAAGTTAGAAAATAGTGCTACTTTATGACGTCATATAGAGGTTGACTGTAAGTCAAATTATTTTACGCATTTCGTTAAATTAAGCTTAATTGTTTTTACCTGTGAGCTTTTACTAACAAAATATGATAACAGTTTTTGAATTAAAATCCGATTTCGTTTATTTACATACCGAATTCCAACTGAAGCTTATGGTCAGCGATAAATCAATGAATTACAATATAATCTATGACCAACCAGCCTATGTCAATGAATGCGCATGGATGCCACTTGCAAGCATGCTTGCTTGCTACTTATAAATAGTTGCCATTACAAAGCATGCAAGATTTCAGTACAATCTATTAATTCATTGCCAAGCCACTCGCTAACACTCAGGACTAAATTGAATAAACTGAGTTTTTATTCAATTTATTAAGGATAAGCCGATATATAGTTCAATCTAAAAATAAAACACTGTTGCACTTATAGTGTTGCACTTACAAACTATCAATATACTGTGTCATTACTGATATATCAACTGTAATGATTACTGATTCAAAGAAAAGTGAATAACTACAATAAACTGTATCAAACCCCTAAAAAAGGCAACCACACATGGCAACTGACTGTTATGACAAGTTTTGGACAATCACGAACCTATTTAGGTATTTCACTTCGATCCAAGTTCAAACTTCTTTTTTAAGAAATTAACATGGAAATGCCTTTTCAAATATTGCACACATTTGTTTCTTGTTTTATTGTTAAAAAATTTAATTATTAACTTATTGTTGTACTATTGTAACAAAATACATGGTACTGTAAAAAAATTACAACCATGGAATATTTTATGGAAGGGAAACTTATTTTGAAACAGCCTGTCATAAGTATAGTACCTGTTTGTAGATTGGTGGAATTACCTTGAAGTTGGTTAAAAATAAATTTTATAAAAATTATCAGTGTTTAAGTTAGTGATCCAAAATCCTAAAAGGTTAAATTATCCTTTACTGAAATAACTTGAAGCCCAATCAAATATGCATCCAATGATCCACTATTTATGACATAACGGGAAGGGACTATGTAAATGCAACATTTTAAAATTTTGTGAATAATGCACACAAATTTCTATCCCAACCAGGATTTCAAGCCAACTATGAAAATTGTTATAACAAAGAGTAGGAAAATTTATTGCTTATAATGTTGATCAAAGATTTAACAAAAATACTAAAAAAGCTATCACAGGTCAAAAAAAATTTAAAACTAATTAAATAATAATTTAAAAAAATAATAATAATGAGCTATACTTTATATGGAAGCTTGCATGATTGCATCTGTGATTGGCCGTCATACTAAAAACACTGAATGAGTTTGGACAATAGACAAAAATTGCTTAGAACAACATAAATTTCCTCATAGACTAAATGTTTTGTTTACCTTTATGGATGCATAAGATTATCACCTTCCTTATTAAAAAGTTTTTATTGAACTTTTGTTTGATTTAGTCTAATTTAAACATCCTGAATACCTATATGAAAAGCTCAAATTTCCCAGCTCTCACAATAGATATGGGCCAGGCATTCCAAGGGCGACCACCGCTAGCACTACATGCTCATAAAACAGTGGCTTTTACCGGAAGTTTTAGGTACCAAGCAACCAAGTGTTGGAATAATATACTACCTCCAATTAAAAATGTTTCCTCTAAATGTATTTTCAAGAAAAAAATTCAAGCTCTTATAATTTGCAAATTATGGGCTAAAACACGGTTGCTTGGGTACTCTTACACATTTGTTGGATAATTTTCTTGGTTTATTACATTTTTTATTCATACATTATTAAATTTAACTTAAAATGTTAGATACTGTTATGTTTATTTATTTTTATATATATATTTATTATTATTATTATTTTGTTTTTAAGTCAATTTGTGTGTATGTTTTTATTGTTGAATGTTTATTAAGTTGTTATGCGTGGCAACCCTATGGAAAGTGCATAATTGCATTCCCTCAGTTCTCATGGACTTTAGTTACACGTGTGCTTCATCAGCATTTAATTTTATTCCTTGTGAATTAGTGTTACTTATTTTTCACACACTTTGTTTCCTAACTTCGGACAGAGCACATGTTTAGATTAGATTAAATTGTAATAATTATTTTATTAATTAAATTCTTTTTAAGTAAATTTGGTTTTTTTTGAGATCCTCGGCGCGACCATATATTTTTGGCGCAGTCGGTAGGATCGCTTAGGGATATAGAAACAGTATACGTATCCTGCGATAACGAACCTACAGTGTGGTTGTGCCCGAGGAGAATCCAGACATAGATTCGTTGAAGAAAATCGAATGTAAGTACTTTGAATCTTTAAAGTGTTTGCCATCCTTAGTTATAGTATTTCCTATCCTGTAATTCGAATATTAATTTCGCGATTTTTTTTTATTACGTTTATAAATAGTTTATTTTAGTGAAAGTTTTAATTTGTGTTCAAGATTTTCCATCCACGGGAATATCGTTCTAAGATTAGTGATAAGAATAGTCGTAGGTTTAATACAATAGACGAACGTAGAATATTAGAGTCGAACACCATGACGGACCAAGTGGACACTATTTTTAAATCCCTCAGATTGTTGCCCGAATTTGACGGGAACCCACATGTCCTGACGCGGTTCATAAATTTGTGCGATCAGTTGGTAATAGCGCATTTTGACTCAGAGCCTGGCCACGAGTTAGCTAATTTGGCATTATTTAACGGCATCCTTAATAAAGTTACGGGGCCGGCTGCTAGGCTCATCAACTCCAACGGTGTCCCGGATAATTGGCAAGGGATCCGTAGCGCACTTATAAATAACTTCGCAGACCACCGCGATGAGACCGCGCTTTATAATGACCTGTCGCTACAGAGTCAAGGGAATAGTACTCCCCAGGAGTTTTATGAACGGTGTCAGAACTTATTCAGCACGATCATGACTTACATAAGTCTTCACGAGTCCATACCTACCACGATTGAGGCCAAGCGAACGCTTTATTCAAAATTGACCTTGCAAGCGTACTTACGGGGTCTAAAAGACCCACTAGGGTGTAGGATCCGTTGTATGCGTCCCGAAACGATGGAAAAGGCTCTTCAGTTTGTACAGGAAGAATTAAACACCCTCTATATTCAACAACGAAATGAAGGCAGCTCAAATAGGAAAGACTGGACAGACAGACAATTACAACCACCTCCTATTAATTTTAAAACTCCCTTTAATAACTACGTCCCACCAGTAAAATCATTTAACGTGCCGATGCAACCAATTTATAACGCCCCCGGCCCATCGCGTCAGCAAGGTATAACTATGCAAGGGTGGAGACCTGGCCCGAGCCCGATGCAACCACCAAGAGGTGAAACGCGCACGCAGCAAATGTTCCGTGCTCACCCTCATAATTACAACCCCCATAGTCAAGTGTTTAAAATGCCCCCTAGACCTCAGAACCAGACTTTTAACTCTAACACTCCGCGTCCTATGAGTGGCGTTACGCCTTTTGCAACGAGACATTTACCAGTTATGGGACACGATTGGAGAAAGCATGGCAACCCGCCGCCGACTAACTATTTTAAAACGCGCGAGGTTAACTTCAACGAATTAGGCGATTACTATTATTATAATACCTATCCAGAGTACGAACCGTATTATTCATACGATCCGAATCCGATGTACCCCGAGTTCTATGAACCTAATTACGAGTATAGTGAAAGCGCGAATATTGAGGACGTAGGAAATCCCGAAACTGAACAGGAGGATTTTCAAAAACCATCCAGTTCAGAAAAGCAAAAATAGAAGTAAATTTGCAGACACAGCGTCAGCTTATGTATGTACAAATTAATGAACCGCCCCTTAAGATCTTAGTGGACACAGGCGCCAATCAATCCTTCATAAGCCCGCAAGCTCTGCAAAATTATTTTTATAATGTGCCGCTAAACTACGAACCATTCGAAGTTACGAACTCCAATATGACGACTACACATAAGCATTCAATTACGCTACCTTGTTTTAATGAATACAAAGAAAACGGCGACATGACTTTATTCGTGTACGATTTTCATAAGTACTTCGATGGGTTACTAGGCTTAGATTTATTAACTGCTTGGGACTCTAACATAGACCTTAAGAACAAATTACTAACAACTAGAAATGCAAAGATACCTTTACAAATTTATGATTCTCGTAATGTCAACTTGTACGAAGACATAATTCCAGCTCAATCCACTAAGTTGATTCAATTACCCATTAATACTTCAGACGGAGATGTCTTAGTGCAAGATGAAATTATTTGTAGCTGTACTATTACTGATTGCGTGACTGCGGTAAAGAACAATCGTGGTTGGGTCGAAGTTTGTAATAATTCCGATAATGACATAATCTTTTCAATGGATAGGCCAGTCGAAGGCGAACTTTTTAACGCTGAGATTAACCATTTACAACACTCTCCAGAGCGCGTATCTGAAGTTTTATCTCGACTTAGAACTGATCATTTAAACCCCGAGGAGCTTGCTAATCTTCAGGCACTGTGTTCGCGTTACGCGGACGTATTTTACATAGATGGTGAACCGTTGACGTTCACAAATAAAATTAAGCACCGTATTAAAACCACAGATGAAGTTCCTGTTTACACTAAAAGCTATCGATATCCTTATATACACCGACAGGAAGTTAAAGATCAAATATCTAAGATGCTTGCTCAGAATATAATTCGACCATCCGATTCCGCGTGGAGCTCGCCGATTTGGATAGTTCCTAAAAAGGCTGATGCTTCCGGTAAAACTAAATGGCGGATAGTAGTAGACTTCCGAAAAGTAAATGAGAAAACCATTAATGATAAGTATCCTATCCCGAATATTACCGACGTTTTGGATAAACTAGGTAAATGTCAGTATTTTACAACATTAGATTTAGCAAGTGGCTTCCATCAAGTGGAAATGGACCCCTCAGACATTCCCAAAACGGCATTCAATGTTGAAAATGGCCACTATGAATATCTTAGGATGCCGATGGGTCTTAAAAACTCACCATCGACCTTCCAAAGGGTCATGGATAATGTGCTTAGGGATTTGCAAAATAACATCTGTTTAGTATACTTAGACGACATAATCGTTTTTAGCACCTCATTACAGGAGATGATGATTAATCTCGAAAAAGTATTTGACAGATTGCGCGAATCTAACTTTAAAATTCAAATGGATAAGTCCGAATTCTTGAAGTTAGAGACTGATTTCTTAGGACACGTCATTTGTAGAGACGGGGTGAAACCAAACCCTAATAAAATCAAGGCCATAAAAGAATATCCTATTCCAAAAACCCCGACAGAAATCAAACGCTTTTTAGGACTCTTAGGGTATTACAGGAAGTTCATCCCCGATTTCGCACGCATTACGAAACCGTTAACTCAGTGTCTTAAGAAAGGCTCGAAAATAACGTTAGATCCAACTTACATTAATTGTTTCGAAAAATGTAAAACACTTCTGACCAACGACCCGATTCTTCAGTACCCAGATTTTACTAGGGAATTTATTCTAACAACCGATGCATCCAATGTTGCCATTGGGGCCGTGTTATCCCAAGGTACTATTGGCTCAGATAAACCCATCGCCTTTGCCTCAAGAACTCTGAACTCTAGCGAATTGAACTACAGTACGATAGAAAAGGAGCTTCTTGCCATTGTGTGGGCTACTAAGTACTTCAGACCCTATTTATTTGGTCGCAAATTTAAAATTCTAACAGACCACAAGCCATTGCAATGGGTGATGAGTTTAAAGGAGCCAAATTCAAGACTTACAAGATGGCGTTTGAAATTAACTGAATACGATTTCGAAGTTGTGTATAAGCAGGGCAAATATAATACGAACGCGGATGCACTATCTCGCATTCAGTTAAATAACGAAGAACTTAGCTCAATAGTTGTGAATCCTTCCGAAAGGTCGGATAATTTAGACGATTCTAGAACCCTCACAGCTATCGAAGGTGCTGATGATTCTAGAACCGTCACAGCTCACACTAGCGCGGAAAACCCCATCTTGGAAGTACCCATATCGGAAGATCCACTAAATAGGTATACAAAGCAGATCGTTTTTAACATCGTGGGTGACATCAAAGGTAAGTCCGTAGTAACTAAGCCTTTCGATACTCACACCAAAACATCAATTCAGTTATCCGAATCTAGTTTAGAGCAGGACGTCATAGATGCAATTCGAGAGTATGTACATCCTAAAATAAAGACAGGTTTGCTTATTAATCCTTCTGATGCTATGACTAAAGTAATACCTATTATACAGAGAAATTTTAAAAGTTCAGCTATGAGTTTGGTTCTTGTAAAGAAAGAGTTAGAAAATGTGCGTGAGTACCTAAAACAACAAGAAATTATTAATCATTACCACGATGGTAAAACCAACCATCGCGGTATTAACGAGTGTTTCCTAGCTTTATCACGTAGGTACTACTGGCCTAAGATGAGGGAGCATATCACTAAATTCATTAATGACTGTACCATCTGCGGACAGGCTAAATACGATCGAAATCCAATCAAACAACAATTTCGAATCGTACCACCACCCAGCAAACCGTTTGAGCTAGTTCATATGGATTTACTTACTATACAGGGTGAGAAATTTCTAACAATCGTAGACGCATTTTCGAAGTATGCTCAGGCATATTACCTACGTGATGGAACTGCTATTAGTGTCGTTCAAGCATTTTTAACTTATTGCACGCATCATGGGATACCCATCACTATAGTCACAGATAACGGCCCTGAATTTATAAATCAACTTGTTACAGAATTTGTTAAACTACATAGAATTCAACACCACAAGGTTGCACCCCACACCCCTAATGAAAACGGTATTGTTGAGCGATTCCACTCGACTATACTCGAACATTTACGTATTTTAAAACTTGAACGTAAGGGTGAAGCGACTATTAACCTCATGCCGTATGCCCTTCTGGCATATAATAACTCCATCCATAGTTTTACTAAATGCAAGCCAATAGAAATCATAACAGGTCACTTTGACCCGCGGGATCCATTTGACATAGACCTTTCATCTCATCTTTTACAACAATACATGATAGATCATAAGAATAAAATGACTCAGGTGTACAACTTAATGCACGAGTCATGTACTTCACTTCGCACCGATTTAACAAACAATATTAATCGTAATCGCAGTTCAGAAATAGAATACTCACCTGAACAACAAGTTTATATTAAAAATCCAGTCGCTTCCAGACAAAAACTAGCCCCACGCTTTATGCGAGATGAGATCATTGCCAATTTGCCTATACACATCTACACAAAGAAAAGACGTGGACCCGTCGCTAAGTCCCGACTTAAGAGAATACCTAATAGTAATCAATTGTTACAGGGCTCATCTAGTACTCCTTCTCCTCCTGCCGGTAACAGTACGAATGCAGGAGATAAAACTTGAGAACATCGATGAAGGCCCTGGTATTCTGCCCTTCAAATTAGGTCCCACTAGAATCATTTCACATTATCATTCATTTATCCAATCCATTAACCTACAGGATCTAGAAGCTAAGGTCGATTCAGTAATTAATCAATTAAATACCATAGAACCGGTGTTAAATAACAAAACTAGCTCATTATTCACCCCTCATATTCATTATTTAACTAATAAAGCTTATAGTGTGCTTGAGCAGTTACAAAGTTTTGAAGTAGGTCGCACTAAACGCGGATTAGTAGACGGACTTGGTAGTATAGTTAAAAGCATAACAGGAAATCTAGACCAGACAGATGCATTGCATTATAATCAAGCCATTAGGAACCTTAAAGATTCGGATAACCAGTTATTAATAGAACTAAATAGTCATGTAAGCATTTCTAAGGAATGGATGTCTCAATATTCTAATATAATAGACAATATTACTAAAAATCAAAATAAAATTGAACAATTAATAAATAAAATAAGCCAAGCAGAAGCTACTCGTGACTATGACCTGGTTAAATATGCACATTTAGCACAAACATTTCTAATAATTGGCGACAATGTTGATGCAATTTCGCAAGAAATATTCCGATTGCAAAATATATTAGCTTTCATTAAAATGTCAATTCCGCATCATTCAATTATGGACAGGAAATCATTCGACACCATATTCAGCAAATTACGAAATTTATATAGTAGCGATAATTTGATTGAAGTTGATATCCGAGAATATTACGATATAATTCGAGTAGGCTATTATTATAAAGGTAATGAAATTATTTTAGTTTTTAAATTTCCTATTGTTTTATCTCAAATATATACTATGTATAGATTGTCCATGGTCCCTAATAAGTATAATGAAATCCTTTTATCTCCCTCCCCATTCCTGGCAATACACGGCAAAGAATTCAGGTACATGGAGGCTGAATGCCCGAAGACCACCAAGTGGTACATCTGCAATGGAAACCGGAGCGCACAGATCTCAGATAATGGAGATTGCATCCACCAACTTATCACCGAGCAACAAAAAACCACCACCTGCAAGTCAGTTCGAGTAATGCTTCAAGGGCCAGCCTATGACCAGCTCGACGAGAAACACTACGCTATCAGCTTTCCTATACCGTCGAGAATACATCTCTCCTGCGGACAAAATCTCTACAAGGAACTTAAAGGAAGTTATCTCGCAGTCATCCCGCAGGGCTGCTCCATCATCACACCCTACTTCGTCATCTCAAACATAGACGACCACATCGGAGGCCAAGTACTCAAGATCATGGACATAGCTTCAGAGAAATCATCGCGGCTGCCAGCATCCGCCATTGTTGAATTAAATTCAATCGACCTCGATCATTTACATGAAATCAACACTAAAGTCTCTGCGCAACAACCCGTCGATATCAAAACTGAAGCAATCGAGGACAGTATCTACCATACGACCATACCGCTATATCTTATAATAGTGGTAATTGGTGTATCCTGCACTGTTTTCCTGATGTACCGGAGACACTGGCTTCTCCAAGGATCTGCTGGAATAACTGAACGAGTGCCAACGGGAGTTTACGCCGTTCCTGGAACGAGAACAAGGGTTGACTTGGATCAACCCCCAGCTTCCTTCACATCTAAAGTGTTCAGTCGCTGTTCTACGGGGGGAGGTGTTATGCGTGGCAACCCTATGGAAAGTGCATAATTGCATTCCCTCAGTTCTCATGGACTTTAGTTACACGTGTGCTTCATCAGCATTTAATTTTATTCCTTGTGAATTAGTGTTACTTATTTTTCACACACTTTGTTTCCTAACTTCGGACAGAGCACATGTTTAGATTAGATTAAATTGTAATAATTATTTTATTAATTAAATTCTTTTTAAGTAAATTTGGTTTTTTTTGAGATCCTCGGCGCGACCATATATTTTTAAGTAGTATTTAATTGTATTACGTCAAGAATGCATCAGTATTGTTGCATGTGTCTCTGCGCAGACCCCAGTGGCGGTAACTGTAAATCAGTGGTTTGCCTTATGGCAAACGTTTCACTGAGGTATCGCCATTTTGCATCAGCATACAAGATATTAGACAAATAAGTAGTTTTTTATAGCATATTGTTATTTGTTATTTTGTACCTACTGTTTATTTGCAAGTTTCTTATTTTTGTTTCTTTTTTATTTTTGTACCTACTTTTTTTAGTAGTGTGTGCCATGCACAAAACATGGAAATAAAATGAAAAGGTGCAAATAAAATGATTATCTGTCTAACCATATGTACCAAATACATTTTGTATAAACAACCTGAAATATGTTTCTATGTTATAAATAGTTAAAGTTTAAAACTAATAAACTTATTTTAACCATTCATTCACCATAAAAAGCTACCTGATCAAAAATTATTAATTTATAATAAGTTTTAATTTTAATAAAATTGAAGTTGTTATTAACACTTAATTACTTACATATTAATATTGTAACCAGTACAACACTATTAATTTAATGTACTACATTATATACATAAATAATTACTTAGACCCAAACATAAGTGACAAATTTTTACTTGTGGATCAATTTTAAAAACAAAAACCTAGTTTATGCCAGGATGATATACCTTTAAAAAACTTTAAATAATTTGTAATATAGTATGTGATAAAGTTAGTTTTTACTTTAATACATGAGAGAATTACTGTATATAACAAATAAAACGGTTTCAATGTATTTGTATGTAACTAACCTACCTCAACATGTATTTAGAATTAACTGTATAATGTGTATTAGCTTATCATGTTCAGCTTCTAATTAGTGATTAGCAATAGTAGGAGAGGTATGTTTAAATATTTCTCATGAAAACCAGAACTTACACTTTTGTTTACAGGACACCTACTTAAGATGTAAAGGGATCTCTACAAAGAATCTAATTGTAGAAGTAACAAAGTAATATTTTAAATATCTGTTGAAAAGGATATAGATTATGATGGGTACTGCCTGGGCTACTTTACCCACTTCTTCATCAGTCTGCATGATCTTCTTTATACGTCCCTAAAAACAAACAATGTCATTGAAGCACAAAAACAATTTATTATTTAACAAAATTCTCGCCAACCACAAGCTATTTAAAACTTACAGCTGGAAACCTTGCATTGTATTTCCTTTTCTTAGATGGCATTGTGATAATAAATCCACTACGACACACTTAAATCATAAAATTAAGTTCTCATCACCATAAAAGTCAAACACTTCTCGCGCATTTTTGAGGTTATAAAAGGGGGCGATCTCGGCCCACTTCATTTATATATGAATCTGACAGTTACTTCTGCAGTTTCCACATCAACACTGTTCTATTTTGCGTTGACTCGTTTAGAGGTAATTTTATGAAAGAAAGAATTTTGGGTTGGTAAAATATGAATTTTTTTAAATATGTCAAATTACTTTTCATGTTTTTGGTAAATTTAATAAATGATAACTTTAAATAATAAAAAAATAAAAAAAGCGCTCTTATTTATTTATAACTTATTTAGTGTTAAGTTGTTGACGATAAAATAATCAACAAATATTAATTGGTATTATACATAACTAACAGAGATAACACAAAGTGCTTTGACCAAAATTTAATATTGCGGCCATATGATGCGTGTATCTACTTGTAAAGTTGTAATTATGCAAATGAATTTTCTATGTTACACATAGGGCCGTGCGCATAAATAACTTGAACTATCTATACGCATGTGTTTCTCCCTAACCATGATGAGATTATGATCACTGGTGTATTGGTACGTAACCTAGAGTTGGTGATAGAGTTGGTGTTGCTAGCGTGAATGATCTAGTGTATCAATGATCACGAGTTTGTGTTGTAATGAGCGTTAATAGTAGACATGGAACAAATCATTAGTAACAGTGAAAATCATATGATTTTTTTTTTCATATATCATATCTGCTATCCAGCTTTAGAATCACAGTGATAATGATTTCTGTTGGTGGTGTGATTTTGGTGAGAGAATTAGCACGGCGATAATGCGAGCGGCAGGATCGAGCGAGACGCACTTACTTACAGCGCTATGAGTGCGAGTAGCGCATTCGATCGCACTATGGCTCGCCGTTTCAGTCAATGTTTACATTCTAAATTAAACTTTAAGGCTATAAGAAAAAGGCTTACTCTAAAGATCTGCTATGGTGCTAAAGATGCATTAGTTTCACTAGAAAGTTTTTGTAAAGTAAACTAGATGGCGATTTATTACCTAATTAGCGAGCGAGTTGATATCAATTACTGCAAATTATTTTACTTTTCATTATTTAATAAAAATAAATAATACAGGTCTCAGATTTTTTTATCATGTTATTTCTATAAAAAACAAGCTTTAAAAATTTAGTTTCATTCAAGATTACACACGAACAAAGTGAACTATGTAGCTAAATACATACATTGCAAGTTAAATAAAAGCACGTAAAAGCAACAATAATTGCTATAAAAATCATTCAAATTAATTACGGTGAGAAATCACGGCTAATGAAAAATCACTCCCACATGATATGTCATGATAAATCATACCTAATTAAAAATAGCAGGAGTGAAAAATAGCAGGTGTGAAAAGTAGCAGGTGATTTCACTGTGACAAAAAAAATCATTTTATCATATGATTGTTATTTGTAAATAGCAATCATTTCCATGCCTAGTTAATAGCTCTCTGAACGTGTGACGATAAGCCAGCGCCAGGACGTAGAAAATATCTATCATGACGGTCGAGGAAAAAATTATGAAAACTTATATTTTTGAAGTACGTAAGTATTGTTTTTTTAACTAAAATATCTAAAATTTGACAGTCAGAATTATTAAGTGGTTTAAGTCTCCCACCCAGCACCTGTCACTTCTTGGACGCTCTCTTTGTAATATATTTTGAGCTTTTCTTGTGTAATATAATATGTTTTATTTGTTATAGATATAAACAACATACAGTGTGTCCGAACATCAATTTCCGAGAGTCTAGGGAGTGAAATATGGTATTTTTATCGACAAATCCCTATCCCAATTTTTTATCTTCTATGATATGATAATGAAATGGCAGCCATTTTGTTTTTTTACCTCGAAGCTCGGGTGCCTGTATTGATTTAGTCATTGTTATTCATATAGGCGTCCTAGGAATACGAAAGATGTCTCATTTAAAAGCTAATAATGTAGACAATCAACCGATGATACCTTTTCTTCAATATCTTTTTTATATAAGAACTATCTTCATATAAAGTCTTACGTAGGATAGTTTAGAAGTTATGCAGATTTAAAGAAGGTAGTGTTTCTAACGCTAGAGTAGAAAAAGAGAAATGAAAGAAAATAAATCGACTCTAATTATGGTTTATTCAGCTCATAACAAATTTTACAGCCACGATTCAAAATGTCCTCCATTGTGCTGTAGACAAGTTGTTGCTCTAAACGACACGTCTTGTGTAGCTCTTTGTACCATGGCTGTGACCGTCCTCATTTCACCCCCAACTTGCATTATTTTTTGTTTTAATTCTTCTCTTGTATTTGGCACGTTAACATAAACTTTTTGTTTCATTGTGCCCCACAAGAAAAAGTCAAGGGGCGTCAAGTTCGGGGAACGTGGCGGCCAAGCGATCGTCCCACCTCGTCCTATCCACGTTGCATATTGTCCGTTTAGGTACTTTTCTCACATTAACGGCGAAGTGTGCTGGCACGCCATCTAATATGATGTCTAAGAGGAGTATCATATTGTACATGGTCTCACACAGAACAGCTGTTATTCTATAGACACGCCAAGGAATTACGCGACAACGGGAGTCTAAATCTTTAATTAGTGTTGTTTAAGTATTCATGGATCATATTCAAACTGTCAAACTTTTAAACTATTCTACTTAGGACGTAAAATGTTAGATTATTTTTTTTGTAAATAGTCGTACTATCAGAAAACAATACAAAAATGTAGCTTGACAGGTTCGTTTTTCAAAAAAGATAAAAATTAAAAAACAAATGTTGATTTTTGTTTTTGTACTCCTGTTTTGTTTTTTCCTGAAAAAGATATTGAATAAAAGGTATCATCAGTTGATTGTCTACATTATTAGCTTTCAAATGAGACATCTTTCGTATTCCTAGGATGCCTATATGGATAGCGATGACTAAATAAGCAGAAGCACCCGAGCTTCCCGGTTAAAAAAAATGGCTTCCATTTCATTACGATAGGGAGAAGAGAATATTGGGGTACTGATTTGTCGATAAAAAATAACATATTTCACCGCCTAAAGTCTCAGATATTGATGATCAGACACATTGCACAAATTCAGTTAGGTTTATTTTCCTCGTGTTCCGTTTAGAGTCACAGCACTCTACCATTCTTCAAGACTTTTTGCACACTAGAGAGCGTCTCGTTCAAAACACCTGCTTTCCTGTTCAAAACACTTTCGTTACTAACTTCGAAAATAATATAAAATTCCACCCAAAAATGTTATTCATATATCTTATGTAAAATGATTAAAAGAGTTTTGTCCAATCGTAAGGACATTTGCGATACTTTTAACATTTAATTTATAAATGCCTCGGAACTCCAAATCTCGGACAAGTGCTGGCTTACGAAGATAGCAGTTTGTGCTCGGATATGACATGTAGCATTCAGGAACAGGTTGTGACGGGATTCCTCCATTGTTTTGATCGAGTTGCGCTGAAAGCCGACAGTTCTGATTGTATTTATCATTACATATGAAATTGGCGTTTTGTAATGGAGGAACATAAAGACAATTTTTTTTAAATATAATATATGTATTTAATCAAAGTATGTACCATTGCTATCTATGGATTTTTGCCATCTCATTGATCCTTTACTAAAAAAACCATTCGGACGGGAATCAATAAAATCTTTTAAGGTACTGTGGCCTGCCCCATCGGAGTTAAACTTTTTCCCTAGTAAGAAGTTATCCAAATTTCGAAAAAATGGTAATCTGTTGGAGCAAGTTCCGGGGAGTACGGAGGATGTCTTAGACATTCCAATTGAAGGTACTCTAATTTGGTCGCCGTCTGTTGTGCAGTGTGTGGTCTAGCGTTGTAGTGAATTAGCAGTGGCCTAGAGCGATTGACCAGCCTCGGTTGTTTAGCAGCTAGCTTTTCCATCATGGTATGCAGTTGCTCACAATAGACATCAGCCGTAATCGTCTGGCCAGATTTAAGAAAGCTGTAGTGAACGACACCGGCACTAGTCCACCAAACGCTCAAAAGTAACTTCTTTTGAGTCAATTTTGCTTGGGGCTGGATTTGGCTGGTTCGCCAGGGTTCAACCATTGCGATGAGCATGTCCGATTGTCGTACAGGATCCACTATTTATCACAGGTAATGATTCAATTTAAAATCCTTTCATAATTGTGCCGGTTGAGTAATGTAACGCAGCAGTCGACACGCGTTTGTCGGTTTGCTGTACCCAATTCATGAGTTGACCCACTTTGCTTCAAGTGGATAAAAACAGTTTTGTCACTAACACCGCAGCCTAGAGCTAACTCGGAAGTGGTTTGCGATGGATCTGCTTCCACAATAGCCTTCAATTCTTCATTATCAACTTTGGTCTCTGGCCGTCCACGGGGCTTGTTCTGCAGGTCGAAATTTCCGGATTGAAAACGTTGGAACCAAAAACGCACTGTGTTTTTGTTTGCGATACCGCCACCATACACAGCATTAATACTTCGAGCAGTTTCTGCAGCACTAGTGCCATGATGAAACTCGTACTAGTGAATAAAGCGATATTTCAAGTTTTCCATTTTGTAAACTAAGTGACTCATAGAAAAATCCAAAATGAATGTGTCGTTTACAATTAAATATAATAAATTAAAAACAACATAATAATAGGTCTTTACCTATGAAACTGCCGTTTTGCCGTACTGGCCATTTCAAATGAAAATATTTTTTTTTGACTGATAATTCTAATTTCAAATTAATTTTCTTTGACAAACATGGAATTATTTTTCTAAAATCATCATTTGTTTAATAGTTAGTGTTTTGTTTTCAACGCATTCGAACATTTTTCGTCATCATGGATAAGTTAAAAATTCGAGTAATTATGGAGTATGAGTACCGTCGTGGCAGCAAAGCGGCACAAGCAGCACGCAACATCAACGACGTTTACGGAGCGAACACTACAAACGAACGCACCACCCGTTATTGGTTTACCCTCTTCCGTTCTGGAAATTTTGACCTGAAAAATGAACCCCGTGGTCGTCCGAAAACTTTGGTCGACATTGACGAATTAAAGGCAATTGTGGAAGCTGATGAAACTCAATCCACGGCTGAATTAGCAGCAGCTTTCGACGTTAGCATCAAAACAATATTGGTCCATTTGCGTCAAATTGGCAAGGTAAAAAAGCTTGACAAATGGGTACCCCACGAACTCAATGACCGCCAGCACGAAGTACGCGTGGAGACGTGCCTTGCACTGCTCAGCAGGCATACAAATGAAGGAATTCTGAACCGCATTGTTACTTGTTACGAGAAATGGATCCTGATTGATAATTGTAAGCGCTCAGCAAGTTGGTTGGACCCTGGTTCAGCACCCAAACAATGCCCTAAACGAAAACTTACCCCTAGAAAAGTGATGGTCACTGTTTGGTGGTCTAACGCGGGTGTAATTCATCACAGCTTCTTGCCAAACGGGACAAGCATTACTGCAGATGTGTACTGTGAAGAACTGAACACAATGATGGAGAAGCTCGCACGTCTCCAACCAGCTTTGGTCAATCGTTCGGCTCCACTTCTCCTGCACGACAACGCGCGACCTCATACTGCACAGCAGACGGTCTCCAAGCTACAAGAGTTGAGGTTGGAAGTTCTCCGTCATCCGCCGTACTGACCAGACCTTGCGCCTACAGACTTCTACTTTTTCCAGAATTTGGATAACTTCTTGGCGGGAAAAAAATTCAATACCCGAGAGGCAGTACAAAATGCCTTTGAAGAATTTGTTGCCTCCCGTCCAGCTGATTTCTTCAAGAAAGGCATCAATAAGCTACCAATGCGTTGGCAAAGATGCATTGATTGCATGGGTGATTATTTTGATTAATAGAAATAAAAAATATATTAAAAAATTACGCTTCATTTATTTCGTGAAAAACGGCAATGAGGCGGTCGACAGTTACTAAATTATCATGCATTTAAAAGTCTATTCTGTAAAACATGGAGTGTGATGGTCAGGTTGACTTGGTCTACGATGATTTTGAAAAGGATTGTATGAACCATGTTTTACTTATCAACAAGCTTCACAGACTAGGTATTCATAGTGTCTTATAACATTGGTTACAGTCTTTTTTGTCTAATCGTTTTCAGACGGTGGTGGTTGGAGGATATTAGTCTAATTACATTAATGTACATATTGGGGTCCCTCAGGGTTCGCATTTAGGACCTCTTTTATGTATTGTAATGTATTACAAGTGTATATCATAAGTGTACAGTCATTAACAAATTAAACAAGTGTGAATAACATAGCAAAAAAAAAATGTTTATCAAATAAAATCCACATCACAATATTTAAATAATGTCAGTGATAAGGTCAATAAGGTCAGATAAATGAACATGTCAAAAATAGTCAGAAATAAAGATAAAAATAACAATGTTAAAAATAATCACAAAGTAAAGTAAAGATAATTAGGAATTATAAAAATTTATCAATAAACAATATATACATAAATCCCCTAATTTAATAAATTATCGAGACATAACGTTACTTTGTTGATGTTTTTATTAGTCGATTATAGATTTTAAGAGCTTGCTTATTATTTTCTTTTGTAATAATGTTAAAAAAATGGCTCTTGCTTCATTCAGGGTCAAAGATCTTAATAAAATTATAACTTTAGACTTAATCGACGAACAAGCAGAATGTTAGCGCGCTGTTCACCGTTCCGATTGCAATAGCACTAATATCACTATTAGCGCGCTAAAACGAATCGGAACGGTTTCGCGCACTTTTAGCGCTGATAGCGCTGTGAGCGCACGGAACGCACGAATAGATGCAGTCATCTGTCAGTCTCTCAACCAGCTAACTGTCAAAAATAACTATAAAGATGGCGTCGTTGACTAGGTGCGTGTGGAAAATTATTTATTTTGTTCTAATTTAGTATTTATCCTATTGAATAGATTATTTTCTGATATAAGTTTAAACTTATGCAATTAATGAAAATGCAACAAAATTTACGGATTAATAATTAAGAGTGTTTTATAGAATAATATTTACCACATACTATGCTCTGTTTCTGAGCTCTATTTACGTCCTTTTAACAGTGTTCTTTATTTTATCATTTAACTGGTACCATGGTAAGCATTTAATTGTTTTTGCGTGTTATTTGCAGTCTTTTGCCTGCTCCTACACAGCAGGTGTGGGACCGAGACGATGAGCGCAAAGCTCAAAGAATTGTTGGGAGTGCATTGGTGGTGTCTCAGAGCAGTATACCACCGTATGGCCAAAGGAAAGGATGGGTCCCGCGCTGCGAAGACGATTATGGAGGTAAGAAAGTGTAAAGATACTTAGCCAAATCTACACTAATGAAATGACTTAATAGTGTGATTTAAAACTTAAAGAATCCATGATTTCTTTATGAATTTGACTAGTGTTTTAATATGCTTACACAAAGTTTCTACTAAATTGTAGCTGGCAAAAATCTATGGAAAATAAAAACTTAAATTATATCCACACTTATTCAACTAAGTTTTATTTTGTTTTATTTAACACTTTTTGGAAAACTTACAGCTAACTTATACATAATTATGGAAAATAGATATGATTGTATGGGAATAATAATTAATCATGTGTTAGTATATATTTACTTGCTATTTGTTCCTTTATTTAAAACAATATCATAGACTTTGTTATTTAGGCAGGTAAAAAAGTGAATTGTACTACCACTCTGTAAGATTTGTTTGATTGATTTGTAAAAAGAGGTAATACTAAATATAGAAAACATTTATGTCTTTCATAAGATGGCGGAGCATTCCCCGAGATCCATGTGGCACAATACCCGCTCGGTATGGGTGAGAGGAACAAGGAAAGCACTTCAAATGCATTGGCTGTACAGTTAGATGAGAGTGGTAAAGTCAAGTATTCTGCTATAGCTCGTCAGGGACATTCTGCCGACAAAGTAAGTAATAAATCTGTTATTTATTTATACTGTATTTGCAATTGAGCAGTAAGAAAATATATAGATTAAATAATGGTAAATATACCCAACAAAATTAACTGAATCTTCAAATGTAAGAATTCTCCAGTGTTCAACTAAAATCATGCTGAATTTTATCCAGTTTAATGTGTTTGATGTAACAGTAAGATATTGAAATAACTTATTTTTATCTATAGTTTTGATTTAATTTTATTATAACCACAAAATAACATATACTAACCAGCTTTTTTATATATAGATTGATGATTTATAATTTTCTTAGCGTCATGCATATTTTGTCTTTCAAAAATAAGTAAATAATCTCATATTTTTGTAAAAAACTTACTTTATATGTAGGTTTGTGCAGTTCTGCCTGATGTCTGGCTTGAATCATTTATAAGTTGCATAAAGCTTGTTTCAATGATCCATATTGCTTCCATATTTGAGTAAATAACAAAAAACTATTGAGTACCAAATTGACCTTTACCATTTAGCCTTCATTTATGATAGTAATGGTGTCAAATCCCATTTTATTTCAGATCATCTACTCAAAACTAACAGACCTGTTACCTTCGGAGGTACTAGCAGAAGATGACCCTTCTCTTCAGAAACCCACAGAGGATGACATACAAGACATTACAGAAAAAACCAAGTTGGCACTGGAGAAATTGACCAACGCGAAGATCTCTGCTGCATTGCCAGTTAAAGCTGCTGCTAAAACAGTTAGTTGAATTTTTATGATTTTTAGTTTATATTTCAGGTTTTAAACCTGTTCTGGGAATATATTTTTAACACTACTAACAGGGTGTTATAAATTCCTAATGTCAGACTGATGAGATATAACTCTTAAAGGCGTCAGTGGCACACGGGGTTATGGTGCTGATTTCCCTTTCATTTAGTACAGTTTTGGAATTATGCCGGAAGTTCGTTTTTAAACCAAAGAGTCAAATTGTCAACAATACTAAAAAAAAAAAATAAACATTTAGCTGCCAAATTCCTACAATGTATAGAAAGTTTCTTGAGAAACTCCTAAACCCTTTGATTAAAGTAAAGATATAAGCATATAAGATAAGTGGAAGATAGGTGATAAGCTCCTCAACAACAGACCTCAAAAATCTTGTATCGTCGCCTTATTTACTTTTCTAATGGTTTACTCAGTAACCGAACTGACAATATATGAAATAGAAATATTTTGTCTTGCCAGTTGGGCATCATTTTATCTCTTTTATGGTGGGATCAATATAATTGAGTTTGTGTGAGAAAATGTATCTGTGCAAGTACCAGAGCCGATGTTCACATTTGTAGTGTTAGCACATCCCATCTTAGACTGTTTTATTTTAATATAATCTTGAACCAGAACTTCCACAACCATTTTCTCGATTTTTGATAACCAAAATTCTTATTTCTTATTTACACAAATTTCTATTTCATCTATTGTAAAGTTATGAGACATCAATGTAGAAGTTATTATACATTCACCCAATGTTTAACAGAGAATGAAAAAATTCAAAATATTTATCTAAAACATAATTTATACATTTTCCAAGAATCCTAACTAGCGTTAGCTGTATTTTAAGTGTCTGGCTAAAAAACAGTGAATCTACAACTCTATGTACAGTGTTACTAGAGTGTCTTTTCGTAAGATCTGCGGCGGTACTACAATCCTGTTTAACCATCAAAATAACCAAGTATACCTGATTGTGTTCTGGATAACGGGAATGAACAGCCAGAGTAATTACAAAGGCAGTTTTAATTGAAGCCTATGGTCGAAAACGCATATAATTCATGAATAATCTGGGGCATGGAAGCTTCTTACTGCAAGCTCGTTAAACAAAAGCTACGAGATTTTATTACACAACATATCAACAAGGGATATCTGAAACCTCTCTAAAGTCCAATATTATCTGTGCTCTGTAACATGCACATAATGTTCCCCTCGAACCCATCACTATATGTCCCGTTGATAGTACACGTGCGTTGCAGGCTCCGGCGCAATACATCCGGTACACGCCGGCGCAACAAGGAGGACAGTTTAACTCGGGGGCCAAACAGAGGGTTATACGGTGAGTTGACTTGTCATAGACTTTAATGTAGTATACATTACCCCCGAATAGAAAGTAGCAAAATCACTTATTTAAGTATAAATTATTGCCGATTAAAAGATAGAATTGTAAAAAGTACATACAGAAGAAAAGGCTTCTAAGTAACTTGATAACATAATGGATTAAATAAATTGTGTTGAAAATAAGGCAGCACATAAACTTAAGTAAAAGGAAATTGAATTCACAAACATCATTTGAGTAATTAACAAACAAAGATTATATTCAGATATAAGGTATCCAATCATTTGACAAAAAACAAATTTGTATTTTCAAAACAACGTGTGACAAAATGATACTTGATAAATTTATCATTTTACAAACTATTGTTTAATAAACTACTCATTAGACAAAATATTTACTAGTAAAAATTTCATTATGCCATAACATCATTTTACAATTTTTTTAAACTACATGCGCTTGCATTTGAGGCTCGCTCCGCTTGCATTCTGCCTGGTCACAATACAGGTTCAACTGGGTTAGGTTTGTATGTAGGTAATACACGCGCGAGCCGAGCGAGCGGCAGCACCTGGCGAAGCGTCAGGATCTAATTAAGTACCATTTCCAGCTTTTCACGAAACCAAGGTCACCTTGGTACAATTTGGCTCAAACAAACATCACGACACAAGGGGTTTTAAATTAATATTTTAACAATTGAAATATTTCCTAAGTAAATTATTTGCGAAACCTCTATTTTGTCAAATGATTATTTTTAAAGTAACATGTTTACGAAATGAAAGTTTGTCAAAAGATTTAGTTTTTCAAACGTTGTTGGTAAAGTGGTCTTTTGTCACGGGTTTGTTGTTAAACAATAGTAAACCCAGATATAATTAAAATTAGATGTCAAGATATGGGTAAGTGTGCACACTGCATGCGAGGGAGGAATTCGTGTTTTATTTTATTTTCAATGGAAAACATACAGTTATAGTCAATATCACTATATAGTGATATGTGCCATGTTTATTAATTTTCATTAAATATCTTTTTTTTATATTTTTTTTAATTAACTATCTTTAGGTATGGTCAATATCACGAAGTGTCAATTGTTACAAAAATAAACTATATTTTCATGTTTATTATTTTTAAAATTATTATTAAAAAATGGTTTTTCCTTGTTACATTTATATTTTTCGGTTATTATTAATTTCTTATTAGTATTTTTTTTATATTTTAAAAGAATTGCTTTTTATATTATGGTAATAGTTTTAACTTTTATTATAATAATATTATAAATCCGTTATTATTTTGTTAAATATTCGCTCACTGTGTACTAACATTTTGTGAGCGAAAAACAATAGCATCCAACATTTCAATTAAAAAAACATCCCAACTTTTGATACCCTTTTAAAATTCTACCCCCAGGATGGTAGAAGCCCAAACAGATCCTATGGAGCCTCCCCGCTTCCAAATCAACAAAAAGATTCCTCGAGCTGCTCCCTCTCCTCCTGCTCCAGTCCTCCATTCTCCTCCGAGAAGAGTGAGCGTCAAACAGCAGAGGGACTGGAAAGTGCCGCCCTGTGTCAGCCACTGGAAGAACGCTAAAGGTACGTTTAATGAATACACGTGCAATTCTAACTGACTTTATTAGTGTAGATTGACATTAGTGTCTCAATGTCCTTCCTATTTAGCCCCTTTGATATCTAGCATAATTGTCACTGAAATAACGTCGGGTGTCGGGTCGATCACTTCCCTCTAATATGGTTGAGAACATAGCGGACATTTTGTATGGATATGAATACATTGTAAATTTATTTTGAGAAAATGACTGCCGTGAAGTTTTATTCCACTTTCTACCACCTAGAGTCTATATTTTAAAACATCAAGAAGACAAGACATTGTCCAACTGGAATAAATGTTTCTTATCCTTATATTTTCTGTGAATGCTTTATACTGCTTAAGAAATAAGGCAGGGGGTGATAAAAATCCAAATTTCAAAAAATATCCCAAGGAAACACATTAATATACACAGAAACACATCTTGACTGTTTATAACAACAGTATAGAGATATATCTACAAGTAGGCGTTGCAACATTACTCTGAAATATCCAATTGTGAATCTAAAACATCCAGGGTCTGAAAACTCCAAACGAACCATATTGATTTAATACTCACAATTTTTTTTCACAAATCTCGTCAGTGACTCTCATGCAAGCAATCACCTCGTCACTTTGAATAAATTAACGAGGTGAAATAGCAGAATATAGGTGAGGTCTCTCTCCCGCCGGCTTCTTTTCCTCACAGTCCACCCATGATACCTTTCAAAAGCCGAGTTCAAGTTGTATTTAGCGCAATCTCAATGAAGATGAAGAAACTTGAGACTTTCAACAAGTGTAAAACTTTTACCTATAATGTTCTTACATGCATACCTGAAAAGTGACTGGTGCTATCACAATCATACATGCATAAACGAGATAGCATGATGCAAAACAGTTGATGCGAGCGAGACAAAATATTTTGTGTCCGTATAATTTTCTTTGTATTCGTGTCGTGTCGTGTATTGTCGGGTCGGTTCGCGCAGTGACTCAACCGTTCGACGAGTACAATCGGGCGACCGGCAACAAGACTAATCAAAGCCTCCTCGAACCAGATTTAATATTTAGTTTTTTGTAATCGATCAGCGTGCGTGTTTTCTTAATAACTATTTGCCGAATTGTATTAAAATTATTAATAATGTTACTGAGTTTAAAAATAAACTAAAATGTTTTAACAGATTAGTCTTACTACACTATTAATGATCATTTCAATGACAAGTTGGTACCTGTGTAATTATAATTGTATTAATTTAAGATGGAAATGTTATTGTAAAATGTAAATGACGTTCATTTGTTAAATTGATATTTTAATTTGAATATTTGTGCAACATTTTCTATAAGTATTGTACCTGCTAGGTTAGATATGGATTGAGCTGTACTTATTATAATCCAACACTTGTAAAAACCAATGACATATTACATATAGACAAGTCATACCCAAACATTATCGCACAAAAAAACTATAGATACCTACCCGATATATAGAGTGTATAATTTTTCGGAGAAGGAAATAATAATACGGTTCACTTGTTGTAAGAAACAGATACCTATGTACTTCGTGACGTTGCTTCGCACTAATTGGTCGCGAGCGTACTTGACGTAGTACGTAAATTATCGAAACTCTATAGCGTTGTCTCTTTTACTCCCACATACAAAATCATATTACATCTCGCTCTTCGAGTTTGATGAAACGAATATCCATGTCAATTTTAAAACGTCATTTTAAATAACAAAATCAAATAATAAATAAGATAGTTATAAAAAAATAGTACTTACGCATGAAAAGAAACGTTTATTCTATCTTTAACAGTAGCAGTGTAATTAGTACACTGTCTAAACACACAAGAAGGCATTGTACGGTATTAAAAACACAGAATAGGGAATAATTTTTGTTTGATTTTTAGCCGTGACACTGGGTTGCACAAGACAGTAAAATAGCCGGCAACTGCCTTGCATTTGTGCGTTGCAATTTTTGAGAGCGAACCTATCTATATGTAATATGTCATTGGTAAATACCCATATTTGCGCAAACAAATTGATTATGATTTCGGAACTCAATTAATGTTGGTTTCAAGTTAACATGCGAGTCTGTTTGTGGTGTTGCAGCCGCGTGTGAGGCGACCATGTAATGCAGTTTTCTCGATACCTACCTGCATTAATCGGGAATGTTCTTAGTAATGTTTGAAGAAATTCTGTTCTGTCGGTTTTTTATTTGTGTTTACAAATAAATGCAACACTACTAGTCAAGGCTTAGAATAATTAAAGACGTAAGTGGATGAAGGTGATAAGTCGCATAACTGTAATTTGGAGTAAATCAAGGTGAAAGTTTTACTTATAGTTTTTGAAATTTAGTAGCTTTTGAAATAATATGTCAACAAACTTATGTTTTAAATTTATTTATATAACCTGTAGTAACAAGAATATGATAGAAATTAAACTGTTTTGGTTGTTTTTTTATTTTAATTAGAAAACAACTGCACATAACTCCTTCTTCCATTGACAGTTTTACAGTTTTCTGTAATCCGAGGTACAAATATACTGGGTGTTAAGTTAACATTGTTTAATGTTTGTGTCAATAATAACGCAAATTGTATTTTTAAAATTAATTAAGTATATGCATAAATAAGACTAGAATATCGATTTTTTAATGAATTGATTCAAATTCAGTTTAAAATCGACTCATAAAAATATCGATATTCTCAAACAAACAAACCAGTAGGTATGCATAAATTGGAAAGCGCGCGAGAAGTGGACTCAGCGTACATCAAAACTATTGAATGAATGAGTGAATGAAGGTGATATGTTCGTATCACATAACACCTTCATTCACTGAAAAGTTGTATAGTTTCATTCGAGCGACATTGATTAGGTGATAAGTACAAACATAACACCTTCTTCCTCTACAAAAATACAAAAGTTTTACTTTATGTTATGTTCGAAAAAGAGCTATGGTTCCATATCACTTTCATCCACTATTATTTATAAAATATTTTGTACATAACACCTTTATAAAATTTTTATTCCTAGAATGTACCATGACTTTAAAGGTTTGTGGTGGTTTATATCGACATATAACCTTCATGTACGCAAAAAAACACCAAAACCCAAAAATGTGACTTATCACCTTCATCCACTCACCTCTTCAATTGTGAAGGCTTCTCTGTGTGAGAGTTATATTCTGATCATACTCCGACATTTATAAATATATTACAGTAATATTTAATGAAACCTGCATTTCCATGACAGGTTACACAATTCCCCTGGACAAGCGGTTAGCCGCCGACGGCAGAGGCCTCCAGCAGGTCCACATCAACGAGAACTTCTCCAAGCTGGCGGAGGCTCTGTACATTGCTGACAGGAAGGTGAGCTGTCTCGCATGCTATAGATACATTGTTCACCTATTGATTTATACTATGAGAAAGTTATGAGAAACCTATGAGATAAAGAAAATTAAATTAAAGAAAAATTAAAGTATTATAAGTATAAAACGGCCTGTTTGGTATAGAGTTAAGTGGCCTTGCCTTTCATGCCAGAGGTCCCGGGTTCGAATCCTGGTAGGGTCGCAGATATTTTATCATGTTTGCTTTCTAGTCATGGATGTGTATGCATGTTTATTTAAGTTTATTTCTAATATATATATATTAAAAAAATATATCTATGTGTGTTTATATATATCTTAAGTTTATTTATCCGGTATCTAGTATCTATTACACACGCAGTTCTTAATGATACTTAATTTGGGCTAGATAATGCGGTGTGTTAGTTAGAAATGTTTATTATTATTTATTTATTATTCTTAAGTGCTTAAAATGTGGTTGTGAAGAAGTGTTCAAATTTTTATGCAGTCAAAATATTCTATAATTTATAATAATAACAATAAAATGTAAGTATAGATTAGAATCATACTGATTTATAAGTAACTATGGTCCGCGCCAGATACGACAATACAGCACTTTGACCTTTGAATGTCTGCGCGCTGTCAGGAGCACGTAACAAACTGGCGGGCCGAAAGTGCCGCAACCAGCCCGAGCGGCGGCACAACACAAACGCAGGCGATAACATCGGATAAGCCCAATTTTTTTATGTTGATATATCTATTTTTGCTGCTCCAAAATGTCAAATCAAATCAAATTAAATTAATTTATTTGCGAAAAAATGTGTACAAATAGTTCTTAATTAAAATTGACAGTTCTACATTTTTTACTGTTAAACAGCGTGCAAATATTTATAAAAAGCTAATTACAAAATGATTTACTATCTAAAAACTATTAATATTTAAATGTTATAAAAATATTACAAAACATTATGATTCCTAAACTTATACATTTAATTACAATTCAGATTCTTTAAAATAATCATTATATGCGTAGTAACATTTTTGTATCAATAAGTCATATATTTTTCGTTTATAGTCATTAAAATTTAAGTTTTTATAATTAAAGGCCAACTTATAATATACCGGGTGTACAATCCAATAGGTCCGTATAGAGAAGTCAGAAACTACCCATTTGGATTGTACACCAGGTATATCGATAGCCATACAATAAACATTTCTACTAAATACTGTTAATTTTCTAGGCGGTATTTATTTTAATTGTGTAAATAAAAAAAAACGTGAAACTATTAAAATAAAATAAATTATGTAGGTTACACCATATTATTGACGAAATAAAACAACTAAACAAATTAAGTGCGTTTCTAGTATAAAGTAGAATTAGAATTAGTATCCATTAATTTATTTTCTTAAATTCGATAATTTTTAAGTAGCACTGTTTTCTTTTATGGATACAAGCGGAGGTCAATGTACTTTATTGGCAATCTATAAAGAAGACTCGTTTCATTTCGGGATTAGATACAGCCAGTGTTATTTTCAATTTTGGAATGGGAAAGAATTTTGAAATTGGTCTGGTAGTTTCGAACAAATCTTTATCAAAAGTAAAGGTAATGTTTGAAGCGTCTTCACGATAAAATCAATTATTTAAAATATTTTTCAATTAAAATTTTCTTTAAAATAAGTTTATTTTTTATTTGTTTACATTTTAATCCAGAATTGATTGTATCGAGCTGTATTCGATAGTTTTAGATTTTTCAAAGCTAAAGTTGTAATTATAATTAAAAGTTCATGAAAAGTAACGGCTTTCACCGGGCAGTCATCGAACTAATAAAACTGTTTTAAACCTTATGCTGTTGTGTTAAAGTTGATATCGTCATTGATAGAATTTGTTAATGTTTGAGTGAAATTTGTGCCCGAAAGTTTTGAAACTCAATCTGAACTTTTGCAAATTACTGTATCTAATGATGACACAAAATTATATTCCATTGAAATTATTTCAGGCAAGAGAGGCAGTAGAAGCGAGAGCTCAATTGGAGAGGAGATTGGCTCAAAGAGAGAAGGAGAAGAAAGAAGAGCACCTGAGGATGTTGGCGCAGAGAGCTAGAGATCATAGAGCGGGTGAGATTGGCTTCCTGATCTTGTACTTTGTGAGTGTTGTCGGGAAGGATTCGTTTTTGGAGTCTTTCTTTGTATGAAAGAAAAAGCTTAATTATGAGAGGGATTGATTCTATAAGCTGTGGTCTTTTATTATATTTCATGCATCTTACATTTCATTAATCCTTGTAGTTAAGTTGTTAGTTGTTAATGACGCAGGCCAATGATGAATTCCGTAAATCATTTATTTCCATCATCGACACGCATACAGTAAATTGAGATGTATTTTTATTCAAGAGGATCATTATTTTGTCTGTAAATAATATACGCACATAAAAAATTCGACCATCACATTTCGTAATTATTCAAATCATTAGGCCCATCTTAAGAACAAGGCCCCCCCCCCTATTGGTAAGTGGCATCCACAACCATCGAAATCATTAACCATAGGTTTGTTTATAAATATTAAATGTGATTGTTATATGAAGGCGTCGGTTGGAGTTGCCTTTGTTCCTTCCCTTGACCCGGACTTTGTAACGCCTTAATGTGATGCCTTAACAAAAAGCCTCTGCTACACTGGATCACTAGAACGGTACATTGTGTTGTTCAGGTATCCGCCTGCCGGACGAGGAGCCGCAGCTGCCGGACGACGAGAGCGGCATGACGGCGGCGGAGCGCGACCGCCTGCGCGGGGACCGCCACAAGGAGCGCCAGCGCGAGCGCAACCTGGCCAAGGCGGCTCCGGACAAGCGGTGCGTTCTGTTGCGTGGGGTGCTTTGTTGTGGGGGCGCGCGTCCTATAATGAGCTCTATATGTCAATATTTTATACCTTGTATTATACTATACTATACTACGCTGCCGCAACACGGTTTTTACTAGTGCGGGGGTAGTTGCCAATGTCGACTGTTGCCATCAATACTGAGCAACATTTTAGAACGTTAACTTTGAACAATAACGGATTACCCATACATGAGTAGGAAGGGTACATTTATGTTTAGGTTTCCCATTACTTTGTTTTACTGGTTTTTTTAAATATAATATGCTTGGTTAATTTTGCTCAATTTTACGTATAAAGCCGTTGAATATGTATCGTTAGATATAAAGGTAGGAACTTATTGTAATCTATATGCAAACTTAGTCAAAAATGTAATTGTGTGCGTGTAATTTTTATTTTTTTCATTTGGATTTGTTTTGGATCATTCATTCAATCATACTTACCTATGGGTTAAAATAGAATATAGAAAGTATTAGGGATTTATCAAGCATGAAGTAATGTTTACTGTTTTTTGTTGGGTTAAGTTAGGTATTTGTACATTTATTTAAAATAGGTAATTCATTGACCTATGTTCGTTCACTATGTTATTGGGTAGAATGGTTTTGTAAAACTTTACTCACATGGAGAACTAGATAATTAGAAGAATTGTGCCTTTTTAAATTATTTTAAGTAACCATATGTTGTAAATAAGTTCTCTTTTGTTTGCATAGAAAATAAAAAAATTTGAATTTGAATATCAAGTACTTAGGGAACTCTTGGTTTTATAAATGTGAAAGAATATGAGTTTTATCCATTATCCAAATAAGCATCCAATAAATCTTATCTAATAATCTAAGTGGTTTCGTTAACTGTAAAGTTATGGGACATCAAAAACTGCACCTGTTGACTTTACCTTCTTGCCGTTTATGACATCTCGTATGCATTATGTGTTCCAGATCTAAACTGGTGAAGGACCGCGAGCGTGACATATCGGAGCAGATCGCGCTCGGCCTGCCCGCCAAGGCCAGCCAGGGCGCCGAGGCGCAGTTCGACCAGCGGCTGTTCAACAACTCCAAGGGCATGGACAGCGGTACGTCGCCAACCGTGCGGGTGCAGTGCAGTGCCTCGGTCATGTGATAGTTGACGTGGCAAACATTTCAAAATCACATGTCTGGTTCTCTAAAAAAACTAATTTGTCATACTAATTGTCTTAAGGGGGCCAATAATAATAATAATAATAATAATACATTTCTTTATTGTGGCAACTAGGCCCACGTGTTAATATAACAAAGCTTAATAACTATGTTAATGTAACAAAAATGTTCTGCAAATCCTTATCATTAAATTCACACATATATAACACACGACAAAAAGAATAATAATAATAATAAAACACGAAATCCAAAGCAGGTTTGTTTCAAAACTAAATCAGACGCACTTCCTTTTAATAGCACTACACGCCACAAAAGTCTATATTGCCATCTAAATTAATAACTCGGTCAACCGACGAGCGTCTAAATAATACATCTTAGCCACTAAAGATATGTTGTCGCTTGATGCTTTTGCTGTAAAATTTTGAATTATCTTCCAATTTCGATCATGGTGCTTCGCCGGGTGCGCCCGCCCCACGCTCGCTCCGCTCGAGTACTAGTAATATTTAGTAGGCGTTGCAAAAAAAACTAATTAGTGTATTAGAGGCTATCTCATTATCCCGTAACTTAGTTATTAAATTAGAAGTTTGATCACGTGGCCAATAAAGAAATTTGTGGCATGATTTATAATTTCCCTTTGTTTATTATTATCAATGTATTAAAATTCTTATGAATTTAGTCAAAAAATTAGTATAGATTTAAGTTTACTCTTAGCTAAAAATCATCAGCCGAGTTTCGTCCATAAATATTTAAATTACTGTCATCGGCTTTATAAATTACATTTTAAACAAAGTAATTTGCAATAACATAATTTATTCGGTTGTTCTGTAATTTCTTGAGCAACATCTAATCCATTGTAGACAGTTTAAAGTTCCATATTTGTATGAAGATGTCTGTCTAGATCGAAGTCTCATAGAACAAAGAAGTAGTGGTGAATGTATTTAAATCTGTTGGAATGTTTGTAGTTCAGTTGGGGTCTAAAATAAATAAACAAACATTGGTATCCTATTTCCTTTGTTAGATCCCCGACCGCGCGGGTCCGCATTGCACCGAGCGGGTCCGCATTGCACCGAGCGGGTCCGCATTGCACCGAGCGGGTCCGCATTGCACCGAGCTCGCTTTCGTAGTTTGGCCTAGAGCGAACCGGAACTTAACTCATCTTTGTGTTTTAAT
Source organism: Marasmarcha lunaedactyla (assembly GCA_923062675.1). NCBI lineage: Eukaryota > Metazoa > Arthropoda > Insecta > Lepidoptera > Pterophoridae > Marasmarcha > Marasmarcha lunaedactyla. The sequence continues at coordinate 17,530,022 of OV281363.1, forward strand.
GACGTTAGACTCAGCGAGCAACAGGGCCGGATTTAGAGGTCTGGAGGCCTTGAGGCAATAAAGGAATGGAGGCCCCAAATTAATTTCCGAATAAAATAAAAAATAAATCATGTAATGCGAAACAAACTCAAAGTATTAGAATTAAGATGGTTATAAACAATTAGTAATAATTTGTGGACATTTTTTTTTTATGAAAGCAGAAACGCTTTTCGAAATCATTTTTTTTATTAATCTCTATTGTGGGCCTCATTTTGTGGAGGCCCGGAGCTGCAGCCCCGGTGGCCCGCCCCTAAATCCGGCCCTGGCAAGCAACATGATAGAATCGAATAGTTTCCAAGTTCATTACTTTGTTTAGGTTTTAAAGGATTATGAACATATTAAATAGCTTGAAATTTTAATCGTGTGTCGTTCCATTACAGCTGATTTTGGTTTGCCACAATTTTCACCACCTAAGAAGTTGAAATCAAGACTGGTGATAGTCACACCAATATGGCATTTTCATTCCATTTTTGCCCGGAGGCTTTCTGACGCAGTCCCCGAGTCCCTTTGTTTGCAAATCAATGACTGAAAAAAAATATCTGAGCGTACCTTAATGAAATGAAGAATGCAACTCTAATTCATGATGATGACGTGTCTGTCGCAGGCTACGGCGACGACGAGGCGTACACGGTGTACGACAAGCCGTGGCGCAACCAGGACGGCGTGGGCGCGCACATCTACCGCCCCTCCGGCCGCGCCGACGCCGACAGCTACGGCGACGTGGCCAGCCTGGCCAACACGCGCAGGTCTTCATATATATATATGTGTTCTATTTATACGTAACTATACGTAATATCAATTAGGAAAAAACACTTTATAAACAAACCATTGCCGGATATAAATTCGTCAATTTCATCAAGAATCTCACTTCCTAGACACTAAAATTGCACACCAGTATCTCAGAAAACTGCTGCCCTTGTATTAAATCACTTTCAAGTAGGAATTGGAGCTAAAACTTGCAAAACTAAAATAAATACAATTAGATAAAAAAATTTAGTTAATTTTTTTTCTAATGCAAACATTAGGGATACCCATCGACACTGTACGAAAATGAATGAATGACTGGTATCGATTCCCCATTCGTATCGACATTTTGATGTACCGCTACAACAAGATCCGATAAAACTAAATCGCTCTGATAAATATGTTTATGTAATAATGAATGTTTCTTCATTATACTTATCGTCCGGCTCAGTGTCTGCTGTCAGTATAATGCAGTAACAGTATAGTTTTCAAAGACTTATTGCCGTTGGAACAATATTGTGGTTGTTACTGAATTGAAAAATGTTAGGTGAGTTTTGAGCATAATTCGTTCTGTTAAGTTAAAGAAATCGTTGGCCTTGTGCTAACTACAGCTGCATGTGTAAGGACGTTTAATTCTTTAGTAATGTTATGTAATGGAAAAATAAGACTTAGTATTGTTATGCACAGTTCCATAATGTTCAGAAGCGTACGTGTGACAAATTAATAATCGAAAGCAGAACATGGCATTATTCAGAAGGCAGCCCCCACTGACCAAGTGTTCCGTCGCGTCGCGTCCCGCGGAGCTTCTCCCGCAGCCCAGCGGCGCGCGGCCGTGACGCAACACGCTGTTTCTGCGCCTATTGTCTTGAATGAGTCATTTAAATATGACGTGGTTATTGGTCCGACTTAATATTGAGTGTAATTTCAGATTCGTGGCCGACAAAGAGTTCGCCGGCACGAGCAGCGCCAGCGGCCGGCAGGGGCCCGTGCAGTTCGAGAGGGACGCGCCCTCCGCCCGGGAGGAGGCGGTCAGTCAGCGCATGTTTAGTTTTACATTGAACGATAGCTTTTGTCTGCGGCTTCAGGCCCAAGAAACTGCATTTCAGAATGTACAGAACTCCCAACTGGTTTTGATACAAATCAGTTGGGAGTTTTTTTAATAAAAAGCGAAATTTTTAATAATACGAAGCGCATGTTATTTCATCACGATTAAATTAGTATGGAAACCTAGTAATCCTTTGCTTGAAGTAAAAGAGTGAAGATATTTGACACGCTCGAGAGCGCGGCCCTCGCGAGTCTCGTTCCCTCAGTCAGTACGCACAAACTTAACGCCGTCTCGCTCGCGCGCCCCGTCAGCGCCTCACGCTGTCTCTTTCGCAGTTTCATAAATGTACTTGCGTTTGTGTGAGTACGAGGTGCTGTGCTCGACGTCATCTGTCTTTCGCTGTTTTAATTTAATTAAAGTTATAAACAAAAAAATGTCGAATTTTTTAGTTTGTTCTTCACAGTTCTTCAGCAGTTTATTTCCGATACGCATGTTTTATAAAAAGTTTTGCATCAAAATGAACAATAAAATATGTATATATGTTGCAGGCCCGCCCCCCGCCCACCCAGGACCTGGACCCGTTCGGGCTGGACCGCTTCTTGTCGGAGGCGAAGCGCGCCGACCGCCAGCGCAGCAAGCGCGACGCGCACGTGCCGCACAAGCGCAGGAGGGACTGAGGTGAGCCGGTGTCGGGCGTGTTACATGCAGGCTGTCCCATAACTTGTACGACAAACTGAAATGAAAGAAAGATGAGGCTGCGGCTGAGGTAATAAAAAAATTACCTCAGTAAAAGTGGCACCGTTTTCGAGATATTCTCGACTTTTGTTTCTTTTCGAAAAATGCCGCTTTTGGTCAGGTTTTTGTTGCTGTGTGCACAAACAAGCAGATACTTTTGCATGTTTTTTTGTAAATATTCTAGAATAGTAGATCTACTATATGCAAATATCATCAACACAGCAACAAAAAAAACCTGACCAAAAGCGGCATTTTTCGAAAAGAATCAAAAGTCGGGAATATCTCGAAAACGGTGCCACTTTTACTGAGGTAATTTTTTTATTACCTCAGCCGCAGCCTCATCTTTCTTTCATTTCAGTTTGTCGTACAAGTTATAGGACACCCTGTATATGCACGTTTATTCTGGGTTCCCCCCCCCCCCAGTTCGCTGCACAGTCATCTATAACACAACTTACTGCTTACTTTGAAGCCTTACAGTTGGTGTGTTTGTCTGGGGATATTATTTGTTATTATTTATTTACTAACGAGATTATATACAAGTTATCTATAGGAACAAATTGCTTGATAAATTAGTAATCCAACTGCTTAAACAAAAACAAAAAATAAACCCTATGTCACTCTCGCCGTTGAGACGCATCTACCGACGCCTCATGTGTTGCAATCCGTCAAACGGTGTAGGCGAAGCAATATACACACACGCGCTCGACACTGCACCCCTCCCTGTGACGGGCGCTTTGAGACACAAGCAAGCAAGCAAACTGACCTCCCCCCGCCTCGCCAGCGGTGACGAGTGGGGGAATCATTTTTAATTGGTTTCATAGTTTCGAGTTTATGTATTACATCATTCGATCACGTAATAATAATAATGAATAATAGAAATGTTACCAACCGTTGTTGGGGTTTAATCCAACATATAGAAATGTAAAGTGAAGATGTAAATGTAAGGGTGGTTTTAAGTAAGTAATAATGTAAAGAAAGGCGAGTGCACGTTTGTAAGCAGTAAGATGTAATAAAAATAAGATCGTACTCTATACTTAAAACTAGGAAATTAAAACTAACCAAAAACGCATATGACCTACAAATCTACATCTGATTGCTGTAACTGCGAATTAATCGATGACATGTAAATGTACTTTGTACAACCGTCCTCATTAAACGAGCGCCCAAATAAGTAATTGGGCACTGTTGTGGTATCTAGTTGGCTTTCTAAATTCAACGTTTAAGTCATGCACGTAGGGTTCGATTTGCATTAACATGGATTGTTATATCCCAATCGTCATTTCTTGACAAACGTCTAAACCGTTGAGAAGTGTCCTTTTTATAGGAATCTGTGCTTTTATTCAGATGACGTTGCAGCCACGGAACCGACGAGTCTCTCCTCTTCATAGCGCAGTATATAAATGTAGCAATAAAGCACAGATTGTCGTTTGCAGCTGTGAACTCTCCGTGCGGCGGCTCTGATTGACACATATACCGCTGCACCATACAAATCAATTGAACCTAGTTTATCTTTACACACGGCCAAAGGTTAGGTTAAACCGCGACGTGACGCCTCCGAGCGCAGCCGACAGAATGTATTCAACTTGGCCGGTGTCTGACCTTTTCAGCAAGTCCTATTATGATTGTAAGTTTCAACTACACGTGCTTGTTTTCAGATGCTGGTGTTCGTCAAAGCAGTGTGTGGAGACACGAGCAAGTGTCTGTGGATTTGTACTTTCCTAGAGCGTAATTGCCTATACATAAGTAATAAATAAATAGCAACGGAATATGTTGAAGAGCGAGGTTAGATAAATAATGCTGTATGCAGAATTTGACACAACAAACTAGCAAATTTAAATGTTGAAAATAAAATTGGTTCTATGTTATTTGTTACAATATTTTCTATAGAAAATACGCATTAACCGCCGCACACTACTGTCAAATGGTTAGTAAGACTTTTATAGTGAAAACTGACGTAACGTAAATAATGTATAGTTGGCACTCCTGCACCGCCGCGTGACGTCACGAACCGAGGCGGCCACGCGGCTCCAGAAAGGCTATAGTTTTAGACTTTATCTAAAGGGTTCTTACGTTGATGTAATGTTTTAAATTATTACAATTCTTTTCTAAAAACAATGCATTTTTCTTTTAAATAGTTCGTAATAATTTGTATTAATTAGTCAAGTGGTTCATTGTACATCGGAGGTCGCTTTTGTTGAAACTATTGTAATATTTGAGAGTTGTGTTCTTTCTTTACTTTGTACTCCATATTAAATATTGTTATATTAGGAAGATTGAATTCAATTTAATGTTACGATGTAATAGAAGACCTGATAATAAACGTGTAAATGCAGTAATTGGGTTAAACTTCGTTGTATAAATATATTATAATTATTTGTAATATGCTTGAAAAGGTTGAAAATAAATTATATTTTTTACCATATAGTTATTTTATTTCTATAGCCTCGTTACGTCCTTAAGCATATCGGAAATTTCAAGTTCAGAAATATTTTGAGTAGCTTTTTAATTGTACTTAAATAAATAAAATTTGATAAATTCTCACTTCCCTCTAATATGGTTGAGGAGGGCGATGGCTGGATCCCGCGCTAACTCGTGAATGGGTGCCGTTTGAGGGTGTTCGTCGTTTGGATACTTGGGGGGAGGGAGACTTGTCCAGCTAAACAGATGCAGATAAGAATAATTTTGTGTAGACATAAACAGACTCTGTAAATTTATTTTGAAAAAATAATACCCGTGAAGTTTCTTTCCAGTTTTCTTCACGAAAGTTTTTCCGAACTGGTGGTAGAGTCATGCTCTATTTCACGTGATAGCTCAGTCTAATTAGCATCTAACGTCGAAAAAATTAAGTTGCAATTTCCCTTCGGAAATTGTTAAGATCACTGGCAGTCTACATTTTAGTTTTCGGTATTCGCACCCTTAAGCGTCATCCGCCATCTTGAAATTAAGGGTGAATTGTTTATTGAAGAAGTCCTTTGTTTACAATTTGAACAACGGTTTCCGAAGGAAAATTGCTGCTTATAATTTTTTGACGTTACCCCATTTCATATCTAATTCGACTGGGCTGTCAATGAGAACGAGTATCAATGTTGAGAAATAAATATTTGAATTTGAAAAAGTGATAATAATAATACCATTTATTTATTTCACACTCACTCAGTAAAAACTTAACAACTATTTAGTAAACATAAAGATTTAAAAGGTCTTAAAGACTTATTGCCACTTGTATCTAAACTCGGCTGAGCCTGTGGCGTAGATGCAAGTCCCTACCCGTGGTTACCATTACATTTATTTTCATGTGTTACTTACTACTTAAAGATAAAAATAAAAAATTACATTTATCTTGTAAAGTTTTAAAGGTTACAGGTTTTAATAATATTTGACAAATTATTTAATTATGGTAAACAAATCCTCAGTTTGTACATAATCTAACGTTCTAAACCAAGAACTTAAGAGTTTCTTTACAGGCATTGGTAATTGGGCTGTATAAAGGAGACATTTCAAGTTTTAAGGGACACTTGACTAGCTTTTGCTACGGTGTTCCTAGGATTGCATTAAATTAATTTGACGGCCTGTTTGGTGTGGAGGTAAGTACCCTTGCCTTCCATGCCAGAGGTCCCGGGTTCGAATCCTGGTAGGGACAGATATTTTATGATATTTGCTTTCTAGTCATGGATGTGTATGTATGTTTATTTAAGTTTATTTCTAATATTTATATATTAAAAAAATATCTATGTGTGTTTATATATTTCATAAGTTTATTTATCCGTTATCTAGTATCCATAACACAAGTTCTTAATGATACTTAATTTGGGCTAGATGATGTGGTGTGATTGTTGAAATATTATTATTATTATAACGAGTTTAATATCTTATTTACTTTATTATAGAAGAATGGGGCGAGAAACATTTCAAAGGAGACGTTTCATTTTCGGCTAGCGCGTTGTACACCAGTTCTAAATGTATGAAAAAATGTGGAAGACATACTAAAAATATTAAAATAATTATAACCTGCATTATAAATTACAGTAATACCCCGAACTTACGCGATAGGTGGGACCAAGAGATAGCCGCGCTAGTCGCATTCGCGTAAGTCGGCGTTCAATTTTGCATATACATAATATAAAGTTTGTGTAATCGGGACTAGAGTCTAAAGAAAACAGTAATTTAGAAGAAACATGTTTCATAAAATGTTAGATAATGAAAACATTACTTAACCAAGTGTACAATTTCTTTAGCTAAGTATGATGAAATAAAATATTTTGGATTCGTTTTTATTTTGCAGAAATTTGTCAAATATATGATAGACACTTAGAACCGTTTAAAATCATACATACGCTAGTACGAAAGTAACTAACATATACGAAAATATAAAAAAAGTAATAAGAAAGAAAAAATATTTACTTTCGTAAACTGTTACAAAAATATAAAACGCAGCAAAAACATTTTATTTATTTTCACAAAACCAACAGCACTTAAGCAAAATATTTCAATTATAATAAACTTAAATAGACATAATAGCCAATAATAGGCTCACAATTTTTTTGTCCACCACATCAAGGAGTACCCAGCTTTTTTCTCGACAGATTGATGGTGCGGAAGAATATTATTTTCATTGAGTCATGCGACTTGGTGTTCACAGCCTTTTCAAGGACGTTGGATCCACATGGTAAATTAAGACGGCCGAGTAGCGTAGTGGTTGGTAGCTCTGCCTCATACGCCGGAGGACACAGGCTCGACTCCTGGCCGGGTGACGAACATAAATGTTTGTTCTCGGGTCATGGTTGTTGATATTTATATATGTATGTTTATTCTGGTTCTCCCCCAGTTCGCTGTATGGTCATCCATAACACAAGCTCTGCTTACTTTGGGGCCATACAGTTGGTGAGAGAGTTTGAGAGTTGTGTTCTTTCTTTACTTTGTACTCCATATTAAATATTGTTATATTAGGAAGATTGAATTCAATTTAATGTTACGATGTAATAGAAGACCTGATAATAAACGTGTAAATGCAGTAATTGGGTTAAACTTCGTTGTATAAATATATTATAATTATTTGTAATATGCTTGAAAAGGTTGAAAATAAATTATATTTTTTACCATATAGTTATTTTATTTCTATAGCCTCGTTACGTCCTTAAGCATATCGGAAATTTCAAGTTCAGAAATATTTTGAGTAGCTTTTTAATTGTACTTAAATAAATAAAATTTGATAAATTCTCACTTCCCTCTAATATGGTTGAGGAGGGCGATGGCTGGATCCCGCGCTAACTCGTGAATGGGTGCCGTTTGAGGGTGTTCGTCGTTTGGATACTTGGGGGGAGGGAGACTTGTCCAGCTAAACAGATGCAGATAAGAATAATTTTGTGTAGACATAAACAGACTCTGTAAATTTATTTTGAAAAAATAATACCCGTGAAGTTTCTTTCCAGTTTTCTTCACGAAAGTTTTTCCGAACTGGTGGTAGAGTCATGCTCTATTTCACGTGATAGCTCAGTCTAATTAGCATCTAACGTCGAAAAAATTAAGTTGCAATTTCCCTTCGGAAATTGTTAAGATCACTGGCAGTCTACATTTTAGTTTTCGGTATTCGCACCCTTAAGCGTCATCCGCCATCTTGAAATTAAGGGTGAATTGTTTATTGAAGAAGTCCTTTGTTTACAATTTGAACAACGGTTTCCGAAGGAAAATTGCTGCTTATAATTTTTTGACGTTACCCCATTTCATATCTAATTCGACTGGGCTGTCAATGAGAACGAGTATCAATGTTGAGAAATAAATATTTGAATTTGAAAAAGTGATAATAATAATACCATTTATTTATTTCACACTCACTCAGTAAAAACTTAACAACTATTTAGTAAACATAAAGATTTAAAAGGTCTTAAAGACTTATTGCCACTTGTATCTAAACTCGGCTGAGCCTGTGGCGTAGATGCAAGTCCCTACCCGTGGTTACCATTACATTTATTTTCATGTGTTACTTACTACTTAAAGATAAAAATAAAAAATTACATTTATCTTGTAAAGTTTTAAAGGTTACAGGTTTTAATAATATTTGACAAATTATTTAATTATGGTAAACAAATCCTCAGTTTGTACATAATCTAACGTTCTAAACCAAGAACTTAAGAGTTTCTTTACAGGCATTGGTAATTGGGCTGTATAAAGGAGACATTTCAAGTTTTAAGGGACACTTGACTAGCTTTTGCTACGGTGTTCCTAGGATTGCATTAAATTAATTTGACGGCCTGTTTGGTGTGGAGGTAAGTACCCTTGCCTTCCATGCCAGAGGTCCCGGGTTCGAATCCTGGTAGGGACAGATATTTTATGATATTTGCTTTCTAGTCATGGATGTGTATGTATGTTTATTTAAGTTTATTTCTAATATTTATATATTAAAAAAATATCTATGTGTGTTTATATATTTCATAAGTTTATTTATCCGTTATCTAGTATCCATAACACAAGTTCTTAATGATACTTAATTTGGGCTAGATGATGTGGTGTGATTGTTGAAATATTATTATTATTATAACGAGTTTAATATCTTATTTACTTTATTATAGAAGAATGGGGCGAGAAACATTTCAAAGGAGACGTTTCATTTTCGGCTAGCGCGTTGTACACCAGTTCTAAATGTATGAAAAAATGTGGAAGACATACTAAAAATATTAAAATAATTATAACCTGCATTATAAATTACAGTAATACCCCGAACTTACGCGATAGGTGGGACCAAGAGATAGCCGCGCTAGTCGCATTCGCGTAAGTCGGCGTTCAATTTTGCATATACATAATATAAAGTTTGTGTAATCGGGACTAGAGTCTAAAGAAAACAGTAATTTAGAAGAAACATGTTTCATAAAATGTTAGATAATGAAAACATTACTATGAATAAAAACATCGTAAACCAAAGTTATTTTGATGTCGAAGGCTTCATGTATTCTAACAATGCCGCCTGACGTGTTAAGTTTTCTTCTGCTCACGTAAAATTTCCTCGTATCATGCCAGTAAATTTGTAATTTCCCGTTTCGATCTATTTTTTCTAAAATGTGTAATCCCTTGTCAATTGTCCTGAGGCCTTCTGTTAAGTTTCAAATCGTCATTCGATTTTCCGGTTCAACTGGGTCTAACGAATCAGTGTGTTCAATGTGTTGATCATGCTCAGTCATTTCTATAATCTCGTCAATTGTTAGCTCTGGATTGTGTGAATCCAGCAACGTGGGAAAAACATCGTATCTCCGAGTTCGCACAAAACGGGGTAGCGTAAGTCGGGGTGTTACTGTATAGCATGCTTGAACCTCTGGGTTTGTGACGACTTGTTGTCTTTCTGGCTAGACTGTGGTTTGTTGTGAGTTAGAGCTGACTGTATGGTTTCAATAATCGATAAACACTGCGAGCTACGACTTACCAAAATATTTAAAACCAAGATATAAAGAACGTTTGAATGACTGGAGGTGTTTAATGTTCGATTACAATACTCATAATCGTTTTGGCAACCTGAAATAGTTAAAATATCCCTTTAGTCACTACCAATTACCCGATTATAAATCAAGGTGTTTGCCGTTGTTATATCAATGGTAAATAATAATAACGCATATAGTACAACAATTAAATCAAACGAAAAACTCCAATGGATAAGCGATCAATTGGAATATAAAAGTAACAACAGAATTAATAAAATAACAGCATGACAGAAGCGCCATGTTTTCATTATGTAGTGTGGCTGATTTACGGATTTGAAAATGTTTTTCCACAGACAAAACTATATGATATTATGAAATGTTGGCATATAATACTCGTTCTATTTATTTAATGCAATCCTAGGAACACCGGCACAGAGGCGAGTCAAGTGCCCCTTAAAAATTGAAATGTCTCCTTTATTAATAAAAGAGTTTTTAAAGTTAGTCGTCGGGCAAACTTTTGAAGTTCTTAAAATTTGAGATCAAAAATAAGCTTTTTGTGCTGCAGCATGACAGTATCCCGGACGAATAGTTGTCTCACAGTCATCATGTCGCAATCAGAGTAAAGTTGTTTCGTTGGATACCTAAGGGGTTTAAATAGCATCACCTTAAGCAGAGCTCTCTGCGTCTTTTTAAATTTTAATAAGTGCGTTTTATTCGTTCCACCCCAAGACGGAATGCAGTATGTTAATAAAGACCTAGCCATAGCATAATATAACGTTATTAGGAGTTTGTGATCAGCAACATGACGAAGAGTTTTAAATACGTATATAAGCTTTCTTATTCTTCCCGGTAAGTCACTCCATTCTATCACCTATCACTCCTGAGTATTCTATTCTATTTTGTAATATATGGCAGTCAGCCGTCGTTACGACTCGACAGACTATTACTGCCAGTGTCTGGTATTGGAAAAGCCACAGTTATTGAATGACGATGGGTTCCTAAGAGCAGGACACAACAGACTCACTAAAACAAAAACCAAAACCTGTTAGTTCACATAAAAACTATTAATACAAAGGACTGATGGTTCGTGGAAACTACAACATGTACTAATTTACTGTGTTTACAAGTATATTTTATACTTCAGGATATAATTAGTAAGGGTTTTCAAAATTTGGGGGTTGAGAGTAGATACTAATGTTTTTACATTAGTAGGCCTGGGAATATGTGGTGGAAGGATATCATAAAATGATGTGGGATGGAGGGGACAGTTGAAAAAGATGTGGTCTTTTGTACCAATTTCTAGACCCACTCCTAAGTATTTAACAGTATTCGTTCTTTGCAAGAAATTGCAGCGACAAGACACATTGACGTTAGCCCAACTGAACACGTGTCCACTTGTATTGTAAAATTATTAGGCAGATGTCTTTGTGTTATACCGAAGGTTACGAAATTCGTTTTGGATGCATTAAGTGTGAACGAGTTTGAATTTAGTCACTTGTAGATTTCACGCAACCCAGTTTCGGTATTGGTCCCAGCATCACCCCAAGATTTGCCATAGAAAATTATTGCGGTATCACCCGCAAATGTAAATATTCGGGCGTTATTAATTCTGAAGTTGCAAATCTTAACGATGTAAATGAGGAAGAGGCTAGGTCCGAGGACCCTGCCCTGGGGCACACCGAAGGTGACAGGTAAGTCAGAGCTAAGTAGCTTTTTCTTTTCATAACAAGATTGCGATTTCAGAAATAGTGTAATGCTGTCTTGTGACAAACGAGTAAATCTGACGGCACTCGCACGTCGAGTGACTAGTTAAGCGGTTTTGTTAAGCGCACTCGCCGTGTTGATCATATCTAACACTTGCTTTGATGTACAATACAAGTCGTCTTTGCAAGCGGCAGCTAGTACACCAACCAATAAAGAAAATTCTAGTTTTTTTGCTCATAAACATTCAAACAGATTAGGGAACATTCCTGTCTGGTTTTAGTTAGTTCTTACAATTGCACAAGCATCAAGTTAAACACAAGTTACTTTTGTAAATTGAATTAATGTAGCATAATTTTATTATATTTTATAATTGTTAATTTAAGTTAAATTTTGAATTTGTCAATAAAAAGACAATTAATGTTTAATTATCCACTTTCAAGTCGACAGAATACTCAGTCTGAATGTGTTTCAATGGCTCGATTAGCTACGGAGATAGAACATTTAATGAACTCCTAGCCTACATGGTGTCATATTTTAATATCGTCTTTTTTGGCTTTACAAACAAGCTCGTACAGACTTTTGGAGAAAACAGATGTACGTCAAGGGCGTGTATGTCGATAACCTTATCACCAGACTCCAGAAGGCCGTAAACAACCTCGGAATCTGGTTCAAAAAATGGCGAATCAATGTGAATCCAGAGCTTTGCGATACGCTTCGATCATAAACGCCGTCGTCCCTGCGACCCCTATATCCGAATGCTAGGTACGCCCATCCCGTGGGCACTAACCACCAAATACCTAGGCGTAACGCTCGATCGTACGCTTTCATTCCGGCCTCACATTCTCAGAGGTACCAAACTCGCCCGCCTACACAGTATGTTAGGCAGGCACAGCAAAATGCCTCATAGGAACAAGCGAACGCTTTTTAAGGTTTGCGTCAGACCAGTCATGACATATGCCTCCCCAATCCTTGCCCATGCCAAACCCTCCGATTGTACAATCTGCAAGTAGTCCAGAATCTCTTCTGCCACAGGGCCGAACGCAGACCTGCACAGTGATCTCTACTTACCTACACCAAGTAAGGATGCTCTCGACCGCTATCTTCAAGCGATCCGAAGAGCACCCAAACCCCTCATTCGCGAGACAGTAGATTAAACTGCTCCGTCCATGCTGTCGAGGTACAAAGTCCGTAGACCGAGAATTGCTCTCTCGGATCCCCCCGATCAGCTCTCGGCAAATATGGACCAGCTTAAGGCTGCCCAGGCCGAACCAACCTCCAACCTGTCATTAGCACCTTAAGTGATAATTGATCTCAGCGGATGACCCGCTGGCGGGTCTCCGCTTGCGCACCCCCTTCCCTAACCGGGTGTCGCTCCGATGAAGGCTGCTTAGCATTCCCATGCCACAGCCATAAAGGTGGGTAGATGCCACTTTGGTGAGTCCCAAATCATAGCCCGTGATCCTCAGCCTGTTGACTTACTAACTTATTGATATATTTCCGCTCTCAGTCTACCCATAGATAATACCTTTTAACGGCCGAAGTATAGTTGTATTTTCGCAATCACGATGAAGGTGAAGAAAAAATCTTTCACCAAGTGTACAATTTCTTTAGCTAAGTATGATGAAATAAAATATTTTGGATTCGTTTTTATTTTGCAGAAATTTGTCAAATATATGATAGACACTTAGAACCGTTTAAAATCATACATACGCTAGTACGAAAGTAACTAACATATACGAAAATATAAAAAAAGTAATAAGAAAGAAAAAATATTTACTTTCGTAAACTGTTACAAAAATATAAAACGCAGCAAAAACATTTTATTTATTTTCACAAAACCAACAGCACTTAAGCAAAATATTTCAATTATAATAAACTTAAATAGACATAATAGCCAATAATAGGCTCACAATTTTTTTGTCCACCACATCAAGGAGTACCCAGCTTTTTTCTCGACAGATTGATGGTGCGGAAGAATATTATTTTCATTGAGTCATGCGACTTGGTGTTCACAGCCTTTTCAAGGACGTTGGATCCACATGGTAAATTAAGACGGCCGAGTAGCGTAGTGGTTGGTAGCTCTGCCTCATACGCCGGAGGACACAGGCTCGACTCCTGGCCGGGTGACGAACATAAATGTTTGTTCTCGGGTCATGGTTGTTGATATTTATATATGTATGTTTATTCTGGTTCTCCCCCAGTTCGCTGTATGGTCATCCATAACACAAGCTCTGCTTACTTTGGGGCCATACAGTTGGTGCAATTGTCTGGGGATTTATTTATTAATTATTTATAATAACTAAAAGGTCTTCGGTCTTAAGATGCTGAATGTCTGCTGTTTTCGGAAGGGGGCTAACTTTCAAAGACAACAGGGAAATAGAGGTAGTAATTGATTTATTTTGAATGTGAGTAATATGCGGTAAAGTTACGCGGCTGTAGACATTATTTATAGGCTGTAGACTTATTTCATCAAATCCTTCAGCATTTGATTTTAAATTCCTAATTAGCTTCCTCACTTCATCCTCTGAGATCGGTCGTAGTGTAAAAGTGCTTTCATTGTGACGGTTACTCCTGAAGTATGACAATGCTTATGTTTGTACATATTAATTACCAGGTAGGCTCAAAAAATGTTTGTCTGTCATCAGAATTTCCGAAGTTATCAGGAATTTAGGTTGTTTTTTTTTCTGCTTACAATTACATGATCTTTTAGTTTTTTCCACAAAATCTTAGGGTGTTTGATGTTTCTATTAAAGTAAGATCCTTTTAACTATCTAAAGTGACCATTACCTTTTTTTTAGATCCTTGTATTATCCTTTATTAGCGTCGGTTTTATATCTACGCTGTCTAGACAGCTATTCAAAACGTCTACACAACGTAGAAAACTAATTATCGTCAAAATCGCCTATGAATGGCGAATACGTAAAACGCCTAAAAATTTAAAATATCCAAGTACCAAGTACCATTCTGTATATAATATAAGCTTCTTACTCATTTTGTATGTACGTAAATTATTAAATAAATTAAAAAAGTATATTTGCACTTTTTGAAAATGTTCTCTATACTCAAAAACAAATTATGTTCAAAATAGTGATAGCGGCATAATCTAAAGTATCAAAGTTTATTTTTTGTTTAATTCAACCTATATTCCTTATTCTAACAAGTGTTAGGATATTAAAATTAAATACTTATCGTCATGTACAAAATATATTTCATTTTAATATTGTTCCTAAAATTAAATAATATTACATAAACAAGTTGACAACTGCTACAAACTAGATGTCCAATTTAAAGGTATACATTTTTAGTTAGTAATGTCAGTTTATATTTGAATAATATGTTCCAGAATTCACAGGATGTTGTTACATGAACAATGGCAAGAACATGGTTAGATAATTTGAAAATTATGTTATTCGAGATTCATAAAAGTAATTCAAAGTATTGTTAAAACAAACTTAACTTATTTGTAGTCATACAAACATTCAAGCATCAATAACTATTGATTTTGGACATGCTCAGTATCTCAAGAAATATCCAGGTCACTGTCAAACTGTTATGTTGAAATCCTTGATAAAAGCTGATAAAAAAACCCTCCATTTAAAATTTTTTGCCAGATTCAAGATGTCAACATCATCAATTTTAGTATCAATGGTTATAGTAAAGTCCACAAACGAATTATTACATTAAAAACATTGGCATAAAAACAAATGTATAGTGGGTCTAATGTAAAATTAATGTAAACAGTGCCCCGAATTACTCACACATTTACAGAATAACGAAAAAACTAATATCAATTGAAATTTAAATTGTATCATTCATTGCATAAAAGTTGATTCTTGCTTGTCACAATGTTTAACCTTATGTAGCTGCAACTAATTCAAGCAATTACATTTTGAACAGTTTGAATTAAGTGCAAACATATATATTGCACATGTTATTGGGTGGCTAAGCAACCCAGCATTTTTATTCCATTTTCGCTCGATACTAATGAAGGCAGACCCTAAGTCTATTTATTTTAATTATTATTTTATTTTTATTATTTAAATAAGATGTTTTATTTTGACATGGTTTGAAGATGTTTGCATGAATAAAATTTTATTTTCAAGAGTTACAATGCATCAAATAGTATTAACTAACAAAAAATACTTTAGGCAAGAGATGATTTTGTCATAAATATAATAAACCTTAAAAAGATACTAAAATTCGACATCCTGTACTATTTGCACATAATAGAAACCGATTATTCTATTAAAGATGAAATGTTCCCAGCTTTAAATACAAATTTGTTTTGCTATGATAATATTAATACTGATTATATTTCCTAAAAATATGGTAGTTGCTGGTGATATTTACAATCTGGCATAAGTTAACAAAAAAAAAAAAAAAACAAAAAATATGTTGACCCGCATTAAGATATGCAAAACTTAAAGTAAAACCAACTAATTTTTACAACTTCCATATAATAAATTAAAAGCTACACTTTAAAATTGATTACTGTGCTAATTTAACTATCTATATGTTTACAAAAAATAAATAATGTATAACAATATTTTATGCTACATTACATAGAAAAAAAAAATGTTTCATCTATCAATTTTGCTTCAAACATTTTTGTTGATTCTTTTTTTATGTGTGATCTATATTATAAAAATAAATTATTTGAATTCCATTCTAATCAAATGTAAGGTAAAGTATTAATTTTTTCTGCAGGATGGCATCATATAATTATTTATGAAAAATTTACTTTTCAAATGTAAAATTTTACATTTAAAGCACCTTATTTAATAAACTACAGTAAGGCACATTTCTATAAAAATATTTATATCTTTATTATCTAAAATTATAAACACACTACATTTGCAAATTCAGTTAAATTATTAATTAAAACAACCAACTACACACAAAGGATGTTGGGGAAGACTTAAACTTCATGTAAAAATTAATACAAAACTATATTAATGTTATTGTATAAATAAATGTTATTCCTAATTAATTCTTACTTTAAAAACCATGGAATGTGATTTGATTTTGCAGTCTTGAAATTTACTTCTTACAACTATATAATTACCAAATATAAATATTACAGGTTTTTGTACAAAACATGATTACATTATTGAAAAATATAGTATATCTTATAATACAGTTCATAATTTGATAACTTTATAACAAGTTAAAAACCAGCAACCCACTAAATTAACTAAATCAGCTGAATTCATTGCCTTCATATAAACTCTCACAGACTTCTAATAACCGTAGTACAGGACTAATGTTGTAGGGGAACAATGATTTTGATACTAATCTGCTTATTTGTAACCGTAACCGTATCAAAACTCGCATTGTATCATCTAAACCCCTCACACCTCCAGCATCACTTTGCTGGCAAGTGTCTAAGAATTTAGCCCAGTTTCTACGTACATACTTGAGGAATCTCAATAAATACAGCAGAAAGCATGTCTCGTTGCTTACCAAGTAATCTAGTAAGACATCACTATCATGTGAAACAACTTTAAGAAACTCAACAAATGACGATATTGGATTTAACATTGGTATTAAATCTGGATATACGGAGTTCCTGTAAACAATACCAACGGTTATGTCTAAAGTACAGACCATTGATTCAATCAAGTAGTCATCTTGTTCACTAAATAGATGAATTAACATTTTTGTAAAAGGTGTTTCAGGGTGAAACTCTAAAGAGTTTCTAATGAACACATCCAGCTTCTTAAGAACATCTCTTATTGACCTCTCAACTATCTGCATATCTTGTATGGCATTGTAGTCAGAGGAATCTATTGAACTATCTGATGAGTCACATCGCATTTCTTTAACGGTGACAGCTACAGATTTGAGAACAAGCAATGATATTCTTTGTAACATTGTTTTGTCAACTTCACTACTTTGTTCTGGTTGATCAAAATTATCTTCATCGCCATAGCTTTGATCAACTAACTGTATTGTTGATGATATTGGAGCAACCTCACCTCCTATGGAGTAATCTCTCAGTACTGTACAATCATGGCCTAAGAAACCAAATCCAGCTCTAGTGTTTTGCATTCTAATGTCGCTGAGTAATCTGAAATCCTTTACAAATCTTACAATAGAATGTGCTAAGCTGCATATTTCTTCAGGAAGAATATCTTGCAAGGCTAATGTTGAACCATAACACAAGACTTCATTAAACAAACTTAACAAATGAGAGTATATCATACTTGGCAGTGTCGTGTTCCTCAATAAATCAACAAAACTCTGTAAATCAGCGTAGAATGGCTTTGTATCAATGACAGACAGATTAGCTTTTACACTGATAATATTCTCCCACAGTGAGAAAAATGTTAATATGCAATTTTCTGAATTAGGTAAGTTCAGGTACCGTAGCAATAGCAACTTCATGTTTTTAACCAGTAAGTTCCAATGTTGCTCGAGTGTTTTTATTGTTAAACATTTTATATGTGATGTGTCAAATGATTCAGAATCTGTCAAAACAACAGTCACACATCCATTTTCATTGACTCTTTCTAACCTCGAAACTGGGGGCTCCGGAGATTCATCTCTTTCTACTGGAGTAGGTTCTTCATTGTTCATTTTCAACACTGGCTCATGCAGTTTAAAAATAGGAGGATTTTCATCTGAATCCCTACTTGAAGAAGAGGAAGCACCTTGAGTTTGCAGGTTAGAAAAGGCATTTTGCAAGTTTTCAGTATTTGAATTCAATGCTTGATTACTACTATTAACCCTAAATGGATTATCTTCTTGCACAAATGTGGAACTGGCAGTATTTATATAATTACTGTCCTCCAAGGGATGCTGCTCTACATCTTTCCACTCCACTATCCTTTTAATAATATCAAGGCTGAAGTTTATTTTTTGTACTGTTATTCTATTGATTCTATCAAATAAGTAGATATTCTCAGTTATTTGTTGTAACCAATTCTCATCCACTGTGTCCTTAGCAACTATGAGGAAACTGGCCAACACTCTACTAGCTACAAATGTGACAAATTTGCTTTTATGATCAGCCAGCTCTACCACCTCAGTAATCCAATCATGTCTGTTTCTTACTAAAATATCACAAGCATACATTAGACGGGAGCATATAGTACCGGAGCCATTTTGTTTTAAATAAACATCAAACATGAGTTGCATGGTGGATAAATAAGAGAGAGAGCATGTTAAGGTCATTGCTGCAATATGTAGTGGCCGATCAAACATCTGATCAACAACATTCTCCCCCAGTCCACACAGGCACTGTCCAACTAAAACATCCTGAAATGCTCTCAATTCCCCAAGTTGTTTATCATCTTCAGAAGTCCAATGAGGAGCTGAATTGGAACATGATGGTATTATATCAACACTATCAGCAGGTAGCCTCAGGATGTTTGAGCAATCCACTGCATCTTCACTCACTGTGCCACTATCTGGTGACTCTCCATTCCTCGTAGGGAATTCTGATACCTTAACAGGAGGTGCTTCTGATTCAAATATATCCGTGATACCATCTTCTGCCGACCTGTCGCTGACGTCGTTGATGTCAGGAGCGTCGATTCGCTGCTTCTTTTTAACGGGCTGATCTGATGCCATGCCTTCATCGGATGGTAAACAGTCGAGCCGCCCGCGCAAAACCATGAATCAAACTTATCGCTTTATCGAGTATTATTTGCACACCAAATGGTCACTACGCATATTATTTATCTGAAACAAAAACACGAGTTTCAGTCCCATGACCTTTCGATTACCTGCATTCCAGCTACTCAGTTACGCGGATGACAAAGCCATAGAATATTCTTCTATATTTGAAGTTGTAACGGACAAAATACTTTTGATACAGGCAAATTATTGGTCAATTTATAATTTTTGATTCAAGAAATTATTTAATTTGACGAATAAATAACACTTTTCATGCACTTTCCAAAATATTTTGATGGCATACATACCAATGGTGCGTCAAAGTTAATGTTCATTTTTGTTATCCAACGTTTCAGATCCATAAATAATCCTCAATATATCAACTCACGAATAATCACATCCAATAATGCACAATTCTAAGCATAGATATGCCAAAAACACAAAATTTTTGATCATACACAATCACATCACACGAAATTCCGACTCCATTACGTAGAATGACGCTGTAACTACTGATGAACTATTATTTTCTGCTTTTATAGACTGTAACATTGTTTAGTATAAATATTATCTTACAAATATTGTAATATCAGTAAAACTATTTTGTGATTTAAAAAAAATCTAAAAATAGAAAAGGTAATTTGAAACTGACTTTATAAAATATGTAACGACCGGAAGTACAAGGTTGACAGAAGTTAGTCTGTAGTGAAATAAGTGAAATAGCAGGGAGTATTCACAGACTAAATAGTTTTTGATGCTGGTAATTTATTTATATTTTCGAAATGGTAATAATTACATATCTGCCAAACCAAAGCCAACAAACGTTCAGAAAAAAAGCGTGAAGAAAAATGTCTGCTTTGACTTGATAGAAATCGAAGTTATTTTAACAATTTGTTAGATTCCAATAAACCTTAGTGAAAATTTTATTTAAAAACAGGTGAATATATTAAAGTACCACTCTTGGCATGTGTTATTTAGTGAATAGTATGTGTCATGTGTGTTTTTGCATAACAATCGATAGTGTAAATATAGGTTAAGAATTGGGCTATTGTATTCCGATTAGTTTTAAAATAAAAATATCAGAAAAGGAGGCAACTGGAAGCTATTCTTAGTATAAGCAAGTATAATTTACAGATCATGGCACAGATTGAGCTCTGTTGGGAGTACATATGCCTCCTTTTAATCTGTTTTTGTGTAATGGATTGGTAACCAAATAAAGTTCTAATATAAGGATTGCGAAAGCAGAACAAAATATCGAGTGACACTCGCAACCTTGTAACAAAATAGAAAGCTTTGAAACCATTTAAAATTGGAGACAATGGTGAAATTCCCACACTTCCTGTGTTCGGAAAAAACTACATCCTATGACTTCAGTTTATTGTACTATGTCTTGTAAACAAGAATTTTCTCATGGTGAAGTGGTGACTAATCGTTCGTAACAACAATATCGCTTTGACTTTTCTGAACATAATAAAGGAAATAAGATGTTGTCATATCATGAAATAAAGAGATTGAAAAAATAATACCTCAAATATTACTTGTATGGAGCCTCTTGTGATTGATATGTAAATATATCAATCACTTTTATTAGTTATCTGTTACAATAACTAATAAAATAGAAAAATATATATCTTCTGTTTCAGATGACTTTATAATGGAACTTCTAGCAAGAACAATATATAATTTAAGCGCCAGTTAACTTGGGACAGTGTTAAGCAGTTAAAAGTGTAAGGGCATGCCTAGATATGAATTGACAGATCTTTAAGTGTTCTAAATAGTGCAGTGTGGTTGAAGCAAGCACCATGTCGGATGAAGAGGATTCATCTCCAGAACGGGAGCTGGTGCCCACGAATAACACACAAGGTGAGTTTTGATATTTCACTCAAAAAATTGCTTTTATTTTATGAATTCTGGATGAGGTAGTCATTTGTTCATTATTGACACAGGGATATATATTTTTTTTTTCAAAGAAGATACTCAGATTATATTGACTCCCGGTCTTCCATAGCTTTTTTTATAAACTGATATAGAGTCAATGCTTAGCCAGAATAAGGATCAATCAACAATATGTTGAGAGAACTGTTACTCAGAGGGATGTTACTCAGCAGCCTATCTCTATGAGGAGCAAGTTTTTATTATTTTTATTTACGTTTGTTTGGTCTCTAATACCACAAGCTATGTTTCCCACATAGAATTATTTACAGTATTAGTTATCTGGTATTTATTGACTTTAAAACCAGAATATTTAGATTTCTTTATAATCTCTGAAACCTTTGAAATGATTTTAAACCATTACTTGATGAAAAATAGAACTGAAACTCAATAATGTGATGTTTTATTGATTTAAAGAGTCTCTAAAATATTAATAAAAACTATTCAATGAATGGATACTTATTGGTATTGAATATTTCGTTTTTATACAGACATACATATTGAAACAAATGTGTAAAGTTTTTTTAGCAAATATTAAAAGTCCTTGATCTAAATTCACACAATACATAATATATATAATGTGTTTATTTATGTTGTTACCTCTATTCTATTTTTTTCCGATTCAGGCCCAACAATTTTTTGAATAGGCTTACCTAGTAAAATGTTGATCTGTTATGTAACTAATAATAGCTTTTGAATAGATGAAAATAGTTGTTAATCTCATATTTAATCTGCATGAATTGCAAGGTATGTTTAATTCAAAAAAAAAATTTTAATATTTTTATTTCATTATTGGTTTATAACAGAAAAGCATAATGAAAGTGAAGTGAACACGAACAACTTAGAATTTTGACTTTTAAAAAGGTAGTAGGCTGAGAGGAAAAAAAGTTTGTGGTCAAATCCTCAGCACTAAATAAAAATAGGCTGCAAGTCATGCTGCTTTTCCTGTGAGATTGATTCATTTTATTTGTTGAAAGTTAGTAACCTTATCTGTTCCTTTTTAATTAAAATTGCTTTATGCTATTTGCAACAGAATAAAACCATTCTTATATATTGTCATACATGTGCAACTATGGAAACTTGCTCAGCTTATTTTTGTGAAGCAGAAAATTACCTTAACAAATGAAGAGTGGCCCAATTTGACAAAATGAAATTTTACAAGGGAGGCAAAAACTGAATTATTTACAACAACATAATTTTACATTATTAATTTATTGGTACTTTAATGGAAGTCATACATCATGGAAGTCAATTATAAATAGATCACTTAAATATGAACTCAAATTAACTTTTTATGTTTCTTTAAAAATCTACAAAATGGGTCCATTGACCCAATAATTATAATAAGATCTAATCTTCAAAGCTTGTTTAATACTTTGTAATTTTTTTATCTCATCTAGCCTTGGAAACAGAAGTGGGACCTTCTTTGAAGAACTGAAAGTTTCACGGATCATTAAAATATTCTTTTTGTATAGTTATTGCACTTATTATCTTGCCGACATGTGAGTGGCTTGAGATTAAATTTTTATAAAAAAAAAAGATTCAATTTTTTCCCCTCCTTCATAGGACAGCTTCAATTATAATATTCTTAATAGATTAACTCTTTGGTTAACCTATTTAATTTGGTACTCATAATCTCCACTCATCTTATAAATTAAATTTAAACAAAATAACAACCAAAATACCAAACTGTTAATTGCGACATTAACATTGAATATAAAACTAGAATTGCATTTAACGTACATTTGTAAATTCTGGTGTTCAGCCAACCTTGGATAGAATTAGTCCAATTTGTTAAATAAAAACCCATGATGTACGGCTGTACGGTGGTAAACATAATTAGTAGCTATAATTACTATGTTTATGCACTTTTTAATGAGGAGAATTAATTTAAGACCAGATAGAAAGAAAATAAATACTGAACATCAATAAATTTTTTTTGAATTTGTTATCAGACAGCACTGTGGAGGTTTGTTTTTAATATTTTTGCCTCCATACATTTTTGTACTTATTACTGAGTATTATGTATAATTACAACTAAGTACTTAAAGCAAAAGTCAAACACAGTATTATTTGTATGAAACAGGAACTACTAAAAGGAGAGTGAGTTGCCCTCACTTAGATAGAAGTGTAACCACTCGTCTCATTTTTGTTTTCCGTAGTGTGAAATGGGTCTTTAATCATTCTGAATTTATTATAAAAAATTTGTAATCAATAATTTTTTTGTATACAATTAAAGAGTACCGTTTTTAACAGGTTTTATATTTGTTTAAGATATGTTTCTATCTATTCTGATCAAAATACATTATGATTTCATATTAACTAATTAACACTAATCAGCTATTATTTAGGGTAATATTTTACTTAGGGAAGTTGTCTATATTTTTTCCTCTGTCTACCCATAATACCTTTTAAAAGCTGAAGTGTAAAGATATATCTACATTAATTCAGTTCTACAGTTAATGAACCAAAAATGAAACTTAATTACTTAAATGTTACAATTTTGATTGGGATGTACATTGTTTTAAAAATTTGCTAATATGGTAAAGTTATCCAAACAAATTGAATTTGAATCAAATAGGGAACATTCTGTGGTTTAAGTAAGTACTATTAAACATTTTGTGAGGCGGCACCCGATTAGCTCCTGCTGCCGCGGGTAAATGCATCTTGAACACAGGCAGCCAAAGTTAGTTTTGGGTATTGAAGCTGTCTTGTGGTGTGAGACGTATTTTAATTCAATCAGTATTTTAGGCCTAACAGTGGCCTACGTTTGCTAGGCACGAGGTTCGGGTTTGTGTTTACATACAGAAAACGCCCGCCGAGCGCACGGTTGACAGCCGAGGGCGAAAACAGCTCCGTGGGTTCTGTAACAAATCTTTCCTTATACATGCTGTTCAAAACTCATTATTTTAATAATATTAATAGGTCTTGTCGGTCGGAAGTGGTAGTAGCCCTGCGTCATACGAGTTCGAGGTTCGAGTCCTGGTGGGGGCATTCATTTGTGTGATTAACACAGATGTTTTTTAATTGGATTATGGTTGTCATAGTTATTCTGCATGTTTATTCTGGGCTGGGTTCCATAACACAAGCTCTGATTACTTTGAGGCCGTACAGTTGGTGTGTTTCTCTGGGGATAAAAAATATATATCTAGTGAGTGAGTGAGTGACAATTTTAGTAAATTGAAGCAGTGATATTTATATTTATAATACTGGAAAAAGCGGGATCTGTGAGGTCGATCGAAGGGAACGTAAATCGCGCTGCACGCTAACATTACGACTGCAAAAGTTCTGTGTTTCTTTTGGTACTTTTAGACCCGTAAATGGCTATCACCCCTACAGTGTGACAATACTGGTATAGTAAAGTTTCTTTAGTTAAGATCTCGTCTGGGGCGGAACCATAGTTTTTCCAATTTGAGGGTGTTCGTCGTTTGGATACTTGGCCCCCAAAGTATCCAGCCGACGGGAGACTTGCCGAGCTAACAGAAGCAGATAAGAATAATTTTGTATAGACATAAAGAAACACTTGAAAAAAATATACAGTAAAAAATGTATAATGTTGAGAAATAAATATTTGAATTTGAATTTGGACCGCCTTAATAACCTCGTTTACGTGGTTGTGTTCTGGTTAAAGGGAAGGGACTGCCAGTGTACCTGATTGCTGTAACAGAGACAATTCCAACTTAAGCCTACGGTCAGATATGATCACTGCCGGTGCCGGTGGCACTTACCGTCTGAGGTCGGCTCTCAAAAAAGTAAAAAAAGATGGTTGTAAAGTTTTAATCCCGAAATGTGGGAAACGGTAATTGTTACGACCTAAGTCGTAGCCATATGCATTAAAAGCAGATACAAGTGTGACTAATAAATTATTTAATCTATCCGTTTTGTTGAGGAAATCCTTTTTGTTACAAATGAGTTCATGGCAATGTTGAACGGACACAAATTAATTTCAACAAAACCTACGGTTCGGTGAACTTACCTATTGTTTTAGGTGTAAGTTACTCTTTTTAAATGTTGTTTAGGAGTTTTATATTAGAGTTTGAGCCTTTTATGAATCTGCCGAAGAGTTGGTATTAAACGAGCTATATGTAAATACTAATTTGACGACCTGCTGAATTTGTTTGAACAACTGAAAGACCTGTGTAATTCCTGTTTGAATTCCCACATAGGAATTCCGGGGAACTATACTACCCTGTTCAAATTCAAATTCAAATATTTATTTCTCAACATTGGCAATTACTTGTTCTTATTGACGTCAAATAAAACATGACTCTACCACCAGTTCGGAAAAACTGTCATGAAGAAGAACTGGCAAGAAACTTCACGGGTATATTTTTTTCAAAATAAATGTCCAATGCCCCTTTTGCTTATCGGGTAAAAATCCCCGACATAGCGTAAATAAGTTTTGGAGGGCAGATCCGATGTATTTTACACGTGGCCAAGAAAACTTTCGGATAATTCAGTTTTTAAACAAAAACGGAAAAATCGTTGCATTCATTTGGGAGATATAATACAACAGACGGACAAAGTTAGAAAAAAATTATAATGTTACATCATGGGGAAACATGGGAAGCGAAATGCCAGTGACAGAAAAGTGAGCGCGTAATAGCCGGGCGGAGCGGAGTAAAATCGTTTTTGCCTTATTTTTACACTAAGGTAAACTTTTCGCAACCGTCCGGATCCTCCGGGAGGTTCGGGGAGGGAGGTGGTCAATGCTCATGCATACCATGCAACCGGCTGCAATGGTTATGTGGCACTCACTCTAAGAGTGCGTACGCCACTGAAACGCGACCTTCGTTGCCTCAAAGCCTTTATCGGACTGGAAGACGCTGCGCAAGCGGAGACCCTACCGGATCATCCGTTGAGAAATAGCACTTAAGCTGCCGGTGGGGTCGGCTGGATTCAGCCAGTAGGCTGTCCGGATCGGCCGCAAGCTGAGTAGGGAGGCCCGAAAGAGCATTTCTCGGTCAACGGACTTTATACATTGTTGATAGAGATCGATGGAACTGTGTAACGACGGTTGAGATGTTCTTCAGAACGTCGATAACGATTTGAGGTATTGTTGAACTATAGGTAGTTCGAGATTCTGCGTACACACCAGGGTGCGTCCGTCCGTATAGCCCTGCGACAAAAGAAGTTGTGGACTACCTGCAGTTTGTACATAAGGGAGGAATTGGCGTGGGCAACTACAGGGGAAGCATAAGTCATGACTGGTCTAACGCAGACCTTATAAAGTCTTTGCTTGTTCCTAAGAGACATTTTATTATGTCTACCTTACATTGTTTAGACACTGATGTGAGTATTTTTGCGTACAACCTTTTCCTTAGTTTAACACTGGCAACGAGAAACTAGGCGGAAAAGAGTCCTGAGTATATAATTATACATTTATTTCTATACGAATTAAATGTATTATTGCTAATCGCATACAGACTTCGTACGAAGTCCGCTTGTAAGGCTGCGTTTCCACTGACGCGAATCAAAGCGGAATGTAGAGGAGCGAAACGTAAAGTGCTTCACTGGAAACATTTGCCACTTATCACTGTTTTCCACCCCGTTCCGTGTCAGAAGAAACGCAGCATTACCTGCTGATTTCTCAGCTGTTAAATTAAAATTACCCATTTGAGGAAGATCAGCCTAATGTTTTCAGACTTCGTCCAGTGTTTTAATGTGTATTGAATATGTGAAAAGCACATTCGTGTAAACACAGTGGGGGGGATCTCATTATTGTTTAATGTACTAATTTAGCGATGCCGAAATGAGCCAAATATCGTCTGAAAAGTAACTCGGCGTTCGCAGTGAGCGCCCGAAGATTATATAACATTAGATAAATATTAATGGATTTGATTTAAACTCATATTTATTAATAAGTAAAGTAATTTTAGCCATTCCTTAAATAGGAAACGTTGTTTAGTTTTAGTTTAATGATAAGCGTAGACATAGAATTAAATAGGAACATTTGAACTGTATTAAATGACAGGTATGTGGCTCGGCGGCATGCTATTGCCTTTGAGGGGGGGACAAGCCGCAGTCGAAATCTATGAACATATTCTATGGGTTTAGATACACCAACTGTAGCCACAAAGTAAGCAGAGATTGTGTTATGGATGACCATATCCAAAATAAACATACATATATAAATATAAAAAATGATACCGTGAAGTTTCTTGTTGAAGTTCTTCTTCATGGAGGTTCTTTCTAACTGGTGGTGGAGTCATGCTTTATATTACTTCAACAGCAACAAGTATAATTAACTACATTAAAAAAAATAATGAGTATGTATTTTATTGGAGTTTCGAAGAGATCTCATAAACTTGCGGGAACCGCACTTTTTTATTTAGGGGAAGTATTTAGGTACGTTTTTATATTTAATTTGGATTTAAAGCACAAAATATTTTCACCGGAAGTGACGAAACAAAATAGACATTTGCCAAACATAAAAATAGGCTTTTTGACAGTCCTTAGGAATATTGTTAGAATCGATATTAAAGTCCAGTTTCATAATTTTTCACACGAATACTTTTTTTCTTAATAATTAGTAATGATCTTCGTTTCAGTTTGAGTTTTTTTCGATTATTATTTAATGTTTTTTTTAATAAAGTATTCTACAATACTTAAATTGATTTTGTTGCAACTAATTAATTTTTTTGCTTTTGTTCAAGACAAGAAGCAAAGGCAAAAAGAACTATAGAAACCGCAGTGTAACGTCCTCGGCAAATTTTGGGTTTTTACTATTTTCTATGAAATTTAGCAACAGAAAAATCTCGAAATATTATTTTCGTGTTCTGCAATGGTAAATCTCGTAATGTTTTTCGTATTTCAACTACTAAAATGTTGAAATGTCAATTTTTAAAGTTGAGAAAAATATTACCTATATATTTGAATGTGAATTTGTTCTTTAAATAAGTACCTTAAAAAATTACATATAGTACAAAAGTCGATTTGAATTTATTGTCTCTGTTGTTTCATTTTATTATTTTATTGATTAATTGAATTTAGAGTTTTATAAACTGTATACTTTCTGGGCCTGGCAATGCAACTGTGATAATGTTTAATGTGAAACTGTCAAGTTAAAGGAATCATTGGCATTGTGCTTTTTTGTCTCATAGTGTATAGAGGGTTGCCTGGTAGAAATCGCTTTAAGCGATAAGGCCGCCCACATTGTCAGTTTCTTTAATTATTTGTTTTTTATTGTATTATGTTTTTGTTTTGTTAATGGCAATAAAGAGTTTTGATTATTATTATTATTATTACACATGCATGTGCCTTGCCGGATGTACATGTAAGGAACTTTCATTCATTTGTAACATGCTTTTATATACTGGCAAATAAACACTTATTATTGTTATTATTCATGTTTAGCTGGAATTAAACATAAAAACATGATTTGTTTTACTTGACTTAATTATTGCAATGCATTCATTAATATTGTAAAACATTGATAATATTTTTAACAGACTGCCTGAAGATATGATAATTCATTCTTGTTTATGAATGAATATCCATTTATTTGCACGTAAATACTTCTCCAATCAAACAAACATATACAAATCACACACCAGAAAGAAAAATTAAATAGATAAAGAGCAAGAATATTAATTACAGAACCTAGCCTAAAAAGAAGAAGGAAGTAAAGTTTTCATAACTAGACTTGTGATTTTACATGTTTACTGTCAAAGTGACCAAACACTAATTGAAAGAGTGCCCAGCTACTCATTTGGGCACTCTTTTTGGTAGTGGCGTTTCTCTGACCCTGGCTACGTCTAGCCTTTATATGTGATCTTTAACTCTGGTCTGACACAAATCTTGTCCTTTCCAGTGTTAGGCCTGAAGCGCTTCAAACAGCTAGAAGCCATGTTCGTCGGCGTGCACGGGGCGGATCGCGGCATGAGCGTCGAGACTCTCATGGACACGCTGTTGGTGCTGTACGACGAGTGCCGGGCCTCCAGCGCTTGCAGAGAAAAGACGCTCCAACACTTCATACTAGTTGGTGAGTGGGTTGCATATAGGTTCATTAATGCTTCAGGAAAAAGGAATGAATAAATCAGGATATTTATGAAAAGTATATTATTTAAAATATTTCAATTGAGGTTTTCATGGGGTATGCTTATAGACAAATGGTATTTATGGTAGGAATATAATGTTAATTGTGTTACACGGCAGCCATCATGCAATGCATTCTATCTTCGCTCTTGATACAGATTTATGTGCAGTGTCTATATGAAGTAAATGGCAAAGTCACACTTTGATGACCCTCTCCTTCCTCTTTGATGAGAGACGCCATTTTTGAGTATTTCCTAAGCATATATATCAATAAATAATAATAGAAATCTTAATTTTTTGCAACTAGGACTAATTGTTAGTTTTACAATAATTAAAATAAGTATTAGTTACATTCATATAAAATAAAAATCACAAATCAAATTGCAATTTAAATTTATTAATTTCAAATAATAATAAATATTTATTTAGATTTTAATAAGAATTAATAATTACACATTAAATTCAAATTACTTAAAGTAAAACTAATTCTTAATTAAAAACAACATTAATATTAAAATTAGAATAAAAAGCAAAAGTTAATTCAAATACACTAAATGAAACTATCAAAACAGAGATTAAATAGAGATAAAATGAAATAGAGCAGAAGACCAAAACAAAGACAAAAGAGCGTTTTTGCACCGAGCTTACCGGACTGAAACTGAATTTCAGTCCGGTAAGCTCGGTGGTTTTCAAACTTGAAGTTGTCTTATTCATAGTGCTTGTTTTGTTTAACCTACCATACAGTATAACTCCTATTTCTTGCTAAAGGTGTCGTTTTGATCCTGCACCTGTTTTCATAACATTACTGGCCAATAAATAAATAAAAAGTCTTCTGTAAGATTCGTAAACGCAGCAAACCATCGTTTCTACTTGTAAGCATCTCCGCATTTCGAACTGAATGCTTTCGACTGCTAACCATGTTTTTCCATTTAACTTTCCAGCGAAACCGATAGTAACAACCATAAAGAAACTGCGCCTGTGTCGGGATGACTTTGAGCTGGTCAAGGTCATCGGGCGAGGCGCGTTCGGTGAAGTCTGTGTCGTCAGGGCCTCGTTCCTACAGGTGGGTGTCATTTGTTAGGCTTTTTTAGTCAAACAGAAAACGTTAAAAAGCCATCTCCTTTAAAAATACAAAAATGTTTAATTTAGTTTTTTATTTATAAACTATATCTCACAATGTAACAAGAATTAATAAGATAAGCTAATCAATTTATTTGGATAATAGGATAACAAGGAACCCTAATACTGTCTGAATTGAACAAAAAAATTAGAGAAATATATCAATTCAACAGTGTTTTCGTTAACAACTGATACGCCGGCCCCAGGTTCGAGTCCTGCATTCGTGTGACGAACACAGACGTTTGTTCTCGGTTCATGGTTGTTGATATTTGTATACTATGTTTATTCTGGGTGGGACTGTGCGCCGCGTGGTGCGCTTTGAGGCCACACAGTTGATGTGTTTGTCTGGGGATTTAATATAAAATATATTATTTCTACCAGGTTTCATGGTGACAGTACTATTTGCACACATGTCGGTATTTGACAATAGTTTTTGTAATTTCATATTATTACCCTTACGTGTACACGAATATACTGTATTTCCAGGGAGCGGACACAGGCGCAAACGTGCCGAATACGGGCGGAACAGTGTCCACCACCACGGGCGAGCGAGTCTACGCCATGAAGATATTGAACAAGTGGGAAATGCTTAAGGTAATTAAACTCAATTATTTGTTCTCAGGAACAAAAACATACAAACTTTGTAAATAAACATTGTACATAAGCAATCCATGAGGTCTTCTGTTTTATCTAATCACTTCATCGGAGTGCCACCCTGACCTAAGTAGTGGGTGTCTCTTTGTGCATGGCACTCACTATCCAGGTAATAGTAAAATGGAGTAAAACGGTTTAAAAGTTTAACATCACATTGTCTAAACTAAATGTACCAGACCACTTAGAAAGTTTTGCAAAAATAAGTTTTTATGTATGGAACGCTGGCGAGTTATATTTGTTCCAGATTGAAACTTCCCTCTTCATTTTTTTACCAGCATCATGAAACTAACGGCGTGTGTCATAGAAAAATGTAACATATAGAACATCTTTTTTTTGTCTCAAATCTGAGTGTCCCATGTATAATACTGGAAAAATTCAATAAATGTCAACCAATCAGAATAGTCACCAGTAAATAATGTAATTAACGCATAATAATTGTCAAATGGACGCCTGTCATCTCAGTCACGCGTGACCATGGTTTCTATAAAGGCAGTTAAATGTAGAAATATAATTAAATGCGATGGAATGTGGTTCAAAAGTGTTTCTATTTAACTCTATGCCTTTCAAATAAACGTGGTATAAGTTTATCCTGTGTGTCGTCAACATTATGTAGGCATTGCGTGTGTAGTGATATTTGTTGTTACCTTTCAAAGGTTGATAGTGAACTATTTCCCCAGTCACCGGTCTCAAATCATATCAAAAGAATATAAAAATGTTTTATCGTTTCATTGAATTACAAATTAGTGCTCCTGTAATCAATAAGCACACAAGTTATTTACAGCGCTCTACAAATATAGCAATTTGTTTTGATTTGTTCACTAGCGAGCGGAAACCGCCTGCTTTCAAGAAGAGCGCGATGTGCTGGTGTTCGGCGACAGGAGGTGGATCACCAACTTGCACTATGCCTTCCAAGATGACAATAATCTGGTAAGGAACTACTAAAAATAAGTGTTTGAGGGGCGGCGCTACACACGCACGCTCGGGCCGGCACGTTCCTGTGGCAGTATTTCTTGAATGAGAAGGCCTACCGAAGCAATTGCTCGGGGGGCCAATCGGGGTTGACACCTTCGGCTCGCGGCCCCAACACCCGAGCGTCGTAACCCGGGCGGCTTTTCTCTTGGTTGGTCATCTACGTATACCCGACTTTCCCGCCCGGCAGTGCCGATTGCAACCTGTCCGGGTATGTGGCGACCGCTTCTTATTTTGAAACATTAACCAATTTTATTTGTTATGATTTCCTTTCCAAATTCATTTCCGTCCCTCTTTTTCAAGCCTAAAAAGCACCGTTCCTTTTGAGTACGCGTGTCAAGCCGCGGGCAAAACCTACTATTTCATCACTGTATGAAAATGATATATTACTAAATATTATAATATGGGAGAGCGGAGTCTTCTAGTGCAGGCGTGACAGTCTGAAAGAAGATTCCAAGCACTAAAATTGTATAACTTAAATCTTGGTACTGAAATAAAAAAATATATTATTATGAAAATGAATAATTAGCTTTAATTTGCCTCCCACCAGTACCTCGTGATGGACTACTACTGCGGCGGCGACCTGCTGACGCTGCTGTCCAAGTTCGAGGACCGGCTGCCGGAGGACATGGCCAAGTTCTACATCGCCGAGATGGTGCTGGCCGTGCAGAGCGTGCACGAGCTGGGCTACGTGCATCGGTTAGTGCTGCACGCTGCATTCTCGTACAACTGATCATTCGTGTCGGTACAATTCAATACAGCAATTTTGTTTGTTTATCCTATAAAAGTTAGTGCTGAGATACAGTCATATACTAATAATAATTATTATTAAACAGTTTTATTTATTATTTATGCATAATAATAAAGATTATAGTAAAACACTTAAATTATACCCCGTGAAAAGGAGATCTTTTGAGAATTGTTTAAAATAATAATAATAAATATTAATATCCGAACAATATGCCTAACAATCTAGTGTATGGGTACTGTGGCAATCTTATGACTGTAACGTCACATCTCCTTAATTAATGAATTGGTTTTGGTTTATGTGTTAAACTGTCGTTATAATATTCCCTGCCAGCATGAGTCACACAAGATGTTTGAATATAATATTTAGTAGAATTCTCTCCGACTCTAGTGATAATAAATAAATAAATAAAAAACGCGGTCCATTGAATTGAAAGCGATGTTTGGTAACGTTCCAGCGACATCAAGCCGGACAACGTGCTGCTGGACGCCAGCGGACACATCCGCCTCGCCGACTTCGGCTCCTGCCTCAGACTGGGGGAAGACGGAAAGGTAACGGTTTCAATGTACATATTCTAACAAACCCTTATTCTATTTTGAGTTTTTAAAAGGAAACGAAGTGGTACAACTAAACTAATATGCATTACAAATAAGTTTTACACAATTAATAACTGAATGAGCTAATACGATTAAAGCATCCGAGCGTCGCTCAAAGAAAAAAGAGGGCTGCAGTTCTATTTTATATCCTGTCATTGTCAATTTCGGCGTCACTTGCAGTGGAAGGGAGATTGAGTATTGCCATCCCTCATTAGATTGCTTGGTTGAATGAAAGTGTTGCCATCCTTCATTTGACATTTGGTAAGATATATTATTTAAATTGACAATAAATGGGGTTCTTTTGTGTATGGCGTGCAATTTTTTTTGTAGTATTTTCGTAATTGTCGAGGTAACAACTTTATTATTAACTTGACTATAATAATGATCTGCACGCTGCCTGGCAGCAGTATCGCCACAAACACGCATGTATTGGCGAATAAATATTATTATTATTATTTTATACTATTTTCAGGTACAAAGTAATGTGGCCGTGGGTACTCCAGATTACATATCGCCAGAGATATTGAGAGTAAGTAACCATTTTGTAGAACAAAACACTGGGAATGGATAATTTAAGTTTCTCTCTGACGACATCTTTGAATAAAGTACAATAGCGACAATAAGTGAAAGCTCCTCAAGTGGTGAGCCACTCGGCGCCGCGCCGGCGTCCTCCCCGCGCCCGCGGCGGCGTCCTCCCCGCGCCGGCGTCCTCCCCGCGCCGGCGTCCTCCCCGCGCCGGCGCAGCGGACGTGCCTGTGCACATTACGTACTCGCCGCCATCTTACTTTAATCAAAGACCAACATATACAATGCAGTGAACTGAACATTGACGGCCTCACGCGCCGGAGGTCACAGGGTCGAGTCCTGGCCTGTGATGAACACATATGTTTGTTCTCGGGTCATGGTTGTTGAAATTTATATATGTATGTTTATTCTGCGTTCCCCCCCAGTTCGCTGTATGGTCACCCATAACACAAGCTCTGCTTACTTTGGGGCCATACAGTTGGTGTTTTTGTCTGGTGATTCATTTTATTATGATTTATTATTGCAGCCTTATACATTTATTATAATTTCTATTTGTTTGCTATAGTTTTGCTTGACATTTGTTGCAGGCGATGGAAGACGGGCAAGGACGGTACGGCCCTGAGTGTGATTGGTGGTCGTTGGGTGAGCCATGTTTTCTATTGTAATTGTGCCTACTATGTACTAACATTGATCAATTCTATTTACTCGGCAGTAGACACCTCGAGGAATATAATTATCTAAAAATAAGCTTAGAACTATCTACAATTCGGGGTCTTTACCACAATGTTTAACATTTGATTATAGTACTATATTTGCAATGATCGTTTGCAGGAGTCTGCATGTATGAAATGCTGTTCGGCGAGACCCCGTTCTACGCGGAGTCCCTGGTGGAGACCTACGGGAAGATCATGAACCACTCCAGAAGCTTCCACTGCCCGCCCGACGACCACAGCGCTGTGGTGAGTCAGTCGCTTGCAGTCTCCTGTTTAAGAACTCCACTAATTTGAGTCATCTTTTTTATTTAATTAAATTAAATTTATTTGCTGTACAAAACAGTTTTACAGTAGGTATACATGGAATAACGTAATATTACTGTGATACGTTGATGGACTGTAACCTACATACATAAGTGTAAACAAAAAATTATTTACATTGTAAATTATAAATGCATTTCAAGTAACAATTAAATTTTATACTTATGAATTTTTTGAAATTCTTTTTAATACAATAAGATGGAAATAAAATCGGTAAGGTATTTATTTATTTATTATAATATTCACTTAATGATTTTTTTAAACATAGTTATTTCTATATAGTTAGTTAACAAAGCTTTTGCATGACGGAGTTCCAATTAAAATGTTTCTTTGTTATAATTGTCAGCTGGCGATACCAATCCGCGCCCATAGGCGTCAGTAACCATACATGTTTGATTTATCAATATTAGTTGTGACGGCTATAATAAAACTTCTGTTAACGAAGCCTTGCCACCTTGGTAAATATTTACTAATAAGTAAGAACTCGGATTTGCTATAGTTGCGGATGGACGGCCTGTTTGGTGTGGAGGTAAGTAGCCTTGCCTTCCATGCCAGAGGTCCCGGGTTCGAACCTGGTTGGGGCAGATATATTATTATATTTGCTTACTAGTCATGCATATGTATTTACGTTTATTTAAGTTTATTTCTAATGTTTATATATAAAAAAATTATCTATGTATGTTTATATACTTCTTAAGTTTATTTATCCGTTATCTAGTATCCATAACACAAGTTTTTTAATGATACTTAATTTGGTCTAGATAATGTGGTGTGATTGTTAGAAATATTTATTTAATTATTATTTATTTATATATGGAGTGACATGGAATCTCCTGTGTTCTTTCAGGTCTAATCACAATCCCAACACAGATACAAACTTGTGCATCTGTAATATAAGTATTATTATTGTCATGTTTTGTTCCAGGTGTCGGATGAAGCCAAAGATTTAATCTGCAGTCTGATTTGTGCCTCCGAAGATAGGTTAGGTAGAAATGGTTTACAAGATTTCAAGGTACGTAATATGTGATTAGAATGTGCTCTAGTTCTGGCTCACCGATTGCTTGGCTTTGCCGGGACACCCTGTATAACTAATAAAAAGGTGGTGGTGTCGTAGCGAGCACGCAAGCGGGCATAAAACTTTCGACGGCATTTCCTTGACTAAAATTACAAAATAAACTTGCATCCAAAATAGGTAGAACGTAGTTTTACACAACCGCTACTCCGAGCATACTCGAAATATATATATTTATATATTTCCATACTAGATTTAAAATCTGTGTACTGAGTGTTACATTCCGTTGCATTTTAGCAACAAACTTCCACATGCAAAGTATTAAATGTAGCTCATCAATATGACCGCGACAGCCGCCACAGGCGTCAGGCACAGGCAGGGCATCGGGCAATGCACAGACGTCCATTTCTTAGGGTAGCCTCACGGTGTCTTCCTTCACCTTTGGAGCAGTCGGCTTGATGTCATTGGCACATTCGCGCCACCGAAGCCCCGACGTACACACTATTGACGTCTGAAATAATGCAACTTGCAGAAGCACCCCTGGTTCGCGGGGCTGGACTGGGAGGGGGTCCGCGAGATGCAGGCGCCGTTCATCCCCGACGTGTCCAGCCCCACCGACACCTGCAACTTTGACGTCGACGACACCGATATCAGGTAGATGAGCATTCATTCACTTAGTTATGTTTGAGTTTACGTTGTCCAGCCCCGGACTGTGATTGCGGCGCCACCTCCTTGTGTGCGAATGAAAATATAGTCCAACTAGCTCGGTTGCGACATGACCGTGGGACCGACACCTACGCTTGCACATACATAACATTAGTGCAGCACGGATCACGTCACGTGCTGGAGCAGCGGACAGACTCAAGTACAGTTGTGAAACTTTACATCAAACAAACTGAGAAAGAGACCGAACGAAGCGATGAGCAAGACGGCTGCCGCGGCGGCGCAGTGATGGCCGGAGTACGACTAAGTTAGATCAGATCATAGCCAAGTTGCTATCTATAATCGCTAACGCTCTATAAAATTTGAGGCGTCTTACGGTAGCGTCGGCTGACGAGTCGCTCACTTCCCTCTAATAAGGTTGAGGAGGGCGATGGCTGGGTCCCGCGTTAACTCGTGAACGGGTGCCGTTTGAGGGTGTTCGTCGTTTGTATACTTGGCGAGAGGGAGACTTGCCGAGCTTACAGATGCAGATAAGAAACATTTTGTATAGACGTTTTCGCCAACATTAAAGGGGATTGCTGACTGTACCTATGTAGTTAGGTTGTGGCTATGGATAGTTAACACTGCATGAAATAATAAAAGTGCGTCCTACTACGCGGTGATCCAAACTCAGTCTCTCACCGAACTATTTAAACATTATTTTATGGAAAATCCCCACGGCAGCGAAGCAGGCGACAGCCGGCCGTTCCAACATCTCGCGACAAGAGCGGGCAGGTCTTATCAATTTAAATTTAAATTACAACTACCTAAACATCACCTGTAGCTGCTGTCTCTTGCGAACAAGGTCTGTCCGAAGTGGTGGGAGAGCCTTGCCTTATACAGCGTCAACACGGACAAGCGATCATCAGTGAGGGTTATCTTCAGCTGTGTCAGTGGAATGTAAGCTTACCCCGAAACTCCGCCTTGCAGGCTGTCGGAAGCGATGCCGCCTCCCCGCGCCAGTCCGGCGTTCTCGGGGCTGCAGCTGCCGTTCATAGGGTTCACGTACACGGGCGGGTCGAAGCTGTGCAGCCTGGCGCGCAGTCCGCTGAGCCCGGCCAAGAATCAGGTGAACATTTGTTACATTTCCACTTTATTTTATTGATATATATTTTTGATAAGGTATTTTCGATGTTCGAAAAATGTTCATGTAAAAATCCACCGCACAAATTTTTATGTTAAGATTTAAAACTGTGTGAAGATATAAAGCTACGATAATAATAATGTTTACGGTATCTCAATTATGGATTTACTCAATTTAACTGATGCAAATGTATCTGCGTATACCTCTCAATACACGTATACGTTACCCGCACGTGCCACCCGGCACCAACCGGCCCTGCCGGGTGGCAAAGTACAATATTTGGGGATAAACGTTCGGGAAACAATATAACGCCCGGCCGAAGCCGTTCGGGTTTCTTACGGCATTAGCTTGCGACCCGAACGTGCCCTATACATGCAGTATTACATACATCGAAAACAAAGCATGGAACATAATTTATTTTATGTATTTTCTATTTTATTCGAACTTAAATTGGTCAATTATTGTTAATAAATAAGCACGATTATTTTTATCTTAACATTTTATGATTGCAGACATCGAGCGGTGAAAGAGCGGCACTAAAAGCGTTAGAAAGAGAAAACGCATTGCTCGCCAGTACCATCGCCAGCTTGAGGACCGCAGGCGCTACGGGTGAGCCAATCATACAGCTGTTTTTAATTGTCAAGTGTTTATTTGCAAACTGGAATGTTTGCACGTTCACAATAGCAAAAAGAGAAAGAATTAAAGATACAATCCTGCGCTCAACTTACTTTGCGCTCAGGATAAAGCGGCCAGTTGCCGCGTTGTATCCAGCCACGGTTGGAGTCACGGCTTTCACCTGTCTATCGTTTAGAAGTTATGTGGCTCTATCGTAGATATTATATTTGCATGACTTATTCTAGTAACATATAATATAATCTATTATACCTTCGTGGCGCGTGAGCGCTTCGTCGTACTTTGCATATGGCTGTTAAGGTCTAGGATACCTAGGATATCGAGCAGCAGTTACCTAAACCTAGTAATCCCAAGCAGAGACAAACGGTAATATCCCGAATCTGGAGATATAAGGAAGGGGAGTACCCACAAGGCGGGAACGCTTCCCGGCTCGCGGGGCGTAGATGTATTTCACTTAATCCACTAAGTTTTCAGCAGACTTATTTTATTGTCACGGTGCACTCGGTCTGCATACGTACACTGAACACTTATTAATACACAATCATAAGGTTTAACTATGGTTATGGAATATTTTGCTTAGCCGCATGCGAACGTGTCCACGGTCTTTCGAGAAATGCCGCTAGAGGGCGCACAGGCGGAAGTGTGCAAGGAGTGGGAGGTTTAAATAGTAAGGATGAAAATGATATTAGGACTAGGACACATCAGGGACTGTTCCGAAGCCACAACATACCTGATATAAGTTTTAAATTCGAAACGTATTTTATTTTCGGGGCTCTGGCGGAAAATGTACGAAGCTAGTCGTGCTCTTCGTTGTTTTCTTGTTCGTGTGTCTCCGTGTTTGTTTGCGAAAACCCAATGAGGAACCCGCGGCCAGTCAAGAATCCGTTTGTTGATAGTACGGTCTCGCTATCACCTTACCTGTCTTCATTACCATTTGTAAGATCAGCCATGTGATAGAAGAAGTTAATGTATTGACACACGCAGGCTAAACCTGGCAGTCATATTATAAGGCAAATCAATTTTAGCAGCATTATCGAATAGGAAGTGCACTTGTCTTATTAGAGCATAATCCAAACGGAAAGTAATTATAAGAGATGAGTAGTGTATTGTAAACGAGAAAGTGAACATTTGTATATTACACTTTATTGTATTTATACCGCTTTATTTAGAAATACCGAACAAAAAATGTGGTGCGGAAAATATTCCTTTTGCCTTGTAAAGGGGTAAACTTTTTCATTGCATCTTTGTGTCCTGTATTTAAGAAATATATCAATGAAAATCACTTGAACACGTAACACCTTTGTTGTCTCGGCAAACAGCCTGACAAACTAACATTCCATTCAAAACTACCCTACATAAAATAGTACACTTTGATATGGTATTCCATAAAACAAGCATGGATGAATGTCCGCTCCGTTTCAGCTGTTCAGTCAGGCTGTGGCTTCGGGTTGTATGTATTTACTAAAGGTACTCCACAAGAAAACATTATAACGTCTTTGAATAATGTCTCCTTACATTTCAAAAGTATGGTAACAGTCTTGTTCACTAGTCAAGCTACAACGGAAGTGATTTATAACACAAATATGTTGTCAACATCCTGGCGTCAGTGGCAATAGCCCTGCCTCATACGCCGGAGGTCCCGGGTTCCAGTGCTGGCCGGGGCGTTCAGTTGTGTGATGAACACAGATGTTTGTTCTCGGGTCTTGGTTCTTTATTCTGGATTCCCCCAGTTCGCTGTGTACATCCATAACATAAACTCTGCTTACTTTGGGGCCGTGCAGATTTGTATTTGTCTGTGGATTTATATATTGTTATAATTATTATGTGTACAGCGAGTGTTTACGTATACTTTACAGAAGAGGAATCGCAATTGAAAGAAGAAATAGCCCTGTTATCGAAGAAAAACGCAGAATTAGAAGCTCAAGTTAAGTGTTACGAACAAGCCGGTACTGCAATATCACAGGTTTGTATTTACACCATTACGGAGCGTTTATACAGAATAATTTTGGAAAAATCGTACCCGTGAAGTTTCTTGCCAGTTCTTCTTCACAAACGTTTTTTCCGAACTGGTGGTAGAGTCATGTTTTATTTGACGTCAATAAGAACAAGTAATTGTCAGTGTTGAGAAATAAGTATTTGAATTTGATACCGCGCCTCCACGCTAGAATGTATTTGTGAAGAATTTGAATGTTGTGTCTTAGTCAATAGAGTACAAATACATTATGGACAAATGTAAGCACGCGCCTACCTCGCCGGAGGCGCGCTGTCTGTCTGTTGATTGTCTAAGGGCTGCTGAGGGAGCGCAATTATAGACTTTGCTTCGCAAATATAGACGTAGAGTAAGTATAAATAAAGTTTATATTACCTAAGCATAGTATATACTTAGAAACGCCCGACAGAAACGTTTGACATTTCTGAGTACGACCCGTAATGAGTAAAAAATCGAGTGAAGTGGAGAAATGTATGGTTAAATATAAATGTTTATGTTCCGTAACGAAGCAGGGCAGGTCCACGTGCGTATCATTTTTGGATAAATTTTTGAAAGAATTATATAAATTGTGTAAGAGTTGGAACTAAAAAATTCTAATGGGAATCTTTGATTACAAGAAATATACTTTAATATAGGCTTT
This sequence comes from Marasmarcha lunaedactyla, assembly GCA_923062675.1. Taxonomy (NCBI): domain Eukaryota; kingdom Metazoa; phylum Arthropoda; class Insecta; order Lepidoptera; family Pterophoridae; genus Marasmarcha; species Marasmarcha lunaedactyla. The sequence goes on from OV281363.1 coordinate 17,570,990, forward strand.
TATGCCCAGAAAATAAATTTTAAAGTGACTTTTTTTTCGAAATGTTATTACAAACATTGTTGTTAAACAATCATAGTAAAATTACCAAACAATTTTTTATGTTACCTAACTTAACATTTTCGTATATTTATTATTTTTGTGTGAGCTAATTAAACGGATTTTCTTTTAATTTTTTTGTAAGCAATTAAATACAAACGATTGTAAATTAGACATCGGCGCTGTTGGCTCTGTACAAAAATATACATTTATAAAATTTTAAAGTTATAAAATATCTCGAAATCACACAAATTAACAGGTAGTTTAAAAATGATCTTACACCAGAAGTACATTTTTTTATAGCTAATTGAGATCAGCTATCAATTTTATGTTACTAGCATGTTGAGACAAGATGTTTGGGCAATGACCTTAAATATGAACGCAACCTGCAGGACACCCCGCAAGAAGCCATGCTGCGCATCAGGGAGTTGGAAATGAAACTATCCAGTCTGGCCGCGGAGAAGGAGGAGCTGTTGAAGGATAAAACTGACTCGCAGGATAAGCTTATTTTGCAGGTTTGTGCTTTCAATAATATGTATGTATTTTTTTTTATAATAATAATAATATTTATTCATAGAACAATGGAAATTTTGAGCTTTAAATAAAAGTATGGTCCTAAGAAAAGATAGAATCTATTGGTAAAAGCATGTTTGATATTTACACTATTTGAAGATATTATTGTACGGAAATTATTTGTGCTGTTTTAGTACCGTGTTAATTATAAATAATTGTCTAACTGATAGCACGTTACAATCCTTACACAAGCGACTGGTCGGGAAAAGGCTTTCCTTTTCCCGACCAAGGTAGAGACTTTAAGCAGGGCTCTCTGGGCTCTTTCGATAGTTAGTAAAAGCGTCTTTCCCGCGCCACCCCATGAAGTGATACAATAGGTTAGAATTGACTATTACTAAGCTTTTGAGAATCTTTGTAAAAAATGTGTAAGTATTGCTTGACGTATTCTAACTGTACATTAGATTTCCAGGTCTGTTGTCGTTTTGCGTAATAGAGCGGGATCGTTTTCAAGTGTCCCATTTGATTTTGGTTTACTTGAACGGTTACTTGGCAGTAAAATGTTTTATATGTATTATTCAAGAAAAGGATTTAGCTATTGGTTTTAAAGGAATGGTTCAAAATTTTAGATGGTTCAGGTCATTAATGTGTGCGTGTAAATACGCAACTTGAGCGGCAGCCGCCATCTTGTCGTGCGTGCACGATCGGTACACGTTGGCACGCACACGCAGTCGCTGTATGTATACAAGTTTAACGCAAGTTGACTTGAACCATCTTTTATATGTTTTATTGACATTTTTGTGTTCTACATCTTACTTAGGGCTTGCGATCCGGCGTCATTTTCAATCCGGCCGGATCCGGACCGGATTTCATAAATCCGACCGATACGACCGGATCCGGTCGGATTGATATACCTAGGATAACTGGCTTTCATTTCAACATAGACCGTTAATGAGGTGTCAATTCTCATCGTCAAAACAAAAACTTGAAATTAAAACTTAAGGTAATTAAAATCTCAAAAAATAAAAATGTTATCTTAATTACCTGCGTAACGTAAGTGGTAGTTCTGTCTTCTTAATTATGTTTTAAAGATTAATTAAAGTCAATATTAATAATCAACATCATTAAACTAAACATAACATAAATATTAATCTCAACAGAGATCAAAAATTCACCGCTATGTCGTTAATGGCCTATTCAAAGAATTAAAAAAATGTATTTAAAAAATAAGTTATTTTGCTAAAATATGAAAACACCGGATCTGGTGTGCGGATCCAGTATACTGGTACCGGATCCGGTTTTCCGGATTACAACCCCTAATCTTACTACATGTATGTTAGTAACATAGAAGAGCTGCATTTTGAAATATAAATACATTGTAATGCCAGGATAAAGAGCTGCAGGAGGCGCTGTCGCAGCGCAAGCTCGCCATGACGCAGTACACCGAGGTGACGGAGCGGCTGTCCGAGCTGCGCCAGCAGAAGCAGAAGCTGTCCAGGCAGGTCCGTCGTTGTTGTATCATGCTTCATTTAATATTGATGATGAGTGTTTCGTGAAATATTGCTAGCTTCACTGACGTGTTTTATCATCTCAATTTACCACGGAAGTTGAACTAACCATTGAACAGTCTGTTAATTTTAACAAAAGTTTAGCTAATTTTTTTCAAGTACAAAAGGAAACCCTTTTTTTGGTTCGTTAAGTTGCGCTGAGATCTTTGAACGATATAACTGCACTAATACGCGGCAATTCTTCATTAGAAGAAGAATATCAATATTGAAATTGTATTCTTGTCGAGTGTGACTTGCCATATACTTTTCTGCTTGTTATAAAATAGGAGATTTATTATTTTATTTAAACAATATTTTATATCCTATTGAGATTTTAACCCGACTCTCAGAAGGAGGGTTATGTTTTTGGATTGTATGTGTATATATTTCTTTGGAACACTCTACATCCTATTCTATACCGTTAGCCGGATTTCAACAAACGAGGTCTGAATTACACGGAAAATAACCTTTTCAACCCACTTGCTTGTAAAGCGACTTTTAGGGCAACACATTTAGGTTCATAGTTATATAATTCTAGCATAAGCCAGTTATTTATTAGCGGTGTAACTCATATACACACAAACAAGACTCAATGATATTAATGTAACATGTGTAAGGTTTTGTATAGACAACTGTCCATATAAAATATGTAGTATCAAATTAATTTTAACTTCCGACGCTAAGAGGGATGCTATAAGTTTAAGTGCGTATATTTGTGGTGGCGTCGTATCTTTCATACGTATGGACCGTGGTTCGTTTCTTTTTGCTGAATGTATCGGGCGTCTCGCCCTTGAATATTCTTAAATATTGGATCTCTTCAGGTGCGGGACAAGGAGGAGGAGCTGGAAGTGGCGATGCAGAAGATCGACGCGTTGCGAGCCGACATCAGGAGAGCGGACAAGGCCCGGCGCGAGCTGGAGCAGCGGCTGGACTCCGCCATCACGGAGGCTACCAAGGTAACGGGCGGGAGAATTAGGCGTTTCTTTTTTAGGCAATAAGTATCTTACGAGCATAAGAAATAGATCCCGCCTTTACGTGTGCACAGGCCGTGTCAGGAGGCTCCGCTGTTTTTGTAAATAACAATATTTGTAAAATCCACGTTCCTTATTTTTGTAAATTACAGTCAATTCTTCTCATGCATATATTTTCGTTTAATATTTAAGATCATTAATACAGAAGAAGTTATAAAAAGAGATAGATAACAAAATACTAAAGACTAATGATAAAAAAGTGATAATATTTAAAGAAATAGTTTTGGGACGCTGATACATCTGGATGTTAGCTGAATTGAATCACGTGACATGGATATTGTAACATTTAACCTTGGAATGCAGTGTTTGTCGACATGGTTCCTTGGAACGAATATCTGTTGAGATTCTGGATTTCCTATAGCGATCCGTGCTTAAGAAAAACGCATCAACTCCGATATTGATAAAAAAATGAGTTAAATATATATACGATATCAGAAAAACGAGACCTACAACTTTCCCAAAGTAACTAATACCTGAATGCTCTCCAACGCAGCTTTTCAGATTTTATAAACGCATTATCTAAGACTCAGATGGCAGTTTCACTTATCAAGAACGCTTTCTCTAAAGTTATTGCAAACTTTTATATTTTGAATACAAAGGTTTGCTGATTATAAATGCACCATCTTGGTGTTGTGCGTTTTTCGCTAGTGATCTCGTAATGAATAATCGTCGACATGCTTAGAACAATAGCATTAACTTGAGACAATGCGTTGTTGTAATTACAATAACACTGCATGTTTTGTACAGGTGTATAGAATCAAAGATGGAAACGTCCACAGTGTCAGATAAAATATCGTTTTCAGAAAACAATAAAAACGAATGGACTTCACGCAAAATGGAACTCACTCACTTGGACTTAACTAAGCTTGTTTGTGAAGTCATTTTGAAATTCAAATAGCAGTGGAGCTTACCAGAATTGGTAAAGAACGATTTGAATAAATATAGATTCGGTTGAGATGGTGTTGGCATTTAAACCTCATTTTTGAAATTTTGCGGACTTTACCATCTTTGCTTCTATACGCCTGTTCGGCTTACACATGAAATCGCACTAAATATACAAAATGATGCGTGCATGCTTAGTGCGTCACCGGGGGGGCCTTTTTTTTTGAAATGGTCAGTTTATTTATGGCCCATAGGCCTTTTAAATTTCACCGGACTTTGTAGCCTAGCGCTGACGGCGCCTAGCTGGAACTTAAACTACTCCTACATACGACACGCCTAAGGGCACCCGAGAGGGCACGGACCTCGGCTTAGGACGTCGAATATTAACTACCACTGGTTCGTAAAGACCATCTGCTGCCAAAGAACCAGCAAGAAACTCAGTAGGAATGCGTACGCCGCGTTAGCCTGGCCCACCGGTGGGTTAGGCGACTCGAATGCCGTGTTGCCCTATATCTAACTGGAACACCGGCGTTCCTTGTAATACCATCGTCGGGATCTGTTAATACGTTACGCGGGCGCCTATAACGAACCGCCGCGTCTGGGTTGGCTGTGTATTCAGATGACTCTTTGACCAGCGGGTTGGGATGGTGGGGAGCATTATAGAAGTGGCGTGAGTGACGCCGGGGCCCTAGGATTATTGTTTGATGAAAGTTTCGTTCCGCGCGGAAAGGCCGGACACAACACACCATATGCAGTACTGTGTGTGGAATGAAACAATTTCTGGCTGCTGCAACATGACATCCTATCCGCATTTAGAGCTTTCCTGTTGAGTAAACGAGATGTGAAGAAGTTATTCATATGGATCGATAATTATGCTGCTCAAAACAAAAATTGGGCTTTTATGTGTTTTCTTGTATACATGGTTAATAGAAAAAATTACAGTGAAATACTTTGAACTAGGGCATAGTTTTATGTCAGCAGATCATTTCCATCATCAGGTGGAAAAATCAATGAAACACAAAAAGATTTACGATTACGATGACTTTATAGACGCCGTGAAAAGATCTAAGAACCGCCGTGAAGGCAATCGCAGTTTCCGATTTGACTTTTGTGTGCGGTCCTGAATAACCCCTATTTTTCTAATACAGAAGTACTTCACATTTGTCATATGGTTACAGGAACGCAAACTGCGCGAGGAGTCCATGCGCTCCGGGCTGGCGGGTGCGGGCGCGGGCGCGGGCGACGCCGCCACGCAGCCGCAGAGGGAGGCGCTAGAAGTTAGTTCACTTGAGAAATACTCCATTTTTTTACTGTTTTTTGTATATTGTTTTGTCAGCATAGTGGCGTGAGTGGTAGCAGTTCTGCCTCACACGCTGGAGGAATGAGGCCTGGCCGGGGCGGTCAGTAATGCGAGGAACATTGTGTTTGTCCTCGGTTCAAGATTGTTTATAATATATATGTATGGGTGGTCATCCAAAACACAAGCTCTGCTTAATTTAGGGTGGTGGTAAACCATATACAGTTGGTGTGTAAGTCTGGGGATTTATTTCTTTATTTCTTTATTATTGTGTTTTTGGTTTATTTTTCGTTTAAACGGAAACATTTTTTCTTATTGCCTAGGTTATCCAGAACTGTCCACTTTCTCTCTTACATTTAAATTCTAATTTTTTCATTAAAGTATTGCGCGTCATCCAAATACCTCATTCAAGATTTTAGATGACCCAAACAAAAAAACCGATTTTGGCTAACCTTAAAAAATAAACTTTCCACCATATAGTGTATATTTATATGATTCGCTTGCAGCTGCAGTACCAGGAAGCGCTGGCGCAGCAGCAGGCGCGGCACCACGCCGAGCTCGGCGCGCTGCGCGAGCAGCTGCAGGACAACGACGCGCTCCGGAGTGTGCTGTCCAGAGAGGTAGGATCTTGCAATGTTGTGTTTTGAAACTCGAGCGTCGTTAAGGCGTTAGATATGTATCACAAGTACCAACGAGTCTGTACTACTGAAGTACATAGAGACGACTGACCTGCCGGCGAAGGGAAACGCCGGGACGAAACCCGCATATCTAAGAAATAATTTCGAAGGTGTGTGTAAAGTCCGCCGACCCGCAGTCGGCATGCGCGGTGGACTGCACATTACCTGACACCACCCCTTCACTTCCTGCAGTGGGATTAATACTGTCGCGAAAAAAAGGACTTATTGTATTTTTAATTTGAAGCTTCATCAATTAATATAAATTTTTCAGTTCCGTTATGTGATTAAATATAGTCTGTCTGAGGTAGACCTCACATTAATGGTCAGACAGAAAGCGACTTTGTTTTATACCTTTTAGTGATGAAAATTGAATGAATCTGTTTTTGACATCTTTATCCTGTATTCTGTATACGTGTTCTATTTACTGTAAAATTAAGTCGTATTTCATTTGATCGCTCAGCTGAGATAAACCTGGGGCTTCCGAGTCATCTCTGTATCTTACTGTTAAAAATGTTAAATTGTTTCATATGGTTGGGGAAAACGCAAGGGGCTAAAGGATCACCTTCTTCCCTTGCGCTGGTTCGCTCGAACCCGGTTTTCTTTGTTCAGCTCAACGTGGGTTCATTCACACGTTCACTTTTTGTATTGATGCGAACGAGGTTTGATAGTTTATCACTTCGTACACCTGGTTTTATTCTGAATATCCTACTTAGTGGCCCGATAGTTGTCGAAAGTATCTTGATAGAATAAAATCATTATGACGAAGTTTTACAACCATTTATAATATCACTTGAAAAATTAAAATTCTGACCTTGATTAGTGTTCTCGCTCCTGTAACTTAATGTGCTTGTAAAGTACAAATTGTGATACCTTTGAAGAATCTACTCACACTAGACAATTTATTAAGGTCATGCAGCTATAGCGCTCTACTTTTTTTTAAAAGACAGTCGACATTAGGAAAAATGATAATTTTGATAATTTTTAACGTTAAGAACACCTAAAATTGTATTTAAATTAAATAATATAGTATAATACTTAAAAAATTACAAAACAACCTAAATTTGATGAAATAGCAACGGAATGAATGAAAAAGGTAGCGAAATTTATAAAAAAGTATAAGTCTACGCCATTTTCATGTGGTTGACAACCCTAGCAAGAAGATACGATTTTCTTACAGTTTTACATCCAGACCAACTGCAGTTATCGGCTTATCCATTCATAACGTTAGAGCCTGTATAACCTACCCTACAAAAGTATTAAAATAAATAACAAGGAGATGTTTCCTTTCAACTAACACGAACGTCATCAACGAATAACGAAATATTTCAATGACATGGATTGTTTCACCGTTTTTATGTTCATAAAAATTCATAAAAATTACCATCAATAGTCATAACATAAATTTTTTAATTCACTTAATAGATTACATTCGTTTCCAGCTGCAAACGTCAAAAGAGAAGCTGGAAAGTTGGCGCCTAGAGCAGCTGTCGGATAACGAGGACAAGCAGATGCTGGTCAACGAAAACAGGAAACTCGCTAAGGATCTAGAGGCTGTGAGTCGTCCAGTTGTTTTGTTTGTTTCGTTATTTTATTTATATTATCGATCAGAACTAACGAATACACGGTAGTAAACATGTTTCATGTCAAACTCTTGGGTTGTTACCAACGAACACATTCCAAATTGATACGTTGTACTCTACAGTTGTACTTAAGTTCATTCGTACGTCGTATAACAACAATGTGGATTTTCCCTTGAAATAATGTTGTGACAGTTACTGACTCAACCCTACAGATATTCTGTAATGCACAGGTTACACAGGAAGTTTTGTCAAAACTGCTAGACCACTTTCTTGGGCGGGCAGTTGACAGTCCTGAAATAGTAGATTGTTTCATGAGTATGTTGGATTTTGATGGAAAAGAATCATAAACTTGCCTCGTGCCAGTTTTGTATATGGAAACTATACATTGACATAGAAAGGATTTACTCTGTTTCTTTGAGGTTTCTTCTCGTAAAATCACTACTCATTGTAATGTTTGGATTTAAGTAAGGTAGTGAAAGTTAGTTGACGAGCTCAACAACTTTGTTCCCGGTCCTCATGTCCTAGCTAATGCTTCAGCGCAGGTTTTTAATAAGCATTCGCTGATAACTAAGTGAGATCATCTTTATGCAATACTTACTGGTAAAATATGTTTATTGTATTTTATTGAATAAAGCCTTTTTCTTTTTCTATTTTTTCTTATTGTACTCGTCAAACGGTCGAGTCACTGCGTGAACCGACCCGACAGTGTTTTTTGTTCTCCTCCAAGGGGAGGGCAGGAGGAACTAAAAAATTCTCTTACGCATACCCCACGCGCGTGATCGAGGTTATGTGGGACTCGCTGCGAGCCTACCAGAGCCACTACCCACTAAAAAACCGCCTGAATGACTCTGGCAATCTTTTGCCTCACAGCCTTCATCTGAAGCGACGACCAATTGGAGAAAAAGGCCGCGCTAGCGGGGCCCTGAAGGGGTCACCCGCTGGGATTTACATAGCACTGAAGGTGAATTTATAGCACTGAAGGTGCTCAAAATTGCAAAAGAAATTAAATTAATTCGTATTAAAATTAGAATTAAAATTGGATTTTGCGGCCAGAAGGGCTTCGAGATCGTTTGACAGCTGGGTGGCTTCGTACGCTTGCGCATTCCTAGGCCTAGCGACTTTGAGCTTCGAATCAAGGACAGGGGTAGTACACGAGATCGAATCTCGAACTAAAGGATTGGGGTGGGTTTCAGAGCCTTTGAAGAACGCTCCCGAGATTGTTTTGAGGTGCTGATGCACTGTAGGTAGTTCAAGATCTCTGTGCAGGTCCGCGTTACGCACGTACCAAGGTGCGTTCGTGGCTCTGCGGCAGAAGAGATTTTGAACCACCTGCAGTTGGTGCAGGAGGGAAGGTTTGGCGTAGGCAAAGATTGGCGAGACATAAGTCATGAGGATCTAACGCAGGTCTTAAAGAGCGTTCGTTTGTTATAAAAGGACATTTTACTACGTCTACCTAACATACTACATAGGCGGCCTAAATAGAGACGGGCGAGTTTAGTAACTCTATCGACGTGCGGCTTGAAAGAAAGCGTATTAGCAAAGCGCACTACCAAAAAATATTGCGTATTGGTAGTGCGCTTCCAGGGGATGGGAATACCTAACATTCGAACGTGAAGATTGTCGGCGACACGACGGTGTTTGCAGTCGAAGTAAACCGCAGAACTCTTGTCTGGGTTCACATCGATACGCCATTTTTGAAACCGTGCACCGAGAGCGTTAACGGCCTTTTGGAGTCTGGTGATGAGGTGCGGGACACAGCGGCATTTGGTGTAAAGGGCGGTGTCGTCGGCAAAGAGGGCGAGTTCGACGCCTTTCAGCAGGATGGGAATGTCGTTAGTGTACACGGTGTACAACAGAGGGGCGAGGACTGAGCCTTGAGGTACTCCAGCCTTTATGGGACGAGGCGCGGAAAGCGTGCCTTCATGTTTAAATCGAAACGTAAGGTCTTTGAGAAACACCGCGATTATCTTAACTAGGCGATCCGGTAAGCCTATTTTATAGAGTTTATAAACGAGGCCACTGTGCCAGACTTTATCGAAAGCCTTGGCTACGTCAAAGAAAACTGCGACCGTTTTATTACGCCGCGGATAGAAGCCATCGAGTATGTACTCGACGATACGATGTACTTGCTGAGGGCAAGAGTGTTTAGCGCGGAAGCCAAACTGATGGGGAATGATGAGGGGATCGCCATCCGTTGGAAACGGAGTATGACTCTCTCGAGAAGTTTAGCCATGGCCTTGAGAAGGCTGATGGGTCTGTAATTAGCCGGGATATTCAGAGGTTTACCCGGCTTAGGAATCAATTAATTGTAATGTCATATGTTGATTCTAGTTGCTTCGCGTTTGTGTGAGTAATGCGCTAACTAAAGCATTGTATTAACAGATATTTTATCTAAGCGCATGTTTTAAATATACATATTCACTAAAATTGAGTTTAAACCAACAAAATGGAACCTCCTTTAAACAGCTTCCATTTGTCGTTTAGATGGCAGAGAATGGCCGCCGCTGGCAGGCGGAAAGGAGGCAGCTTCAACTTCAGCTGGAGCAGCTGCACTCACAGCAGCAGACCAGCCAGCACAGCCAGTGGCAGGCGCAGGTAATGCATATATACATTAGAATATACATTTATTTCTGAATCACACCCGGGAAAATGATTGGAAAATGATGACGAGGAAATGTTTGTTTGTTGGTTTGTAATCGATAAACAGTTATACGAGTGATACTTAAAAATTCTACTAACCTGTTATTAAGTTTTTTTAATTATGATAATAATAATAATTAAAAAAAAAGCTACTTTATCTAGGAGGCTATACTTTATCTCGATATACCCACTGTAAGTATGTGTAACATATGTGTTCCCTATTCAGAAAAATATTTAATTTTTTTTAATTTTACTGGTCCGTAAGTTTTTCTTTAGATTTCTATTTTCTATTATTATTGTTTCTGTGTTCCCCAGGTGGACGACGTAATTACATGGGTGGCCGATGAGAAGCAAGCTCGCTCCTATCTACAAGCCTTGGCCACGAAACTGACTAGCGAGTTGGATTACTTGAAACATGGTGAGTTGTGAGTGAAGGATTCCCGTCGGTGGTCGAAACTGTGATGTGCAGTTTTGTTGTGTTGACAGCGCATGCGTTTGTGAGTTACTTCGTAGTACATGGTTCACATCCCACGATCATAATTGATCATGCCGACCGTGGTCCTAATGTCGGACTTGCCTTTCTTGTAATTGCATTTAGTGTTGATTGTGATAAAAAAAATATGAAGAGATTTATTCCATGTTGTATCTTGTTAGATTTCAATGACTCATTTATGACTTGAAGTGATGACTAATTCGGCATACTTTCGACTTCTTATCGGTCGGAATTCTATAGGTACTTAGTTCAAAGATTTGTCTTGCCCTTAACTAGACCTACATTTAACCTACGCACAGTGAATTAATCGTTGTGCGTCACTGTAAAGAGCGTCGGGTGACGGGTCGCTCACTTCCCCTAATGTGGTTGAGGAGGGCGACGGCTGGATCCCGCGTACTTGGGGGGAGGGTGACTTGTCCAGCTAACAGATGCAGATAAGAAGAATTTTGTGTAGACATAAAGAGACTCTGTAAATTTATTTCGAAAAAATTATACCCGTGAAGTTTCTTGCCAGTTCTTCTTCACGAAGGTTTTACCGAACTGGTGGCTGAGTCATGCTTTATTTGACGTCAATAAGCAAAAGTATCTTCCAATGTTGAGAAATAAATATTTATTTATTTATTGACTCATTAAAATTCTGATTTCAAAGATTGAATTTTTAAAAATCTTTATGAAATCAGTTCATTTACTACATACTTTATTTTTCATATTAAGATTACTACTTCAGTGTAATCTTTTGTTTTAAGTATAATACTTGATTAAATGAATAAATAAATAAGGGCTATATAAATATTTCAAAGAAATTCAAGATACATCATTTTTATGTTATTTTTAAGCTGGCTATTATATGTTTTGTTCTTTGTCTTAACTGTAATAAATGAATAAAACGTTTCTTCCAGCTCACGGTTCAGCCTCCCCCAGTTCCCCGTCGATCCCCGGCGGCTGGCGCAACAGGAGATCGCAGAAGCTGGACAAGATGGAGATCCTGACGCTGCAGTCCGCGCTGCACGCCGAGATCCAGGCGAAGCAGCAGCAGCAGGAGGAGTTGACGGGGACGAGGGCAGATCTGCACAATGCTCACAGGTGAGGGTAGTTCACCCCATGAAACAATTATAACTGGAATGCCACTTCTCTTTATTGCGTGAATTACACAGTCATGTCTTTGAGTGCAACGGCCGCATTTGAATACTCGCAGTGGTAATGGTTACGTTTGAGGAACCATACAGCGCTCTGATAAAATTTTGCTAAGTGAATTTGTACTTTATCTATACAAAATTTAAGTCTAAATGTACTCGTATACTTAAGATTATTTTTTACGTTTATTATATTATGGGAAATTATAAATCATGCCACAAATTTCTTCTTTGGCCACGTGATCAAACTTCTAATTTAATAACTAAGCCACGGGATAATGAGATAGCCTCTAATACACTAATTCGTCTTTTTTGCAACGCCTACCAAATATAAAATTTGGGTTAGGTTATTGTTAGGCTGTAATTATCGCAAGCACGAGCCGAGCGAGCGGAGCGAGCGTGGTGCGGGCGCACCCGACGAAGCACCATGATCGAAATTGGATGGTTATTCAAAATTTTACAGCAAAAGCATCATGCGACAACATATCTTTAGTGGCTAAGATGTATTATTTAGACGCTCGTTGGTTGTGGCCGAGTTATTAATTTAGATGGCAATGTAGACTTCTTGTGGCGTGTAGTGCTATTAAAAAGAAGTGCGTCTGATTGGCCCCCGTAGACAATTAGTATAACAAATTAGTTTTTTTTAGAGAACCAGACATGTGATTTTGAAATGTTGCCACGTCAACTATCACAGTGACAGAATGCCACTACACTGCACCCACACAGGGGCCCGAGCTAGCCTGTTGTAATATATACACCTTTACTTGTTTTTCCTTTTTAATTCAGCATCGAGCCTGTTATATCAGTAATATTCCTCACGACTTCGTAATGCCATGATAGTAGGGAAAACCGTATTATGTGGCCAACTTTTATTCGGAAATTAATTTCTGACTTGGTTCTCGAAATTATGTCTGTAAATACAGATACGCGCAATTCTGGTTCCAAAACGTTGAGTGTCAGAATATCGCTAGTTGCACTTTTGTTATGTCGATCACATCTGTGCTAAGAAAATATTCATGGCAGAAGTATTTAATCGAGACACCGACCACTTACTTGTAAAATCAGTCAAGTTTTATGAATTCTGAATCTGGGCACCATGAATCATTTATTATTTCCTTTTTTGATAAAAATTAAAGATTTCTGCTTATAAGATAATTCGGTACATTAAATACCCGGTTTTATGAAAATGCGCAGAAAAAAATCAATGTATCAAAAATGTTTACACAGTATGTTCAATGTTGGCAGCCTTTTTTTTGCAATTTCCGTGTTTGCGACGCTGGCCAGATTCTCTTATTGTTTTTATCCTTATAATAAAATTGACCTTTTGATAATGTTTGCTTAAAGTCTTATTTTTATATATGGATTGCTTCAAACCAGTACATTTGCATACACACAAATAAACAAACCGCTTGTCCACCACCCGCCAGAGAACTGCACGAAACCCGCCTGCGCCTCGAAGCGCTCGCGCACGACAACAAGCGCAAGGAGCAAGCGCTGCGCGAGCTGCAGACCAAGCTGCAGGCGCAGCAGCCCTCCTGTTGTGAGTATACTGTGTTTACATGTTACATTTAGTGTTGGTTGCCGTTATTTCCAGCTGAAAAAAAAGCCTTGATATAACGATAGCGACAGAGGCGCCCACGTCGGCTCAGAAAGTTTTAAAAAGACAGTTTTTTATTCACTTTTTGACTAAGAAAACGTGCCTTAATTTTGGTATACTGATCACTTTGATTACAATACCAAAATCAAAATAGTTGACGCAACTTCTCGCGTTGTACCCGAGCGTGACAGGTGCTATGTTTACCGTGTAGTGGTAAGTAGCCCTGGTCGTCCCAGGAGGTCCCAGGTTCGAGTCCCGGCCGCGGATTTATTTGTGTGATGAACACAAATGTTTGGTCTCGGGTCATCGGTGTTGATATTTATATATGTATGTTTATTATGGGTTCCCCCACAACACAAGCTCTGCTTACTTTGGGCTCATTCAGTTGTTGTGCTTGTCCGGGGATTTGTTATGATTGCTTGCACTTCTTATGTAATTGAAGGTTGATTGCAGATGGTTCAGCTAAAACAATAATAAAACTAAGAGTTTTATTACCTTCTGACAGTTAGGAGATCGAAGTGATAACTATTTACAAATTACGTCACGTTTTATTGCCAATCAGCGCATATAAGAAACTGTTTTCTTACAGACCTTTTCTAGCCATGACAGGAAAGCTTTTCCGAAAGAATATTTTTATTATACATTTATTTCTATATAATCTATGTATGCAAATTTTTATATAACACATTGCCGTATTTATTTGATTGCCTATTTTGTAAGCAAAAGCACTTATATCAATGGATTATAAACAATGTTTCTTTCATAGGTTGGAATTCTATAGGTTAATTTGCTTTATTTTATGTATTTTATTTTTTGTGGTGTCTGAAACATATCTATGTTTATTTAGTGCACCTTTTCTTTTTATTTTGTTTCCATGTCGCACCACCCCAACACCCCACGCACCATATTCCGCCCCATGCCACCCAACCGAACTGTCAACTGTCAAAACTAATGACAATGTCAATCTCAACAATTGTCAATGTCGACGCCAAAACGCTCCCACATCAAAAGCACAACAACGTCGCCCGCGTCGAAAAAAACGAAAATAATTTATACGGTTTTGTTGATTTTTTTATGTGATTTTTGGATAAATCTCTTATGGACTTTACCTTTTTCTTGTTTGGTACGAAAACACTTCGGCTCTGTGATCTATTTGAAAATTGTATTGTATATTTTGAACCGTGTATGTCGTGTTCTATTTAATTTCATTACGATATTGGTTCTGTTGTAAAATGTTGAACGGTATGTAATATTTGTGGCATTTACTAATACTTACGTTGTTATTAAAACTTTAATATAATTAATTTTTGCGTCAAACGCTGTATTATCTCTTTGTGTTGTATCGTATAATCCTGCGTTGCGTTTTATTTTGTTTATTTTTTATTATAATGACAGTGCGTGGAAAATTGAGGCCTTTCATACCGTGGGTGGTGGGTGTCACGTCGTGTTTTTGGGGCGTAATTTTATTGGTTTACCATCAATTGTATGATAATTGAGGTCTATAAGTATTTGGACGGTTTTGCGCTTATTAAGCTTTTATTTGAAAAGTATGCAAAGTTTTAGGAATCGACGTATAAGGAGGTTGAAATATCATTGCTTTGACAGATGCCATTCGTTAAAATCGTGTAAGCGAACGGCATTATTCGAAAACAAAACGACTTTTTATAATGCGATCGAAGGAAAATAATATCGTATTCGGGTAGTTAATATAAAATGACACTTCCGGTGTCTAGTTGAATAATACAACTATTTAAAGGATGTCTTATAAGTACATTGTCGATTCACGATTGCATTCGGTCCTAAAGTATTGTTTTCCAAGGTAGCAGATATAACGCATATCACATAGAACCAAAGAATTACTCATCGTGCAGTTTTATATTAAGATTTAGTTAGTCATAAAGTCGTCCCATATTGTGTGTGCAACGTGTTCACCTGGTCAGTCATCGCTTATTGCTTGACAACTTTGTTCAAGCAGTGTTTTGAATTGGCGATAAGTTCTAGTCCTAAATTGTTTGTACCAAAGAATCTCAGAAGTACCGAACTAGTCATTATAATATAAAAATAAATATTTTCTTTTGTTTTCGAATTGAATTCGTCGTTGTGTTTGTATGTTCTATTGTTTAATAGCTTTGTTTTATTTGCTCAATATTTGAATTGAACATAAATATAAATATGATGTAATAAAGTACTGTTATCACACGAAGCGGCGTTCGCTTTACTTGTAGTATCCAATGACCACGTGACCAGACTTGTTGGATCCGCCCGGTCACGCACACATCCGTAGCGTGTTTGGACATTTTTTTTGTACCCTTCCAAGAGAAGGGCAGTAGGATCTAAAAAATGCTCTTACGCATACCACGCGCGCGCGATCGGGGTTATGCGGGATTCGCTCCGAGCCTACCAGAGCCACCACCCACTAAAAAACCCCCTGAATGACTCTGGCAATCTTTTGCCTCACAGCCTTCATCTGAAGCGACGACCAATTGGAGAAAAAGGCCGCCCTAGCGGGGCCCTGAAGGGGTCACCCGCTGGGATTTACATAGCACTGAAGGTGAATTCAAAGCACTGAAGGTGCTCAAAATTTCAAAGAGATGTTTGGACGTTAACTACTAAAAGTAAAGCGGACGTCGGTTCGTGAGACAGTAGTACTATATATACAAAAATGATGATATAGTATTGAGTATATATACTAGGTCTTTACCTATGAAATTGCCGTTTTTCACGAAATAAATGAAGCGTAATATTTTTATATATTTTTTATTTCTATTAATCAAAATAATCACCCATGCAATCAATGCATCTTTGCCAACGCATTGGTAGCTTATTGATGCCTTTCTTGAAGAAATCAGCTGGACGGGAGGCAACAAATTCTTCAAAGGCATTTTGTACTGCCTCTCGGGTATTGAATTTTTTTCCCGCCAAGAAGTTATCCAAATTCTGGAAAAAGTAGAAGTCTGTAGGCTGGTGAGTACGGCGGATGACGGAGAACTTCCAACCCCAACTCTTGTAGCTTGGAGACCGTCTGCTGTGCAGTATGAGGTCGCGCGTTGTCGTGCAGGAGCAGTGGAGCCGAACGATTGACCAAAGCTGGTTGGAGACGTGCGAGCTTCTCCATCATTGTGTTCAGTTCTTCACAGTACACATCTTCAGTAATGCTTGTCCCTTTTGGCAAGAAGCTGTGATGAATTATACCCGCGTTAGACCACCAAACAGTGACCATCACTTTTCTAGGGGTAAGTTTTCGTTTAGGGCATTGTTTGGGTGCAGAACCAGGGTCCAACCAACTTGCTGAGCGCTTACGATTGTCAAACAGGATCCATTTCTCGTCACAAGTAACAATGCGGTTCAGAATTCCTTCATTTGTATGCCTGCTGAGCAGTGCAAGGCACGTCTCCACGCGTAATTCGTCATTGAGTTCGTGGGGTACCCATTTGTCAAGCTTTTTTACCTTGCCAATTTGACGCAAATGGACCAATATTGTTTTTTGCTAACGTCGAAAGCTGCTGCTAATTCAGCCGTGGATTGAGTTTCATCAGCTTCCACAATTGCCTTTCATTCGTCATTGTCGACCAAAGTTTTCGGACGACCACGGGGTTCATTTTTCAGGTCAAAATTTCCAGAACGGTAGCGGGTAAACCAATAACGGGTGGTGCGTTCGTTTGTAGTGTTCGCTCCGTAAACGTCGTTGATGTTGCGTGCCGCTTGTGCCGCTTTGCTGCCACGACGGTACTCATACTCCATAATTACTCGAATTTTTAACTTATCCATGATGACGAAAAATGTTCGAATGCGTTGAAAACAAAACACTAACTATTAAACAAATGACGATTTTAGAAAAAGAATTCCATGTTTTTCATATAAAATTAATTTGAAAAAAATGTTCGAATGCGTTGAAAACAAAACACTAACTATTAAACAAATGACGATTTTAGAAAAAGAATTCCATGTTTTTCATATAAAATTAATTTGAAATTAGAATTATCAGTAAAAAAAAAAATTTTTCATTTGAAATGGCCAGTACGGCAAAACGGCAGTTTCATAGGTAAAGACCTATTATATATATACATCGTGATTTCAATACTCTGATAGCCTTTCGTAGTAATATAGAAAGGGTTTGTATATTGAGAGTGCCAATGTTCTTAAACAACCCAGCTTGCCCTTTCATTGAAAAATTAAAACTAATTATCATAAAATTCAGTATAAAATATTTTATTTATGACAATGCAGAATTATAATGATCATATTGTACTCTTATATATTTTTAGTTTATCACATCGATCTATTTTCAGATGTATTAGACTATATTTCAAAATAAATATATATCTTAAATACAGGGTGATTTTTGTACCGTTCGGAAATAAGGCAAGTATATTCCGACCTCAATTCTGAGTAGCTTCGTCAAGAAACCATAGCAAAAATGCAAATATTTAAATCCCCATACAAAACCTAGGGAGGAGCTGCCAATTTTATATCAAGAGTCTAGTTTTTTGCCCTGGGAAGGTTGTGCAGGGTTGTGGTCTCTCTGAGCCCGTGCCTTTTCCCGAACGGTAACAAAGTCAATTATTCTTGTTTTTCATATTGCTCGGCAAGTTAGTACTACGCGAATGTAGTGTTTAACTCGATTGCTATTTTTATGACCAAAATATATCGATGTTTTTAGCATTTTTTAATTAGCATAAGTGAACAGATAGACTAGATAGTCTAGAATCTCGTATTATTGTTTTGTCTGCTAGTATTGGTGTTTTATTATTTTACCAATAGTTTTATTTACTTTTAGCTATTGTATTTTTACAATGTACACCTTCTTACACATGCTTATTTAGCTTAATTCACTAAAGCACATTTATATCGCATTTATATATTGATATATCCATACTGTTTAAAGTTTACATCAGTGTAAACTCATACAAAAATAAGTACATCATAGTATGTATGTTCAAATGTTCATATTGTAAATGCATTTGTACATGCATTTGTACATAAATTGAAATAGTAAAGTTGATTTTTTGTTATTTATTTGGGTTGTTTTATTTTGAACTCTACTGCGATGGTAATAAAATTGGCTATTGTACGCAAGCAGCCAGGCAAGGTTCAGTGAAATCTTCAACGTATTGGAGCGGTAAAGAAGAGAATGGTTCGTTTATTTTTTTGTATATTTTAAATTGTATGCTAATAGAGTCAATAGAGTGGTATAAGATATTTAGACGATTTTAATAAAAATTGGGATGAGCATTTTAGTTTTTTTTAATTCTGTTATATCAATATTGTCTTGGTGTAACCTATAATTGAATCTGACAGCCCAATATGTATAATATTCCGAGCCAATGGTAGATATAACTGAGTCCTTGTGGACATTTAAAAGGCCCCTGCGTAAACCAGATAACTTATCAAAAAAAGGTTATATTAATTTAAACTGACTTCATTGTTGACTCTATTATTCAATACATGTACCTGTCAATATTTAGAAGTAATTCTACGTTTGCGTCCTGCATTTTGTTTGTGTCCATCCATGTTAATATACCTATAATCCTGTGAAAAAAAAATTAAATGGTATTGGAAAGAGATAGAGGTACTCGTTTAAATTTATTATGAGTTGATGATACCCCTGTTTTGTTTTGAAAAAGAAAAGCAAACTTTTGATGCTCGCGTTTCTTATTTTTACCCCGATTTTGAAACATAAAAAGGTAACGTTTATTTCCATTTAATTTTTACTGTTTCATCATTTTATCCCATTTTTGTAAATACGAGCAAGTGTGAAGGAAAATTTGTAAATATTATTTATTGAGTCTGTCACTGTTTTGATAGTTGCTTTCAATAGTTATTACATTATCAGTTTTTGTACTATTTTTCTTTTATAAATTATATTGTGCATAAGATTCTTAAGTGATTAATCCGTCTAAGTAAAATTTTACTTGATTCTGTAAAAAGGTAACTTTGAAACAGTGTACGTGGCCTTGTCATTTCAACTGTCATGTTTCATCTGACAGTCTGTCAATGTCAGTACCTTTTTGCTTTTTGTTTTGCTTCCGCTGTCCAATGAGTGTTACCGATTAATTAAATAATAACGCTACGCGAGTTTTGTTTTTCTGAGAATTTTCTTTAACACTTGTTTTGTATTAGTTTGTAGGTTTTGACTAATCGAATTTGGTCTGTTCCCTGTGTATTAGTTTGTTATAAGAAAATGGAAATGGCTTTGGTTTCAGTATACTATAGTTAGTAAAGTTGCAATAATTGCAAACCATACTAAAGTGTGTTTCGAGAGCGATTGTTACGCTTTCGTTAAACGTATTGTGACCCAAGAAATGACAATTTTTTTAACATGTAACGACGAAATACAAAACTGTATTTTTCGGATTTACAGATTATATCAAAATTAGAACAGAATGTTTCCATCTTCTTACTACTAATATATAAACAGTAGATGTATATTCACAAAGAGACATTTACTTTATTAAATATTTATATTCCTATATACCTACCCACTTTTGAATTTTTTCTAAGAACTTTTTGAAAGTAAATGTTGAATTGTGTCTGTTAGTAATATGAGTTGTATACGCGTCTCTTTTGTAAATGTGCATGTGTATGTATCCTGGATTTTGTTTAATATTGTTAAATCGGGTACAGGACTTAGAGTGATATGCAATGTATAGTAAATTGCTCTCTCTTTTCAATTGATTTGTTGGTTGTTTATCTCCACTGCCACTTTTAAGAATTGAGAAGCCATATTGTCTCCGATAACAGTGGTTTACTCCTTCTCACTATTTACACTATAATCTACAGCATTAAGAATTAAAATAGAACTATAAATTAAAAATCTAAGGAGCTGTCTTGGTAAATAACAACAACATTTTTAACTTGACAGAATTTACTCTTTGTCACGACGATTCAATGAGTGTTTACGGGAGCAAATTTTATGAAAATTCGCACATATTTCGTAGATTCCACCAGTACAGAACAATTCAAGACTGGTATTCCGTAAATGTGTATTCCTTGTCTAAAATCTTATGATAATGAAATCAGAAAATGTTAGTTCTGTATCCGATTTTTATCTATCAATGTTTGTCAAAAATTTGTTATTTTCAGTTTTGTTTGTATCCAAATTGGGTTTCGGTTGGGGTTGGTGTATGTGTTAAATTTCACAAATAATAACTTTGATATAAGTTGTTCAGTCCATGGAATATGAATCGTTTGTATGTCTGCCTTTCAGTCTTGGACCGCCCGCCCTCGCAGATGAGCTATTTGGACCAGTTCTTGAAGGAATCTGCATCGGAAAGGCTCTATGATAATGTTACAGCCATGAACAATGAACAGGTATTTTTTATGTCAATAATTTCTTATTCAGCGACTTCAAATATGTAAAATCAATATACAGGGGTACAGGAAATTTAAACATATCTTTCGGGGGGTCGTTTTACAAAAGCTATAATTTAATGAATTTACGATGCTGTTGCAAGCACCATGATCGCGGACGGTGCTTGCAACAGCATCGAAATATCGGACGCGCGAAATAAAAATCGAAAATTGTGGTAAGAATCCCGTGAATTCATTAAATTATAGTGAAAATAACCGCGATTGTTTAAAACAATTTTTTTACAAAATCCACTTTAACCTCCGAAAGGAATGTGTTGAATTTCCAGTAACCCTGTGCAGCCTTTTGCCATTGGTGTAGTTGTTGGTTTCGTTAAGGTCTCGTGTGGGGATACTCCAACGTGGCTCTGTCCCGGCCGAGCAATCGGAACGGGCAGTAGAGTGACAGAAACAAAGGCAATTGCTTTTTAGTCCTACTACTATTCTAACACAACAGTCAGTGTCACCTTAGATATATGATGACGAGGATAACATCATTTATTATGCCCTACAGGATGTAAACCGTGGATTTAGATTATCGCTCTATCTATTTTTAACTAAGTTTATCAATTGCCAACTCTTGTTTCGAAGAGGGGAATAGTTTTAAAAGTTACCTTTTGCACAAAAGACTAAACACATTTTTATTTGTTATTATTTATACTTAAAATATTAAAAATTATTTAAGCTTAGTGATGTTATTCATTCATGTGTTTAGGGGTAAATATTTCTATCGTCAGTTAACTTTTATCTCACTTTAATAGGTACTTGACAATAATATCAGAAATTATCAAAATTATTCTACAGATAAGTTTGACTACAGAAAAACTTGCTCTAAATATGCTTATGTGACTAACATTTACAATTTTTGTTCAATGTTGTCATGTCAATCAAAGCCACGGAAAAAGGCTAGTATTATATGTAGGCATATTACTATTGTATAAAATAGACGGAATAATTTTATCATGTTAGTAGTTGTATGTGCTGTAAAGTTATTATGTTTTTTTTTATCAAGTGGCAAATATCTCGAGTTTTAAGTAATGAATCCAATTTTAATGTCAATTAATAATTGTAAGTGAATCACAAAATACAAGTAAACTATGATAATGAATCACAATTTTGCACGTAAATCGTCTTGCTCAAGAACTTTGCCGGAACCTACGCAAGCAATTCAATGTTATAATTTGCGCTTCAATTTGTAATTTCACTCCGCGATCAATACAAAACCATACATGTTAGAATCGTACCGCCATCCCGCTTTATCTTGACGTTGCACCATATCGTTTTCTCTGTCGCACAGATGTCGGCAGGGTACCGCTACTCTAATGCCCAGCATTGTTGCAATGCACAGGTATTTCTGTCTCTTTGTGTTTTTGCATGCTTTCTGCTTTGTTCTCGTAGTGGGTTTATTGTCGACGAAGTTTATTTATCGCTTTATGTAAAAACAATCATCCTGAATGACATTTGAGGCTATTTATAAGTTATGTCTCAAGAATTTCATGTTTTTAGATCCATGACTGGTTTTGATCCATTATGCTAGGATAAATTGATGACGTAATCCTTTCCCTATAGTGTGATGTAATTTATAAACGGCCCTTTTAGCTAAATAAGGCTTGCATTATATAGCATCATAAAACAGTACAAAAGATTGAGTCAGATAAATCAATCCACCTTATCTTTTAATATATCTTTGATTTTGAAACATACTATTGAAATAATATTATTTTTACTATACAGTAAAACCTGATTTATTTTTATTGCCTTAAAAAATTAATATTCTAACTTTCATAACATGATGTCATAGTGATGTCCCGGCTTAAACAAAATTTGATCTGTATAACTACCTTATAAAGAAATATCATTTGTGCATGACAAGGCTTTTTTTATGTACTTTCCCTACACTTGACCATTTCATTTTAATTCTTACCCACTTATTTATAAAGTGTATTTCCTCTGTAGCATATGTTTGCGTCGCAGCAATCCTCGGGGCTGTGTCCCGCAGAGGACGTTGAACCCAGGGCATCTTCGCCCGCTACTAGCAAAAGTTCGCCTAGTGATCTCACTTCGGTAAATTGTTATTTTATTTCTAATACATACTTCATTAAAAGTGCCATTTTAAATAATTATAAAATTTAATATAAAAATAATGGAAATAATTGTCATTCATATCAAAGGTCCAAATTTTATTTGAGGAATTAACAGAATTTTTACCACGATTTAGATTGTTATCATCGAGTGTCCGATATGTCGGCAGCGTTGCAAGCGCCATGATCACAAGAGACAAAATTTTGGATATTAGTTTAAATAACCGCGATGGTCTTTAACAACTGATTTACTCCAAACCTTGTAAAAATAATTTATCAATTGAATTTATAATTAATTATTAAATATATATATATAAATCATTCGGTTTACTTAGAGTTTTATTGTTTTCTGATATTATCAACGATTATTTTGTACGAAAAAACTAGTAATAGGCTCTTGTAATTCCTCTTTTAAAATATAATTTGAGGTTTAAAAAACATACTAACATTAGCCATATCGATGATATTGAAACACTGGTGCCCTTCTACTGTTTAGGTAATTCCTAAAAGACAATTCTAGTTTTAGTTGAAGTGATCCTTTTGTTTGTTCCGCTGTTTGTTATTGTAATTAAAATGTATTATTTTGTAAAATATTTTATAACTTCAGGACCCTTCTTTAGACCCGAGTATAGTGGGCAAACCAAAAATGCATCAGTTCTTAGTGCGAACCTTCAGCAGTCCTACGAAATGCCATCATTGCACCTCCTTAATGGTAAGTTCAAGATTCAAACTTATTTCAAACTAATAAGAGTTTGTTTTGATCCTCGGTTTTTCTCAGAATTTAAGATGGAATAGACTTTCACAGCTTGAAACAAACAATAGTGGTGTACTTATTTGTTCTCTTTGACCCGAGGTTGCGGTAACAGTTTCTAATGTTATATATCTCAACTGGGGCGCTGCTACAGTCCTTCCTATTACGACCGTCTCAATACTCACTTGTACGTGGCTGTGTTCCGGTCCCAGGGAAGGGCCAGCCAGTGTCATTACTGGACCAAAGGCAACTCCAACTGAAGCCTCCATTGTTCAACGCACGATTTGTCGATATGATCTCATTCAATATTGACAAATAGAACACCCACGACTAATAATGTCCATGGGCGCGGTTGCCGCTTACCATCATCGCGTGTTTGTTTGCCGGCTGTAGCGAAAAGAAATCGTAATGAAGATATCAATCCTTGTAAGAGATAAATATGCCTGAATTCTGCGTTCACTCTCTGTTGTTAACTAATTTTCCTTTCCTTCAGATCGGCCTAACCCGTCAAGGCGTAGTCTGCGAAACGTGCGGCATCTGCGTGCACACGTGGTGCTGCTCCCAGCTGCGTGGTCACTGCGGAGTGAGCCCGCGGCCACACCCCGCTGTTAGATCTAGGGGTACCGCTCTAGAGGGATACGTAAAGGTATGGATACACAAAAATCAATAAGAAATATAAAAAACAGGAATGACAATGTAGGCGGATTTATCGCTCGTGAGAGATTTCTTCTAGTCGGAGAGTAATCATCGTGGAGGGTAATTTTATGGTGAGTCGATATTTTTGACAATGATCATACAAAAACAACGCAATGTAGCACAACACATCGAATTGTCCCTAAAATGTCTATAATTGAAAATATGTTTGAAGCGAGTTGTATCGTCGTGTTTAAACGGTATGTGTAGTAAAGGGTAAACACATGGACATCCGGGTTGGCAGTGTTAGTAAAACGACGAGGCTGGCCACGTGCACCAGTTCGGGTGTGCAGGGCGGCGCGTCATGCTTAGGATACACGCAGACACTAACACCTGACACAAGTGTCGACTATAGTGTCTGATGCGTCCACACGGTAAGCAATTTTTAGTGTCGACATTAGTGTCGCGGTTGAAGTGTATTGGCTGTCTCCACGGAGCGATGTGCAATTCAGTGTCGGACATTCCATCGTCATGAATCGTAGTACTGCTGCCGTGATTGTGTTTCAATCAAAATGCGTCGTCGTAAAAAGAGATCGATTTGAGTTAAGGATCGGATTAAGAGAAGAGCACAGCTCGGGGCATTTCATCAGTTATTATCCGGACTGAAAAACGAAGGTCCAGAATGCTACTAGAACTTTCTTCGGATGAAAGTAAAATCAAAATAACTTTTTAACTGAATTATGTCGAGTACCTATAATTAATTTTACCACTTAGAAAAGAAAAATACTAAATAAAATCGCCCCGATCGGGAATGGCACCACTGGTCTCCCGCTTGCCGGGCGGGCGCTCTAACCAACTAATGCAACTCAGCTCCCGGGCCCTGGATATTATTTAGTATCCATGTAGGATTTTTTCGTTACATTGCTAACGTAGCTCCATCTTGTGTTAATAATAAATAATAATTTTGTGATAATATATAATTAAAGACTTTGCGTGACGTCATGTTGCTCTAGCTAGAAATGTCGCGCAGGCTCGATAACCACGGCACTCGTGTCTGTCACTGCGCCCGGCGCGTGTCCGCGGCAGCGACACCGACACGGAGCTAGAGCGCCGGTAGATCCGCAACAAGTGTCACGGCAGATGACACACGCGTGTCAGGTG
This sequence comes from Marasmarcha lunaedactyla, assembly GCA_923062675.1. NCBI lineage: Eukaryota > Metazoa > Arthropoda > Insecta > Lepidoptera > Pterophoridae > Marasmarcha > Marasmarcha lunaedactyla. The sequence continues at coordinate 17,596,386 of OV281363.1, forward strand.
TCTGGTGTAGTCGTGTATCAGTAGCTGTACGCTCGTCTGCGTGACGGTGCCGGCTCCAGTGCGAGGGTAGCGCCCGGGCCCCGTAGACTCAAAGTACGGATGACAATGATGACGGACTTATCGCTTTGTTTCTCAAGCGAGAGCAACTTCTTCCTTTGCATAGCTGACGCTCAAATTTTTAAATTAATTTTTCATGATGTCGTACAACATATAACAAAATATATATTTAAATTTGCTATGTGATAAACTATCATCATCATCGTAAAAATAATTCTGTTGTAAAGAAAATATATCATATTCTAATTCAAAAACGATGTCGAGATATCACATTTTTATCAAAGTTTGCAATGACTATCTGGCATCTAGTGTCCGCAGAAAGTCGTACAAATGTTCATTCCAGGAGTAATAATAAAAGAGTGCTAATTAAACAGACTTCTTTTTAATAGCATTATTCGCCTCTAAAGGCTACATTGCCTTCTAAATTATTAAGTCAGCCACAACTAGCGAGCGTCTGAACGATACTATCTTAGACACTAAAAATATGTTGTCGCATGATGTTTTTGCTATACTATTTTGAATTATCATACAATTTCGATTATAAATAAATACAGCCTAACATTAACCGAACCCGAATTTAACTACGCTTTCTATAGAATATTTAGTAGGCGTTGCAAAAAAGACGAATTAGTGTATTAGAGCTATCTCATTTTCCCGTGGCTTAGTTATAAAATCAGAAGTTTGATCACCTGGGCAATGAAGAAATTCGTGGCATGACTTATAATTTCCCATATCAAAATGTGTAATCTGATTAAATTTATATACCGCAAGGAAATCATAGCAATTCAAGTAGTTTCCTAATCACTTCATTCTTTCATAACAAAAAAAATATACATATCCCCTAATTATAAGTAAGTAATAAAGAGTCGCAGATTGTGATGAAACCTAATAGATGGCATTTGTTCACCAGGTGCCGAAGCCCGGCGGCGTAAAGAAAGGCTGGATCCGGCAGTTCGTCGTGGTGTGCGACTTCAAGCTGTTCCTCTACGACGTCGCGCCGGACAAGTGCGTCACGGTTTACTTGGAGCGGACACCCGTTTCGTAAACCAATTTGAATGAACATAAATCAATTACTATTCATTAAATACTTGATTGGTCCAATAACTAAATGAATTGTTTGAGATGTTTAGGGACAGATAGTGCTTGTTTGCGACGCATCTCAGCCACACGGAGGATAACTGTCGTGTGATTTCAGAATATGTATTGTACGTAGAATCAATAAAAAAAATCGGTTTTGCACGCTTTATACATTTCGGGGGAAGAGTGGTTTTGTTAAATGTAACAGTATATATAATACACTTTATATTATTACAATAAGTTCAATTGAAAGTGATGACGGGATAGCGTAGTGGGAAGTAGCCCTGCCTCACACGCCGGAAGTTCCAGGTTCGAGTCCTGGCCGGGGCATTCATTTGTGTAATCATCACAAAACTTACTTCTTGGGTCATCATTATTAGTATTTATATAATGTATAACATTGGAACCCTGTGACTGAGTCCATCAGTAAAATCATCAGCGTCACGTTGTCTCGCGCAGGAGTCAAGCCATGACGGTGTCGGCGTCGCTGGTGGTGGACATGCGCGACCCGCAGTTCGCCGTCAGCGCTGTCTCGCCGCAGGACGTCATCCACGCCAACAAGCAGGACCTGCCCAGGATATTCAGGGTATACATTTATTTACATTTGTTCATTATTACACGGAAACTTTGATTTAGCATCACAGCAGATCATTGAAAATCAGAATAAAAGGCTACTGAAATTAAAACAAAGTATTGTTTTGCTTCACACATTTACAAGAATAGAAATTAGTCTATTCAAGACAACACCATTAATTCATATAATTCGTTATTATTGGTATTTAATTACTAATGGAATTTTTATTTTTTTATATATATTTTCAACAATCACACCACATTATCTAGCCCAAATTAAGTATCATTAAGAACTTGTGTTATGGATACTAGATAACGGATAAATAAACTTAAGAAATATATAAACACACATAGATATTTTTTGTTCATGTATAAATATTGGAAATAAACTTAAATAAACACACGTACACATCCATGACTAGAAAGCAAATATAATAAAATATCTGCCTCTACCAGGATTCGAACGCGGGACCTCTGGCATGGAGGGCAAGGGTACTTACCTCCACACCGAACAGGCCGTCAATTGATTTGTCCACATTGCAGATATCCACGTCGCAACTCGAAGGCGGCAAACGCTCCCACACTCTGTTCCTGACGGCGTCGTCCGCAGAGCGCAACAAGTGGCTGTCCACCCTGAACGACCTGCACCGGCTGACGCCCACCAACCAATACTCCCAGGTGTGGCTTCAATAAGGATCATTTTACTGTGTTAGGTTGTCGTTTGATACAGTTTTGCTCAGCAAATTGCTAAACTCTATGAATTCGAATTGGCTTGAATATGAAAAATATCAAAGATCCTTATTTTATTATTGGTTTACAACAGAACAAAATAATGAATAATACAATAGGCCTCGTTAATTATCTTTGTATTCGGAACTCTTAAACTCTAGTCTTGGCTTACAGACCTACGTATCTTGATTTGTCTAGACATGTTTTGTGGCCACGTTAAACTCGGAGCTGCATATAAGTCAGAAGCTTCAGTTATAACTTTCAATGAAAATCCTTTTGAATCTAAAGATGTTCCATCCCAACGAGTAACGCTATGAGAAAGAAAACAACCGAGGCTTTGAACGTAAACCACAAAACTTGTCCCATTCCGGCCGTTTGACCTGAATCTAGTGTACAATAATATATAAATGGGCAGGTGTACAGCGCGTGCATGATACTGGAGTGCGTCGCCACGACCATGAGGAGCGTCACCGGCGCCGCCATCTTGGAGAGGAGTCGCATCGTCGTGGCCGGAGAGGTGGGTGGCTTGTTTAGTTCCAACATTACAGTATTCACATACACTTGTGAACAAGCTAAAATTGCAAATAAATTACAGATGTGTATATTTAAAGATTTTTTTTTCGTAGGCCTAAGTGTGAAAAGTTTTAAAAATAGGCTGAATATAAATATTATAAAGGGTTTTTCAACAAGTTTTTCAGTATGGTCACACCGGAACCACATGACAGTTTTGACGTTTAGCTTTTGACATATCCGTAGTAGAAGCTTGGGCGATTATTACAATGAATTCAATTTCACTCGAAAATCGCATTAAAATAATAAAATTTCGCCATGAAAATGGTGGATCTGTAAAAGTTACATTTCGTAAAATTCGCCATATTTTAGGTACACGTAATCGTCCTTCTGAGACCGCTATTAAGAATTTGATTGAATAAATTTCAGTCCACAGATTCGGTACTTAAAATTGAAATACGTTATGACTTCTAAGCTATCTATTTATTTATTTACATCTTTTAGGAAAACTTACAGCTAGGTTTAATTATATATATAAAGTAAATAGGAAAAAGAGGGCCAATAACAAGTTTCCACATACAGGACGAACAATAAGAAGGTAAATAGTCACAAGATATTATCTAGTAGGTACCTAAATATACAGGCACAAGTTTCACATTATTAAAGAAACAAAAAACAAAAAAAAAAAAAAAACACACGGTAACATACAATAACAAATCAAATAAGGAGAGCAGACAATTAGATATTAACAAAATGAGTGTTGAAAATCAATTAAACAATCATGCCCTTAGAAGTTTAAGAAAAAGTCTTTGGCGAGGGCCGCCAAAGAATATAGTAAGAATATATATAATATTCATATACCACTTGTTTTAAGATTTCGTTTTAATTTAATTACTTAATTATCGAATTAAAGGCGTGCCAAAATAATAATTGTAATGTATTATGTAAGCTTACGCACGTTTTTTTAAATGTAATATTGCTACAATGAATTCTCCAGTGGACGTAAACGACACGTCCCTGAGCCCGACCGTCTGCAGGTCTAGCGTGACAATTCTTCGCTATGTCTTTTATTCAAGAGATAAACCTACAAGCAGGCGAACTAGCCGACCGGGCGGAGTGCGGTCCTTTCCCCCACTCCCCCACTCCGCCCTGCACATACTCAGTGCTTTAGTAATGAAGTCTGTCCGCGTCACGACACGGGACGCGCGACGGTAGCCGTGTGCGGGTTAAACGAACAGTTCGCCTTGTTGCAGTCCGGCCTGTCACTGATCGACATGGAACGAAATGAAGTAATCCCCAGGAGACACACAGCGCCGGTGGCCAAAATGAAGTATATACCTGAAGAGCAATTACTAGGTAAGTTTCATTCATAGCTTTTAATTAAGGAATTTGAATACAAGTGAAAAATATTCCATTGACAGAACGAACTGACATGGCGTAAAATATACTTACGGATATTACTTACGTTTAACTGTTCAAACAGTTCGAGTAGCTCGCGTGGTGCTGCGCGCCGCCAACTCCAGGCGGGCTCCAAACTAGTCGAAACATTTCGACCTTTTTTTCCTATAAAAGTTCAAGTTCAAAGTCTTTGTTGTTTTGTCAGATAGTGTAGCTTTGTAACGGCGCAAGAATTATCATCTTAGTTCCGTAGCTCGGTGTAGTTGGTAAGCCATTATACATCTTTGTTTTATGGGTATAAATATGTCTTTTAGTAATATATTCAATTATTATTTCACTAATGACGTATAACAATATTAATTTCGAGTTCGCATTGAAAAGTGACCGACCCAAGACAGTATGAACACGCAAAAAAAGGTATGAAAACGATGTGGCGTAAGAAACTGTTTTAGGCTAAATTCAACAGTATCGAAAATGACCCATGGTCCAAATTCAAATGTATTTTTTTCTTTTTGAAATCTCAGCGATTTTGACACCTTAATTGTTGCTCATTCACAGTCGTAATCTCGGGTCGTAAGAGTCAAGTGCGCCTCGTGGCGATCCTCGCGTTAGAGTGCGTGGACGTGGAGGCCGTCAAGATGGCCGACACTAAGGGCTGCGTGGACGTCTGCGTGGGCACGCTGGCGCACGGGTGGGGGCTGTGTGCCTTGTGCAGGCGACAGGTGAGTTACAAACCCATTACAAATAAGAGAACACCGACTGACGGCAAAAAGAAGCATAACTTTTGCTTCCGATTTTCTTTAAACTAAAACTAAACTAAACTTAATTAGGGTTTTAAGTAAAAAACAATATTATTATATACCAATACGAAAATTAAAATTAGATATTTTATGTTACCATCCAACTTTTGGACTGATACTTTACGCCAACGGTGGTACAGAGGAGGACTGCCTCCGGCACGGAGGCGCGGCACAGTTCATACGCAATGTGACACGCGTTCGGCTGTGATCTTTCGTATTTAATCATACCTGAAAGACCGACCCAGGTCTAGCTTAGGCACCATTCTTCTTGGCGAAATATGAGTTACATCGTATTTGGTAATTGATGCTACTGCAAATTTTCATCTTAAACATGTAAAAAATTTGTATTTGATTTTGGAGATTTAAACGAATTACAGCGCAACCTTAAAGTAACCTACCTCAATATAACGACTTCCTCGATTTAACAAATTCTTCGTAATCCCCTTGAATTGTCTAAAAGAGTCAATGTAACATATACCTTTACATTGCGAACCACCTCTTTTTAACGGTATAAATACCTCTAATTACCTAATGTTGTGAACCCAAAACCTTTATATAAAGTCCCCACCGATGTCTGACTCTTAACCTCACAGTATGTGATGCATGTCGCGACAGGCTTTGACACGCTTCTGTTCGTAAAGCAATCATCACTGCTCGTCACTTTTGTGTTGACGTGAATAAAACTATTTTTTTACCTCTTTATAACGAATTTGACACCAACCTAACCTCAACATAACAAGCCTCATTTCAACGAATTACTTGATATAACGAATATTTACTTGTTCCCTTACGATTTGTTATATCGAGGTTGCACTGTTTTATTTGTTCCCCATCTGTCACAGAACACCTACGAGATCCAAATCTACGAGATCACCCGCACGGCGGCGCGGCGCCTGCGCGTGGGGTCGCTGGCGTGCGCGCCGCCGGTGCACAGCGTGCAGCTGCGCGCGGGCACGCTGTACGTGGGCGGCGCGGGGCGCGTCACCAGCCACGCGCTGCCGCCGCGCCAGGCGCCCAGCCGCTGTGAGTACCGCCGCGCCGCGCCATGCTGGCACTCGGCTCGACCACCTTTATGTTTGTATACCTCGGTCGCGGCGTTTGCTTGCCGGGCTCCCTGGGTCGCTGTTTGCGTATCTTACACACGCAAACTTTGGTTGTGAAAACACACCTTATATTCACTCAAAAATGCTTCAAAGCTAGAATAGTTGTACAAATAGAAATAGATAATAGAAAGGTTTAAAAATCATAAATACGAAACAATATTTTAAAATTTTAATAAAATTTTTAAAAACATATTTCAGGGCATTGGCGTAAAAACAAATGGACGGTGGGTTTAATGCAAAATTGACGTGAAAACTGTCACGAGTTAACCCATGCATGTACAGAATTAGGAATAAAACTAGAAATTGAAATCGTGTATCGTTGCATTTCAGTTGATTATTGCTTGCTACAATGATTCGCCTTATGTAGCTGCAATAAAGAAATTGACCATAAAATCCGCCCTATGCAGTGACTACTACGGGCCTTCAAGTTCTGACAGTCTTCACCGAGCAATATCCCATTTTGGACGTGTTGTCGGGCGACGGATCAAATAAATACTGCTATGACAATCATTCCAGTTATGCTTTTTCATTTCATTTATTGCTCGGATACTACTGAACGCAGACTGAAAGTCCATTCGTTTGCAAGTCAATGCCTCAGGGACATGAAAGATAACGAAATGTATAAACTTGGTAAACGCTGAACTCTGCACGTTCCCGACATTCAGAGCCCATGTTGCGTAGTTGTGTCTGATGTGTCAGCTCAGTACCATTTGGTTTGAAGTGTTTCCGGGCATTTGCAAACTTATCGTTCATATCCACGTATCCTGTAAACTATTGATTGTAGAGATATGGTTCTTTGGACAACATTTATGAATTATTATAATACGATACGAATATGAAGCTATATTGTTTAGTCATCTACCAACTTAGAAAATGGCTAGAACTTATCTTCGTTTATAAATTAACAAAATGATTTATATAATTCAATAAATGTGCAGCTTATTTTACCTTTATAAGTTTTTTTATCAAATTAAGGTGGTTTTTCTCTTCCATTTATTTACTTTATTGATAAATACTTTAAATACTTAGCTTTTTTATTTTAAAATTACCTATCTTGTAAAGAGGTTAAAGTGGCTTCACTTAATAGTTTTCATTTCATATATTTTCAATTTTTTATACTAGCTGTTGGTTTGCCATCAACATTTTTCTTCGATCACAGATATAAACTAAATTCACAGTTTCATACAAATCTGACCGTTAAAACTGTCCACAGTGGCTTAGACGTCAATTGGCAATTGATACATAACAAATTAAATACAACCCCGTGAACATTATTTAAAATTGAATTATTTCACGAACGAAACTCGGCTGCTGATTTTTTGCTGGAATTTTTAATACATTGTTAATAATTACAAATACAATTTTACTAGACGATGGATAATTTATTATGTTTATAATTTTTTAAACTAATTTATTTTTCTCTCCGCAGGTTTGATCCACCCAGAGAACCAGATCTCGTCGTACCTGACGTCGATGGACGCGCGGCCGCTGGGCGTGGCGCAGGTCGGCGACCACTACCTCATCCTGTTCAACACGCTGGGCATCTACGTGGACCGGCACGGCAGGCGCGTGCGCGACCGCGAGCTCATGTACACGTGCCGCGTGGAGCGCCACGGTGAGTGCAGTCGTGCAGGGGAGTGTTGCTTGACGTAGCATCGGGTGACGGGTCGCTTACTTCCCTGTTATATGGTTGAGGAGGGCGATGGCTGGATCCCGCGGTAACTCGTGAACGGGTGCCGTTTGAGGGTGATCGTCGTTTGGATACTTGGGGGGAGGGAGACTTGCCGAGCTAACACATGCAGATAAGAATCATTTTGTATATTGATATAAAGAGACACTGTAAATTTATTTTGAAAAAAAATATAACCAAGAAGTTTGTTGCCAGTTCTTCTTCACGAAGGTTTTTCGTTTCGTTGTAGTACACGAGGCTTGGTTGTAAAAACTTGGTGCCTTTGGCAGTTACCGGGGTCGAACCCGGGACCTTGAGATCGAAAAGCCAGTGCCTTTACCATCGGTGGCACATTTAAAAATATTATATCATATAACAATATTTTTGAAATGTATTCATTTATTAGGTACTAATAGATACAAATCTAAAATATAGGATTTAATTTGTTTCAGAAGATAAGTGTATAATTGGTACCTACAACAGTATTTGCTTGTAATTTCATTCCTATCAATAATTCAAGATAGCTTGTGTGCTGATACATGCAAAGTTTTATCTACAAACCAAATTATATCCGAATTTGTCTATTTTACAAGTGTATAAACTTTCAAATTACTATAATAGATCCCAGAAAATCATTAGCTGGTACTAACTAGATCATTCCCCGAATTAATATTTTTGTGAATTTGTTATATTCCCATCCAACAATAATATAATTAAGCTATATTTGCAGCGATGACGGAGACCCACCTGCTGATATTCACGGAGTCGCATATAGACGTGTACGAGTTGGAGTCCGGGGAATGGGTGCAGACTCTAAATATCCGTGAGTATGATTGTTTGATTGTTCACATTTATTTTAACTATTTGTCATGTATTAAATAATATACAGGTTACGAACATACATATCTACTTGTTTACAGACTTAAACTTTTCGGTTTACAAACAAGTAAATCACTTTTTGGTCATCAGTAAATCACGTCTTTTTTCATTACTTATTTCTTATATGTGTCCTTGTAAGAGTTTGACTAGATTTCATGATTAAATTCTATGAGTAATTGACAAGAAACTCAACAATTTACAATATGATTGAATGCTTTTTAATCTTCTTAATCGTTACGGTATGTAGCCGGTAGTAAGTAAAACAACGAAACTGTATCTGTGACCGATGTGATATTCAAATAGTTTCTTGTCGATGTCACAGTTTGATACATGAAGTATTGAATGTTTACAAATGCATGTGTACACCTGCAGCCCACGCGCGCCCGCTGGACGACTCCGGGTACCTGATAGTAGTAGAAGGGAGCTCGAGTTCGCGGTTCTCCACGGACGCCACGCCGTACATCGCGCATCTGCGGCCTCTGCTGGAACGTAAGTGGTACCCGAGTGCTGGGATATGTGAGGAGTGCTCGTTGTCCCAATAGTACTTGGTCTCAATGGCTCTTTCTAGTCAATAACTTTAGTATAAGGATGTTTGACAATATATGTTTTTTTCAACTCATATATGGTTATGTTTAACCAAGATGTAGTAAAAAATTACGCTGTTCAAGGTTCAAGCGAAAATATTCATGTATCGATTTAAAATTATATTTGTAGACCACACTATTCTTCGATGTATAAGAAACAGGAATAAAATGCAAAAAAGAGCTAAAAATAACCCATTCGATCATATAATTATTGCGGATTACTTTTCGAGTGTGTATAGTCCTCCCACCTTACATGCCCAATTTTACGCATACTAACTTTTCTTTAAACAGCATTCAAATTTCTGAGAGATCTGTGCTGAAGGTACTTTAAAACGTGAACATCTTAAAGGGTGGTAGTCCAGACGGTTTACCACCAGTCTTTATTCGCTTTTGTTGCGGCGCGTTGGTAAAACCATTTACCATGATTTATAATATGTCATTGAGTACTGGCGTTTTCCCGTCTCTTTGGAAAATTGCTCACGTAACACCAATTTACAAAACAGGTGACAAAAGTGACATTACAAATTACCGTCCCATTTGTGTTCTGAGTTGGTTTGCCAAATTCTTTGAGAGTTTAGTTTGTGACATAATATTCAACCATTTAAAACACTTATTGAGCACAATCAACATTTGTAAATCGTTGAATGACAAAATTCAAGTCGACTCAGTGTACACTGATTTTTCAAAGGCGTTTGATCGTGTGGATCATACTGTTTTACTGCGCAAATTGGAATACTTAGGTATTCATGGTACTCTCCTTCGCTGGATCACATCCTTGTGATCTCTTCTTCACCGAACTCAGCTGGTAACACTTTACGGCTACGATTTGGCTCCTTTTCTGGCACAATCCGGTGTGCCACAGGGTTCTAATCTGGGACCGTTGCTTTTCTTGTGTTTTATTAACGATTTACTCTCTAACATTAACAGCTGTTGCTTGGCTTGCCCTGACGACATAAAAATATACAGACGAATTTACGGAATCACAGACTGCTTAGTATTATAGGCCGACATTAATACAATATTTGACTGGTGTGTCATCAATAACATGCAGCCAAATATTGAAAAATGTTTTGTCAGTTCTTTTACAAAAAAAAAAAAAAACTAATCTTACTAAGTATGCGTACAATATAAACCATCAAACATTAAAACGCGTGAATTTAATTCGAGATTTGGGAGTTTTGTTTGACACGACATTATCATTTCGCTCGCACTACGATTATGTCTGCAGTAAAGCTAACAAAATGCTCACGTTCATAATACGACAAAGCAAACCTTTGAGGAATCTTTAGCCAGAAGCATACTCGAATACTGTTCGTCAGTATTGAGATGTAGTGAGTATATATTTAAGGCTTAGAGAATAATAAAGTCAGTCTTTATCCAGCATTCGATTGTTTAATTACGCACCTCCAACACCCAAACTTACATGGCGACCCTGCCAGGATGGTGTCGCCGTTTCGCGAGTGATTAATAGCGTGCCAAAAATGGACAGATATATCGGGGATATAATAAGGGAGCCCAATATACGTTAGCCATACTGAAAGGATAGAAGCCATCAAACGTCGATTTTTAAGGCATCTTTGCTTCAAACATGGATTACGACGAAAAATTCCGGACTACACAGGTCAAGAAAAACAATTTGACCTCATTGGCAAGTCGTCGATTGGGTACATGACATATATGTATTGCACAAGATCGTAAATCGACTGTTCTTAAGCTAATTAAGAAACGTTATTTGTGCTAGTGTAAATACATGTACCTAACTTACTTACTAAACTTAGCCTAAAATTGTCGCAAACTACTTATATAAAATATGATGTACATTATAGGTGTCCTGGCGCAGGTATTTTATACTTAAAAGGATGCCCCATCAACTATTGTAATTAGAATAAGTTTTGCGAAATAAGTATTTTGATTTTGATTTGATTTGACACTACAGTTTTCAACCTACTCAAAAAAAAGTTGGGGTTATTTTCTATCAAACGGCTTTATTCTGGTTAAAATATCACGATTCTTTAAATTTTTAATTTTTACTATTCATTTTGCCTTATCTATTCTTCTTAATTAAAAAACAAAAAACAAAGCTTTTGTTATTATTGGCATATCCTTTTAATAAACGTATTTGAAATGCCTGAAGAAGTCGTCACATAACTTGATGGTGTGTTTTGAACCTTTATGTCTATTCGTACTATTCTAATATTATCAATAAACACGCGACATTGCAGGGGGGCCTCTGGACCTGGAGCACGGTGCGAGCAGCAGCAAACGGAAGTGGAACATCAAGCAGCAGTCGCAGCAGGCTGTGGACGCTCATCACAGATTGTAAGTGTGTGGTTTCATTTAGTTTCACGTTCATTATGTGGAGAGGGGATGAAATGAAATGAAATCATCCGTGCAAATGTTTTATTTACTAGTAGTGGAATCGTTAGTCGATAGTCACATTACCGACCGTAATCACAGAATCCAAGGCCTTTAATTGCCTTTGTTCCAATAATTGCACTGGGTGTCCCTTCCGTTTGACCGGAACATAACTACGTACTTGAACGTGGGTTTATGGCCGGAAGGGCTCCTATAAATATATTTTCTTTATTCCTTTCTTCATTATTACAGATTAAAAATCTCGTCTTCAATCGTATCTTAACTGTTGTCATAAGCAACCGCGTTTACGTAATATGGATTGGTATTCCAATTGGTGTGTAATTTTACGTGAACAAATTACCTGTTAAAATTAGTTTATACTCGTAAATGTTTAACATTGTTCCCCGCATGAACAGATCGGAGCGCCGCTCGCGCCTCATCTCGGCGCCCACGAACTTCGCGCACGTGTCGCACATGGGCCCCGGCGACGGCATCCGCTCGCAGCGCCTGCTGGACATCCCGCCGCCGCCCGCCGACCTCCCGCAGGTACCGCCGTCATGAACATCTAACTATTGCCGCAGCCAATTTTTTTATTAATAATAATTTGATCCTTAGAACGATACACCAATTATATGATCCCAAAGTAAGCAGAGATTGTGTTATGGAGGGCCACAAGGCGAACTGGGGGGGACCCCAGAATAAACATAAACAACCATTTTTTGGTTATTGTGGTTAATGTTGGTTATTTTTGTCCATTTAAAACGTGACGCCATAACCCTAAATGACATATGCTTAATCACAATAAAAAAATAATAACGCAATTGCCCCTAGCTTTTGCCGAACTATAAATTCAACATTTTCAAAATATCTGGACTTTGACAGAACCTCCTGAAAAAAAATGTACTAGAGTGCATTGGCAAGTGCCATCAGAAGTTGGCGCCTTTAACCTTTGACGTACCACTGATGCAAAATGTTGAATTGTACTGAATCCCAAAGCCCGTTTGCCGTCAATAACCGGTTAGCACGATGTCGCGTCCACGGAAGACAACAGTAGCACAAGATGCGGGGAAGCAGCTGATACAGGCTGATGTTTAATGTACATATAAAATAGTTGTTTGCAAGCTAGCTAATCGTTTATCCCAGAAAAATGTATTTATAATTATAATTTATAATAATATTATAAATGTGAAAGTTTGGATGAATGTATGGATGTCTGTATGTAAAACGGCTCAACCGATTCGGATGAAATTTGGCGTAGTGATAATTTACAGTCTGGAATAGCACATAGGCTACTTTTCATCCCGACGTTCCCGCGGGATTAGAAATTGCGCGGGTAAAACCGCGCGAAACAGCTAGTGTATTTATAATTATTTTACTAGGTTTTGCCCGCGGGTTTGCTCGATTGATTGATCTATATAGGTATAGTCGGTAGCACATCAATGTACCCTTTTCTGTCTAATGTCTAATTTTGACGAAATAATCTAATGTTGCATATTTTATCTATTATAACTGACAAATATAGGTAGGCTGAAGTGTCGCCGTGTCTTCGAAAATTAATATGTATACTTTTGTAAACTTTATTTATTTCAACAAAATATGCAAAAATTAAATAAAATGCAAAACAAGATACACAAAAAAAGTCCAAAATGGTACAAAACTTGGTGGGTTCATACTAAAAAATATATGGGCAAAAAATAAAAAAAAACTTGTAGTAATCCGATTTTATGCGAATCCAGTTTACTTAGCTAAAATGATGATTATACTTTTAAATATGTTGGCTGCTTAGGCCATATAAATAAATAGGTTAATATAATAAATAAATGCTTGAACAATGTTAGGTACGAACTCCATCCCTTTTACTCCTTGCATTCTATCCTCACCTGTCTCCCTTTCGCATGGGACGGGACAGCCCCGCCGGCACCATCAAGATAATGTTCTAATTACTTACGAATTAATAACTGCGACTCTCAAGGGAATTCTGTACTTCGTGAACTTCTACAGTGCAGTGTTGTGATATATTGTACCCTGTGTGTGAGGATTACTAAGGACGCTTCAAATTCAAATTCAAATATTTATTTCTCAACATTGACAATTACTTGTTCTTATTGACGTCAAATAAAACATGATTCTACCACCAGTTCAAAAAAAACCTTCGTGAAGAAGAACTGGCAAGAAACTTCACGGGTATATTTTTTTTCAAAATAAATTTACAGAGTCTCTTTATGTCTATACAAAATTATTCTTTTCTGCATCTGTTAGCTCGACAAGTCTCCCTCCCCCCAAGTATCCAAACGAGGAACAACCTCAAACGGCACCCGTTCACGAGTTAACGCGGGATCCAGCCATCGCCCTCCTCAACCATATTAGAGGGAAGTGAGTGACCCGTCACCCGACGCTACCATAAGAAGACGTACTTTAGTGACAATGACGCTTTAGATATTCATCGGGACGAAGAACTCATCGCACAAACAGACACATTACACATGCTTTGTTACAAATACTAGTACAATCCTGTTAATGAGGGGATTATACCCAAGGGCTTTTATCATCCAAATAACCGGATAGTTTATAATATGCTCTAGCACACAACTTCTCCTTTATAGTTTCTTTGAATTTGTCAATAGGAAGACCTTGGATATCCTCAGGAACCTTATTATAAAAGCGTATACATTGACCCATGAATGAGTTAGTGACTTTATGAAGCCTGCTATTATGAGCTGCCAGCATATTTCTTCCTCTTGTGTTAACATTGTGCAGATCTTTTTTTCTTTTGAACAAGGTTATGTTCTTTTTAACATACATTAAATTTTCTAAAATATATTGTGAATGGAAGGTAAGAATATTTATTTCCTTAAATTTACTTCTAAGTGACACCCTTGGACCGAGCTGATAGATTGCGCGAACAGCCCTTTTCTGCAGAATAAATATAGCATCGATGTCGGCAGCACTCCCCCACAACAGAATACCATATGTCATGAGGCTGTGGAAGTAACCAAAATAGACTAATCGAGCAGTTGTTTCATTTGAAATTTGTCTAATTTTTTTAACAGCATATGCGGCAGAGCCAAGCCTTTTCGCTAAACCATCAACATGCGGTCCCCGCTGCAGTTTGGCGTCTAAGGTTATGCCCAGAAATACAGTTGATGGCTTGGGATGGCATAGGCGAGTGAAACCTGCCATACTTCCCTTATCCAGCCAAACATTTGCTCAAGCATAGGTAGATCAGGCAGAGGGTAGATCTAAAATCTATTCTTAAGCCTAAAACCAACCAACGGCCGCGTCATTTGCGCTATTTTATAATTATCTGCCATCTGCCAATTTTTTCAAATCTTCTGTTTTAAAAATGTTGAATATGTTCGGCAAAGGCTTGGGGCAATTGTGTTATTATTTTTTATTGTGATTAAGCATATGTCATTTAGGGTTATGGCGTCATGTTTTAAATGGCCAAAATAACCAACATTAACCACAATAACCAAAAAATGGTTAAAAAATTGAGGAATTCTGCTTTTTTTTGTTTAGTGCCCACAATTTCTAAACTTGATGATTTTTTTGTTTAGTGCCCACAATTTCTAAACTTGATGATTTTTTTGTTTAGTGCCCATAATTTCTAAACTTGATGATTTTTTTGTTTAGTGCCCATAATTTCTAAACTTGTTAATTTTTTTTGTTTAGTGCCCATAATTTCTAAACTTGTTAATTTTTTTGTTTAGTGCCCATAATTTCTAAACTTGATGATTTTTTTGTTTAATGCCCATAATTTCTAAACTTGATGATTTTTTTGTTTAGTGCCCATAATTTCTAAACTTGATGATATTTTTGTTTAGTGCCCATAATTTCTAAACTTGATGATTTTTTTGTTTAGTGCCCATAATTTCTAAACTTGATGATTTTTTTGTTTAGTGCCCATAATTTCTAAACTTGATGATTTTTTTGTTTAGTGCCCATAATTTCTAAACTTGATGATTTTTTTCTTTAGTGCCCATAATTTCTAAACTTGATGATTTTTTTCTGATTTTTCTGATGATGGTTACTATCTATCCTATCGTCCCGTTTCGGCTTGACGTTGAATTTTTGGACACCCTGTATAAATAAAAACAACTAAACTTTCTTTGTGGCGTCATCCGTCAACTCTTGTTCATGTAACATAGTTCAGGATTACAAATAATAATAATAATGAATCCCCAGACAAACACACCAAATGTATGGCCCCAAAGTAAGCAGAGCTTGTGTTATGGATGACCGTACAGCGAACTGGGGGGAACACAGAATAAACGTACATATATAAATACAAACAACCATGACCCAAGAACAAGCGTATGTGTTCATCACACAAACGAATGCCCCGGCCAGGACTCGAACCTGGGACCTTCGGCGCATGAGGCAAGGCTACCACTACACCACTCGGTCGAAATACTGTGTTGCCTCAAAGCTAGTAGTAGAGCAGCATTGTGCGATCTTAGTTTTATTTATGTTTACGACGCATAAGTGCACGTTGAATTATAAAAAAACCCGTGCGATTTGTAACGCTCAAAGTAATCCAAGAAATTAATCCACGATTCCGTACGCTCATAATAAACAAATACATATTTCAACCAATTTAATTTTATTAAAAGGTTTTTGTTTAAAATTTCAGACACCGCAGCAGTACAGCAGCAGAGAGAGCAGCAAGAGGACGTCGCCGCTGACGATATCGCAGGGCAACAGTTACAACGGTAAACAATAACTCGATCACGTGACTAACCAGTAGTCTCCTCGTTATGTCTTGATCCAAATACTATCCTGTTTGGTGACAATTCGTTTGTAGTATATTGTAGACTTCGCACGTTTTCATCTGCGTAGCTATCGTGGGAATATCCTGTTGAAATACACCTTTATTACTACTACATAAGGTAGCTTTTAAATAGTAAAAGATTAATTAAAATCGAATCAGAAGTTTGAAAATTGATCCATTATAAACACAATTCTTTGCTCTGTGCAATAATAGAATCTATACTATAGTATCGTTATTTTCTCGCTGCAGACTCGGTCAGAAAACGTGGGATCAGTGCCGTGAGTGTTTCTCTCGCTTTCCCACTCACGGGCCATACGGGGTGACGTAGACGCCGCGTACTGCTGTGTATTATTGCTGTCTATGGGTAATATAGATAGTGTAATTTTATAGGTGGTTGAGAAGTTAAAAACATGTGTAATTTAATATGTTTATAAAGTAGGCGTCAATATAAACCTACTTCAATAAGTACATATCGAAATATAGTGAATGATAGAACTAGAACGGTCTTTGATATTCATAATGTTTTATCGATAACGGCTTTGCGCACGCCTCGCTAGCGCATAACCCTAGCGGACCAGACCCTCGCGGATGATTTATGACCGAGTCTGCAGCGAGAAAATAACGATACTATAATCGTTATCAAACTTGTACCTGATTTGTTTAAACAACTTTGTGACGCAATATCTCCCCCCCCCCCCCCCGCCTATTGTTATCTGTTTCCTTACAAACAAGTAGTATGTAGTTGTTGTAACACGTGTTGCGCGTGCCGGGCAGGGTGGCGCGGCGCCTGGCGCGAGCCCGCGGGCGCGCCGCCGCCGTCGCCGCGGCCGATGGAGCGGTGAGCTTATGTCTTTATTATTATTATTATTATTGTAGTGCTTATCTCAACAAGGAGTTTTTGTATGAAAGAGTTTGACTAGAAGTGAATTGTAATCGACACTAATTGAACTCACTTTGTTGTTGTTACTGTCTCTTTCGTTTGTTATTCTGGTAGAAAGGGATGGAATAAAATTGAAATCAGGTGTAAATAACGTCGATATGTTTAAAACAAAATCTGAAAAAACAACCTCTTGAGATGAACATTGCAATCGCGCTTTTTCGTATTTAACACCGGTCCTAGTGAATCTTCTTTTAAATTAATTTGGTGTTTCTCTGTGCATGTAGTCACATAATAAAATCGAGAACACGATTACTTGCGACTTTCTGAGCAAATAACGGAATAATTTTTTTTCTTCTGAGCCGAGCCGAACGGAAACTAGAACAGCGAGATTAACGTAGACAAGAATTCCGTAGCGCCATGTGGCTACGTATTGTTGGTGTCTCGGCTGGGGCGGGACTACAGTCCGCGTAGTCGACGCATCCGTAGTCGCTACATCGTAAATAATCACAAGCAGTATTGGCAATGCAATGCTGCCCGCGTCCGTGAACAGCGGGACGACGGTCCTGTGGCCCTGGTCAAGACGTCATTGGTTTTTTCAGCCTCCAGCATATTTTATATAATATCGTTGCGTGTTGCAGATCTGTCGGAGGCGGGTCCCAAGGAAGCGGCTCCCTGCTCGAGCGCTCCATCACGCCTCTCAGTCTAGGATCCATGAGCTCTTTGCACGACGTGCTCAAGGTACATATATTGCTAGCAATTGTGTCAAACAGTCGGACATCACTCACTGCATATCATACAAACACCTAACAAATTATATGTGAACTGACGAAATGTGTATGTTCGGAAAAACTATGAAAAACTAAAGTTTGTTAATTATGAAAAAAAAACAGGCAAAATGCAAGATGGCAGGCGAGTTTTAAAATACTGCCTTTTCACAGATAACTTGGTAAGTGTGTAATACACTCACCGGCACGGAAACTTGGCCACCAACTAACATAGACACATGGCCTCTCTCACGCACACATACTCTCTCACATACACACGCACACACACTGAGTTGCGTGCTGTTGCTTTGTATTATTTTTAACGAATTAATTGTTGTGAACTTGTGACGTAAAGCCAGTTTGAAACTAGCTTTAACCTAACAGTATAGATAAAAAATTGTGAACCTGTCATTGGCAGTATGTACCTATTCATTTAAATCAATTGTAATATTTCAAAGTGCTGTTGGTTCTGTGATAATAAATAAATTGTATATTTTTTGACTTATTTTCGATCGATTCAAAATATTAAACATTAAGAATGGTAAAAATGATTATTATGGCATTGCCATCTTTAACTAAGAATTATAATTTATTAACCTATCGTCAAAAATTACTTTCGTGAAAATCACTTAGTACCGTTTTAATCGGTACGTGAGTGCTTGGCCAAGACACCGTGCCCAAACTATCCGTAATTTGATTATGATACAGTGAGCGTGATTCGCGAAGATCGTAGTGTGCTGCCATATCATATAGAATAATACAGCAGTGGGGCGAGTCTTCGCGGATAGAATTACTTACATTTCTCGTTTGTATAATAATGTTTATTGTAACTTCGTAGGCGGGCACGGAGACTGCCGAAGCATTACATTCAGAGGAAAGTAGCTGCGAGCGCTCGCCGCCGTGATGGTGAGTGAACACACTCTTGCATTTATTTCATAAACCTAGAAAGAAACATAGATAATAATGGTAACAATTGTTTATTTCTGATAAAATGTTAAGTGAAACGTTCATTACTTCATTAGACACCCATTTAAAGTTCTTGTAGCGGTGACGCGCTACTCGACACGACGCGCGGTCTACAATTCACTGACGCGATGAGTGTGCACGCCCGCGGCCGGCTCGCGGCGGGAGCGCGTGCTTCGGCTCCCTAAACTCTAAATGGATAACTAGGTTTATTATTTGGTTAGTTACTAGCTCTGGCCCCGATAGCGTTTGCATCTGTCATTTATGCATACAGAATACGATACTAGTTTGTACATCCCAAACAGATATAATCTACAAAAACTGACATTAACATGTACACGTTTTGGTTTCCACAGAAGCGAACCAGGCGCGTATCTCAACATAGACTTGGCCACGTTGTACGCGTGCTTCTGTTGACTCACACACACACACACGCAGACACACTACTACAGACCTGAACGATTTAGCGGTTTGAATTCGCGCAATAGATAAAAGTATTGAAATTAGTTATCCGAAATGGTTTTTTTTAGAAAATTACAACGTTTTAACATTAATACTTTATGTATTGTAATGTTTTTTTGTTATTTTAACTACTTGTAGATAGTGCCTCTTACATTTGAATATGCGAGACTCTACTCTAGAAGTCACACAAAGCTATTGGACGGCCGCAAAACCAATTAATATTTATTTTAAAAAAAATTCGTAAATCAACGATATGTGTATCGATTTTAGGAAAAAAATGGCAAGTTTATTAAAATTAATATTTGACCAGAATATTCGATAAACCCTTTTATCATTTCTGCGTGTCCTAGGTATTCTAAATTTATTTGAAATACCAAAGAGCATAAACGTATAAGTGTCGAGTGCCTAATTTACCGGTCACATTCGTCGCGGTCGAATCGAATACCTGAGAAGGCATTATCTTCTAGTAGTAGCCATTGGTGTTTACAAGGTATTGTATTATAACCACGAACAAATATATAAAAAATAAAGAGGATACAATAAATGATCTGTATCCCGAAGACAGAAAGTCTAAAATTTGTAAAATTCATTTCGGTTAGTTGTATTTAGTGTCAACGAAATATGTTGTACTGAGTGTCACAGTTCACGCGTTGGGTATGTTTCCGTGCGCGCCTGATTTCTTATTTAAATTAAAAATAAGATTTTCCTATGAGGGATGTAACATTTATAAATTTAAGGTGGACGCATATTATTTGTGATCGATAATTTTATGCATTAATCGCATATTTGCAGGAAGATTCGTCGCTTTAAATATAACGATTATAAATTATAAAGCGCTTATACGATGCCACCCGCATCTTGATTTGTTCGCTTTTGAAATTATATTAAACAGCTTAAGGCTACGTCTTGAAGGGGCAGATACCGAATGACTTTGTCATTTCGGTACAGTTTTATCTGAAAACCGGTCAACCGTGGCTTTTGAAATATCGCCGCTTAGTAACAAAAGGGATAGCCGTAAATTACGTCATATGGATGGCATGACTTTTAAAACCCAATTGTCCATTCAGGTATTTGTTTTTCCAATGGTTTTGACTAAATATGATGCCAACACCATACTTTTACTGACCCCTTAATAATTTGTATGCAGTAACGAAAGGCTGTGAGAGAGTGACGTAATCTAGGGCTATCCCGGAATAGATTATATTATTATAGATTTATATGAAATCGGGGATCCAAATAATATTCCACTGCCCTAAAGCCTTGATTGTCCATGTGTAGCTGGCACGGTATTCCACAAGACAGCTGATGAAGCGGCGAGTAGCGAAAGGGTCTGTCTTATTGAAATGACTTCATAGTAGATTTGTACCGTTTAGATAGAGTTGTTTATACGAATTGGACGCTAGTGATAAAATATGATACTGCGCTTAGGTTAAATTATTAACTAAATTATAATTTATGATACGCTCGAATATTATTTTTTATTTATTTCTGTGTTTTTAGCTGTGAAACTTAGAAAATTGAGTTTAAATGATCAAATTATATACTTTTCGAAGAATCGTTTTATTTTGAGTTTCACAGAGACACGGCTAGCTTATTAATATAATAAATTAATTAAACGTATTAACTGTAGGTATTTAAAAAGAATATGACAATTTGGTTCCTAAATATAATTTGCAATATATATAAAAGAGTATATTATAATATAAACATGACAAAAACTATGTTATAATCTTGATGTTATCATGAAATAAACCTTCCATTTTAATTTTATAATAGTGATCAACCCGTGTCAACGAATTATAGTTTCTAAAGAGAAAGCTACGTCTACGGTCTGTAACCGATTTTAAAAATATCTGCTGAAGTGTTAGTAAATAGTTGCATTTTGTACAGGGACCTTTCAAATGTATAATATCTCTTATTGTGATGCGAATAAGATCTGATTTTTGAAGCAATTTTTAGTCAAGTATACCCGCATTAGTACTCGTTATTGCACATATCTGTTTTTCATTTTTAGAATCTTAATTCGTTGGTCACAGTATCACCTAGAGACGCTAGGGTAACCACAATCAGTCACAAAGGTACACTTCACAATTTGACTAGTTGTCAGTCGATATTGTGCTTTTTTATAATATAAATAGATATGGAGGCCTTGTTGGTCAATTAGGAACACACACAGAAATATAGCGTCGCTTCATAATATGGCACATTGCTTGTGTTCTGTCTCTGTCTCACGTATACAGTTAGAGAAGGATGGACTGCTTTAACGTATGGTTGTTATGCTCTCGACCGCGCTATAATTCTGTATCAAATAATAATGTTATAAGATAAATAAAGTTAAACTTATAAACATTTATAATAATACATATTATGAATTATATTAATTGTAATGTTGTGTAAAATAACCAAAAGCTAGATATAAATATAATGGTATATTCATGAGCAATCGACGGAAGGAACAAACTTTATTTTTATTTGTATAATGTGTTTATGTGAATGGTGCGGCGAAAGAAAATCTCAATCTCCCAAATCAAATCTCTTCTATTCCATTTAGTTTTCAAGGTTTGAGTAACAACAATTCGTGTCTACTCCAAGTTTAGTTTGTTTAGAAAAAATACATATTTGATGCGTGCTTTCGTATTGACGAAATACAATGTATCCGTTTGTGCGCCGGAAATTGCGCATTGCTTTTCTGGTTTAAATAGCACGTCTATTGAACATTTAAAAATATAGCATATATTCCTGTGGAGGTCGCATATTACCATATAATTTAACTCCTTAGCGAATAAATTCGATAGTAGATTTATTTTTAAGTGTACATTTTGTTCGAATATTCATACAATCTAGTCTGTTTATGTGTTACTGCACGGATTTCTTTATTCGATTTATTAAGGTAATTTAATATTTAAATCGAGATTTTTTTAGATTTAATCAAAAAAGTATTATTGATTTCTTCTAATATAGCGGCCATTTTAATTGTTTCTAACCTGAAATACTGATATCTTTTATGATATATTTATGAATATTATTCTGTACTTTGAAGTGTTAAATTAGGGCTTACTTTTTGCCGCTTTTTAATATTAATGGAAATAACTATATTGTTTTTTTATTTATTACGAATAAGGATATTTTTTTCTATAGTTTAAGTTATCCAAAGATCTGCTCTTGTAGTATTTTAACGATTTCTGCAAACAACTGTACTAGCTATAAATAACATAGTTATGTATCTGAAATGGTTACTAAAATTGATTATGTATTATTTTGCTTATTTATATCTCTTTTATATTTTGAAAATAAAATAAAGATCGTGTTATTTTTTTATTAACTTACGTAGACACATTGTTATATTTAAATTGATTCTCCACATTTCATTATGATTGTCCCTCAATAGAGATAGCTAAACTGACAAACTCTGGGTAAAATTAACAAACTTGTAAAAGACTTTGTTCCCAACATTTAGTTGTTCCAATTAGAACAGCGAAGAAAAAACTAATTTGATATTGAATGATGACAGCTGTCATGTGTGTGACATTGTCACGTTGTGTCGGCGTCACCCATGCAGTTAGTCGCGATACTCTTGTATCGGTGAATCTCACATTGACAATAAATCAACATTGATGCTTCGAACACAAACTAACATTATTTTGAAATATAGTCCCGTAGTTGTCGCGTTACCCACCTCACCTTACAATTTACTCGTCAATTTGTACTATTTATTCGAAATATAATAAATGTAATATTAAATATAAGAAAATTGGCTGAGAATTATATATATAATCTAATAAACGAAACAAAATGTTGATAATTCCCTTTAATAATAAGAAATTGTTATAACACCTTAATATGTATGTATCGAGTAAGGTTTAGATTTTGCTAAATTCTTACGATATTAGGTAGTAGGCGTTTGTATAAATTGGAGTTTTGTATTTAACCGACTTTTTGTAATAGTTTTTTTACCTTAATCTCTTTTATTGTATTTGGCTTAGATATTTATTTGCAAAATTACGCTAAACTTTATAACTGGTGCCATTTATCGTGTTCTGTTCATTTAATGAATTCTCAAATCGCAATCCAATACACACAGTATTTTGCTTAGCGTCTTGTAGGTTTTCAAATCGATTTTTTTTATACTAGACTGTTGAAATCTTACGCTAAAGCCATTGCTAGGTCGACAAGGCAACTTAGTGAAGGTACAGAGGCTTCCCGCAGACACAGATGGATAAAGTCGTGATTGTTTTACTCACACGAACGCTCTTTTGATGTACTATTTGCCTTTTCAATGGCTTATGCAATGGTTTTAAGATAATATCAGCCATATTTTGTGTATAACAAAGGATCACATTAAATAATTAACTTCTCTTACCACCGAAGTAATTTGTTTGGCATTTGGATAAAAATTTGAGATTATGTCTTTGTTTTTTTTTACCTTCATAAAATTTCGATATCTGCATTTATCTAACACAGAACAAATATAAAAGAGAATGGCCATTAAAATCTTTGTCGTAAATCTAGCGAACAACTTGTTAAAACTGTACCATATATATACGTATACAGTATACATACGAAATTACAATCAAGAAACTATACTCGATATACTACAGTTTGTACTGAAATGGTCATTGCCCTTTATTTATAAGAAGTATAATAAAACTGTATGCTTTTCAAAAGTAATTTATGTATCTATCTTTCCAGACTATTCCATGCTTTAGACTTTATTCTTGAATGTAAATCTGAACTATTATTATTATTGAAATTGCATTGTGAGCTATCTCAATACTTAATTATTTTATGTAAATACATACATCATTGAATAAATGAAATATAAATGATTTACTGGGTGTTTTATTTGGATATAAAAAAGGCTTAGTGAGCGTCAATCACTTTCATATATCCTCGAAATATTCACGTAGAAATAAGTTAGAAATAGAAATGGGCGTACCCCATTCTATTTCGCGGAATCAAATGTTATGTACTATTATTTGTTTATAGGGATGAAACTTTGTCACAATGACGAAGATGGAATGATAGGGTCTGCAAATAACGTAGGTCGAAATCTATTAAGTGTGCTTAGTTCTTGTACCCCTGTTAAAGCTAAATGACGAAATTAAAAGCTACTTGTATACTGTATAGTGATAAGAATCGTTGAGTTCATCGTTCGTCGTCCCGATGAATATCTTATAGCGGCGTTGTCACTAAAGTCGCTCCCTTCCCTCTAATGCGGCTGAGGGGGGCGCCGGCTGGATCCCGCGCTACCTCGTGCACGGGTGCCGGTTGATACTTGGGGGAGCTATAGGCCGAGTCTCCCACTTGGCCGAGCCAACAGATGCAAAAATGATCCCGTGAAGTTTCTTGCCAGGTCTTCTTCACGAAGGTTTTTCGAACTTTATTTGACGTCAATAATAACAAGTAATTGTCAATATTGAGAAATAAATGTTTGAATTTGAATCGATTTTGATAAATATTGACAGGATTGGTGTCGCGTGATTACAGTATTCTAGGTAGTATAAAACAAAGCTCTTTTTATATGACCATGAAGTCTGAGATTAGTCTTAAGTTCGCTTTATAGATTTCGTTCTTAGTCATTTTTGTACTATTTTAAACATTTTGTTCAGCACGACAATGACGATGACTTACTATCATTGCTGTTAAAATAAGGTTGCGTAGAAACTGTGACTCCACCAGAGATACGTGTGTGAGCGCCATTTTGTTTCGCCGCCGCGCCGGCTTTGTTCCTCTCAGTCTATTGTATTGTCGCAACGCGCGATCTTCATCGCAACATCAACTTTACTTAAGCGATTAGAATATGTATGAATTTCCGACAACTAATATCCATCCAGATAAGATAACCATCGGCGGGAACGCGTGGCTAAGTTCCCTAAAGGGATGTAAAGGAGTGGGGCGTGGCGACGTGTGTGGCATGCACTATATTTTGACTTATAACCGTAGGTATCAACTCGCTGCATTAACCGATGTATGTGTAGGAAGGCTTGCTTACTCTTCTAATTTTATTTCTACTTCTACACCCACACAAGTACAGAGAGAACTTGACTCCCTATTGTACTGACGTTGGCATTAGGTTTCCGATTGCATCCTTGCGGGTGAGGTTGGTTACGATTCAACGATTAACGAACAATGAACCATCAGTGTTACCATGGTGTTACCACAATTTGGTGTGTTAAGGTATTTTGAAGTTTCATTTTATAATATTTTTTTTCGAAAGGTTGAGGTATTTTGAGACAACAATTTACTTATATTTCTGATTTCTGTGCACTGTTGAATTTATGAAGATTTCGTATAATGACGTCAGGGCGTAGTTATCTTTTTAAAATAAATATAAATATTTCTAAAAATCACACCACATTATCTAGCCCAAAATTACTTATTATGGTACTTACTTAATACTTGTATTATGGATACTAGATAACCGATAAATAAACTTAAGAAATATATAAACACACATAGATTTTTTTTTAATATATAAATATTAGAAATAATATTAGAAATAAACTTAAATAAACTCTCGAACTACTCGATGACGTCATATAGAGGTTGAATGAGAGTTATTTTAATTTGCATATTATCATTAATATAAGCTAAATCGCATTTTTTATGAGTTGTTATTTTATATATTATAGAAAAGTGATATTGTCCAATGGGCTTTCTAGTTGGTGGCGTTTTTCTAGTTGAAGGATACCTTATGTCGTTTTCTGATAATGTCTATGCTGCAGTTTTTTGATGATCGCTCTCGTAGTTTAGTTTTCTTTCGAAATGGACAGGTTATTTATGGCCCTGTAGGCGTTTCAAATTTCACCGGACTTTGTGGCCTAGCGCTGTCGGAACTTAAACTACTCCTACATACGATACGCCTAAGGGCACGGACCTCGGCTTAGGACGTCGTAGGTATATCGAAACTACCACTGGTTGGGAAGGGTCACGTACGTAGTTCAGTAACAAAATGAAGTCAGTAAGAGGAGTTGACCTTTGCATTAGTTAGGATTGAGGATGTTCTGTACGTTATTTGAAAATCCATGTTGGACTGGCACACAACAGGTCTTAGAGGGAATTTGAAGACATTTAGAATTTTCCTAGGTTTGATTAACGGCACGACCAGACTATTTCTTAATGCCGTTTTAAATCGAACTACCAACGATAATATAAAAACATAAATCCCTAGACTAGCTCACCAACTGTGTGGCCGAAGTAAGCAGAGCTTGTGTTATGGATGACCATACAGAGAACTGGGGGGGGGGGGAGGACCCAGCATAAACATTCATACATAAATATCAATAACCATGACCCGAGAACAAACAGTTATGTTCGTCACACGTCACAGCGTCGGGTGATGGGTCACTTACTTCCCTCTAATATGGTTGAAGAGGGCGATGGCTGGATCCCGCGTTAACTCGTGAACGGGTGCCGCTTGAGGGTGTTCGTCGTTTGGACACTTGGGGGGAGGAGAACTTGCCGAGCTAACAGATGCAGATAAGAATAATTTTGTATAGACATAAAGAGACTAAATTTATTTTATATATACCCGTGACGTTTCTTGCCAGTTCTTCTTCACGAAGGTTTTCCCGAACTGGGAACTGGTGGTAGAGTCATGTTTTATTTGACGTCAATAAGAACAAGTAGTTGTCAATGTTGAGAAATAAATATTTCATTTTATTTCATTTCACAAAAATGAACGCCCCACCAGGACTCGAACCTGGGGCCTCCGGTGTATGAGGCAGGGTTTCTACCACTACGTTACTCGGTCGTCAAATTGAAGTATTTAGTGTGATCTTTATTAATTAATTTGTTTTTATATCAAGAGGCACTTTGGATATCCTATAATATATGTAAACCAAGCTTCCCAACTTTAAGTATATTCGTGAAGAATATAAAGTTGTCAACTTTTTGATTCGCTCCAACTGAAGTAGAGGCATTAATAAGTTTGTCGACTGTACTAGAGATATTATGGAGTTTACTTAATTTAATTTGCAATTGATATATCTTTATTAAATGCTAGTGTAAGTATAAGAATAGGGGCGCCTGCGCGGTTGAGAAACCCTGCAATGAAGTCATTGCAGCAACGTAAGTACTATCTAAGTATCTATGTGAAAGTACTTGTGACTTAAGAAACTGCTTTATCCTTTTAGTGTGTAATCAACACTTCTAGCCGCCACTTCTTTCGCCTTGAGCTAATCCCGTTCCCGCCAAAATGGGAAACCTGAGAACTTGTGTTTTTAGGCTTTATCTAAATGTCTACCAATAATCCTCCTATTTAATTCAATCATTGAAGCGTAATTGAATTTAACATTTATAATCCTATTTACAGTGATTGCACGCTGAATAATAAAATCAAATTAAACCAAATGAATTCATCGTGCGCCACGCAGATCTCAGAAACTTAATAAGAGCACATTGCTATTCATGCACAAGTTTTTTCTCGAACATTCGGAATGAAGGTTTCATTTTCCATTGAAACGAGAAACTTTGGAATTCAAAACTTGCCGGTCGTGCGTTAGTTCTTACAATCAGAGAACTTTGTGAAACGTTATTGTGGCGAAGAACTTTCCTTGGAAAGAAACTACAGTTAGGCAGGTAAGTATACAGGGTACCGATAGTGTACTTGTTTAGCTTAAATTATTTTAAAATATAGGTATTACTTATATAAAATAAGTTGCTGAATTTTCCAAATTAAAAAACTCGACAGCTAAGTTATTGTCCCGTGTTCCCTAACAGGAATTCCTGTTCCCATGTAAATTTCCGGAAATTTTAAACTCCCACTCACTCAACTGCGAGGAATCTAATGATAGCTCAAGTGTTAACATCCGTCAAACGGCTTCGACTGCGTAGCGTACCGTACAAATGTACGTACATACACACATACACCTAACTCGCCTTCTGACAGTCGGGAGCAACGATAGAACCAAGCGGCCTTATTGTCTAACTTCAACACCTATCGCGAACCATTTCGAAGGGATAGTGGTTGCGATAGTGATCAACAGAATTGTCTAATTTCTACAATCGCATTCGCTTTGGGATTTATGCTGTATTGAATGATACGACTGATATTGAATGCCATAGAGCATTATCGCGTTTTGTTGCTTTGATTTTTTCTAAGTCATTGGTTCATTTTTAATAAATATAAACAATTATTTTATGACTAAAATTATGATATTTTTTATATAATCATTCATTCAAAAAGCGTCTAGATCGCTTTCGCCATCATGTGTGAAATATCTGTAGCGTGAAGGAAGTTTATATGCTTCAACTGTCAAATTCAAAGGGATCCTGATAGGTGTTAAAGTTACACAATTAGGCCGCTGCTTCGAGTGAAAAACTTTGGGATATTTTCCTCTTTAAACTTTGGGATAAAATGCAACGTATTGTTGGGAATTGCATATATTATATAAACACTTTTCTGTATTGTGTAAAGTTAGTTTTGGGTGTTACTTTTGTGTTACTTATTGCGTTTGTAATAGGGGCTTGTATAGACTTATATTTTATTTACTATTGTAACACTGTTTTTATCCAAGGACAATAAAATAAAATAAATAAAAATACATATTTGGTACACTGGGTGGAGACCCAGGCTAAGGGCGGGAACCACTCGTGCGTTGTTCAGTCTTTTGTAGGCGTCCGCTTCCTAGGAGACGCCGACACTGCAGGAGGTTCGCGAGCAAATCTGGCATGCACCAACGCACCCGACTGTACCTTCTGTCGGTGAAACAATTCGGCATGTAAAGCAAAAAAGGTCTGTTTCTAATTCAAAAACTATAAAAAAAATTTTATAATATATTTTGTAAGTAAAAGCTCGCACGTAAAAGCTAATTAAGCTTATTTATACGAAAATGCGTTAAATAATTTGACTTATGACATGTCTCAAAGCTAACTTGTTTTTCTAACTTGTTTTTAATTAAACTGTCATTTTAATATTTTAAATAAGTATAATTCTGTCCAGAAGAATCCATATAAAATTTTAGAGTTGTTCGTTCCAGGTAATATAACAAACTTTGCAATGCGATTTTAAAAAGATGACAATTCCGTGACGTCACTACGAATTTCTTTGAAATTAACTACTGCGCAGGAATCTGAATTATTCAAATTGTTTCCCCAAAATACCTAATTCTTTTAGAAGAAAAAGAATAAATAGGTATACCTCAAAATTGTGTGATTAGGTACTCAAGAGTTTGCTTACATATAAAAAGCCATCAAATTATAAAATCTTTATGCAGTGCAAACTTAATATAACGTACCTTAAAAAAATATTCCAGATTGAGTAAGTCTCCACCATTCGACCACAAAAAACCGTTTTTCATTTGGACTTATAGTCTTTCCATAAAAAACTCTAAACATTTAGAGTTAAAGCGCGCCACACACCTGTCCAGATAACGCGCGGACCTTGCGACCCTGTGTAACCCTGTATAACGACTTCCTCGAATTAACAAATTCTTCGTAATCGCCTTTAATTGTCCATAAGAGTCAATGTAAAATATACCTTGGCATTGCGAACATTTTTTTACGAACATATTAAATTTTCGACTATTAAGAAAAAGTATAAATAGCTCTAATTAACGATTTTCGTCAACCCAAAACCTTTATATAAACTTCCCACCAATGTATGATGACTCTTGATCTCATAGTGTGTGATGCATGTCGCGACTGGGTTCGACACGCCTTTGTTCGTAAAACAATGTTGTTTGATGGCTTACCTCTTAATAACGAATTTTAGACCAACCTAACCTCAACATAACAAACCATAGTTCAACGAAATACTTGATATAACGAATATTTACTTCTTCCCCTCCGATTTTTTTATATCAAGGTTGCACTGTAATAGTAAACATATAATGAATAATAAAAATAGTACATTTCTAGCACAATGAAGATTCCACCTTGACTATAGCCGGCATCACATTATTGTAACGCCTAGGTCAGCTATACTCTAAGTGTGTTCCGCGGAACCCTAGGGTTCCGTGATACCTCTGTCGGGGTTCCGCAAGAATTTAGAAAAAAAAATCAAAACCTCTCTCTGGTCGCTCCGCGGCTGCGCGGACTCGGCGGCCGCGCGGAGACAAAACGCTATGAACGTTATTTAATTATTTATTTGTATTTGTAGAAACATGTGTTACAATAGCTGTCACAATATCTTATAAGTTTGGTATCAACAATTTTATACTTGTACAACCCGTTCGCTCTAAGTTTGCCGGTCTGTGGAATGCGCGTACCCTCCCCCACGTGACAACAAAGCTTATAATGTGTCATAGTTTTACCCAAATATGTACGTACACAATTTTTATTGTTACAATTAAATAAAAAATATTTCGCGCATCTTTTGAAAAGTATTTTCCCGAAGAACACAATACAAAAATTAAAGTGAATTCATGGATTCATAATCCTTTTTTACCCAACTTGGAAAAGCCTGAAAACATGTCAAACGAGATATATGAATCTCTTTTAGAAATGTCATCAGACACAAGTATGGAGTCACTGTTCAAAACGACGCCTCTCAATGATTTTTGGTGCAGAATCCAAGATGAATATGCAATGCTTGGCCAAATGGCTCTAGATATTCTTCTCCCGTTCCCAACTACATATTTGTGCGAAACAGGATTCTCTACCTACGCAGCCACGAAAACAAAATATCGCAATAGACTGGACGCCGAAGCTGATATGAGACTCCAACTTTCTTCCATCAAACCTGATATCAACCAATTGATGAAAAATAAAAAACAGTTTCATACCTCCCACTAGTTAGATTTTTTCTTTTTTAATGTTTTCTATTATTGTCCTAGCCAAGTGGTGAAGTAAATAATAATTAGTAACTGTTACATTGTACTTTTATTATGCTGATTAATAAAAAATACACTTATAAAAACAATTGTTTTATTGTAGGGTTCCATCAAGTATTTTGCTGCCCAAAAGGGTTCCGTCATTTAAAAAGTTTAAGAACCACTGGCCTAGGTAATCTCTCCTGTCCACTGTCTATATCCATGGATATCGAGCTGCGTACCATCAAGTCTACCGAGAACTCATTTGCTAGATGCCAATGAAAAAATAACTGACTTACTTTTCAAAATGCAGTCTGCACCAAGCTAGCCCGAACGAATACTTACTAAATCAAGTGAACCACGCCCGGCCGTATAACGCGGAACGCATCAATAGTCCCACTGCGAACATCTCGATGTGGTGTGATGTGACAAATTGTGGGATTTATCGCCCCGTGGGGAGGGCTCTGTGGGAATGTGGGTAGCGATTTGAGGGTTACTCATGTGGGAGGTAGATTGCCATTTTGTGATTTTGCGTTCCTATAACTACTTATCAATGTATGGCCAAACACTAAGTGTAAAAGTTGAAATCGAGATCGAATTCTTGCACATGATACAACGTAAGCATTGAAAAATTTAGCGTGATAGGTGTCATTTGTCAAATCCACCTTATGGTATTAATTGATTATCGATGAATGATGCGTGTCGACCATTCGAGAGATGTTCCAGCAACTAGTCTGGCTGCTTACCTGTGCCCGAACAGACACACCAACGTTGCCTTGGTTATTATAATAATAACAATTCCCAGACAAACACACCAACTGTATGACCCAAAGTAAGCAGAGCTAAGGGGGAACCTAGAATAAACATACCTACATATATAAATATCAACAACCATGACTCGAGAATAAACACCTGTGTTCATCACACAAATGAACGCCCCGGCCAGGACTCGAACATGTATACGAACGGCGTATGAGGCAGGGCTAGTAACCACTACAGCACTCGGCCGTCAACTTTTATGGCGGTTGAAATAGGAGGGGCTGTAGAGCCGCGCTGCACTAAGCCTTTCTGATACATCATTTTGTAACAGCAGTACTTCTATACTTATTATGTTTATGTACCCCACAATATTACAATTTATTCAAGTAAAACGAAAGTTTTCGTCTTAAACTTGAATAAACTTGAATGTCTCCTTGACAATATCTGACAAGACGAGGCGCTAGAAACGAATGTAAACAAAGTTTTCAGTAATTAAAGGCATAACTCATTCTCTTTGTGCGGACCTAATAAACAGCTCGTTGATAAGCACGATAGCATTTAAAACAAAAGCCATTATTTCGTTAGCATGGCCTTAAAACATTTATTTTAACGGGATGTCAAATAAACTGTGGAATCGGGGGCGATAAATTATCATTATTTAGTACAAAAGCTGAAAATTAACGCGTTTCGAGAGCGCTTAGCAAATTGTAGCCGACGAGTCAGATATACGAATATTGTAAACGTTTTACGTCATAAGCTTTTAATTTGTATGGCATGAAAACATTGTAAAAGATGAGACGGAAGACAACCCCGGCCAATTGTAAATAAAAAAGCAACTTTGATAGAAAAAGATAATCAAATTAGATGGGCATTTAAGTCGCGTAGGTACGTACTGCGACGTTTGGTTGCGCTTTATATAATACAAGACATTACATCGCACAAACAAACTTGCTGCCAGCTTAGAATTCTGACATAATTTGAGTAAAAGATAAAACATAAAGAGTGTTCTAGCATTCTATTGTTGGCAGCCGCCTCGACAGCATTGATATAATATAAAATATATTTTTATTAAATAAAAAATATCTTAAATTAGCTTTAAAAGTATTTATCTTTTCGTTATTAGAAAGCCCTCTGATCGATAAGATTAGACCACAGTTGTCCAGGTACATTGCGTCTCTCTAACAAGCTGTCTTAGTATCGCTAAAGTATTTTAAATTCAGCTTATTATATCGATTCAAGGGAGTGAAAAAAATTTAAGAGATTGCAGATAACCGTTTGTATTGTTCTATATTCGTTCTCGTTTGTATATTCTAGGAAAGTGTTTTTTTTTTATTGAAAAAGGATTAGACGTTTGTCTTCTGTCTCACCTGACAATTATTGCACAATAATTCATTATTATTAATTATCGACAGTAAGGCCGTATGTAGGAGTAGTTTAAGTTTCAGCTAAGCGCCGTCAGCGCTAAGCAACAAAGTGCGGTGAAATTTAAAAGGCCCGTAGGGCTATATATGAACTCTCCATTTCGAAAAAAAGGCAATTCGGGACGCTGTCCTCGTATCCACGGCTGGCACGCATCGGCATTCAAACTAGGGCTAGTGTCATACAACACAACATCACACATCACTATCACATAAAATCAATAGTTGTGTCAAACGCAGGCTGGCATGCATCCAGCAGCGCGCCACTTGGCATCTCTTGGCCGGGTACTGTTCACGACAGGACAATGGTATGTATGTATATTTTGGGGTAGTTTAAGTCGGTGCAAAAAAATTATAATGTTACATGATCAAGAAAACCAATAACAGCTATTATAGTCAGCACTGTGTATGTTTTATAACTATTACATACAGGTAATTACTAACACCTGAAGCAAGACTCGAACTTAGAAACTACGACACTCTCCCCACGCCAGACGATTGTTTCATTGCCATTGCAGTACTACGCTTGCCGCTTGCGTTTAGCGAATGTTGCACATGCCTTCGAAATAATTTCTTTGATAGGTACCTATGTGGGATGTACTGCGATCTGATGGCTGCTTATACGCGTTAAATAGTTAGGTAAGTTGGTAACTAAACATTAACTACTTTTCAAGTTACTACATTGCGCTTGTATGTCCAAACGCATTAAGTAGTTAAGCTCATATATTCAATAAAGATGGATGGTGATGAAACTCAAGTAATTCTTTAATTCTGTACTTAGATTTGTGATTTGCAAGATTTTGGACGAGGTCAGAAAAGAATTGATTTCAGAAATTAAAGTCTCTAAAAGACTAGGTTTTTTTCCGAAGTTTTCACTTCGTTTATTCAACAAGCATTCCGGTTTTAAATATTCTTCAACAAATTACGTGTAAACCAGCCATAACAGTAGGTGTTACACAGGTAACTTATAAAAATTCCTTAACTGTACAGAATCCTTTAGATGCCGCACCAAAATGCGCAATTGTCCATTATCAATCTTTTAATACAATTTTGGATAACAAAATAATACCTACGTAGTCAAACGATGATCACGTGCAGTCGCCAGCCGCTATTACGAATGCATCTCGAGTCCAGAGACACTCCCGAATTATACGCCGAGAGTTAATTGCTATACAATAGTGACCGGCTTGTTACCAGTTCGAACATACGCGTAAGTCAATGTGTCCAAGTCTTACACTAACTTTCATGTTCTAGCTCCGTGACCATGACTCGATCCGGCTCGAGGAACAGCCGGGTTAAGGTGAGAGAGCTTGCGCGTTGCTCGGTATTTTAGGCACTCCGCATACCACGCATCCACGACTGTACCTATTGGTCTGTGCAACTCCAATTTCTTACCGAACTGGTTTATACTGATTTATACCGAGTTGTTTATGTTGAGAAATCAATATTTGAATTTGAGTTTGTAAATAAACAGCTTTAAAAAATAAATGGGATTTTGTTAAAACAAGCAGATTGTTGTTTATTAGCAAAATAAAGATTTTTATAAAAGTTCCAACTGATAACCTTCCGCTAGCATCACACAGTATCGGGTGGAGGGGGAAGGTCGCGCGTCGAGTAGCCAATCAGGAGTTAAACGCGATGCGACGCATGCGATCAGCGGTGTCATTGGCAGCTCCGGCGGCAGTAGATGAATGGTCCAGTAGGTAACGTGGTTCTAGATACTCTTAAATACGTTTAATTTAGGAAGATAGTAAAAATGCATCGGGCAAGTTGGGTTGAGATAGTTCGGTGTGCAAAACTCAAAAAAAAAAAGAGTTTTGCTTGTAAGCTTTGCATCTTATGTTAAAAATAAGACGGAAAAGTTACTCGTAGGTACGTCGTTTATTAAAGATTAAAAAAGTAAAATTAAAGCCTGTAATAAAATGTCAGAAATATGATATTTGCCGTTTAACATTCGATTTAAAAAGGTAAAAATAAATAGAGAAGTTCCTGGTATTATGGTCTGGTGGGCCAACAGGCCAGTATCGTTGTCTCTGACACCAACCAGCACCAGTGGTGTACGTATCCACCACATCGTTACGCCTCTTCCCTGCACCCCTCAGTCGATCCCTGCGTAACCTCGGGTGTGCGTGTCTGGGTCATGCGAAGATCGAAAAACTACCTGATTTGATGTTATTTTAAAAATAAATAATTTACGCACATATACCGAATAATCGACTTACAAACTAAGCGCAGACATTATTTTGAAACACGATCCAAATCCTGCGTTTTATACAAAATTACAATTGACTTGATAACAGAAAATAAACATAAAGTTATGAGAATCCAAACATAAAATGGAAATAAACAGAGCTGACGGAGGTACATACCCTACAATACAAACCCGTCAAAAGTCTTCAAAAGTCAGAGTTTAAAAAATGTGACACAATGTGCCAACACAGCGAAACGACGAAACAGGTTAAGTTGATAACTAAAATAGTGCCACGCCACGTACAGCGTGACAACTTTCCTCATGTTGCAATTGAACCTGGTTAGTCTGACAACGGCTATAAGCATACTAAACTTACTTAAATCAGACTACGAGCAGGAACGAATTCATAAAATGTTGGACAGATTCAAATTGTTTCTAACTTTACTCTTTTTTACAATGTTCACGATTTATTTTAATGAGCAACTTCAAGTCAGTTTATAGTTTAAAACCGACCTTACTATCCCTGCTTCGACTGCGACCATTGTTCCATAACAAAGTTAGTGAAAATCATCAAATTACAGACCCCGCTAATTGGCCCTGAAATCTGAGGTTCACTGTACTCGCGACGGCTTTGGAACAATCAACTGTATATTCACTCAGCAATAGGGTTTAAATTAGGTTAATAAGGATAAAACGTTTATGTTACACAAACTATGCAACAATCGACTTTGATACCAAGGAGTAGAGCTTAAATGAAGGTGGCTAATAAAACATGGTTTCAGAAAGGCAATTATTGACCTAGGATTTACATAAATTATTGTGACGGTGATTTATTAATGTCCCGACGGGTCCAGCGGGATCATTCAGCCATCGCTCTGTCGATTTAATGTAAATGATTTTGATTATTAAATCGAAATGGTCTTCAAAGCATGTAATTGCCAATGAGTGGATGAGAAAATTGCTTTGTGATGTGAGCAATTGCAGGTTACGTGACGGTACACTAAAGCGACGCGAAAACGGTTTGACAAGATGGCGGCTGTCACACGCAGTTAAGTTGAACCATATGTACCCAAATATGAATTGTATATTTATATTTCAGTAAAATAAAGCATGACAAATTATAGCGACGATATATGTATGTATAGCATGTATACCTGTAAGTACGGAGCGAGACCGGTTCAGTGAAGCGACGCAGTATCCTATTCGAGTTACCCTTCATGTTAATGGAAATGTGCCGTGGAGGTAAAAGATACGATAACGCGTATCTATTATCTCCACGCCAAAAAGAATATTTTACAGTAAAAACTCGGACCAAAAGAGAAACTTAGTATATATATTTGTTTTACTTAAGTGCATATTTATTTATATTCAATGGCAGACCACGAACAAAACTTCTTTAAATTTTGCAGTATATGTTAAACTTTATTTTTTTAAATTTACTTTATTAATTTATTTTACGTACACTAAATTACAAATTGCTAAAGCCATTCCCTTTTACAAAGCTACAAAACTAACAGCCATTTTCGAAAAATATCTTCGTTAGCGACATTGGTCTATTGTCGCGCCACTCGTTCGTTTCCCGGTGCGGCACAAGGCGCTCTGCAGAGTCAGCCAGCTATTCATCGTTTCAGACCATTTAGTTCGTCCTAATATCTTCTACCGCAGGAGATAACTTACGTCCAAGTAATTAAAACTGGAAAAACGCTCGCCTGTTCATTTTGTTGTAGCAAAAGCACAGATTTCAAATATTGCTTTATTTTAGGTGTGTGGTCTAGAGTTGTGGTTTAATTTATTGTTGGTATTCTGGCGTGGATGCTTGATGTTGTAGTTTGCTTTATGATTGAAAATTTAGATATACTTTATTAAACTATTTCAAGATTTACCTACTAAGTGGGTACCATTTCATTAGATGAATCATAGATTCAAAAAAGTCATTTTCTAACTGCTGTGAGAAAATCACGTTTGGAATCTGTTATAGATTGGTAACACAACCATTAATGTATGTGTAAGAAAATATAGATTGTGATTGGTAACATTAGATAGCATAATCTGTGGTTGATCATGTCATGTGGATCTATTGTAAACTGTTGAACTAGACTAAATAAAATAAAGAAATACAGTAATAAAATTATAAGTCTTTAACCAAACCTTTTATATGGCGCTGAGGTAGCCTTGAAGAATGGAAGGTGCAACAGGAATTTCAGGATTAAAACCCCCGGAAGCCCTAAAAGAACTATCTGCGGAGGCGTTTAAAAAATGGCGCACCAAGTTTGAAATATATAGAAAAGCGTCGGGTGCCGACACCAAACAAAATGAAGTTCAAACGGCCTTATTATTACACTGCTTAGGAGAAGATTGCATAGAGATCTATTTAACATTTGAAGAAGAAGACAAAGAGACTTATGATAGTCTAATTGCAAAATTTCAAAAATATTTTGTTCCAGAACAAAACGAATGTATAAACTCGCACGTTTTTTTCACAAGGAATCAACATGAAAACGAATGTTTTGATAGTTATTTCACTGAACTGAAAAAGTTGAGTAAAGAATGCAATTTCGGTGAACTAAAAGATAGATTAATCCGAGATAGAATAATTGCTGGCATCAAGGATGTGAAGCTGAAAGATAGATTATTGAGGGAACGAGGATTGACTCTAGAGAGAACTATGCAGATTTGTAAGGCGGCAGAAATAGCATGTGAACAGTTGAGGCAGCTTGAAGGTGAAAAAATGATGAGTAAAATAGATATAAAGAAGGAACAGTTTAGAGGAAGAGAAAAGAGTATGAGTAGAGGAAGGAATTATGGAAATAAGAAGAAAGAAGAGCCTAAAGGAAGAGAGAAAAGCATGACGAGAAATAGAAATACTCAAGCGAATGGTCTATTGTGCAAATATTGTGGCTTTGTGCATGAAAGAAAACAGTGTCCAGCGTTTGGAAAGAACTGTAATTTTTGCAATAAACTGGGTCATTTTTCAAATATGTGTAAGTTTAAAAAACAAGTGCATCATGTAAATGTGTCTCAAGAAGAAAAGAATTATAACTTCACTGTAGGTAATGTCAATAGTTGTAAGAACCCATACTTAACATGGAGTGAAAATGTGCAATTTATAGAATATGACAAGAAATCTATATTATTTAAGCTTGATACTGGGGCTGAGTGTAATGTGATAAGCAAATCAATATGTAAAAGATACAATATGCCAATAGAAAAGTCATATTTAAAATTATCAAATTATAATGGTCAACCAATTCCAACAGTAGGAAGGGTAAGCATTAAATGCAAAATTCATAATAAAGTGAAGCTTCTAATGTTTGAAGTGACTAAAGAACCTCTAATGCCTATTTTAGGATTACAAACTTTGACAGAGTTAGGATTGATAAATAGAACCATATGTAAAGTAAATAATTATGAAAAGAAAGAGAATAAGTCTGTAAACAACTATATGGATCCCTTATTTCAAAAGTATAGTAATGTTTTCTGTGGTATAGGTAGAATAAAAGATTTTGAGTATGATATCAAGTTAAAAACGAATTATGAACCAAAAGTGGAAACCCCTCGACATGTGCCTTTTAAATTAATGGACAAGCTGAAAGAAGAGTTAGTAAGGCTTGAAACATTGCAAATTATATCTAAAATTGAGAAACCTACTGAGTTTGTTAGTTCATTAGTTTTGACTATGAAAAGTAATGGGAATGTAAGGTTATGTTTAGATCCACAACATTTAAATAAACAAATACAAAGAGAACAATATATGATGCCCACACTTGATGAAATCACATCCAAACTAAATGGTAGTAAAGTATTTACTGTGTTAGATGCTAAAAATGGATTTTGGAATATTGTTTTATCGGAAAACTCAAGGGAGCTTACTACATTTAATACTCCATATGGGAGGTATTGTTTTAATCGATTACCTTATGGCTTAGTGTCTAGTCCAGAAGTTTTTGCTCGTGTTTTTGCTAATATTTTCAAAGATATAGAAGGGGTAGTGAACTATTGCGATGATTTATTGATTTTTTCAAAGAATGAGGCAGATAATAGTAAAATTTTAGAAAAAGTTTTGATTAGAGCTCAGGAACATAATATTAAATTTAATCAGGATAAATGTCAATTGCGTTTAAAAGAGGTGAAATATTTAGGTCACATTTTATCAGAGTCTGGTATCAGAGTAGATCCAGAGAGAATTATAGCTATAACGGAGATGAAACCTCCTCAAAATCAAAAGGAAGTTCAAAGATTTTTAGGTATGTTAAATTATGTTGCAAAGTTTATTCCAAATATGTCCAGTATTACAGCTCCACTTCGAGAATTAATAAAAAAAGATGTTTGTTTTAGTTGGTCGCATGAACAGCAAAATGCATACAATAAATTAAAAAAAATTTTGTGTGAACCTCCTGTTTTGTCATATTTTGATTGTAATAAACCTATTGTTTTAAGTGTAGATTCGTCAAAAAATGGTATAGGTGCAGTATTGTTACAGGAAGATAAACCGGTAGCCTATAGTTCAAAGTCAATGACTTCCACAGAGATATCTTATAGTCAAATAGAAAAAGAAAGCTTAGCAATATTGTATGGAGTAAAGAAGTTTTATCAGTATATTTTTGGACAAAAGTTTGTTGTTGAAACCGATCACAAACCACTTGTGTCAATTTTTTCAAAACCAATTTATAAATGTCCAGTTAGATTGCAGAGAATAAGAATGGCTTTACAAGGTTATGATTTTGAATTAAGATATAAACCAGGTAAAGATTTAGTTGTAGCAGATCATTTAAGTAGGTCTTACATTAATAATGAGAATAACACAGAAACTTATGAACAAGATATTGAAGCTCATGTATGCATGATTATGAATTTTAATTATAAAATATCAGATCAGAAAAGCAAATTACTAAAAGAAGAAACTAGTGTTGATTTGGAATTACAGTCGGTAATAAAATATGTAAAAGAAGGCTGGCCTAACAATAAGTGTGATGTTGACAGTTTAGCAAAACCATACTATAGCTATAGAGATGAGTTATCTGAGTGTAATGGGTTGCTTTTGAAGGGTTCTCAATTGGTAATACCAAGAAAATACAGAAAAGAAATGTTGTATAGGATACATTATGCACATATGGGTGTTGACAAATGTAAAGCTATGGCTAGAAAATCTGTGTTTTGGCCATCTATGTCCAAACACATAGAAGACTATGTGAGTACATGTGATGTTTGTAAACAGTATCAAAACTCAAACAGAAAAGAACCTATGATTTGTAAAGAAATTCCTAAAAATGTATGGGAAATTGTTTCAGTAGATATATTTTTTTTAAGAGGTAGTTCATACATGTTAGTTGTTGATGCTTTTAGTAAGTATGTTGAAATTAAGAAATTGGACTCATTGTCAACTCATTGTACAATTAACACATTGAAAGAAATTTTTGCTAGATTTGGCATTCCGGAACTTATGTATTCAGATTCAGGTACACAATTTACTAGTTTTGAATTTAAAAATTTTTGTAAACAGTGGAATTTTATTCATAAAATAACAAGTCCTAAGTTTCATCAGTCAAATGGTTTAGCGGAGAGATACATACAGACTGTTAAAAGAATTTTAAAGAAACTTATTACTGAAAATAAAGATGTATATTTAGGTTTGTTAGCTTATAGAAACACACCAATTTCAGGTAGTGGTACGACACCAGCAGAGCTTATGTTTAATAGAACTGTAAAAAATTTGTTACCTAATTTATCAAAATTTAAACCAAATGTAAGAAGTAGTTTTCATAATGAGTTAAAAGAAAGACAATGTATACAAAAAGTAAGATTTGATTTTGGAAGTAGAGAGTTACCTGCATTGCAAAAAGGAGATTATGTTAACACGTTGAAGTGAACAACGTGATTACCCGTCTAATTCTGTAAAATATAATGTGACACAACGTGTATACACGTCAAGTTTATATTATTCACGCTGCGAACAACGTGACTCCACGTCTTTTCTTTTAGGCTGGACCTAATAGTTATGTCCTTCCGCCGTAATGTATCAAGTTTTTAAAATTCTACCGCCGTATTAGACGATTTTATGACTAAATCATGTATATTGTGACAACGGATATAGACGTCTCTTTCTTGTAAAAATTTTGTGTCACAACACAACTTATAGCCATATGGGATGCTCACTTCAACGTGTTAAAATTAAAAGTGAAAATGATTCAGGTCCACATAAGAGTGCTATTGTATTAGATAAAACTGTAGAACCTAGATCTTATATAGTAAGGAATGAAGATGGTCAGATTATAAGAAGAAATAGGAAAGATTTAATTAAAGGAGGGAGGTATAGGGATAAGTCTCTATATGAAGAAATAAATTGTAATGTCAATAATGACTATGTAATTGAAAATAATAGTGAATGTCTTAGTTCTGTAAAAGATAG
This sequence comes from Marasmarcha lunaedactyla, assembly GCA_923062675.1. Lineage (NCBI taxonomy): Eukaryota > Metazoa > Arthropoda > Insecta > Lepidoptera > Pterophoridae > Marasmarcha > Marasmarcha lunaedactyla. The sequence goes on from OV281363.1 coordinate 17,638,487, forward strand.
TCTGAAAGAATGTTCTAGTGATGTAACTAATAATAAATATTGTAATAACTCAAATGGAATCGTAGAAGAGAACAATAATGTGAAATATACTAGATTTGGTAGACAGATAAGAAAACCTTTGCGTCTGAGGGATTATGTTTAATTTTAATTATTGTTTTGTTTTGTAAAAGAGAGGGATGTTATAGATTGGTAACACAACCATTAATGTATGTGTAAGAAAATATAGATTGTGATTGGTAACATTAGATAGCATAATCTGTGGTTGATCATGTCATGTGGATCTATTGTAAACTGCTGAACTAGACTAAATAAAATAAAGAAATACAGTAATAAAATTATAAGTCTTTAACCAAACCTTTTATAGAATCATTAAAAAAATCAAGTCCATTATTTTTTGTTTTTTTTTTTACCATTAGGTTAGGTTTTGTAAATCGTCGTATTTAAGGCACTGCCACATATGCAGTTAAAAAATAAGAAATTTTTTAAATGAAACAGCTGCGCGATTAGTCTATTTCAGTTACTTCCATAGCCTCATATGGCATTCTGTTGTGGGGCTTCCGCCGACATCGATATTATATTTATTCAGTTAAGTTCTTCGTCCCGATGAATATCTATAGCGTCATTGTCACTAAAGAACGTCTTCTTATGGTAGCGTCGGGGGACGGGTCGCTCACTTCCCTCTAACATGGTTGAGGAGGGCGATGGCTGGATCCCGCGTTACCTAACTCGTGAACGGGTGCCGTCTGAGGGTGTTCGTCGTTTGGATACTTGGGGGGAGGGAGACTTGCCAAACTAACAGATGCAGATAAGACTAATTGTGTAAAGACATAAAGAGACATTGTAAATTTATTTTGAAAAAAATTTACTTACCCGTGAAGTTTCTTAAGATAAGATAAGATAATCATTTTATTTGCACCAGGCACACATTACAAAAGAAACTACAAAAAAAAGAGAAAAAGAAACAAAAATAAACAGTAGGTACAAAATAACAACAATATGCTATAAAAATCTACTAATCTGTCTAATATCACGAATGCCGATGCAAAATGGCGATACCTTAAAGAAACGTTTGCCATAAGGCAACCACTGATTCACAGTTCCCGCCAGAACACAGTTTACAGTTGCATGGTAGAGTCATGTTTTATTTGACGTCAATAAGAACAAGTAATTGTCAATGTTGAGAAATGAGTATTTGAATTTGAATTTGTTTAAACTCTACTACCTATTTTTAGTATTTACATTGTAGCAGCAGATAAATGGTAGAAGTAGTAAAATAAAATACTAATAATAATAATAACTTTTTTATTTTTTCCCCCAGACAAATACACCTACTGCATAACCCCAAAGTAAGCAGAGCTTGTGTTATGGGTGACCACACAGCGAACTGGGGGGGGGGCACCCAGGATAATCATACGTAATAATAAATATCAACAATCATGAACCGAGAGCAAAAATCTGTGTTCAGCACACAAATGAATGCCCCGGCCAGAACTTGAATCTGGGACCTCCTGCGTATGAGACAGGACTACTGACCACTACGCCACCCGGTCGTCGTGGTCAGTAGTCCTGTTTGATGAGACATAGCTCATTCCAAAACATCCAAAACTCGTACAAAAACATCTTGTAATTCTGTGCGTTGTTATCTTTGGATAGTTTAAAACAGTTTTTTGCACAAAACTTTCCCGGCGTTGAACGCCTCTGCCCGTTTTGGTTTCTTTTAAGATTCTGAATTCTGAGACTCTTCTATGTTACGATTCTTATAATAAAAATTATGAAGAAATGTGATTTTAACTAAAGTGATAAACCAATTCGTACCACCGTAAGATATTAAAACCAATAGAATGCAGGATATCAAAAGATATTAAAACGAATATAGATAATATTAACGCTTACAATATTCGGCTGTAAAACAAATAAAATCTCAAAATCCTTCACTAAGCTTCGCGCTCCCCGGAGTTCGTACCGATTCATAAGTAGTTTAGGCTGCTATAAAGCGCTGGCTCTCAGCGCTAAAGTTAGGACGGCTGAAGGGACCTCGACGGCCATAAATATTAGCCCTTATCGAAAATAAAGTGCTTCAGAAGGTGAGCAGGACCGATGCAGGTCGGCAGACAGAATTATAGCCAATACGCGGATATTAATGTGCGAAGTTATATCGAAAAAGTTTACCGCCATTTTGTAGGTTAAATTGCTTGTTGTTTACAATATTTTGTTTTTTTTTGTAATCTCGTTTTTGTGTGTTTGGAGTTTGGAATGTTATTTAATACTAACATATAATGTAATACTTAGGTAGTTACTTTGTTTATTACAAAAGAAACTCATTTTTCTTTTTAGTATTTAATAATTAACTATGTACATTTGCACATGATAATAAAATAAAATAATTGTTTTCAAACAATAAAATGTGATTCCCTGAGAAATAGCACAGTACGCCTTACATTTTGGATGGCCAACCGTACCTAACTAAACAAAGGAATAAACGTTTAAGTATATTTTCTTATGTTGAACCAAGACTTATAATTGAGAACCAATAACTAGGTATTAGGTATTACTAAAAGCAGAGACTAGTAAATAACTATAGACTGACCATCTCTATACAAAAATTCGTGACTCGGAAAAGGCTCAAAATCCAAGCTATTACTAGATGGCGCTCTCAAATAGCTTGGACCAACCTTGTCGTCTTTAATTTTTATATGAATTATTGACAAGAAACGTAATGCAAATGCTAGATGGCGTTGTCAAATAACCTGAAACTTTAGCAAGTAGGATTTATACCTTTCCTGAAATTGGAAAATGTCATCATTTTATATCATTGATTTTGATAATTTTACTCAATAAGAATAGGTAGATAGTGATTTATTCTGACTTTATAGATGATAAAATAACAACTACAAAAGACCATAAACATACTGGAATAAGTTTATTTTGTTCAGAGACGCCTGGGCACTACCATCTTTATTTTAATTGCCATAATAACCTATTTTTAAAAGCTTTTATTATCACAGTTGTGATAAATGCACATGTTATACGATACATGTAGCAGCCAAAACGTAAACTTAATCAAGGTCCATACAATTTGCACGAGCCACAGTAGGCGAGCAGAAATATTGTGAATTCAAAGTAATGCAGGGAAAAGTTCCGAAACAAACACACACCCATAGCAACAACAATAAACGACAAAGAATTCAAATTGTCAAACAAATAAAATGTTGTGATAAAAAGAATTTTGATTTCAAAAAAAGTTTTTTTTTTTAAATCTTTTATTGTAAGCCATACACCTATATAAGGTTAATTCGGCCTTTTCTTAATTTTAATTTTACAAAAAATTATAGGCAGGCATCATTTCTTTCCTTAACTCTAGAGATTGTACATAAAAGCAAATTACGCGTTTACTATTGACATTTGCAAACTTAGAACTAAATACTAGGTGGAACATAAACATGATATCTTGCTTAGTACATCGTGTATCTACTAATAGTCTATTTCTTAGTGACTCATTAATCTGACATTCTACTAGAAGGTGCATAAGATCCTCTTTCGTATGACAAACAACACAATTGGGACTTTCAGTTTTGCGCATGAGATAACCAAAATTGTTCAATGGAACGTGACCCGAACGTAGTCTAAAGCAAGTAACTAATTCTTTACGTGTCATTTTACCATTTCCGAACCAAGGCACTTGTGGCGGTTTAGCAGTAAGGGATTTGTACCAGATACCTTTTTCGTTAGAGATGTCGTTAAAGTGTGTCTGCCATTGATCGTAGCAACGCTTCCTTATGATTGGGATATAATCTGAAGACTGTAGAGACACGTGAAGTGGAATACCATCGGATTGGGCTACTCTGGCGAACTCATCGGCGACCTCATTACCAAAGACCCCTACGTGGGAGGGGATCCATTGCAGGCAGACATTAATCCCATTATGTATCAATTTTACGATACTCTCAATAATAAGATAAGCCTCCTTTCTCCCTAGCTTTCCTTTGTTGCACGCAAGAAAAAAAAACTAAATATAATAAACTATAAATATAATATAAATATAATAAATATAAATATATACTATAAATATATACTAAATATAATACTCATAAACTGCTTTTAGAATCGGTAAATATGACTATTCTTGTATAGTTAGTTGACACTGAATAACGAAGAGCCTCAACAATAGCTAAAAGTTCCAAGCACATAATATTAACATTTGGATCGCTTACGCTGAATTTGGCCACCAACGAGGCTGTTGGATCGTAAAATGAGCATCCATTATAGTCCCCTGTCTTAGAACCGTCTGTAAAAATATGGATAAAGTCAGAGTAACACTCTTTTATCATGGACGTTGTGGCATCTTTAAGTTCTCTACTCGATAATTTTGCTTTGGAAGAGGTTATGTTTCTGATATCGATCTTTATAGCATTTGTCAAATTAATTTTATAAATAAAGAAAGGAAGCTCGTAGGAAGGCCAGGTTTGGAATTTACAAATATTAAGTCCTTGATATTGATTATAACTTATATGCAAAAGAGGAAGTTGGTTATTTCGCCAGTAAGGTACATTTGACTCCATCAAGTTCTTAAAAACTGACAAACGCCCATGACAGTAATCATCCTGCCTAGAGGATATTTTAAGGAAATATTTGTGACTCAAGTAACTTCTACGTACTAAAAGAGGGGGGATGCACATTTCACTTTGCATCACGTGAGCTGGTGTAGAACGGATGAAACCCCCACAAAGTCTCAAACATTGGTTCTGTATGACGTCAAGTTTTTGCAGTAGCCGCGGGCTCGCGTTTCCATAAAGAAAGCATCCGTAATCGAGTCTACTTCTTGCAATGCTTATGTATAATCGACGTAAATGGATGGGATGTATACCAAAGGACGCATTACTAACGTAGCTCAATATGTTAATGAAAGGTATACATTTTTGTGTTATTGCATTGATGTGATTCGTCCAATTAAAGCGACTATCTATCCACATACCTAAAAACTTAATACAGGGTACGATTTCAATCTCATAATTACCAATTTTAATTGAAATGGGTGGTATCTTGTATTTTCTTGATATAACGCACAGTTTGGTTTTGGAAGGCGAAAGACCTAATCCTATTGGTGTAATCAATTCACAAAACTTGTTTAGTACATTCTGTATAACTTCAGCACATGTGTAGATATTATTACTTGAGTAGTAGAAGGAAAAGTCGTCTGCGTACTGTGAAATTTTGACGTTATATTTAAGATCTCTACAAGTTCTTGATGTTACAATATTGAATAGTATGGGAGACATAGGTCAAAAAAAGTTGACGGATAAAGAACATTTTTTAAATAATAATCCAGCAAGAAAAAATTTTTTTCACTACTGCAAAATAGTTATGAGTTATATGCATTATAAATAAAAATTATACACTTATTAAGACATAATTTTTATCGATATCAAGAAATAAAGTAAAATATTATATACCTGTTAATTAAATGCACTGAAATTCGTTTTATTATGTTAAGGCAGATAAGAACAAACTGTGGAGATGAATGCTATATTTTTGTGGGAAAAATTATATACTGGCAATACAGTAACCCAGTAACACTACAAATAATATCCGGGGTGGTGTAAAGTTTTCTTTTACTGAATTATAAGAGCGGCAACATAGCATCAAATAATATAATGCACTAGCTGGCAACGTCTGTTGTCGCCTGATACCTACGGATAGTACTTGCAATGAAATATCAAATGATTTTGTAAACAGCGCCATCTTAAGTTTTTTTAAATCTAAATTTAAATGACTTGTAAATCTAATACAACTAACGCCATCTTTCTATCTTAAAAACAACTTTTTTTCAAGTCACAAAATTTTGTTAGACATGGTTAGTCTATAGTTATTTACTAGTCTCTGCTAAAAGATACCGAAAGACACGGTTACGTACACGGCTAAATAATATGCTGATCACTATAGTTTCTACGTATAGTTATCGACCCAATTCTATTTATTTCAACGCTATCTATCGTCTGTCACGTTGTGCACGCGCCGTGAAATTCTTGCAACAAGACTCACTAGATGGAGCGGTGTGCCATGTAGCAAGATCCTGCATGATTTGTGATGCGTTGCGATTGCCACTCACTCACAGCGCTATCAGCGCCAAAACTGCTCACAACTGTTACGATTAGTTTTAGCGCGCTAAAAGCGATATTTGTGCTACTTCAATTGGAACGTTAAGTAGCGCGCTAAAATTCTAATTGTTCCTTCCTTACATCTCTGACTCTGATTGAAACAGAAGCTATTTTTTTATATTATTACAAACTAAAATTAATAAGCAAACTTCTAAAATCTTTCATTATTATTATTATTATTATTTTGTTTTATGGCAATCAGCTATTGTTACGACACAATAACTATTTCTGCCAATTTCAAGTATTAGTATACACACGTACTAAGGTTAATAATTTTGTAGCTATCAGTTGAGTAGAACTTGCAGTATCTCGAGCATTGAGTTACCTTGAACAATACAAAAACAGGGGGATGAAATAAGTTTTTACAGATATTTTTAACATAGAAGAGTATAATTTATAAAGGCGTCTGGCCATTGTTAAGAAGAAGATTAGCAATAGGGGATAACTTTTTAGCAACGGAGGACGGTAGTGGGATGTCTTCAAATTTTGAAAGAATGTTCAAAACTAGGGAAATCAGGAGTTCTAAAAAATTGTCATTAGGGGAGCAGGAAGAAGTAGGGGGGAAGGCATTATCAGATTTAGTAGATGGAGGGTTAGCAATAATAGCATTATGGGCAATTTTGTCATAGCCTGGAGATAAAGACGGACTGGGTTTTGATGGTTTGTATACTGTTTTTTTGTAAGAAAGATTCAGTGAAGGAGAACTTTTAGAAGCATCTGCGTAAGATTTTTTAACTGAAGGGAAGAGGGATGATGCTTCCTTGAATGATATGTTCTTTTGGGACATGGTGATTTTAATATTCTTTTGCCGGGAATGTTCCGGGCAAGATTTGTCAGTTGCTAAATGAGGGCCTGAGCATTGTAGGCAGGAAACTTCAGAGGATGCAGGACAAGAGTCACCTGAGTGAGTTTGTGCACATCTGAAGCAACGAGCACTGGATCGGCATTGGGCTTTCACATGGCCAAATCTACAACAGTTTAAGCATGGAAGGCAAAATGTATGGATCAACGGTTAATGATGAGTTAAAAATAAATACTTTATCAGGTAAGCATTGTCCAGAGAAAGTGATCACTACAGATCCTGTGGGGGTCCAAGTGGAACCAGACTCCATGGACACTTTTCTGTTTAAGCGACGCGCCTTCAAAATTGTTATATCACCTTGGCTTGTGGAGATTGTTGATACAACTTCCTCCATGCTTCCTTTCCTGCGAGGAAGAGAAAAACAGAAACACTTAAAATAACTCAATGATGATAACAAAATCACCAAAATAACCGACAAATAACGAAAACCGTGTGTACACCGCAAACGAAAAATTGAAGAACCAATGTGTTTACATTGTTACATTCTAGACAAATCCTAAAATCTTTAATCACCTAATAAAAACAACAAGAAAGAAACGTCATGTGTCAGTTTTGACAGGTTGACATTGTTACTTTTCTGTCAAAAAAAGCTGCCAAAAGTGATGTTCCGGAGCTTTGCCTATTTAACCAGATATTAATATGTTTTTATTTTTCATACTGTCGATGCAAATGATAGCAGGGCTTACGCAGTAAATCATATCGAAACGGTATTTGCTTTGCTTGCCGTTGTGCGTGTATTTTTGAAACAAAAAGGCGTGAATAAAAGAGGGAATTAAGTTTGCTTAGAATTGTTAATTTTGTTATTGAATAGGCAGGTAGTTGTTTTGTCTACTTTGAATCGTAATCATTGAAGGAAGACAAGCCAGAATTTAATTGATTGAACCGAAACTTTGACCTTGTATAACTTTTTAAGCAAACCCCAGGTCTGTACCAAAATTTAACATGTTGGGAATTAATGCAAACTGACCACTATTTCTCTGGCTAATGTGACGGGACTATATCAAGACTTACGAAAATAAACTATATAGTTTTTTATTTTTAATATTAAAATAATTATAATGAAAGTAAATAAACCATAAACTATGATTATTTCATTTATGTCAATCTCTTATAAAAGTTCATTAAATTTTAATAGGCATTATATTTCAATTTCAATATTTAGTTCTAAAATATGGATAGTAGATCCGATACTCGTTGTGCAACCCTAAAAATGGACGCTATTTTATGTTTTTTTTCAAGTTTAGGTATGCACGTTTTTTTTCGTAGCTAGGGCTTGTCCATTGATTGAGGTCAATGGCTTGGGCACTGTGAGCGGGAAGATGGCGGCGTTTATAACGTCATTGTTGACGTATCGCTGTGAACGCGCTCACTCACAGGCATTCGGAACGGGTATACGCTCTGAGCGCGAATCGGAACGTACCATTTAATTGCATGGGTATCGCATGCTATACAAATTTAAGTCATCACTACCCAAAAACGTTTTACAATAGCAGGATGTGTGTCTGTTTATTGTTTGATAATTGTGGTGTAAGCTACAGATGTATTTGTGATGATTCAAATTGTTGCATGTGTTTCATTAAGGTAGGTAAGGTTCTCAACCCACATTTCGTCCGGCTTTCATTGGCACTGCCAGGCGGCAAAACTGAATATCCGTGGAGGAAGCCGAAGCTGTTCAGGTTTTGGCGAAACGAAGGAATGAGCCGACTGCAGTCTACTCATTCCTTGTACTTGCTACTGCTGTCGTCAAGTATTATATAAATCCCGATTGTAATACCCGAATATGTGTCGTTGTATGCTTGGGCTAGCCTTGCCGTTTAACGAACGTGCCGGCCCGAACGAGTGGGCGACGCCCCTAAGAGTAATTAGGGGATACTATTTGGCCACTAGCGATCAAAGGATACCGCGCTACTGACGGCCCCGGACATTCTGCGCAGCGCGGGGAGTTGACCTACACGATTGGCGGGTTTTGGTAAGGTTTTGATATTATTGAGGTAATTAAAGTATACAGTTTATTTAAATACCAACTTGGGGGGCTACCAAGAAGTGTTCTAAATTCCGATCGGTTTTATGTTTATTCTGAGTTATTTATTTGTTTATTCAAGGCAAACCAACAATGCGCTACACTTAAAATAGGTCCAGCAAAAAATAATTGTATATAACAATCTGGTGAGTGCATCAATTACAGGTTTGCACATCATTTCTCAACTTGTGCAAGAAGGAAGTTAGAAAACACAAATATAGTTTATATTAAAAGTAATAATTATACCATTAGCTTAAAAAAGTTTTTTTATGGATGAACTTAAATTAAAAGGTATAAACATTAAGATAAAATAACAATATTAATAGTAATAAAACAAATAAATTGAATTAAATTGAAATAATAGCACGCTATACCCATACTTGATACATTGACTTTTAGGAACAAAAACAATTTAACAATAATCGCATTAAGTATTATAAAATAAATAAGTTTAAAAAAAATTCATAAATTGCAGGTTGGATATTATAAATTGGAGGTTATCACTGAAAATATATTCCATTAAAATATCTACCCGAGGCAATGATACTACTTCACCCATATAAAAAAAATGAAATCATTTTTCTTTATTGACTCGGGGATGAAGATTGAGCGAGCCGCCATTTTTCCAAAGTTTCAAACTTTATAGAACCGTTATAATATTTGGAATTTACTTTGAATTCCCAGTGAACACGTGTCAGTTGAATCCACCCGGTGTGATCACCCTGGCTGTCACCGGCAGCGCCGCGACGCCCGCACTTATTCACTAAACAGACTGTGTTTGAGTTTCGAAATGTTCCTTGTATAAGTGAAGGATTGAATGGGAGTTGTTGTAGGAAATCTGTCATGTAGCAGAGCCTTGGTTGCGCAATGGTTCGATCCCCGAATGAATTTGTACAACATAAGTACTTAAAGCCAACTTAAAGCTGACTACTCTAACGGGGAAGGAAAGCATTGTCAGGAAAAATGCATACCTAAAAAATTACAAGCTCTGGTTACTTTGGGGCCATGCGGTTGTTCTGTTTATCTGGGTATTGTTATAGTTAATAATTCGACGGGTTGTGCAAGCCTGCCAACCTGTAGCAGACAAGCGTGGTGGACTATAATTGCCTGACACCAAAACTTTTGTCGGCTGTGGATGTTGGCCCTGCAGTGGCATCACTAAGGTTGTTGTGGAATCATGTACTTAGCATGGTTTTGATGCCGTCAGACTCGGACTCAGCGGCATCTAATGTCATTTGGTGGCTTTGACCACCCCATAGGTCGAACTTGTGGATGTATAGATGTAAATTATTCAGTGGTAGAAGTTTCTTATGTGAACATCTGGACTGGGGTGGTGCTGTGGCGGTGGCGGATAAAGGGAAGGCATAACCAGTGTGATTACTGAAGCCTACGGTCGACATAAGAAATCTAATTATTGTTAGTAAATAGAACACAGACCTTGAATGAATGGGTGCGGATGACACTCACCATCAGGAGCACGTTTGCCAGATGTGTAGACACTAAGTGAGATAAATCTAAAAATCTCGTGAACAATGAAAAAGACCTCTATTCTATTCTGTGTCCTCTTTTACGAGATTAACGGCTTGGTTTCTCATCTTCTTTATGTCTATTCATTTCGTAAGTTCTAGAAGTAAAACAAAAGAAAGATTTTACTTTTTTTTATTTGAAATTTTGAATGTAATGAAGTGATTTAATTCATTCATCTGCAGTACTTAAGTACTACCCAGATCAAAAGACAAGCTACCTGAATTGAATCAAAAGTCCGTCAGCATCAGCACTATGCTGGTGGAAGCGGGACAATCTGCTGGAAAATCAATAAACTCACAAGAGTTAGTGAATAAGGGCGGGAATATAATAAAACTCCATTTTGTATCTACAGAAATGGGATAAGATTTATTTTGTGCTTTTTTCGCAGATTCTCAACACTTTGCCGACACAACGCGACGCGACACAACGAGGGATTCTAGCTTTGTAAGCGAATTTAATATAACAATAAACAAGTCAAAATATTTCTAGATCAAGTGTTTTTGTTGAAGTTAAGTATTTCATTTCATTCTTTCAGTTTCCATAATATTATTGTAAGGAGTTTTTTACGGTTTTATTTGATTTAATGTCAAAGATGTAAGCAAATTACACCTTTGTTACCATTGCATACGATTAATATGAACAATACATAAACAATAAAAATATAACCCACTCATTGTTTAAAGTAAAACTATTATATTATAGATTCGAACCTGTTACTTCGGTGCACTAGACATTACGCTTACCACTGCCAACCCAACCAAATACCATTGAGGCATTGTTTCTTTCATGTCGTGGTCAAAATATACAATTAGACCCTAGAGCCATATCTACGATACCTCCTGTCATCATCATCATAAAAAGCTTAAGCTAAAGCATCAGCTTTACAGAAAAAATAAAAAATCTCCACCGAAGCAAATTTTTAAGCTCCATGCTCTACGATAATGCTAGAGTTGTCTCCCCCCACCGGCGCCCTTCCACCGCGTACGGTTCGATCAGACTACTGTTCAGTAAAGGGTGGCGCTAATTTCTACGTGTAAGAGCAGTTTTTTTTTCAAAATGGACTGTTTATTTATGGCCCTATGGGCCTTTTAAATTTTACCGGACTTTGTATCCTAGCGCTGACAGCGCTTAGCCGGAATTTAAACTACTCCTACATGCGATACGCCTAAGGGCACCCGAGAGGGCACGGACCTCGGCTTAGGACGTCGTATATTGAAACTACCACTGGTTCGGAAGGGTCATCTACTGCCAGAGAACCAGCAAGAAACTCAGTAGGAATGCGTACGCCGCGTTAGCCTGGCCCACCGGTGGGAATACCGTGTTGCCCTATTTCTAACTAAGCGTTCCTTGTTGTAGTAGCGTCCTCGGGATCTGTTAAGACGTTACGCGGACGCCTGTAACGAACCGCCGCGTCTGGGTTGGCTGTGTAGTCAGCTGACTTATTGACCAGCAGGTTGGGATGGTGAAGAGCATTGTCGAAGTGGCGTCTAGTCGCTAACTTCATGAATGTGGCAATGGTGGGCAGCTCGAGATCTTTATGCAGATCTAAATTGCGGACATAGGGCGGAGCCCCGACGAATTTGCGTAAGAACCTATTTTGACTGATTGAGTGAGTGATTGAGTGAACCTACAAGTGAGTGAGGTTCGACTTGCTGACGTGAGCGAAAGCCACACTGGCATAAGTCATGATGGAGCGGATGCAAGTTTTGTAAAGTGTAAGCTTATTTCTAAGCGACATTTTACTCTTTTTGCAGATTAGAGGGTGCAGCCTACCCATGACGAAAACGGCTCGGTCCCGGACGCATTTTATGTGATCTGCGAATGTAAGTCCACTATCTAAAGTGACTCCTAAATATTTGACTTTTTTAGCCCATGGGATCGGAGTACCAAACAGCGTGATCTGACCTAATCTTTTGGAGGGTTTCCTAGAGGTTGTCCTAGAGCAGGTTGAGAGAGAGAAGTACACTGCTGCACTTTTTTCTGGGTTGACTTCTATTCTCCATTTCCTAAACCAAGGGCCTAATGCGTTGGCTACGGATTGGACCATTGTTGTTAACCTACGTAGATTCCTATCAGATGTGTATAGCACGGTGTCGTCTGCGAAGAGTACTAGGTCTTTTTTCTCCGCCCTTGGCATGTCCCTAGTGTATTGTGAAAACAAAGTTTGAGAAAGCACCGAGCCTTGTGGGACACCGGCTAATACAGGACGGGGATTGGAGAGTGCACGTTCCAATCTATAGCGAAAGGTTCGACAAAGTCTAGTATAATGAGCACGAGGCTGTCTGGCACACCTAGTTCAAAGAGCTTGTATAAAAATTCTTGTCGTAGGCGTTAGCCAAGTCAAAGAAAAGCGCACCCATGGTTTTCGACCTACGTTCCTTTGCTCCAAGATGTGCTCCATGATGCGGTGCACCTGATGGACGCAGAAGTGACGGGACCTTAAGCCGAACTGTTCATCCGGTAACAGGTGCTTCGAATGGCCTCTCGGAGCCTGTTCAAAATGATCCTTTCGTGTAATTTACCTATCGCGCTAAGCAAGCTAATAGGACGGTAGCTTATAGGTAGATTAGCCGGTTTTCCGGGTTTCCTAATACCTATGACAATCGCTTCTTCCACGTTTGCGGAAAGGAGCAGTTTGTTAGTAAGTTATTCATATTAATAAAACAACTACTAACAGTTGTATGAGTGCGAGTGGGAGAGCTTTCAGAACCCTGTTTGGTATTTCGTCTGGACCTGGGGATTTCCGCAGTTTTTGAATTTTAATTATTGTCTGCACTTCTTCCACCGTGACCGGTTGGAGGCGTCAGTCGGTGGGTATCGTAAGTGCAGTTTGACATTTAGTCACTTCACAAAAATGCTTTGGTCCAGTTTCTGCCACGGAACAGGCAGCTTGGTGGCGCTGCACGACGGTACTGCTCACGAAACTTGGTTGAGGAGGGAGGTCTCTGGATCCCACGTTAACTCGTGAACGGGTGCCGTTTGAGGGTGTTCGTCGTTTAGATACTTGGGGGAGGGAGACTTGCCGAGCTAACAATTTCAGATATGAATTTTGTATAGACATAAAGGAACTCTGTAAATGTATTTAGAAAAAAATACCCGTGAAGTTTCTTGCCAGTTCATCTCCACGAAGGTTCTTCCGAACTGGTAGTAGACTCATGTTTTATTTGACGTCACTACGAACAAGTAATTGTCAATGTTGAGAAATAAATATGTCATTTCATTTCACTGCAGTTGGTCCAAGCATTTACTTCATACATATGTACTTTAACTATGTCTCATAAAACAAAACACCCTCACGGAGTAAAGCAAGGGTGGAAACTTGCGTCCAGCACACTACAGTCATTTGAACTCTGAACATTTGTTTTCAAGTCACGGAATTCGGAAAAATTTAAATAATCATAAAAACATTTCGAGATATCACTTTTTTTAAATAATATAATATGTTAGTGATGCGAAAATGCGTAAAATAATCTGACTCACAATCAACCTCTATATGACGTCATACAGCAACGTCATTTTGTTTTTTCTTTTTAGTTCAACAGTCATTTAAATGTTGTTCATTTCAGGTAAGGTAACTGCGCATCATAACACGCGCTCTGCTTACTTCGGGGCCATACAGTTGCTGTGTTTGTCTGGGGAGTTATTACTTTTACTATCATTTGTAAAACGATTTTAAAAAGATAACTGCTCTGTGAACTCGTAGTTGATCTAAAATAAATACTGCGCAGAAATCAGAAATACTCAAATATTTTCTCAGATATCTTCTTTCAGAAATAAGAATACCTTAAAAATGACATACGTAATTATGTATATATATGTCATACGTTTAATAATGCGCTCCCTTCAATTCGCTGAATGGTTATTCACGAGACAATAACTTCGGAACCACAAAGCCGGTCTTGCGAATCTATTTGTTATTTCCTTTATGGATTGATTATGGAACCAGTACGTCGACAAAATTGCTGCCCGTACCCGTACACAGCGGGTGCATAGCGGACGCGTCGCGGCCATTGTGCGCCGCACCCGTACCTATGTGCCGACATACAGTTGTACCCATGTCGTACCTCGTCACCTGTCACTAGACCAAACTCAATACTCAATACTTTATTGCTTCCTTACATCATGTACATAAATTAGTACAAACAAATTAATGAGATGACAAATAAGGGCCTTGTGAGGCGCTGCATTTAGGGAGAGAGGAGGAATAAGCATGGCAAGACATAATTCAAATTAACGAATTATAAAAAGAGATATGTGTTTTCAGACTAATTCAGAAGTTTATCGTTTAGGTACTCTTTTACAGTGTAGTAACATATAGTTATTAAAAGTTTTTTAATGTCTCTAAAAATTGTTTTGTGGCCTTTTCTAACTTTGTAGTAGCCGACACAACAGAGTGTAATTCACCAGACCGTCAGGGCATCCGTGTGACAGACATCGTTAATCATAATTTTATTAATTAATTATATTGTAGTTCATTGATTATCGACTAGTGATGCGCTGCCGACGTAAGCTTAAGTTGGAATTGCCTTCGTTCTAGTTGCTGTCCTTTAGACGCAACACCACCTCGTAAACTGGGTTATTTGTGGCGGTTGAAATGGGAAGGACTGATGCACCGGCCCAGATGAGATATTAAAGAATAGACTGTTCTACCGTAAATACAATAAGTATAACTTCGACCGAACGTGCCGTCGCAATCTGTACAAAACCGTTACAAAGACGTCCATCTTGTTTTGTTTTTGTCCAGGTACCAGGTCACCATGAGGACGAGTCTTTAAAACAACCAACACAAGGCCACAGTAGATACATTTGTGTAGTGCTATAACTTCTTTACCTACGTTATTGTCGCCCCTTTTTTGGCAACTCCACTGTTGAACTCAAGTCCGCCACATTTTTCGGGCACTCGCGTCATTTCGTCTACTTAACTCAACAAATTATTCATAATTCATTTGTTTTGTCATACAAGTTAAATAAAACCTGCTAATTTTATGAGCATATCATTTTGTATGAATCATCGTTTAAATAGACTTGTAAGACCTGTGAGTCGTGACTTGTCCGTTGCAAATATTGAGATATTGCAGCCTGGTTGTACCAGTACTGGTGCATGTGGAAGTGAACAAAGAATTGTGCCCTCAAGAGTTAAACTATTATAAACAATTTCCTAGATATACCGGTTATATTTAGATGTTATGCGCACCACGTCAGCCTTATGGCAGCGTCAATTATATTATTATTATACAGACAGACAAGAAGATATGAATCGCTGGTAGTTAAGGCTCGAAAACGTCCCAATTTGGACAAACACTAGCTGACCTCTTTTTAATTAACTATTTAGATAACGCCATCCTTTTTACACTTTTAGGCAAAGGCTTGTAAGATGATTAAAATGCGTGTGAATGTGCAGTAACACAATTTTCTAGGATTTTATGAATGTGTAACATTGTTCTGTAGTATATTGTATCAATGGGTGGTATTCATTCAATAGGCTTTACTGGAACTCGTTGACTTGAAGATTTTAGTGTTGTGTAACCAGTTCAGCATCGACATAGGTTGCCAATGAACAACGAACCACGATATGTAGACAGTCAAACATTTTACTTATAATATTATATATTTCCATTGCCGCTAAAGAATCCAATCAAGTTCGAAATTGAGTCTCACTTGGCCGGGCTTTTACTTTACTTGGCTTTAGTATTTTAACTTTATTGCATAAAAATCGATTAACAAAACAATTATGATTTCTGTCTTACAAACTAGGACAATTTCTTGGAAGACACGACCTTCCCAAATTATTTATTCTATTTTATCATTTGAACAATAAAGTTGATTTCAAAATAAAAACTCTAATTAAACTTTCAGGGTACATACATACTATAAACAGTCTAATAAAAATGTCATCACACTGAAACAAGATACCAACACTTCTTCGAGTACCAGGATACCATAGTGAGCCGGTAGGTAAGTGTGGGTGAAAGAGATCGAATACGTTGCCATTACGTATATATTCATATGTAAAGGTATATTTGTATAAAGACATAAAAGATATGAAACTTAACAATATCAAGAAGGCACTTGTCACGTTGTGCGTTGGTCTTATTTTGATTGTCAACTGAAAACCTTTTTTTCCTCAACTCGCTGTCCGGGCAGATGGCGTCATACTTTTATACTTTGACTTTTTGGAACGTCCGATTATTTTTGATACCTCTGTATATTTTCATTGTATGTTTGGATTTTCATGAGGTCTGTTTATGCTCTGTTATGAAGTCAGTCGCAATCGTAGAAAATGCAGCATTTGGATCGTGTTTTAAAATAATGATTAGTTTGTTAGCCGAATATTCGATATGTTTTAAAGTTACGTTCATAAATTACGATTATATTCATTAATATACAATTAAGAAGTAACGAGTACCTAATCTTATTGATTTTTAGAAATAATGTAAGACTCTCTTAAAAACTGAATGTTTTACTTGCAAACTTCACATTAATTCAGTGATTATTTAAGAATATTTGATTTTCAGTCAAATAGTATAAACAATACACTTTAAAGGCATTGCAATAGTACCGGTAGATGGAATAGCTAGTGCGCAATGTAGAGCCGAACTCGCTGACCTAAGTCCCACCCGTGGAGACCTGAATCTCTGGAGGACTGAGTAAGGGGCTCTTAGTCACGAGAGCAGTGTATAGATGCCGTGAAGTTCCTGACCAGGTTCCGTAGCCAAGTTGCCAATCAATGAGTGCTAAGGCGTTAGAAAACTCGTGAACTGCATGGAGCATCACGTGATATACCGAGAGTCACGTGGTATGCCAGTCTTTTTAAAGGGTGCTGGTTTTTAATCTTGAGTTTAATACAAAATACTTTTCGCCAACATGTGGTGTAATTATTTATTCTGCAATTAAAATAAATTATTTGAATTCTTGTTCATGCTTTGCCTCAAAACAAATGAAATGAGAATTTAATCTGATAATTAACGCTGCTATAGATAGTTCAAATCATTCGCGCGGCTCTATGTGTGCGTGCGCTTGTAAATAGGCAACTTAATTTTGTGTGTAGCCGCCATCTTGTCAACCCGAGTACAATCAGTACATTTCTGTCACGCACACACACAAGAAGCCACACAAATGGCCATGTATACAAATTACTTGAACCATGTATACGTGTTGCCAACGAGCTTCTCGAACTTACGTTAACTTAATGATCCAATACCGAATTGACATTTATTAGCATATTCCATAAGTGACTTATGAATCACTATCTGACAGTGACGCGGTGACGTAAAGACAAGTATGCCAAGGCCCCTAGCGCCGCGACCTCCTAATCGCTAGGAGATCAGAGCTGAGCGGAGCGGTAACTGTGAAGCTCTGCCTGGAAGCCCTAGGTTCGAGTCCTGGCCGGGGCATTCATTTGTGTGATGAACACATATGTTTGTTCTCGGGTCATGGTTGTTTGTATATATATTCTGGGTGTCACCTAGTTCGCTGTATGATCGTCCATAACACAAGCTCTGCTTACTTTGTGGCCGTACAGTTGGTGTGTTTGTCTGGGGATTTAATATTTTGATTATTTACGCCAATGTTACCTTAAACTTCATGAAACGGGTCGGTTGACAGGTCGTTAACTTCCCTCCAATATGCCCACTATACTACAAAGGAAAGTTTAACGAACGTATTGTAAAAGTGACTTCCGTCAAGATTCTTCCCAGTTTTTTGAATATTAGTATTTTAGAATTTTTTTAGCAAATTTATACTTTATTGACACGCTATCTAAGTCTAGATTTGCTAAGCAATATATAATTAAGAATGTGATAAGATACACTCCCAGCTTTTTCAGGATTGAACGTGAGACTCAAAGTTTGTAACATTACAAAATGTCAGACCCTGGTTTACGTTTTCTTATAACAACATATTAGGTTAAGTTTAAGTTAATATTCCCGCTTGGCATCGGTCTATCCACAACCTCATCAAACCTAATAGCAGCACCGGCGCACGGCTGCAAGCCGCCATCTGAGTACCTCCCGCGCTGTCAGTAAAGACGCCATTTGTTTATTACATGCGCAAGATTGCGCTGTGTACAAATTGTTTAAGGTGTGCTGAAACTGCTGAGCATGCGATATCTAATACCATTTTTACCCGACTGTCGGAGCGAGGGTTATGTTTTTCGAGTGGCACGCTCTACAGCCTAAACCGTTTGACAGATTTCAACATGTGAGGTGTCGTTAGATTCATCTCGGTAGTGGGAGTGAGATAGGATATGTTGTTTCCCGGAATTCCCGAGGGAACAGGAAGTAAATGGGAAATAATACCTAATCTTGATTAGTCAAGTTTCGCAGCTATTTAACATGTATTTGTATGAGCGGCATGCTTGGGAGCACGCTACGTATCAATAATCGGCTATCATTAATTGTAGATTAGATTGATTAGAGAGTGGTACGTTGCCCGCCGAAAGTTCCAGGCGGAATTTCTTTTATTTCAATAAAAACCTAAAAGACTAAACTTTTACCTAGTTATTGCGGCGGTGTACCATATTAACCATTATATGTATAACGAACCCATTCTCAGTAAACCCCATAAGACGGGACATCAATAATTTTTTTTAAGATCATTAATAATACTCCCTTTCAATCTTTCCGCTCTGTAATATCCAGGAACAAGAAAGAAACACTGCAAGACTAATCTGCTCCAAACAGACAAGTGGGAACCCTAGATTTTTCATTCGTTTCAAACTTTTACCACTTTACAACTACCGTTAAAACAAAACATTTTAAATTCTAACATAAAGACTCAAGATTGTTTTTCGTATAACTATGTCTACCAAAATTTTCCCAGGGTTGCCGAAAAAGAATGGCCGTTGCCAGACAATCAGTATATTGGCATCGTCACAGAAACGGATGGTTTTTATAGCGTTCCATTTGGATTCGAGTATCGAACGTTGTTTTAAAAAACACAAATAGGATGCAGTTCTCGAATTGGAGTGGTTTCGCGCCGAAATGAAAGGAAGGATCTGATTTTAAACTGTTTCAGGGTGTTGTACTAAAGCGTTTTAACAATAGAATTTTATAGTTAGTTAGTAATTTAATAGTTTTCTAATTGGTTATTTTAGTTACCTATAATTTTATACCTGAAATTAAAAACACGAGACGCAAATAAACTTACAGGGCGGAAATAGCGGAATAAGAATAAGCGGATATTTCTTTTTATTGTTGATTTTGTTAATAATATTATAAGAGGCTTTACGGGTACATCCTTTTTATCCTTTGATGTATCCCAGTTTGTTTGTGCTGGGCGTGGTTGGGTACAACAAGCTGGAGTCCAGGGGGAACCCCATGATGGCAATTGGTGCCGAGGGAATGGACGCACCTTCTACAAAAATCTCCTCTCGCGCGCGCCTCGCACGCTCTGAGTACAGTTCCAAATGACATCGACAGTTTTTTTTCTTCGAAGTCTGAATTCACGATAAAAATTCCTGTATATATCTCGTTATGCGTGTAACTCTGGATACCAATTATTTTAATTTTAATCATTTTTGTTTAATGATACATCAGATCCAATGTTAGAGTTTCTTGAAAGTGGACATAATATTTAATAATCCTACTAATATTATAAACGCGAAAGTTTGTATGCATGGAGGTTTGTTACACTTTCACGTAAAAACTACTGCATGGATCAATATAAAATTTGGCACAGTGATAGTTTATAGTCTGAAATAACACATAGGATACTTTTTATCCCGATATTCCCACAAAATTGAAAAAACGAGTGTGAAACAGCGTGTAACAGCTAGTATAGATATAATTAGTTCAACATTGTTGACTACTCTATGACATGGCCTGTAATAATTTTTTTTTGTTTTTTATTATCTTATTTGTACTTTTTAATTTGACATTGTATGTTTTTAATTTGACACTAAAATATTATATGACATTTTTTTGGAATTTAAATTGTTATTTGACATAGCCTGTTAAAGAGCTAGTTATTATTCTTTGTACATGGACATTGAATTACGTTCTTTATTAACATTATTGACAAATTTGGAATGATTAATGATATAGTATCATCATTGACTCTTTAATTATGTTTTAATTGGTTTTTAGTTTGTTCTGAGTGTGACGAAGGGAATTGCGGTTGTTATGTCATTGCCAAGCGTAACTTCAGTTAAAATTTAATTTGTTCCATTACGGAAGGCAATGGCTGGGTTCCGCGTTAACTCGTGAGCGGGTGTCGTTTGAGGGTGTTCGTCGTTTGGATACTTGGGGGTTGGGAAAATTATACGCAAATAAGTATAATTTTGTACAGACATACAAAGGAACTGTAAATTTATTTTTAAAAAATTATACCCGTGAAGTTTCTTGCCAGTTCTTCTTTACGAAGGTTTTTCTGAACTGGCGGTAGGGTCATGCTTTATTTGAAGTCATTAAAAAACAAGTAATTGTCAATGTTGAGAAATAAATATTTGAACTACCTCATACTGAATTTCCCCTAATTCAGCCATTTTAGTAACAAACGAAAGTTCCCGCTCGTTAGTTATGACCAGGAGCTACGCTGCCCACGACACACGAACGCCCGTACTGCAAGTAGCTGCATTATATTCTATTCGTGTACTAGTTACACAGTTAGTCAGGTTATAGCATTCTAAGGCCCTCGCAACGAATGTGTGTGATTGTGTGTGAGTCACCCAGCATTGTGTGGACATGAGTCATGGCGGCAGTGGTCCTGTTCTGTCACGTGTTAAGGTGAAGCGTTGTATCTTTGTTGAAAGATTTTCGACTTCGTTTCCTGCAAAAAACTATTTTTTTCTTTGTGCTAAAGTAGTAAACAAGCAGCGGCATTTGACAAATTAAAAAAAATCGACAGTTCAAGTTATTCTCCGGTGTGCTTCCTCTTCCCACGGGAGTTCCGGAACATAATATATCCTATCTCACTCCCACAACTGTAGCCACTCTACTGGCACCTTATATGTTAAAATCCGTCAAACGTTAAGGCTGTAGAGCGCGCAAAAGTAATATACACACATACATACATACACTTGAAAAATTTAACCCTCGTTCGTGTGTATGCCGTGTATGTAAGGTGGGCGCACTGGACGGCGGCTACAAGGGAGAGAATCGCTTGCGCGTTGCTCGGTCGGTAGTCGGCGCCCCCCTACTAGGAGATTGCGACACCACGGGGGATTTCATTGCGAAACTGAACCTGCAGTGACGTTTCCGACTGTCCCAAGGTGGGACAAGAGACACGACGCCATCTTGGTTGCGTAATGTTTGCTTTTTCTACATAGCGATCTTTTAAGCTATTAAAAGCGCTAGTTTATAAATATGCCACAAATAAATAAATCCCCAGACAAACGGTGTGTGGTGTCAACAGCATGGCCTTAGTGTAGATTCTGCTTGGGTATACTTTCCTTTGTAGTATAGTGGGCATATTGAAAGGAAGTTAACGACCCGTCAACCGACCCGTTTCATGAAGTTTAAGGTAACATTGGCGTAAATAATCAAAATACTAAATCCCCAGACAAACACACCAACTGCGTGGCCCGAAGGTAAGCAGAGCTTGTGTCATGGATGACCGTACATCGAGCTGGGGGAAGCCTGAATAAACATGCGTATATCAATAAAATCAATCATGACCTTTAAACAAACATCTGTGTTCATCACACAAATGAATGCCCCAACCAGGAGTTGAACCTGGAATCTCCGTCGTACGAGGCAGGGCCAGTACTTCTGTTGCCACTTGGCTGTCACGTTATCATATAATGGGTGGTGAATTCTAAAATTTTGGTTTAAACCACGCCAAGTTTTTAGTTTTTAGTTTGTAGTTTTAGTTTTTAGTTTGTAGTTTTAGTTTCTAGTTTGTAGTTTGTAGTTTTTAGTTTGTAGTTTTAGTTTTTAGTTTGTATTTTGTAGTTTTAGTTTTTAGTTTGTAGTTTGTAGTTTTTAGTTTGTAGTTTTAGTTTTTAGTTTGTATTTTGTAGTTTTAGTTTTTAGTTTGTAGTTTTAGTTTTTAGTTTGTAGTTTGTAGTTTTTAGTTTGTAGTTTTAGTTTTTAGTTTGTATTTTGTAGTTTTAGTTTTTAGTTTGTAGTTTGTAGTTTTTAGTTTGTAGTTTGTAGTTTTAGTTTCTATAAAACGTAGAAAAAATATCATGTTTTCTTAAATTGTAAGAAATACGAAATTAAATAAAACACTTGTTAATCAGATTTGATCGCGTTTACTTATATTTTTTACAATTTATCTCGGTGTATCGGTACTTGTAGCGATACCGTAGTCACGATTGACTAAGATGACAGGCGTTTTGACAGTTATAAAATCCATCCATCTTCTGTATTGGAATTGGGGTGTTTCTTAACTTCAATGGGTCCTCAGATCATCTTAGGTGATTTTGGTTATACAAGTTTATTTATGGCTCTGTTAGTTTTATTATTTTACCTCCACGTAAGTGTAATATCAAATTATAAACAGTTTTCTACAGCAGGGACAATGCGCACTTGGAATAACTTAAGTCCCCCGCATAACGCAACGCTTGCAATGTAAGCCTTATGCTTATTGCGACACACGTTCAAATGGCCACTTGGAAGTAAGTAGGCCAGTGTGTTGTAAACTCTTTTGTTTTAAAACGCAGGAAAACCATAAAGGACATAGTTGGTTTGCTTGGGTAGGAGGTACTTGTTAAACATAGTGTGAGGCGTATATGGTAGAAGTTCTGCGTTTAGATTTAGGATGAATCTGATGGAATATCTTTAAAAAGGAACGACCATACTGTGTGACCATACCTCTAATATGGCTGTGTGACCATACCTCTAATATGGTTGAGGAGGGCGATGGCTGGATCCCGCGTTAACTCGTGAACGGGTGCCGTTTGAGGGTGTTCGTCGTTTGGATACTTGGGGGGAGGGAGACTTGCCGAGCTAACAGATGCAGAAAAGAATAATTTTGTATAGACATAAAGAGACTCTGTAAATTTATTTTGAAAAAAAAAATACCCGTGAAGTTTCTTGCCAGTTCTTCTTCACGAAGGTTTTTTTTCGAACTGGTGGTAGAATCATGTTTTATTTGACGTCAATAAGAACAAGTAATTGTCAATGTTGAGAAATAAATATTTGAATTTGAATTTGAATTTGTGACTACCTACATTTAAAATAATTATAAGGTACCGACTCTATCTAAGCGAGCAGAGTCCATATCAAGTTAACTTATGCGTAGCAAAAGTCTAATGAAACATTTTTCTTTATTTTTACTCATTCTGACTTTTATTGTGGGTACGTAAATAAAAATTGTTATTCGCACTGCAATTACCATAAATGTAAAAGTTTTTCATACTATTAACATAAATTTATAAGACTTGTTCTTTAACCAGAATTAGCATATCAAAAGCAATATTTTCCCGACTTTTTAAATGATAAATTGGGAAGCGTTTGTCTTTCATCTACCCTGGTGTAAGTGCTGATGAAGACGAGGTTGCTGCCCGCCGGTCCATGAGGGACTACTCTTGAAAGCTCCTGAATGAAATTCCGGAATTACAGACGCAGGCGGATCAATCCACTCTTTGGTGAACCGTACCAAAAACCAGCCGTCGAAACAATTCATTTGGCTTTTCAGCAAGTCTACTTAAG
This sequence comes from Marasmarcha lunaedactyla, assembly GCA_923062675.1. Taxonomy (NCBI): domain Eukaryota; kingdom Metazoa; phylum Arthropoda; class Insecta; order Lepidoptera; family Pterophoridae; genus Marasmarcha; species Marasmarcha lunaedactyla. The sequence continues at coordinate 17,662,646 of OV281363.1, forward strand.
TAACAGGTGGAATTTCTGACTGTGCCTGTTTGTACGGTGGAGAAAAGGGGTTGGTTCGATCAACTCGTACGTCTTCTTATGGTAGCGTCGGGTGATGGTCGGTGAAGTGTGATGGCGGGTCTAATATGGTTGAGGAGGGCGATGGCTGGATCCCGCGTTAACTCGTGAACGGGTGTTCGTCGTTTGGATACTTGGGGGGAGGGAGACTTGCCGAGCTAACAGATGCAGATAAGAATAATTTTGTATAGACATAAAGAGACTGTAAATTTATTTTGAAAAAAATGTACTCGTGAAGTTTCTTACCAGTTCTTCTTCACGAAGGTTTTTTCGAACTGGTGGTAGTCATGTTTTGTTTGACGTCAATATAGACAAGTCATTGTCAGTTGAATTTGAATTTGGCTCAAACAGAGCTATTGCACATTCACCCCGGTATCAGAAGTTTCTCGGGTAAGATCGCGCAAGGGCATCTAGTAATTTATAAAAGTGATACATACACTGTAGAAAAAAAAGTAGGTTATTTTTGTATAATGCTCTGTTAAGCCAACTAAAAAATATGTCAAAGTTTATATTCATTTAAATGCCTTTCATGAAACTAAAATTTTCCAATACGAAGCACTGTATGTTGCTAAACGGAAACTAAACCCGTCGCCAGCAGCTCGCTCCCGCTAAAATTATGAACCCGTCGGAACGTCACCGTGACATGTGACAGCTGTCAATGTCACGCAGCCGGCGGCGCAGCACCAGCGGCGATCGGCGGGATTAAGCGTTTCCGCGGGATTTAGTAGGGATTTCAGTTTGGCTTTGAAGTTGCGTATTATATTTCAGGTTAGTTTTGGGTTAAAGCCTGGGATAAGTTCTTATTTAAACCACTTAAGGTTTGTATTGTTTAATTCAGTATAGAGTCTGTACAGGTTCATATATAGATTGTTTTAAGAGAACCTCAAGGTGCAAAATCAATTTGATTTTAAATAAAACACTTGAACCGGATGTTATCGCGTTTTATTATATTTTTAAATTTTAACTCGAGTTTTTGGTGCCCTTACAGACCCCGTAAATTGTTCATATATCGATGTGTTAGTCGGTATCACAAAATCTCTGCTGGCGTTTTAGTGGAACGAGAAATAATAAAAAGAAAGAATAAAATGGATAGGTCCGTGATACCTAAAACCCATAGTTTTGCCAGCAGACGTTAATACGTCATTGCTCATTTCCCAAACAAAAATTACACTAGCTACCAATTTAAAAGTTAAATATTAGACTGGCTGCAAGGCTACGATTATGAAGCTACTGAGTCCTCGTTGAATAACTGACCTACTTATAACTTCTATTTAAAAACTTATAGGAACTAAATTAAAGGAAGAAATAAAAATATTTGAAAATAGAATACAACACTTTCATTACTGTGTACAAGTAGCCACAACGCCGCCGGCAGATTTGCCGCGATACTTTCTTTGAAAGATATTCCCTTCGTAGCCGCCGCTAGAAGCAGCTGGAATATTCTATCAATTGGTTCCAAGTGCTTTTCCTTAATCACGTGGCAGAGGGACCCCGCGACATGGGCTTTAGAACGGAACTAAATAATTCTATAGAGCGCGCTCGTTTTCTTGCTGCTGGAACAAATTAATGCCCGACCTGGACTTGACCCTCCTGCTTGTGAGTCGGCCGGCTGCGACTCCTGAGAACTATAGAACTAACGTCAATAAAACCGCAATAACATTTTAAAGGCCTTTGCGAGACTAAGTACTACTTCATTCTAAGTATCTACTTAAGCCATTAATATATAAATATACAATACCAAATAAAAACAAAATACAGTTTTCCCACGATATTACTATAATTTGTCAAACGTAAAGTCAAATTACTTACAGTCCCACCAAGTTATCTATACAGTAGCAAAAACTATAACAAAAGCGTTTATTACGTGACATAATGCCGGACTTCATTTTCGCGTGGAACGCAGCGCCACGCGTTCCTGATAGATAAGTAAAGTTGTTCGGAGTGTAAGTACGTGCGTATGGCTTTGATTTCCTACCTCGCGAACAAGGTCGATAAACTGAATTTGGCAAAAAATGCGATAACGCAGAAATTGTCAACAAAACGCTGTCGGCTGTTTGTGAGCGTTTTATTTGTGAATTTGGTTGCCTTGCGGCCTTGTGTTGTAGTTCACGTGCGAAGTAAGTATTTTTTTTAAATGACTAGATGTAGCTTAAAGTTAATGTTCATGTTTTTTAATAATATTTAAAGAGTGATCAAAAATTAATTTTATTAACTCAAAGAATATTTACTATTTAACAATAGGAAAAAGGAAAATAAGGAAAGAAAAATAGTTTAAGATACAAAGCTTAAATTGCTTAGTACACAGCGCAAAGAGGCCAAATTACTGGCAGGCATTAGATAGTGATTGGTTTTCATTCAATTGGGAAAGAGAAACGTATTATATTTGCACTGCTGAAAAATTAAGTCCTTATTTGTTATCAAAAAAGTAAATAAATGTGTCAAAAATTATGTAATAATTTTAATCTATATAATGTTTCTACGCTAGCAAGTTGACGGTTTATAAAGTAAAAGTGGAAAGAGATATAACGACTTAATACTTACACTGTATGTGAAGTTATGTACGAATTTTCTCAAAATCACCTACATTACCCAGGAAAATACCATCGTTCTCAAATTTTAGACACATGAATGTCAAGTGAAGTCTTCCTTAATAGCTGCGATTTGATTTCTTGTGTTATTAAACTGGATAATAGTTGATAAAATAAAATCTAGGTTCTTAAAAAATTAATTATACTTATTACCATAAATAAACAAAATTATCCATTCTTCAAAACTTCCTCGTATCCCACTCTCCCCGTACCCCCTCCACTTACTATTCTCCCCATGTCGTCCCGCGCACGCACTAAGCTCCAGGCATTATGCAAAACGTCGGCCTCTGGTAACTACTTTATAATACGAACTGGGTAGTTTCACTGCGACATGTGTTGCTTAAACTTTGCGGTTTTGTGTTGGGGTTGTTTTGTTAAATTGTTGATTTTTAGTTTGCTGGTTAGCTTTATTCATTTGTGGGAGGAGTTTCATATATAATATTCAAATATTTATTTCCTAACTTTGACAAGTACTTGTTCTTGTTGACGTCAAATAAAGCATGACTGTACCACCAGTTCAGAGAATCCCACTTGAAGAAGAACTGGCAACAAGCTTCACGGGTATCATACAGCGAGCTATATAAGCTATAAGCTAAGTACACTGCACTTATTTTAATACATAATATTTATGTATGTCTACTTAATATGTTTGTGTAATATTTTAGTTTTTATTCAATGTAGTATACGAGCTTTATATGCATATACAAGCATAACTCTTTTTAAATTCTGCTCAATTATGTTTCATTTGTAAAAAAAAATGTTATTTTCTCATTGTTTATACATGGTTGCTCGGTAAAAATCGCTCTTAGCGGTAAGGCCCACATTGTCAATTTCTTTGATTAATTGTTTTTACTGTATTTTGTTTTTCGTTGTAGACGTCCGCGTAACGTCTTAACAGATCCCGACGACGCTATTACAACAAGGAACGCCGGCGTTCCAGTTAGTCCTACCGAGTTTCTTGCTGGTTCTTTGGCAGTAGATGACCTTTCCGAACCAGTGGTACTTTCAATATACGACATCCTAAGCCTTAGGCGTATAGTATGTTATTATTTTGTTTTTGTAATTGGCAATAAAGATCTATTATTGTTAAAGAACCAACAACACATTTATAGTCTACGGACATTCAGTAATGGTTGAGTTCTGGACAGGACGGCTGGATAGATGGCGATAGGGTCCAACCAGCTTTGTGTTATTGACTTGCACCTACAGATACAGATGTATTATAATACGAAATTATGTTGTTCATTCCAGGAGGATGTAAGTAGTGCAGAATATTAGTTGGAACCTATAAATGTATCTAAGAGCCGTATATCAGTGCGTTTAAATTATTACATTTACATTTTCAATATCATGTTTTTTGTTAAACTCAAATGAATATTTTTAACGACTTAACGGGCTCTCTATTTTATCACTTATTTTTACGAGTGTTACGAGTAGAAGTGAACATTTGCCCTGGCAAATCCTTAACTTAAACCATAATTGGCTTAGTTGACGCTACTGTCCCTACGCTGCTGTCCCTACCGTGGGATTTGAAGGGCTGTCGTGGTAGTCTCACTGTACACGTGAGCTGTGGGAATGTGGTAGCTAACCACCACCACTAGTTTAAATATACCTAAAAATATTCGCGGCGAACTCATACGTAGGTATGTTTGGTCGCTGTTTGAAAGAAAATTGAATTTGATAATAATTATTAATTATAATGTTTCTGTTTTACATTGTATGTAGTTCAATCTTATCCAAGTTGTACGCTTATACATTCTACAAAAAATGTTAAAGAATAATCGTATGTGTTAATGTTGTATCTATTGGTGTGTCTCGATAAATAAATAAATAAACGGATGTCAGCAAAACTTGAAATATTTAAAAATAGCTAACTACATATTTCTTAGTAATTCGAAACAAGTAATGAACATAACCTGCAGTTATTGCAAACTGTTTTGACTTGAAACCTCGGAACCTTCGTTCAAATCATGTTCAATGCTTCATTCACGCTATACAAAATCTTGAACAGATATTTCGCTTTTGATTTAATACAGCTCCAAGATATTTCAAAACATAGCACAGGCTAATATTATAGCGGAACCAATTGAGTTAGAGTTTCGTCTCGCTTCGCGACATCTTACAGACATGTCCTACTTTCTGTTACCGAAACTTGATGGAGTTGCGTTCTGGATGACACTGAATGTTGATTCGATATTTTGCAAAGCCTCGAACAAGTTATGATTCATTTGATATTAGACAACTTTTACTTTTAGCGGATGTAGGTTGTATTCTTAAATATTAATCACTGTTGTTTGTACGCAAATATTTAGTTATGTGGAGAATTATATGTGTCACGGTGTGAAAATACCTTTTAGTCGACCGAACCAAGTAATAATAATAATAATAAACAATCCCCAGACAAACACACCGACTGGATGGCCCGAAACTAAGCTGAGCTTGAGTTATGGATACAGCGAACTAGTGGGGAGTGGGGGGGGGGTCAGATTAAATTAATATATATAAATATCAACAACCACGACCAGATTAAATTAATATATATAAATATCAACAACCACGACCCGAGAACAAACATTTATGTTCATCACACAAATGAATGGGCAGGCCAGGGCCTACTCAGCATTCAAAGAAAAACAGAAGGAATGCGGCTTACCCTTTGATCCTTTAGCAGTTAGCACAAACCAAAGCAACCCTTTGCAACCCTTAGCAACAAAACAAGTGCCGCTCAGTACTTTGGTGATTGCGCAAATATTTTTTTTGTAAAATACTAAACTGGGTACTTCATCAGAGCTCTGCGTACTATTCGTATTCTAAACAAATGACGTCACCTGACATTGGTCTAGTTAGCCTGGTCGAATAGATTTAAATTTCTTAAATGTATTGTCCTCAGACTTGAACCAACATGTAAATTTTAAAATCCAAGATCTGACCCAAACAACACGGTAGAAACTAACAAAATGGCGATTGCCGTGATGGCGCTAAATTAAACCTTGCTTTGTTTACATATAACCGGAAACACTCGAACATAATTTTAGTTTGTGTGAAAAAAAAAACAAGTACTATGATTTCCGGTAGGTTAAAAATCTAGTTCTTTCTAAGACTATTAGATAATCTATACAGTATATACAGTCCAAATTGTGTAAAACATAATATAGAATCGATACCAGAATCGGCATGTATGGCCAAACATCAGAATGCATGATTTCTGTTTTGCGGCTAATGCGCGGAAAACTGGCGTAGTCTAATATACTAAAATTCATCATAATTGCTCCGGGTCTCCGGGATCATTCAATACTTATTCTTTTTTGACGAGTCACCGCCGGCAAGCGAGTGTGAGCGAACCTCGTTAATCGTAGGCTTTACCATTGATTAGCGTGTTGTTTATTGAAATGAAATGAAATATAAAAAAGTTATATTTTCAACATTGACAACTACATGTTCTTATTGACGTCAAATAAAACATGACTCAACCAACAGTTCGGAAAAACCTTCGCGAAGAAGAACTGGCAACAAACCTCACGGGTATATTTTTTCGAAAAAAAATTTACACAGTCTCTCTATGTCTATACAAAATCATTCTTATCTGCATCTGTTAGCTCGGCAAGTCTGCCAAGTATCCAAACGACGAACACCCTCAAACGGCACCCGTTCACGAGTTAACGCGGGATCCAGCCATCGCCCTCCTCAACCGCATTAGAGGGCAGTGAGCGACCCGTCACCCGACGCTACCGTAAGAAGACTTACTTTAGTGGTAATGATGCGTTAGATATTATTGATTTGTGAGTCATGATACGTTACCGAATGTAGGCTTGAAGATGGAATTGGAATTGTTGTTGAATTTGTTCGCGCAAATACACTGTTCCTTCCTTTGACGGGACACAAGCACGCAATCGAGTTTATTACGGCGGTTGCAACAGGGAGGATTGTAGTACCGTCGCAGGCAGAGATCTGAACACAACTCACTCAGCTACTCTATTCCTACGAATCATATTGTTACATGGACCATCCCGTGAAGTTCCTAGGCTGGTTCCCAGACCTTAATATAAGTTCTGTATTTGCTGACCTTTGCTTTTAGATTTTATTTAATTTTAAATTGTATTAACTTTGAGTAGTCGTATTTTGTTTTAACTTCAAATGTTTATTGTTTTTGCACGCTGTGGTTTCTTGTAACTGGAAAAGCACACGACTCAACACTGCAGATATATTACTTAATTTGTAATGTGTGTTTTTCGTTAGAAACCCAAATAAATAAATAAATAAGTTGCTTGTCCAATGGAAGACCCTATGAAATCTGCATTAGCACATGCAACACAAACGAAATACAAACATTCGGTAACGATTATATTTTAGGCTGATGGCTTTGAGACTATAGGGTCCTGGGGTCAGGATTATCTTCAATTTTTGTGTGAAATTTCAAAACGATGGGTTACTTACACTCGCGGCCCTAAGGCTGGAATTTATTTTGGAATTTGTTTATCAATTCTGTCAGTTTTTTGGCCACTTTACAATGTAATTTGGGCGTTCTGTTTTACCTGATTTAGATTTTCTTACCTTGTTTTTTATTGTTTATTTGTTGACGGACCAACAATACAAAGGCAAAGGCAAAGGCATACGTTACATACAAGCGTAACACTATTTGAAATGCTTCATTCATTATGTATTTCAATTGAACAATGAATCGTTAAACGCTTCACAGCTTTAAGCGTGGCCGTTGCGACTTCATTCGAGAAACAAAATTATGTTTTGCTCATGTACAGTCCACTACAGGTATACTGGTTACTAGCATTCGGAAAAACCTTCGTGAAGGAGAACTGGCAGAAATTTCACGGCTATCATTTAAAAAAAAAAAAAAAATTATAATGGCTGTTATATCTAGAAAAGTTATTCTTAGCTGCATCTGTTAGCTAGGCAAGTTTCCCTCTACCCAAGTGTCCAAACGACGAACAACCTTAAACGGCACGAGTTAACGCGGGAATTAGCCATCGCCCTCTTCAGCCACATTAGAGGGAAGTGAGCGACCCGTCACCCGACGCTGCCATCAGAGGACGTAATTTAGTGACAATGCCGCTTTAGATAGAATATGAAGTTTAAATGTGTCATACAAATACGACACTATCCACATTGGACAATTTTTAATTTTGAACGTCGTCGACTATACAAGCTCCGTACACGGCTCCCCTCCACGGCATTCCTCAGAGCGGCGCGTGCGCACGTCCTTGTCCTACATTCTACATTGTAGACAACTTTTGGTTGTATGTACTGTACGACCAAGCCAACTAGACGAATGGGTGGAATGCGGCGTCCCCATTAAAAAATTTACCACTGATTTACGAAACAAGAGCTGCATAAGATGGTGATTTGGTCAGATAAATAAATGCATATAGTACCGAAATAAACAAATAATAGTGCTTCTGTCCGTATTCGAGGTACATCAAGTCATGTTTGACAATAGTCTAATTGGGTTGGTCGCCGGCACTCGCAGGTGCGCGTTTGGGGGCCTGGCTGAATTGGATACTAATGTGTATTTAAATGAGGTAAGATGATGGAGTTGTAAGTGAAGGTGAAGAAATAAGTGTCGCAGCAAACTCAGTGAATTATTTAAGATTTTTCCAAATAGAATGATGTGGGAAGTCGAAACCTACTCTCTCGTAGATGTGATGATTTCACGAACTGTGTTCTACCGAACTTCGGCTCCCGTTGAACTTTATCTTGTTCCTGTTATTACACAAACCTTGCCTTTATAACTTTATTTGTTCTACTTGGCGGAGCGTCACAGTTTTTACCAGACTGTCATTTTATTTATATCTCCGGGCTATGTTTTCAAGTGTATATGCGTGTATATTTGTTCGGTATGAGGTGCAGCCTAAACTGTTCGGCGGATTCCAACATATGAGGTCTTTAGATTTGTCTCAGTTGCGGGAATGACACGTGGTATATTTCTTCCCAAAGTTCCCACGGGAGAAGAAATTACACGGAAAAAATTGCTTGAGCAATCCGGTTTGCCAAATTCTGCAGCTTGTTACTAACTTCACTTTACTGAAGTCTAACTGTTATTTGTTGGCTTGCACCCACTACACCTTAAGCTGGAACACAATTCGTAACTGTATCTAAAGTCATTTAGGTATTTTCGTTCAAATTAATAGCAGTTTTCGTTGCATGATTCATATATCTTATGGGGCTGATTCTGCGCACGTGCGTATGCCTATTTTCTAAACAAAATTGCTTCAGTGTATCTCATCTGCCCGAAGTCCCATTCAATTATATTGTATTGTTGCTATTATCATATCAAAGCAAACTAAATCTAGTGATCTACATAGATCAATATATAATGAACTGGTGCAGTTTTTTCGTCGCGACGCGACCTCTAGTGGAGTAGTCAAGGAGACCAATTCGCTACACTACAGGGTCGCAGGTTCGAGAGTTTGCGTTTAGTAGTGTTGGCTTTGGACGTTAATTACATTTAGTTAGATTTTTATCAGTATATTCTTATTACTTCACTGTGTACGTTTATAGATGACGCTAAGCGAAGAAGGTTCGTTTTTACCCGACTGTCAAAAGAAAGGTTATGTTTTCGTGTGCATGTATGTATGTATGCATTTTTTTCTGGAACGCTCTACAGCCTAAACTGTTTGACGGATTTCAACATATAAGGTCCCATTAGATTCCTCTCAGTTGTGTGGGTGACACAGGGTATGCTGTAGTCAGAACTCTAATGGGCCAGAAAGTAAGCTAAACCCGTGTTAAGTAGGCTCTCTGCGAAAACTCTGAAAGCCAGAATAAACAAATCTACGTAAATGGAAAATATGCATCACTAAAAAACCAAAAACTGTTATATCATACTAAAATTTATATCGAATTCCGACGCGACAAGGCAATCAAAAGACGTGTATGGTAGAATATAGTAATGTTCAGCATTACGTACAATAATAACATTGCAAAGAATCCGATCGGCACTTGGCTGCGAGGTCAGCCGGCACCACTCATTGCGTAGCTCAGCTGCGATACAGTCGTCATACCAACTGTCAGTGTGGCACAGCGACGTTTCTTTATTTTGGTTGGAGTCCCCGTACCCGTCCCCCCCGTCAGTCAGGGGTTATTAATTTGTGACTGCGAGAAACTTGTGTGGCGAGGGTTTTTTACTGTATGGCCCTAAAGCAAGCAGAGCTTGTGTTATAGATGGCAGCGACCCCTTGTTCGCTGTATGACTCACAATAAGCATACATGTATAAATATAAAAAACCAGAACACACATCTGTGTTCATCACCGCCACAATGCCCGGCCAGGAATCACCTGCTCCTCCGGCGGATGGACAACTAGTATTACCTCTGACACCACTCGCCCCACAAGGATTACCATCCACAAGGATGGTACGTTGACTGACTACGATCTCAACGTGTAAACTGAAGTGGCGCAGTGATTATACTTTAGCCGTAGTCAATCTTCCCTGTCTTCTCTGTCTTCATATGTACCTTGCACCTTTGTAACTAGTTGTTTCAATATAGATGTCGTCTGGGGTGCTACAGCCCTTCCTGTTTGAACCGTCGTGATAACCACGCATTCCACGGTTGTGTTCTTCATAACGGAAACAACCAGCCAGTGAAATTACTTGAACAAACAAAAGAACTCGTAACGTACATGTCAAGGAGTTTGTGACGTCATCATTGTCTTTGTATGGTAAATTGGTTCTCCATTAACTTTTATAGCTCCGTGATCGCTCAAACACGTCGCCGCAACAAGTATGCAGTTGTTATTACGACCACAAGCATATTGTACTCCTTTGATACGTAGGTACATACATTGTGAAGGTATATAAAACTTATTTAAAATCTTTATTGTTAGAAATATTTGAGCTGAGTAGATGTCTAGTTGTCGCAAATTTCTGCAATAAATTGTATATTTTGTACTTACAATTATGTAAACTAGAATGCAATAGCTAATAAAATACCGAGACTTTTTTATATATTGGATTGCAAACTAACAGGTTAATTTGTCCTTAGATGTAATAGATTTACGAAATGCTTAAAATATCTATTATCTAATTGAAGTCAATCAGATCGAAAGAAAACTATTTTTACATTCAGGTTTATATAACTTAACAAATACAATCTTGCAGTACCTACACACGGATTTCAGTAAATTGAACATCCAGCAAGACTGCGAATACGATTTCGTGCCACCTTACTTCGATTGTTAGAATTTAATGGATAGGTATTTCGTACAAAAATAGACAGATTCGTAGGAATTCCGTGCAATATAGCATATTAAATCTTAGTATGCAAGGAATACTGTCTAAATTCAAAAATTAGGAGTGGAGTGAGGAAAAAATGCTATATTGAACATTGCAAACGTAAGGTATTTAGTATAAGACGCTGCGCCTTGACCAAAGCTGACCGTTATTCAGCGGTGTTTTAAGGAAAAATCTACCAAAAAGTATAACTCTATTTTCTGAAGTAAAAAAAGACAAAATAAATAAAGTATCCCATGGTCGAATTTTTCCATGCACAGTTTGGTGTACAAGTGGTGTACAAGCATTCTAGCGGCAAAATTTCTTAAATCATTCGGTTGGAAAGGCGTGTGACTTCCTCGTTTTCATCGTCATCTTCCATCAGGCGCCATGGAAGACAGGCGTACTACGCAATAACATATTTATATACACATTAACAGAAGCCATTTCAGATTGCAATAAGTTCCTCAGATGCTCACTAAGCATACTCAGACTTGACTCGGACGGTGTCAAGTCACAACACCGAGGTGGCAAGTAGAATAAAAAGTACAATGACATTACGATGACAGATTACAATAAATGCAAAATCAATGTTGCCAACAAAGATAAATAAAAATGGCACGCTTTTTAAATTCGGCGTTGTTTTTGAAACACCCTTTATAATACTGTAGAGTTCCATACTGATCCTTGTTATTTGGAAATACAATACGATGCAATACAAGTTGATACACTAATTGTCTAAAATAGAACTCGTAAAATACAATAGCTAAAACTAAAAGAAAAATAAATATTTGAGAATGTGAGTGCCCTTGTCACTTAACAGCGATTTCTTCCAGACGAGCTAAATTTAATAGAAAGCTAAGACAAATTTAGAATGAAATGTATTCATTACATTTAGTGAGTTGCTTTATTCCTACATAAACTATTGTGTGTATATATTTATCATATCATACACCTACATTCTACTATACACACACATATATGTTTATGATGCAAATATTAACATATAACATCTTAGTATTCAAGAAATAAATTAAAATGATTTGATTCGTTTCTTAAAAAAATACTGTCAAAATTCAAAAATATGTGTAGAATGTGGAAAAAAATACTGTATTGAACATTGCAAACGTAAGGTATTTGGTATAACATGCTGCAAGTGCGCCTCCGCCGATTACCCGGTCTGTGTGCAAAATTGAATGAGAGTAAGATCAGGTCATGCTCCGTCGAAAATATTTTCTTTCATGATAAAAAGTCTAAGTCACCGAAATTGTGACATTTTTGGATGATTTGTGAACGAAATCGACAAGTGAGTTAGTGAATCTATTATGAAATACCACATTACTTTGACGCAGGCAACCCACAAAGTTCCCCCCATGACCCCATCTCGAACATAGCGTTAAGTATGTGTAAATTGTTGTATTCTATTTAATTATATTTTATATCTTAAGAAAGTGTTTTGTTAAGTTGAGTATTTTGAAATTTTGGAACGATTTACATTGTGAGTGCTAGAGCTAAGTGAAAGACGTAGGTGGATCTTACTCAACGTTTGGTACAATAGCCTTTTATAGAGAGTCGCTGCCCACGATAGTTGACATAAGGGCTATCTGCTATGGCGCAAGAACAGCCAAAAATGTCGAACTATCCATAGATTCATATAGACATAATAATAATAAAGTAAAAGAATTTCAAGGCAATGTTGTCACTGATTGCAGAACACAAGCTAGTTAGTGAACAATATGAAGAAAATGTTTTGGTTCATCGATATATACATAGATGTAGAAAGGTAAGGTACTCGGACATGACGACCGAGTGGTGTAGTGGTAAGTAGCCTTGCCTCATAAACCGAAGGTCCCAGGTTCGAGTCCTGGCCGGGGCATACATTTGTGTGATGAACACAGATGTTTGTTCTCGGGTCATGGTTGTATGTATTTATATATGTATGTTTATTCTGGGTTCCCCCCCAGTTCGCTGTATGGTCATTCATAACACAAGCTCTGCTTACTTTGGGGCCATACAGTTGGTGTGTTTGTCTGGGGATTTATTATATTATTATTATTATATGCATTCGCTAGTGTACCACTCCGCATTGATGATAGGTCCTCCGGTTTCTTAAGGGAATCGGTACTGAATATCCGTTAAGGAAAAAAAACTAGCGATCAAAAAGTTTTCGGAGCCTCTCGATAGTTTCACTTTGGTGGGCGTTGGTTCGTTTTGAAACAGCCGTACTGTTGAGTAGCGGTTTGTTTCTGGATCATATTGATAAATCCAACATTCGTCACCTGTAATGATATCCTCAACACGGCGGGAAAAATCTGCTTTGAATTTATCAATCATATCATGGCACGCGTGGACTACGCGTGCCTGCTTCTGAGCATAGGTAAGGTTGTGGGGTACCCAGCGCGAAATAATCCTCCTTTCGCAAAGGTGGTTGTGTTGAATACTATGAACACCTCCCGATCCAATCTGCAGATTGTGCTGAAGCTCCTCGTATGTGATTCACCGGTGAATCAAAATTTTCATTTGTAGCACGTTTTCTTCTGTAACAGCAGTCAAAGGACGACCACTTCTTTCTTTATCCTTCAAATTCAAGCGACCGCACTTAAACTCGTTATTAACCAGCGCTGCATAGTTGCCTTAGAAGGCGCCTTGTTCATAAAAGCTATTTGGAATCTATCAAACGATTCGTCAGGTTCCAAGTTGGATTTGAAATCGTAAAAAATCATTGCATGTAATGTTCCACTAGTTTCATAAAGCTGGTAAAAAAATTCGAGGGAAATTTAAATTTTGAACAAATATATTTTTACTTTTAAATAATCGATTTTCAAAATAAATAACAACTCGCCAGCGTTCCATACACAAAAACTATTTTCTGCAAAACTTTCTGAGTGGCCTGGTATATTCCCTCCTCTTAAGCCACTGTGGTCTATGTCTTTTATTGAACATTTCAACTACAAGGCTTAAATCATCTGCAATAACACGATCCAAATGAAAAGGTAAATTTCAATTACGAAAACTTTTACATATCAAAAATAATGAAAGCAAAACAATAGCGCTGAAGTTAGCCAAGTTGCTTACTTAACTGTGATCTGCACTTTCAATGGTGGGAATTAAAAGGTTCTCTCACTATCTAAGTTACATCACTTTATTACGTTATGAAATAAGTACAGTGCCACCGAGTTATTTATGCGTGTGGACAAAATCGGAACTAAAAGGTTCGTATGGCAACTATGTTGGAATAAGAAATGGCAATAGAGAAGGCAGCGCTACACTTGATAGTACAGATAATTTAGTCGGACTAAGTTACTGTGGTACTGTACCGATTTGTGTACGTTTTGATGACTTGGTAGATTTCCGTTGGAGTTATCTGCGGTTTGTGGGTCAAGGAGGCTTGGAGACCTGATGCGTTACTTAACTTAACAAAAAGTTATTTTTGTCTGTGGATTTAACGTCGTTGGCTCAATCTTAAGCTTTAGTATTTTATGATACTTTTAATTAGTTTTATCAACCAAATCAAATCGTGAAATTTTGACAAAATTCATTTAAATTTCTCTATTAAAGCAATTCCATTAATGGATGCCAGAGCTCTTGGCAATTCCGCTTCGCAAGCAATACCAGCTAACTGCTACTGAATTCAAAGTAAATACTTGAAAATAAATGACAAAAAACAAAGATGTTGGTTTGTAAAAAAAATTACCTACATAAAAAAATAAGTCACGTTTTATAAAATGTACTCTAAAAAGTTAAGTTCGATTTAATTTGATATATAACTGTGATTTATAGTGACAGAATTGAACAAGCAATTGTTAACTCGCAGTGCCAGCGCCTTAATATTGCATTACTTTAGATGGATGCCATCCGTCATCTGCTACATTATACCTAATATACATGCGAAAGTCAGATTGTTTTAATAAAAAAAAAAAAAAAAATAGCTATTTAAATCCTACTTCACTCCTACTATCCAATCAACATAATCCGGACCACAATCTTAACACCACATAACACATCAAATAGTACACTGCATATAATTAAAGACTCACATATATCTCAACAAACTCACTTATACTTCGTCATAGGTTACTTGGCATATGCCCGTACCTAGGCATGTGAAACCGACGATTGTTGAGTAAAAAAACAACTGAACAGAGTAATAATAATGCTTGGAATCTTCTTCTAGACTTTCACGCCTGTACTAGAAGACTCCTCTCTTCCATAACAATCGATTAAAATTTTTTATACTAATAATAAGTACAAGGCGTTACATAAATATTAAAAACCATTGTATAGAGAATACAATTATTTTTGAATTTAAATAAATGTGTAATGTGTGTATGTGTTTATGCGTGAATTTGTGTGTATGTGGGTGTGTGAGTGGATATGTGTGTGTATTTGGGTATGTGTACGTGTTTGTATGAATTTATGTGTGTTGCATCCAAATTTAAATCTGTTTAAATTTGACTTTGACATTTTCTTTATTAAAGTCATAATTTTTCAGTTTCCTTATAATTTAACTTACTGATCCATACAGTAATCATCTTTTGCATTCAGGATTGTTCTTTTCGATAAATATTTAATATTTTTTTGACTTTATTATACAACAGTGCAGACTGATTTTGAAATTGCAAACTAAATAATGTAGTTTTAATTCTGGGAGCTTGAGCTACATGAAATTTTCTTCTTTTATTCATTTTATCTTTATCTTTTATCTCTATAGGGTATAAGTTTATGTTTTCTAAGTACAGTCATAATTATATGCAGCTTTCTTATGGCAAGCAGTTTACTTGTTTCAAAAAGCTTTTCGGTTGGAAAACCTAACTTTTTTGAAGTGCATTACTTTTATACCAGCTCTCTGCGCTCCTTCCACGTCTGGAAATCTAGTATTGGCTGCTCCTCCCCATACAGGTAAGCAGTAAATTATAACCAATTGTACAAGAGCAATATATATTCCATTCAGTAAAGTCGTATCAGTGCGTGATGATGTAACGTACATTAAAATTTTAAAAATCCAGTTCAATTTTCTGATTCTACTGGACAATTGATCAAGGGAAGTACCAGGATAACCTGTGATCCAGTATTACTCCTAAATATTTGGTGTGCATGACTTTGGTTATAGTGGAGCAGTCACAAATATTGGGTTGATTACATAAATGTATCCTGAGTTGGTAATCTTCCTTGGGTTGGGTATGACTATGAATGCTGTGACAGATATAATTGGTTTTTATGGCATTTAATGTAAGGAGGTTATGTTTTCGCCAGTGAGCAATTATAGACAAGCCATTCTCTGCAATTGACTTAAGTTCACTCCAAGATAATCCGTAGAAGACTACGGCAGTGTCAAGATTAAATAATCTTTGTGATTTATAAGTGAGGAATAACGTAGGTCCGAGCACACTTCCCTGGGGGACACCAAATGTTACGTCCGCATCAGCACTGACGCATTCCTCTAACTTTACTTTTTGTTTTCTCTGAGTGAGATAATCTTTTAAAAGGGATCATGGCTTATCCCTTATGCCTATCACTTCCAGTTTTTTTTATAAGGATGGGGAGAGGCACAGTGTTGAAAGACTTCTTAAGGTCCAAGAAGGCTGATAAACACTTGATGCCATCATCTAGTTTTTCAGTTTTTAGTGAGGTCAAAGATTTACCAAGATTTACCATGTCTGAATCCATACTGGGATTCAAAAAGTAAGTTATATTTGTCTAAATAGTTTAGCAGTCGATTGTTTATCAGCCTTTCCACTATTTTAGATATTCGGTTAGGACGGATATGGGCCTGTAATTGTTGATGTCGTCGCTCTCCCCTCTCTTATAAACCGAAGAAATTAAACATTTTTCTTAAGATTCGGGGAAAACACCTGTCTTGAAGCAGAGGTTACATAAGTGTGAGATAATAGAAGCAATTAAATATATGACGTATTTCAGGAAACCAGTTGAAATGTTGTCCCATCCTGCAGCACCGCTGGATTTCAAATTATTGATAATTCTTATCACATCTTCTGGTTCAGTTTCCAAACAACACAAAGGAATTAGCCTGGGGATTTGATTCATTTAAGTAATTAATAATATCGTCTGGTTTACAGTAAGGTATTTGTTCTGCAAGCTGTTTGCCAATGTTTGCAAAGAAGTCATTAATTATATTTGCTGATTCAGTTGGACATGAGCCTAGTTGCATTAATTCTGAATTAAAAGTGTGGGATTTCTTTGTGTATGTTCTATTTTTTATATTGTTCCACAATTCTTTACTATTAGTCGATTTTGCTATAAATTACTGTTCATGATAGGTCTTTACCTATGAAACTGCCGTTTTGCCGTACTGGCCATTTCAAATGAAAATATTTTTTTTTTGACTGATAATTCTAATTTCAAATTAATTTTATTTGACAAACATGGAATTCTTTTTCTAAAATCGTCATTTGTTTAATAGTTAGTGTTTTGTTTTCATCGCATTCGAACATTTTTCGTCATCATAGATAAGTTAAAAATTCGAGTAATTATGGAGTATGAGTACCGTCGTGGCAGCAAAGCGGCACAAGCGGCACGCAACATCAACGACGTTTACGGAGCGAACACTACAAACGAACGCACCACCCGTTATTGGTTTACCCGCTTCCGTTCTGGAAATTTTGACCTGAAAAATGAACCCCGTGGTTGTCCGAAAACTTTGGTCGACAATGACGAATTAAAGGCAATTGTGGAAGCTGATGAAACTCAATCCACGGCTGAATTAGCAGCAGCTTTCGACGTTAGCATCAAAACAATATTGGTCCATTTGCGTCAAATTGGCAAGGTAAAAAAGCTTGACAAATGGGTACCCCACGAACTCAATGACCGCCAGCGCGAAGTACGCGTGGAGACGTGCCTTGCACTGCTCAGCAGGCATACAAATGAAGGAATTCTGAACCGCATTGTTACTTGTGACGAGAAATGGATCCTGTTTGACAATCGTAAGCGCTCAGCAAGTTGGTTGGACCCTGGTTCAGCACCCAAACAATGCCCTAAACGAAAACTTACCCCTAGAAAAGTGATGGTCACTGTTTGGTGGTCTAACGCGGGTGTAATTCATCACAGCTTCTTGCCAAACGGGACAAGCATTACTGCAGATATGTACTGTGAAGAACGGAACACAATGATGGAGAAGCTCGCACGTCTCCAACCAGCTTTGGTCAATCGTTCGGCTCCACTGCTCCTGCACGACAACGCGCGACCTCATACTGCACAGCACACGGTCTCCAAGCTACAAGAGTTGGGGTTGGAAGTTCTCCGTCATCCGCCGTACTCACCAGACCTTGCGCCTACAGACTTCTACTTTTTCCAAAATTTGGATAACTTCTTGGCGGGAAAAAAATTCAATACCCGAGAGGCAGTACAAAATGCCTTTGAAGAATTTGTTGCCTCCCGTCCAGCTGATTTCTTCAAGAAAGGCATCAATAAGCTACCAATGCGTTGGCAAAGATGCATTGATTGCATGGCTGATTATTTTGATTAATAGAAATAAAAAATATATAAAAAAATTACGCTTCATTTATTTCGTGAAAATCGGCAATTTCATAGGTAAAGACCTAATATTTACCTTTCATTTGTTTAATAAGTTTATTACAATGATTCCTATATAGGGTGTAAGTTATTTTAAGAATTTCATTTTGCGGATCACTTCGTAGTTTTTTTTGTAATTTGTTTCGTTTATGAATACAACGTTTACGAATACCTGGCGATATCCAAGGTTTTAATATGCGCTTTAATTAGGTATTCTTTTTATGGTAGTATTTTGTCTTAATGCTTCTTTTAGCAAGTAGTTTAATTCGCCAGTTTATATATTAGGATCGTCATAGTTCAGCAGGTTATTCACATTGTTGTATAGAAGCCATTTTAACGCATTATCATAATTTACAATAGGTTTTGTTTTACCTGCAGCTGTTTTGCGTGTAAATTCTGATAAAAATAAAAAAATTATTGTAAAATGATCGGTAGTCGTAGTATGTATTACAGATATCAAGGCGACGTATCTGCGTTTATCTATTTTCAACATAAAGTGGTCCAAGCAGTTTTCTCTTGTTGGTAAAGTATGTCCTGGGAGTATACCACGTGAGGATAACATATTTAAATAGTTCGCTTTGTTAGTATACTCACATGAGCTTTCATTTTCTTTTGGTTTGATATTAATGTTTAGATCTCCCGCAGTTACTACATTTCTATTTTGCTGATTATCTGTAAGTGTCTGTTTAATGACTCTATAAATTTATCCGCATTTTTTTTTGATGGTGAACGATATATGCACAAGATTGTTTTGTTAAAAATATATACTTGGATGCATGACGCATCAGCTAATTTTATTTCCGTACTTTTTGGTTTTAATTTATTTTTAATATACACAGTTACACCATCATTTTTGTTTAGATGAAAAGAGTGATAACTATTTAATTTCGGTGATTTTTTAAAGCTGTTTAGTCCACATTCCGTTAAAATAATTAAATAATAAAATAATTAAAAAAGTTAATAAAAAATCATCCAAAATTTTTGTATATGCTTCTAATGTTTTGATTAATTATTGTGAAATCATTTTTGTGTACTTTAAGTTTTTGAGAAACTGAACTATCGCATTCGATTGTACAAGCCACTTCTAACTTGTCCATCTCATTCAATGTGTCAAGAGTTTCACCCATGGAGAACAGATAAAGTGAATGTTTTCATTTCAATAGAGCAATATATATAAATATTTGATATGGGAATCATCTTTGAACTTTACTGTATAAATGAATGCAATTTTAAGAGAAACTATGTAATTAGTAGCTGTGGAAACGTAGAGTGAGCTTGAGTGGATGCGTTTTGATTGTGTATTTTTGTGGAAAAGTATGTCTTGTAGAGTAAAGAGTTAAATAATTATATATATTTAAAATGCTTACATTTAAAAAAGTGAACAATATCAAATTATATGTAACAAATTTGAAAAAGGTTTTTATATGTCTATTGCATGCAACAAATAAAAGAGATCATATTAATACCGTGTTATTCAACTTTGCTGAAGTAACTGATCTATCTGAGCTTCACCCCTTAAATTTATAATAGCCGAACTTTCATTTTTTCTAACATAGACCTTTCCGTACGCAGTCCAACAAAATTTATAATCCTTGCTGTTACTAAGGTCACGAGCTAAAAAAAATAATCTAGCTGCCTTAACAGTTAGTTGTTCTGACAGGAAAATAGGTACATCTTCTTCGGTCTTGAAGACTAAATGTTTCGCACATAATTTGGTTTTGTTTTTTTTTTTTATTATAAGCGTCTCCCATTTTAATGATATTGGTTTTGAGTAGAGTCGAGTTAGTTTCACGATGATTGGAGTATTTTGCTTGTTAGACTGTTTTGCTCTAATTCTATAAATGCCCTTACTGAAGTCTGAAGCGTTTATCTTAGAATTTATGTTCTAGCAAAGGTGTAGGACCATACTGATGAGCTCCTCATTACTCCCGTTTTTCTTTTTGGGAGCATTCTTGATTTCAAAATTAGGTTTGCGGCTATTTAGTTGCAGGTCCTCAATCTTATTTTCAAGTATCAGTATATATTTCCTGTCTTCTCTATGCGCGTTTTCCAACTGAATTCTTCGTGTTGGGTTGTTAGATATTCGATAGAAGTCTCTAAGTTGCTGTTCGACTGCTGAATCTCTCTCAATGTAGAGCTTACTTGCTTAAGTTCGTTGCCGACTGTCACTGTAAACTGTGCCGTAATTTTCCTCATCTCGTCCCTAAATTCGTCCAACAGTGTTGTGGTTGGGTCACTCGTTTCAATTCTAGTTCTTTTGCTACGTTGGGATGCAAAATTAGGTGGAGTATTATTGATTGAGCTTAAGTTTGTTTCAGAGGAAAATTTGTCCATTGATGAGTTTCTGTGGTACTAGGATATCATGACCGGTGAAGAGATGGATGTAATTAAAGCAATGGCTGCCAGTCAGTTGTTATTAGGTTTGTCTAGTTGCCACCAATAGTGTATTAGTAGGCGGAGCCTAAGCCAAGTGAAGTGTCTTCCTTTGCAACTGCATGGGAGTGATAATCCAGTAATAATGACTGCATATGCGCTTACACAACGATAATCTTTTTAAGATATTTTTTTTTGATACCCCGGGACTCACAGGAAACCACCATTTAACTGCTTTAATTGAGTCATTTTCTTCATGATCACTAGTCTGTGCAACGTGGTATGTTCGGGCAATGTGTGTGACCCGTCACCGCCATGCAATTAGGGTTTCCTTCGACGCAGCCATAGTTTAAAGGAAACAGGTCTAAAGGAAATCAGTAAAACAAAGCATTCGTTCGATGTGTGCGTGCATGCGCATTGTCAATCTTAAAGGTGTAGAGGCGAGTACAACTGTCTGTTTTCTTTAAGCCTTCGACAGGCGTGAGAATAACAACGAAATTAATACGGTTTTGATAAAATGGAATTCTCTTCTCTCTCTACAATTCTAGTTTGGAGCTAATTTTTCAACGGACAGTCAAACTTTATTCGTAGAATAATTTTTTAAATTTTACCCAATTTTTTATCAAAAGAACTTTACTTTATGAATAATTTAATCAAGAAATTTGTTCATAAAGTATCATTTGTATAGTTTGATGATAAATTATATTTAAAAGTTTTCTTTTATGCAACCCATTAGAATGAAATTAATAAATGAGTTGTGATAAAATCTTAAAGCAATAAACTTAAACTTGAATATTTGATTAAAATATGTGATATATAGTTTAATTTGAATTGGTTATTTTATAATTAGTGTTGATTTGTTGGTAGTAAGTTGATAATCTTTGACAGGATGTTATTTAATAGAGTTTAAAGTGGATATAGGTTCAAAGTGCATAGTATGTCCGAAAAGAGGATTCAAGTGACAGTCTAGCCTAGACAGTCAAGCTAGGTATAGCCTAAACCTCGAAGATACAAAGCTTTAAGATAGAAACAACTCTTGACACATTACGAAAGCTGTAACAAAATTTAGCCTGCCCCGCCTGCACACTGCAGTCCCCTCTCGCACGAATTTATTAACCAGCTGATTCAGAGTCAAAAATCTCCTCTAATTTGGCCTCGTCCAGCTTCTCTTGATCTCGCGGCCTTCGACCCCACGCGTGGGTCGTACAAGTGACATAAAGATTATTGCATTAATTGCACGGTTAGCGGTCGGGTGCGGCCAGGGACCGAGGAGGTAGCGGGCATTGGATAGATGTATCTTCATATCCAGCCGACCAGTTGACGCTTAGCGAATGAGTGAAAGAAGTTTCTGATCGCGTAGTTTGTTATAAAATTGCTAAAAACTTAACATAGAGATTTGCTATTGGTAGGTTAAGTTTTTACTGAAATAACGTTACCTCAAATTTTACAAACCTGAAAATTCTATATTCTACTTAGATTTACCTTCACATTTCTTTCCTATCGAGCAACATAATCGTTATTTTAACCAAAACTCACAAGATTAAAGGTTTGTCTGTAATGTATCACACCGTTAAGTAAACGAAAAAAAAAGCCTTCTCAAAAATAAACTTGAATTTGAGCATGCAAAAGTCAAAGCATTTGCCGCTCCGCTCCCATCCCTGCATACAGCCTACGCAGACTAAGTACCATCGTCTCCATACCGAGTTAACATCTCGGTAACGTAATAACTTGCGCTAAGACGACCAATTGCCGCTCTGTATCCGGTCAATAACAGTGCAAAGGATTTGATGGATGGCTCATATTAACTCTGCATAAGACAACCAATTGCCGCTGTGTACCCGGCCAACAGTAATGCAAAGGATGGATGGCTGTTTAATTGGCGTTTGAGCTTGATTTAATGAGTATCTGTGTGTCTGCATTGTGGCGCTTTGTTCTGAGGATGAGCTTCTTGATTCTTTCCTGGCAACAGTGTAGGGAATAAATGTATGATTTAAATTTATGTGGTAATTCAAATTACATATTTAGATATATAAAAGCAATATATGTTTAGATATGATTTGTATATGTATAAATGTATTTTGTTTATAAATCCCATTATTTATATTCATATGATAAAATATAAGCGATGTATATTAAGATACTTGCCCTTGTACCGTCAACAGCATAGCAAGCTACCATAAAATGTAAATAATTTTCAACCTAGAGTTTTCTCATAAAAAGAGTTCAAAATCAATTACGGAAATGTCACATTTTGTGGTAGCTTGATGTGCTGTTCACTGTACATTTGATTAAGTTTACTTATACTACCTTTTAATTATGAATTTGTGCAATCAAGACTGAAGGAAGGTGCGCAGGGCGGCAATACAGGCCATGTAGTTAGGTAATGTCGTGTGCACAGAAACTAAATGTTCGTACCCAACAAGTTATAACATTGATTTTTATATGTTTTCTAGCACTTCTAACAAATAAAACAGATCTCGAGCTGATTAAGCAGAACTCACTTTCGAACTTGTAATTTTAGTTCACGTGATCTTTAAGATAATCAAATCTCAATATAAAGCTTATTCAAAGTACAGTAAAGCTCGCCGACCCAGATACTAGACCTTCGCACGCAGACGTACTGCCGATGGCGGCTTTCAAAATTTAAGTTGGCTACCTTGGAGTCTGCAGGTCGGTCAATAAACGGCAGTCGCCATTTCGTTGGGAGCTATTTGTTCCATTCGAAATTTTAATCTTATGGATTTTTTTTTCGAACATATTTTATATATACCTTTTAGTGGAAGTAAAGTTTCGTAGGGGTCTATCTGGCCTGGGCGGTGCTACAGCGCTTCCTATTTGAACCGCCGTCATATTCACGGTTACGCGGTTGTGTTTTAAATTCTACTACTGGATCAAAGACCAATCAAAGGCCATGATCGGCAACGCGTCAATTATCAATAATCATTAAATAATATTACAAACGTCTAATAAATAGCAAGGAAGACACTTAAATGGTTGATTGTGTGCTAGTTTGAGGGCTGTGACTAAGTTACAATTATTTAGTTATTTTTTTATTGTCTTTAAATTTCATTTCAACTTCATAAGTACTACAAATCTTAACTTTGCGAATAAATATAACTAATCAACTTAAGGAGGCCTGAAAACTTGTATGAAGATTCAAAAAGGACGAATAATTCACAGTTAGATACACTAGTATTTGTCAAATAATGTAAAGACGTGCCCTGCAGGGTCAACCATTGAACAAGACATTATCTTTTTTAATTGTATTTCGTTTTGCTTTTGTTTATGGCATTAAAAGAGTTTTTATTATTATTATTATTATCTTGGCACTCAAGCAACCGCGATCCCTTTCAGGCACAATTGTTTATGATAAAGGAGAGTTGAGTCTAGAAACTGATGAAGAACAACAACAGGTGGAAAGTGCGTTGCAACGCTAGACATTGAGTTACAGACAAAAATAGTTATGCATCGATGTCAACTTGAATGTTGAGATTACCCTCGCCGCGGCTTGCTGCAAGCACCACGCGCTGGATGTCTCCATTGAGTCTGAAATCTTGTCACTACACAAGCTTGTCAAATTGAAAAAAAGCCGTCTTAAATATTTCACTAATTTATTTCGAAAACACTGAAATCCTAAACCACACCATAATCCCTTGAAATAATTGCATTAATATCCGCGCCACAGTCCCAAGTCCCGTGCTCTCATAAGACCTTATTATTCCAGACATTATCGTTTCTCGCGCGTATTAAAACCTCAAAATTACTAAATATGCGATGATTCTAATAGATAATGCTATTATTGTTTGCCAAATGACAATCGAGCCATTTGTCGATTTAGCCTAATTGGAGTAACGTAATTTGATAATATTTAGATAATTCTATAATGACTTTCCTAATAGAAATGTGAGGCTTATTTTGCACAAAACCTTTGTTACGAGCCTGCCTTACGATGCTTATTTTCATTCGTAAACTTTCCCAAGCGAAAGAAATAAACAATTGCTTTCAACATGAGAATAAGGAAGATGGCGACAGCTGCCAATCGCGTTTGAAAGAACAACGTAAGCGCCAAATCAAATATTTCCTAATTTAAAACAAAACTGTCAAACCATTAAAAGAATTATTTGAGGAACCATTGAACAGTAAAATGACCATCTTTCAGTGGAAACATTAATCTGAAATTATAAGAATTCAGAGATTAATGATAAATCAGGAATAAAACAAGTATTTTTCGCGATTTTTTCCTATGGTTTTGTTTATTATCATGTTTTGGACTTCGAGAATCGGCACCCACCGGTGGGCCAGGCTAACGCGTCGTACGCATTCCTGCTGGATTTCTTTGGCAGTAGATGACCCTTCCGAACCGGTGGTTGTTTCAATATACGACGTCCTAAGCCAAGGTCCGTGCCCTCTCGGGTGCCCTTAGGCGTATCGTATATGTAGAAGTAGTTTAAGATGCGGATAAGCGCCATCAGCGTTAAGCTACAAAATCCGGTGAAATCGAAAAGGCCCATAGGGCCATAAATAAACTGTCCATTTCGAAAAAAAAACCTTCGAGGATCTTGAGATAACTAAACAAACTTCAACATGTCTAAAAAACTAATTATTAAATTGCATAGACTAGGTCGTTATAGATTAAGGTCGATGAACCTATATACCTATACCAAGTTTGTGTCATGTGCCCTCTTAATTTTGTCAACCCTTGGGCCCTTAATCCCATGTGGCATAAGAGGAAATTGCTTTACCGCCTCAAGGATGACAGTAATTTGCACATCACAAAATGATAAGGTCTGTCTTGTTAGCGCCAGAATAGCGATGTGTTATGACTAAGTCTAAATCAGAGCTGATAGTGAAAAACAAGAAAATCACAATTTATTGTTTAGTTAGGTATTGGTTTACAACGGAACCTCGTAATGAACCTTAAATGATATAACGTTGTCCTTTTAAAAGGTATTATATCTAGACCGAGACGAAATCAAGTCCGTCGGTCTCTCGAGTCGGCATCCTTTCATCAAAATACATAGGATAGAAACTATACAATTTGACTATGATGACAACTGCGAACAGTAATCTATACAACATTGCAATGTTATTTAGGCATAGTGTTTTATATAAAATTTACTATATTTACTTAAGTAGTCCTTGTAATAAGTCCTTATTGTAATAGGTCCTTACATAATTATGAAATTGGCGTTTTGTCGTACTGGCCACTTTGACCAGCATTATCTCCTCTTTGGTTAAGAATTCCAATTTCAAAGTAATACAGCTTTTTACCTACGCATTTGTGTTTCGAAAACCGTAAAACATTTGTTTTTTCTCTTTTGGAAAACTTTAAATATCGAAAATGGAAAACTTGAAATATCGCGTTATTTATGAGTACGAGTTCTACCGTGGCACCAGTGCTGCAGAAACGGCTCGAAGTATTAATGCTGTGTATGGCGGCGGTGTCGTAAAAGAAAACACAGTGCGTTTTTGGTTCCAACGATTTCTACCTGCAGAACAAGCCCCCTGGACGGTCGGAGACCAAAGTTGATAATGAAGAATTGAAGGCGTGTGGAAGCGGATCCATCGCAAACCACGTCCGAGTTAGCTGTAGGCTGCGGTGTTGGTGACAAAAGTGTTTTAATCCACTTGAAGCAAATTGGGAAGGTCAAAAAGCTTGACAGATGGGTACCTCATGAATTGAGTGCAGCAAACCGACAACGCGCGTCGACTGCTGCGTTACATTACTCAACCGGTACAATAATGAAAGGATTTAAAATTGAATCATTCCCTGTGATGAAAAGTGGATCCTGTACGACAGTCGGAAACACTCATCGCACTGGTTTAACCCTGGCGAACCAGCCACCCAAGCGAAAATTTACTCAAAAAAAGTTAGTTGTGAGTGTTTGATGGACTAGTGCCGGTGTCGTTCACTACAGTTTTCTTAAATCTGGTCAGACGATTACGGCAGATCTCCATTGTCAGCAACTGCAAACCATGATGGAAAAGCTAGCTGCTAAACAACCGAGGCCGGTCGATCACTCTGGGCCACTGCTGCTTCAGGACAACGCTACACCACACACTGCACAACAGACGGCTACTAATTAGAGGAGCTTCAATTGGAATGTCTAAGACATCCACCGTACTCCCCAGACCTTGTTCAAACAGATTACCATTTTTTTTTAATTTGGATAACTTCTTGCAAGGGAAAACATTCAACTCCGATGAGGCAGTCCAAAGCGCCTTCAAAGATTTTATTGATTCCCGTTCGAATGGTTTTTTAAGTAAAGGGATCAATTAACTACATATGTGATGGCAAAAGTGCATAGATAGCAATGGTACATACTTTGATTAAATAAATATATTTTATTTTAAAAAAATTGACTTTATGTTCCTCCGTCATTCCAAATTGACTTTATGTTCCGCCGTTACAAAACGTCATTTTCATATGTAATGATCTAATAGTAATAAAAACTAATAAAGTAATAATGCTGGTGGGGGATGCAACCTGCGTAGACGCACTCTCGCGGCTTCCCATCTTCCTACAACAAGTGCACAATCTGGTTCTGCTGCTAATAACGCTGAAAGCCTCAAACGTAGAAAATATCAGAATTTGGGTAGTGGGTATATTTTTGAGACTTTTGGCGTTGAAACCATGGGGTCCTGGGGACCAGGGGCTCATCGCCTTTTTTCGGACCTAGCGAGGCGATTGGTGAGCGAAACTCGTGACCCGAAGGCTGGCACCTACCTCGCACAACGAATTTCCATTGTGATTGCGTGGTAATTCGGGCAGCCTTTTGGCTACGTTGCCTTCAATGGATTCAAGTTTAAGATTTAGTTTTTTATTTGTAGCATAATTTTATTTTATTTTATAATTGTTAATTTAAGTTAAATTTTGAATTTGTCGATAAAAACATCAACAATAAAGAATGACTAACAGATGCGATCAAAATCATTAATTAGACATTAACTGAGGACTCAACTAATTGGTTACTAAGTGAGGTTTCCTAAATACATTCTGTTATTAATTTAGTTAATATCTTCTGATTCATATACCTTAAAATACATGTTTAGCAGAGGAGTGCGGATTGTGATAAAGAACGTTGAAGGTCTGTGACATAATTACAATGTTTGAACTTATTTGTAAGTTTATTGGTTTTTGTATTCACAAAATTATTTTATTACGTTAAAATCAAAGACAACATTTTTGTGCTTATTAGTTTACATAAGGAACTCGTACACAGCAGGTTCCAGGTTCGAGCCCCAGTTCAGTACATGGTCATGCATAATGCAAGCTCTGCTTACTTTGAGGCGAACAGTTGGTGTGCGTTATAAGTGCTGGTTAGCCAGCTGTGAAGATAGTAAAAAAATAGTATAAACAAATGAACGTCGGCACAAAAACGTCAGCCAACGGATTTTTTAATTTGTCAAATTCCGCAGATAGTCTCATCAAAGCCTTAGCTAAATATTTATTTAGCTAGGTACTTGAAATACAGTTTTAAATTACCCTCTTCTTATTGAAAATTATCTAAGATGGATTTTCACAATTTATTTTGTTTGCTTAGCTAGTTTACAGAAATACTACCTACTGAAACAAATTTATTAATCAGACACTTGTTGAAATGAATATAATATGCAAACATTCACCATATAACCTGACTTTAAAGTTGAGAGGTCATAATCATCATCGACACAAAT
Source organism: Marasmarcha lunaedactyla (assembly GCA_923062675.1). Lineage (NCBI taxonomy): Eukaryota > Metazoa > Arthropoda > Insecta > Lepidoptera > Pterophoridae > Marasmarcha > Marasmarcha lunaedactyla. The sequence goes on from OV281363.1 coordinate 17,691,096, forward strand.
AAACTCTATACTTCGTAGAACATGCTTTGTGTAAACAACTCGCACGCCGCGCCGTCGCTTATTATCTGAGTTTGAGACCCGTGGTATTTACATACACAAAAGACAAATATTTTTAAAAACACAAATTAAATATCCAGACTGATAGGAAAAAGAGTGAGTAAATTTTGAAAGTTACGTCCGTGGACTGAATCAGCGTCAAAACATTTGATTTCTTTATTGGTTTGCTTTAGAAACACTTAATGATAGTCCGGAGAACTCTAACAAATAAGAACATCGACTTTTATAATGTATTATAGGTGGACTGAGAGGGAAATCTGCCGTCGGAAAAGAACCTCGGCTCTCTCTTTTACTATACATACACATACAGGGTGACTGATCAATATAATTTTATGAATTTACGGGATTCTTACCACGATTTTCGATTTTTATTCACGGACTGTGTGACGGACTGTCCGTGACTAAAAATCTAAAATCGTGGCAAGAATCCCGTAAATATAAATTATAGTTAAAACAGTTATGACTGGTCAATGTTATAATAAACCAAACATGTAAACTCAACACTTATTATACATATTGAAAAGTGCTCACGTAACAGTTTTCGTAACAGCTAGACTTCAGTAAAGTGTAGGTAGTAACAAGCTGCTGAATCTGGCAGACTAAAAAACGCGATTATTAAATTTAAGTTTTCCGTGTAATTCCTACTCCCATGGGCATTTTGGGAAAAAAATATACCGTGGTTTACTCCCACAACTGAAGACGAATCTACTGTCACCTGAAATCCATCAAACGGTTTGGGTTGTATAACCCTCCTTCTGACAGTCGGCTAAACAGTTTCAGGACATTTGATAATGTTCATTTAGATAAAATATACGCGAGCGAAACCGAGTAATCCTAATATCAAAATAGATCAGAGCAAACTATATTCTTGGACCTCAAAATAACCGCATAATTTAAGTTCCCATCACGTTTGGGTACATCATGAGAGAATTGCTGGACCAGTAAGGATGCAATCTTCTCCACGTGATAGCTTGTTCTACGGAGAAAGACCATGAATAATACACGTAATGTTGAGTGAGTAGCGGCGGATGTTTGTATATTTTGTTAGTAAGTCACGCGTGTTGTTTTATAATTATTTTTATGGCGGTTAAGGAGTTTCAATTTGTATTTAATTAGAAGATTGGAGTGACTTCGTCCGGACGAGAACCGGTGTTTTCAAAGTGGGACGAACTTGAGCTACCCACCTTTGCCACGTTCATGTAGTTGGGGTGTGCTTCCCGTCATCCCAACCCGCTGGTCAATAAGTCAGCTGACAGCACAGCCAATCCAGACGCGGCGGTTTGTTACAGGCGTCCGTATAACGTCGTAACAGATCCCGACGACGCTATTACAACAAGGAACGCCGGCGTTCCAGTCAGCAATAGGGCAACACGGCATTCCAGTCGCCTAACCCACCGGTGGGCCAGGCTAACGCGGCGTACGCATTCCTACTGAGTTTCTTGCTGGTTCCTTGGCAGTAGATGACCCTTCCGAACCAGTGGAAGCTTCAATATATGACGTCCGAGGTGCGTGCTCTCTCGGGTGCCCTTAGGCGTATCGTATGTAGGAGTAGTTTAAGTTCCAGCTAAGCGCCGTCAGCGCTAAGCTACAAAGTCCGGTGAAATTTAAAAGGCCCTTAAATAAACATTTCGAAAATAAAGTATATATTCTCTTTTTGATCTTTAATTTTATAAAAATAAATTTGTCGTTATATTGACACTCTGTACCTGCGCTACTGTTGTCATTAAGAGCACTTAAAGTCAAATAATTGTCGAAATCGGTTTGATGTCTCCAGATATTGATTACATTCCAGAACAAACAAATTTGTAGATTTATACAATGAAGACCGAGTGGTGTAGTGGTAAGTAGCCCTGCCTCATACGCCGAAGGTCCCAGGTTCGACTCCTGGCCGGGGCAGTCATTTTTTAGATGAACACAGATGTTTGTTCTCGGGTCATGGTTGTTTGTATTTATATATCTATGTTTATTCTGGGTTCCCTCCCAGTTCTCTGTATCATCCATAACACAAGCTCTGCTTACTTTGGGGCCATACAGTTGGTGTGTTTGTCTGGGGATTTATTACTATTACAATATGAGTACAAAAAATTACTTCCTCTATAATGATTCTTGATCTAATGTAATTTCCTCTGATAGATTGTAAACATACACTTTGTTTATATGATAAGAAAATTGTGAGGGTACTTGTTAAAGTAAACATGAGTCTGTAGAGAGAGAAATAGCTCCAGAGTTCTAATTATTTTATACACCTAAACATGTTACCATATTATTCGTAAGAGTTTTTTCATGAATGGTTCAAATAAAGATTATTATTATTATATTTTATTTAATAATAACTTAGCTCTTAGATGCGAATGTAATACTCTCGTTTTCGTTGCATCGCCATCATTGCCTACATAAATACATACCTGAAAGGCCTACATGCCTGAAGTAGTTCTTTATGCAGTAAATACTTCGTTATCGATAAACTACGTGTCGATAAAATCGACACATGTCGGTCACGTGCTTTATCTGTAGTGGTGCACGATTGTTATTGGTGATCTATCGATACGGTGAAGCGGTTGAAGGCAGGTTCTTGCCAGTAACTCATTCTTTGATAAAAATATATAGATTTTACGCATGCTCTTAGATAAATAATTAGGTATTTGTTTTAAACTCGGAAAATATAACGATTGAGATGTTTTTTAGGCTTTCGCGTTGAAAGCATGTGGCGACTGGTGAAGAAATTCATGACCCTAAAGATGATACTTGGCCGGCACAGTAAAAATAAATTTTTCTATATCTCGTGTTGAATTTTCCTATTTTTCGCATTTATAAATATGAATATGTTTGTGTATTATCATCGTTAATTATTAATATAAAACGTTAAATCTATTATTAATTAAATCGTTAATAACAATTCGTATTCAATGAACGCCGCCGCCGCCCCGCCGCCGCCCGTCACCCGCTCGCCCGCCGCTTGACCCCTGCGCTTATTAGAGCGGAAAGCGTGTAAACAGATAAAAACAACGCGGTTCAATATATAGAGTTGTATGTACGCCAACAGTGCGTGTGGATTTTGTATTTTAGGATGGATGGGCGTATTGTATCTTCAAAATTATCTTTTCTTTAAGGGGACGAAGGGATTTGGTAGTCAAACATATAGATAACACATGATTTTTTAAAAAAATCTCCAAACCATCACACTAAGTGTGCGGCCCCAAAGTATAGTGCAAGCTGTGCTTGTGTTATGGAAACCCAGAATAAACATACGTGTACAAATATAAACAACCGTGACCCGAGAACACACATATGTGTTCATCACACAAATGGATGCCCCGACTAGGATTAGAGCCCGGGACTGCCCGCGTATAAGGCAGGGTTTCTGCCCACTTACGCCACTCGGCCGTCAAAGTTTCACCATCTTTCTCTGAGAGCGGTTTGAATCGAGTACCAAAAAACATTTTTTTTCGGTGATACTATATTTTTTAAAATTTATGATTAGATTAGGCTCATATAACTATTTTTTAAGCTTTTTTTACAAGGTATTTTATAAAATTATTAAATTTTTTTTAATGGTTTAAGTCGTTATCATGTATTACTACATCAGTAACTCACACAAACTCAGTTGTATTGCTCCAAGACATAAAAGAGATAGAATTATGCAAAACAACGGCTTGCGAGCGAGACATAAATAACTCGTGTCCGTATAATTTCTTCGTGTCGTGTCGTACATTATACATTATACATCGTGTGTACTCAACCATGAGACAAATGAAGTCGATGAAGGAAAAAGAAAACTTTCGCCAAATGTAAAATTTATACCTATGATGAAATAAAATATTTTGAATTTGGAATTTTGATGACCGGAAATAAGATTTTCGAAGCCCGTGCCCCAGAAGCGTGTCACGCAGCTTCTGCTGTTTTACTTTTTATTAACTAAACTATCTATTCTTTTTCATCGACATAATGGTCTTCTGAAGGAGTATGAAACAAAGGATGGGCACAATAAGTGAGATTACAGGAACAAGAAATTATGCTATTTTTAAATCAGCGACGTGGCCTTGTGACCGTCTAACACAGCAGTTAGATAAAGTTACAAAACCTCGCGCCACGCGGTTATATAAACTCATAATGTGACATTTTGTTGCATTTTACAGTCGCTCTCAGATATTTATGTGTACAATTCTGGGTGCACTTTTTATATATAGTAAATATATAAGTAAATCCATGACAGCTTTACTAACCGTATTGCCGGGACTCCAACCTCACGGTGGGGAGGTTTCATGCAAATTATAGTCCAACAGATTTGACACATACCTTACATTAATTTCCAAGGTACTTGGCATTCCTCGTGATGTTTTCCTCCGCGGTTAGAGCAGTCGATTTTGTGTACTTAAGTTTTTAAAACTCATTGACACATTTGGCAATCGCGGGGGTGCAACCCGAGGTCGTCAGAGAGAAGCCAGCGCCAGACAAATGCGCCACCGACGTTCGTGATATAGATAAATTAAAAAAAACCAAACCTTTTATTAATACCTTTTTTTATTGATTAACATCTCGTCTAAGGCTTCAGTCCTTCAGAACTTCAGTCCTGTCTACTTTAGCTGACACAATAATCAAGTCTTTGATTCCGGTTAAAGGAAACGATGTGCCGGAGAAGTTGCATACAACTTAAGTCTACACTTGAAAACGCAGAATTTAACATACTCTAAGTATTGGACGTGAAGGTAACTTCGAGAGTGCAACAAGTAGAAGCTTCCATTTATTTATTCTAAAGAATCATTATTATTGTTCTCAACCTTTTTTTCCGAAATGGACAGTTTATTTATGGCCCTATTAGCCTTTTAAATTTCACCGGACTTTGTGGCCTAGCGCTGAGGGCGCTTAGCTGGAACTTAAAATACTCCTACATACGACACGCATAAGATACGCGACGCGACAGTCATTAACAGAAGCACGAATATCCAACTTCGCTATGAGATTATTTTATCCATATAACTTACACAAGTGTAGGTATTTTCTTAAGGCACTTGCATACATTATAACCGGTTGCTAAGTCACATTCCAACGTTATTGAGTATTGTATAATTTTATTAACATACTTGTGTTCCATTGAATTATAGATAGTAATTTAGTCGTTCCTGTGTTAGCGTCGGTGACTTGGCTTTAAAAAATAGTCCTTTGAATATAGAGCGTTTCAGAAAATGTCTGATGGACAGGTTTGCTCCTCCGCTCCTACGCAGCTAAAACCTAGACTCGATATTATCTAAACCTTTGAATAAGTGTTCAGTTGTGTCCGAAAGACTTTTGAAAGATATTGAGATGCAGATATTAGACCAACTAGTAAATCCAACTAATAAAGGGGATTTTCTAGTTTAGTTTAGTAGATTTTCTAGTTTAGTTTAGTAGATTTTCTAGTTTTGTTTAGTAGATTTGCTAGTTTAGTTTAGTAGATTTTCTAGTTTAGTTTAGTAGATTTTCTAGTTTTGTTTAGTAGATTTGCTAGTTTAGTTTAGTAGATTTTCTAGTTTTGTTTAGTAGATTTGCTAGTTTAGTTTAGTAGATTTTCTAGTTTAGTTTAGTAGATTTTCTAGATAGTTTGATTTACTGGTTGAACTATTTTTTTTAACGAAACCTTTTAGGAACTTACTGATACAACTGCTACAACCACTTGCAAGCGTATTGGTGCTTCAGATAAAGTTCAAGATCCAATTTCAATTGCAGCGTTATCAATAACACTTACGAATTACAACGTTTATGAGCTGGGCTACTTGTTACCATACCGGGGATTAGCCCGCTCGATTGCTGGCTACAAACAATGGACATAGCGTAGCGTAGGTTTCCAAACACGAGCTAAATAATTTGAAGACAAACTTACTCGTGATTCACTACTGCTTTACGCTACTTATTTCATACATCTTCAATGACCATATCAACATTTTATTATCTAAGGAAATATGCAAGCGAGCTCACACAGTGTTTGATTGATACAATCTTTAGCATGTAATTCATATGATGACTAATATCGATATGAATCTTTGACCTAGATTGTAGAAACTCAATGTGGACGCAGACCATCGATAACTTTCACGACGTTCACATCCCTAGTTTGGGCCTATTTTAACTTAGATACTGAGTTTCAAGTCTTTTAAGTTTATATTTCTTGTTCTTATTTGTGGTTCAATTTCGAAATTGAAACTTGTGACCACAAAAGAACATGGCAGATAGGTAACATCAATTGCGATTCATTGATTTAGACAAACTTTTGGCCACTTTGCTTCATAGGTTCCTAATAATAAAACAGTAAGGTGCAGTATTCTATCCATAGCTTACATTATGTTTTGCCATTTATTTATATGTAAATATTTTGTTAAGTTTTCATTTCGCGAAGACGATTTTTATACGATCGATAAAAATAAGGGATATTATTTTTTTTAAACCTTATTTTATTATAAAATATTATAAAGGTGTTTAAAATGTGTATGTATGTCTGTGGTATCGCAGCTATTAAACACATTTTCGTGCGAACTAACGGGCGTTTTAAACCGTGAAAAACGTGCTTAGGGCTCACAGTAAAGACACAAAGGGCTCACACAGTGCGACACTGATGGCCACTGACCTAAAAAACCTATCCACCCACCATTCCCATACCTACCTGCGTGCAACGATCATTAAAAACTATTTTAATACTCACATGTTTACTAACCAACTTATCCTTGCCGTCAAAAGTGGCGCAAGTCTATGCGTATATGACGTTTTGGATGTAAAATTATACAAAAAGTTTAGTTACCATTTTTGCCACCTGCTAAGATAATTTGGTCGAACTATAGTAGAGTCGCTCAATTGTCATCTGCTTGCGACCTCAATGCTCAACTACCAGGTAAATATAGAGACATAGGATACAATACAAAATTTATAAGTACACCCAACAACACGCACAACTACATTTATCTATATGCTTCACTTATAAACGCAGATTCACTAAAGTTGTACTACGTATTAAGTTTGTACAACTGCAAACAAAAGTGGTTACATTTTTTGGATGAATTTATTTTGTAATTATTTGAAGATATTCGCTGTGGTGTGTATATTGCTTAATAGTTTGTAAGTATGTCATCGCAGTATGAGTTTTTAAGCTACTAACGGGTTTGACATTTAATGAGTTCGAGTTTTGTAATAAATGAGTTTAGGACGAAACATTGCGCCATGTTTGTGGCACAATCTGCAAATAAGCTTTCTTTATAGACAAAAGCTTTTGTATTAGATAATAGAAGAAATTACGTGTAAGGCTTCTATGGAATTTGCTATCGCTAAGAAATAGCAACTATTCCAATGACATTTTAATGATATACTTTCTACCCATATAAACATACATAAATATGGACTCTAATTTTACAAAATAAGTAAATTATCCCTGAATGAATTCATTCTTGTTTAATGGCTTGTAATAAAAAGGAATTAGTAGTTTAATTATTTAAGCAAGTTTTGAGAAAAAAGATTAACGAATTTTATATTGATGCTAAGATTTTTTGCATAAATACATAGTTTTAAAGGTTACAATCATAATCTTAGAGCTTAAAATAGCTTGATACTCTAAGCCCACTAAAACATTCTGTTTTTTCTACCACTCCCTATTGTTCATCATTACGTCACAGCGAATTTTGACCTCATAGCATAGCTCTTTGGTACCTAAACATAACCAGAGTCAAAAACTTTAAACTCTATTACAAAACCTTTAAGTTTAATTTACTCTGCATTTTTTATGTTTAGTAGTTCCTAGTGAAAGCTTTTCGTATGTAGGTCACCTGGTGTCCAAATGTGTACAAGTTATGCAACTGATGTGTTCGTTTTGATGTAACTTTAAGTTATGGGTAGATGGTATAATAGAGTACGTGATGGTGGAAAAAGTGGTGTTATGGCGTTTGTAAACAAAGGAGTTTTGACAAAATTGTTGCTGATGTCGCTTGTGATCAGCGAGAGAAAGTTCTGTATTACTTTGGCTTGAATTATTATTTTAACTAGATGCGGAAATACATAACAAATAAAAACATATGTTTATTTTCGTATTAAGTGAAAATAAAAACTAGCTTGTTTCCTTCATTGCTCAAATAATTCTACTAATATTACAAATGTGAAAGTTCGTATGTTCGTTTGTATCTTAATCACGCAAAAACGGCTGAACGGATTTGAATGGAATTTGGCTATAATTTATCCGAAAACTCTAGAGGCTCAAGAAAAGTAGCACCGTTTCCGACGGATACACAAACGTATCCGCGAACAAAATTTTGTGTTTTACTATTGAATAACATCACTTAGATGAGTCCAGAAAAATTTATTATTCTAATAAATCTCTTTAATATTGATGCAAAATCAAATCATGTATTATAGTTATAGAAACCTGTTCACTGAATATTCAACGCCATTTACTGGATATGAAATGTTTGCTACTTTACTTCGGCCGCCATACTGACGCGGGCCGCCACTGACGCGTTATTCAACTTCGTCTTCGACGGAAAGCCTAAATACGAATCAAGTAAATTTAATTGAAAACTAGCCTACATTGGCAAATCGGTGCTGGCAATCAATATTGCAGTAGAAAATCAAGAAAAGCTATTTAAAGATTGCAAAACATGAAACCGACTTTTGTATCGTTTTTTTCGAACACGGCAAAAAGAACAAGACACACAGATACACACTTTTAAGTTATATCACCCCTCTTTTTGCGTCAAGTGCTAATAAAATAAGGTGATATGCAAATTCAGTTTTATATAATCTTAATTGTTAAGGTTTTTAATATTTGGATATAAATACAGACGATATCAAAAGTAATTATTTATAGAAAATAGAAATATGAAGCGTCTCTTTAGTTGGTTATTGTGTATCAACAATTTTAACTCAATCGATCACTTTTGATTTCACCTGTACTGTATTCAGTAGTCAAATAAAACATAAAGTATACTTAATTATTTTTAATTATAAACGAAACGAGCTTAAGACTAGGTTTCACTTAAAAACAAAATTTAATTTAAATATAAAAAAATATCCCTTAATCTATCTCAGTGGTGTGATTCATCATTATTGCTACAGTAATCATTAGATATACTTTTTGCATGCAAAAACTATATAAAATATATATTTAAAACTAAATTGTATATTAAAACTTTACTCCAATGTTTTATTTTGTACAAACATTCCTTTCTTTGGCTTGCGGTAACATACTGTCCCAACATCATACATTTTTTTTGTTTATTATTGTCTTTTTATGTACTATTTAATAATATTATATTTTCATGGCTTTCTTCAAACTATTTAGGACGGACATTCGTTCCCTTACTTAAATACTTACAAGATATATAATTATAGTTATTATATATAACAATGTTAAATATTAAATACACAAAAATCTGATTAAATCCTGCAGAGACTCATTAAAAATTGCATTTGTATATAAAAATCTGTCTATATAAATAATAAAAATGGCGATTTTATTGTACTTTAATGTCTAACAGGTAAAACACAAATGAAAACTAAAGTTATTGGCACCGTTTTTAAATATACTCGAAAATTGAACACACGACAGCCTTACTGGCATTACGCATAGGCATATATCCAGCTAACACGTTGGTCATCAACAAGAGCAGGCTTCGAATCGCATTCTAATCCCCTGCAGCGTCGTGGGCCTTACTACGCGCAGCGCCTACAAAAGCTCGAACAACGCGCAAGCGATTCTCGCTCTTGAGCCAGCCGAGTATGCGTTGCGTAAATATTAGCATTCTCAACCAATAGTCGAAAGCGACTTATTACCTAACACATGTTTTGAGGCCGCAGCACACCTACTCCAAGACGATGTCAAAACACCCATTTGAGGCCGTGTTTTTCTCATAAACGACCTCGAAAAACTTGCAGAGTTAGTCGTCCATTGCTTAGCGCATTCGAAAGTCAGTTACGAAACTTACCAAGTTGAACCGATGTATAGTGAACAATGAGAATGATCGTGATCAGAAGCTACGTTGAGGACGAGGTCGTGGCTACTCTAAGAAATGATATCATATAAGACGAACCAACAAACACGGATGCAATTGTTTAACGCTTTATTAAAGAAACAGAAACATTATTAATTTTGTTGGGTTCTTGAACAAAAACAATTGCAAAATGCAATGGCTACCTTGACAATATTAAGCTACAATAACGTTTGCATTTGGTCGCGTTGCACGATATCATTTGTCAAAGCAGCCAAATCTTTATGGCCGACAATTGAGTTTTATATTCGAATGACTCAGCACCTACAGGTACTTGAACATGAATCACTCAGTTAAAGAGGAAGATGCTGATTAACCCCCGCGACGAATTCAACGATCTTAATTTCTAACCTCTGACCCGGCGAACATTGATACAATAATTAAAGAGATAGCACGCTCCATTAGATTACGTCACGAACTTAATTGGAATGTCACAAATTCTTTGACAGATGCAACGATAACAGATGACAAAGTTCTGGGATTTCCTTTGACCAAGGAAACATGGAACTTTGTACGAATTGAATTCGGGGTCGTTTCGTTTCGAAAATGCGCGAAAGTTATGTATGTTAGCTAAACTCCTTACGATAACGTATTTTAAAGCTAAACTATCGGCGGTTTGATAATACTGAGTGATGCGTGTGTTAGCATTCCGTCTCACCCTCCTTCCGCTCCGTGATGTAGTGTTCCACCTCGTCTAGGGATCTGAAGAGTTTCCACGTTAAGATGACGCCGGTGATTTCCACAAGCATGATGATGAGCGACGCTCCAGCCACAGATGACGCAATGATCTTCGTATACACTGAAGCCACTTTAGCACAACCTAATCTCTCATTTGCCTCCTTATCCGTGAATTCACAGGTAGCCCGATAGTAACTGTCCAAACAGCACGTCAAAGGTAAGTCGTTTCTGAAACTCCTGTAATCTCGAGCGTCGTTGGCACCACAGCATTTGAGTTTCCTCTCGATTCTTCCAAAAGCTTTGAATCCATCAGGATTAGATTGCGAATTGTAGTAGCCATCATACACTGTATCCTTCACAAATTTGTCAGTATCTTCACCGTCGACATAGACGAAAATTAAGGTGGCAGCGATGGCTTGTCCCAAGATGATCAGGACCAAGAATAGTCCGTAGATTCCCAGCAGTCCTCGGCTTTCTTTGTTGGCGCCAAAGTAGCCACACATTGCCACCATCATCACGAACAGTCCGAGTAGGATGAAGAGCCATGGCACCACTTGAGGCCAGTACACGCGGTAGTCCAACAAGTAATGGTTACTGTTCCTCAAAGCGACGAACTCTTGTAGCTGCACAAAGAACCATATTCCCGTAGCAGCGGACACGAGGCCGAATACTGCGTACACAACATTCACTACGTACAATACTCCGCGAATCGTGTCTTCTTTAGCCATGGTTGGTTACAGTACGCACGTCCTTTCGCGACGGGGTCTCGACACGGTATGGAAGGTGCGCGAGTGATGCAACTAGTTTTATAAACGCAAGGCCGTGCCCAGGCGCAGCCTGTGGTTTGCGTGCACTCACTTACTATCCGCGCGCGGTCTGATACGTGCGCTTTTCATATCGTGATATTAAATTTATACTTCGGGAAAAATTGTGAAGATTCGCGTCGCGAAAAGTTATTGTTCTTTTGGATTTACCACTTTTTACTTAAATTAGGTTGAAAACTAGTTGTTTTGTTCGAGATAATGACTTAAACAAAAAAGCTACTGTAATAACTGACCTCTAACAAACGTTTTCCCATTGTGTCTTACAACTTTTTGCTTCTCAAAAATATCTATACAAAAAATACTAACGTGTACGAGGTTTTACGTAAAATTTTATCAACGTTTTAAGTATTCGTGTAGATCATTAGACACGCGCTGACACACATCATTCTTCGGGTCTTTTGTCGTGTGTTCTTATGAGTTGACGCTTTAATATGTTTTTTAAACCAACGATGACCCGAATAGGCAAAGGTACGCTCTTTAACGAGCCAGCAGTGCGGAACAAGTTTTCCTATGACACACTTTGAGCATCGATAAAGCAAATGGAATGTTTAGCGAAAAATATACCAAATTACGTAATCACCATCTTTAGGATTTTGATTCTTAGTTTCGATTAGTTTATGAGTCATTTCGGTTTGAATATCCTTGATTTTTATGTTACCACTCATTTACAAATAAGAAATTTGAAATGCTGCAATCTAAGATTATAAATCCTTGAGATTCATCTAAAATATACGTCTACATAAATAAATAAATTTATTAAATAAGTTACAAGATTTAGTAAATAACACTACAAGCCTCTTGCAGTAGTTAAGGAAAATGATTCATTCCAGGAAAATATAATACAGAAAATTGTTACCTGAATAACTCATTCTCACGACAAATACGCGCCACCCGCTTATTTGTTTAGTAGAAAAGTGGAACTAAAGCATTTAAACCGTGACTAAATGTCAGACTTACTATAACGCGTAGAACGCAGCGCCACCCTTGAATGAACAGATAATTTGGTTTGACTGTAAAGGTTTTTATAATACCAAGTGACGTTAATACAAGGTTGAGTTATTTCATTTTTCTGTACGACTCGAATCAAGATCATAATACAGCCACGGACACAAACTATTATGCTAATTCTACCTATTGTGCAGTACATATACTTAAATTACTTCGTCACAATGGCGGAACCATTCGCAATGCTAACCAAGTTTAGCTATACTTATAGGTACAGCATATTTCCACGAACTACAAAGGGAAATCTTAAAGTTCAAATAGGAAATCAGACTTTTAACACTTTGTTGCGTAATTTCACTAAAGTTACTTACTTTCTCGGAGAGACAGTAAAAACTTCAACTTCACACGACACACTTAGACCCTGCTGTCACTGTCAGGCAGCTGTCACTTACAACAAACCCTTTTTGCTGTCAATTTCTAGAGTTGAAGACTCGATGACTCGTGGCCTCCTTTGTGAAGACTTTGAGATCGCAGCGGCGACAACCAATCCGATGACAAAGATGATAGCAGCGAAGAGCGAAGTTCCAGACAGGATTCTTATTACAATTCTTGTGTATTGTGATGCTACTGATATACAACCATGTCTCTCATTGGCTAGTTTATTGGTGAAATCACAATCAATTGCGTAAGGTTCCAACCAACCGTGGTAGTAGACATCGCAGCAGGACGTAGGGAATTCATCCTTCCAGCTCTTGTAGTCTCTAGGACCATCAGCTCCACAGCAGTGCAATCTTCTCTCAATAAGTTCAAAAGACGAAGCTTTATCTGGGTTATCTTGAACAGTTCTAAACGCGTCCCAAACTGTATCTTGAATGAATTTATCGGAATAGTCACTGTCGGCGAAAACTAGGGCAATGATAGAAGCGGCGACGAGCGCTAATATGCTGATTCCCGCGCAAATCATGTACACATGTAGAACGCCACGGCTACCTTTCCTTGCTCCTGAAAATCCGCATCCACAAACACAGATCACTAGAACACTGACGAGGATGAACACCCAGGGAATAGCTTGCGGCCAATACACGTTGTAATCCAGGATATAGTGGTTGCTGTTCCTCATGTTGGTGAGTTCCACGACTTGCACGTAGAACCATATTGATGCGGTGATAATAGCCAGTGCTAAGATCGTCAGGATCGAGTTCAAGATGTGCAGGAGCGCGGTCGGTCCGGTAGATCTCGACATTTCGTTTGATTCACGATTCCAACAGACACTAGCGTCGCGTGCGCACACTCAGAATTAAATGGCGTAATGTTTGAGTGCGGTGGTTTTATAACATGTCCAATGGTGCTCAAGGCCGCGTCGGGAAGTGACTTCCTCTAAACATTTATGATTCATTATAGATTCGATTGACGTACTTTAATTATTAGGATTCAGCATCTGTTCTGTTACAATTTGGAGTTTGAATTCACTAGATTCACTGTCGAACTGAAATGAACTCTATTTCGAAGGTTTAAAGGCTTTGTTTTTGTGTTTCGTGATTTTGGTAGCTATTGGTTTATGTTAAGCCACCACGGTTAACTGTTTGTGAGTTGAGGCTTAGGCAAGTTAACTGTGGAAAGCGCTAAATGTTCGTACAATTTCAGTTTAAAATACACGGCATAAAGTTTATCTACAAATTTTAAAGTTTTCTACACGATAGAGACTCGAAAAGAAGTTGGGACGCGTGTAAGGTATTACGAAAACATTTGTCATTTTACAGATAGGTCTTATGTTGAAAAATAAACATTGTTCAAAAAACCACAGATGTTTACAGAAAAATGGAAAAACAATATTTTCGGTACTTGATCATTAGTTAATTTTGTGTGAATTTAAGAAGACCAAATGATTTCTACATACCAAATAATCGTTTAGGCGAAAAAAGAAAGCGTTAAGTAATATCTCCAGAACAACTTCATTTCGTTTTCGATTTACAATTTACGTTCAATATTTTCACAGCAACTTAAGATATTTCTTAGTAATCTACTAAAATAACAAATGAAGATCGAACTACAAAGGATTAAATTGGTTTAGTTCTGTATATGAGTTACGTCAAAGTAAGATAGGAAAACTAAGCGAACTTAACCTTAAGAGCGTATGTGATCCGTAGTAGTTACGACAATGAATCATGGATTTAAAAAAAAGATGATTTTACTATGTGAATATTTCTACAACAACATTCATTATTAATCAAAAAGTTTTAAATGTATATTCACATAATTGAATACCTATTTACATGTTTCTATCATTTCAGTTTGCAACCGTTATTGCATCCTCACTGATATCATAAATGAGTATATAATAAGCGAATGTGAGTTTTTGGTTTATTTGTTCTTTCACATCTGAACGCAACAAACAAAAATGTCACGAAATCTGTTCCCGGGGATACGCAAGGAATAGGTCCGAAGTAGGTAAACGGTCGTCAGTTTTTCCACTTTCGTGCGGAGAAAGCAGCTAGGATCTCCACGGAATTATTTTCATCTTAAAGTAAAATTTCTCAATTTCACACACCTAAGGTTAAATAAAATTTCAAAAATGTTCTGAACATTTTTAACACGCACGTATTTGAATGTACAAAAGTGCGATCTAGCCATGTCTATCTACCTATACATATCAACTGGTTTTCCTGACTGTTTTTCAACCAACATTCTAAAACTTGTCAACTTTTGGTGAAGGGAAAAATCTTTTCATGCGTATGTTTTACATTTTTTGTAAATACAATTCAAAAAATAAGTAAATATATAGTTCTATTTTATTTAAAGTAAAAATATACTATAAATATACTGCTACAGAGTTCTACGGATAATTTTAATTTTAAACAAAATAATATAGTCGCAGCCTGGCATGGTCTCAAGTGAGCAACACGGGTACCGCCTCGACTTAAACCCAACCCCTTTCTTTTAAGGTTCAAATTTCCGTCAACTTTGTCTAGTAGACGCCTGTGCACTCACTCGCTTGTGTCCACAGATATACACAAAATATGAATAATATACAAATCACCCCTACGAGTACATCTGATTATATTTAAAAAAAGCTGATTTAAAAATCCATAATATACATTTATCGTAACAATTCAAGGGTTGAGCCGCTCTTAACGTTGTTATGAAATTAATATCGAACATTTTAATAAGAACTCTCATAGCGATATTGTAGCACAATAAAAAAATAGACAAAATCAGAAATGAAGTGATCCGGCAGAGAACCAGGGTCATCGACATAGCGCACCGGATTAGCAAACTGAAGTGGCAGTGGGCTGGCCATATTAGCCGAAGAACCGATAACCGTTGGGGTAAACGAGTTCTTGAGTGGAGACCGCGTCTCGGCAAACGTAGTGTAGGACGTCCTCAGACACGGTGGAGTGATGATTTGCGCGGGATGGCTGGCAGGAGCTGGATGCGAGTAGCCGAGGATAGACCTCGATGGCGTGAAATTGGGGAGGCCTATGTCCAGCAGTGGACGAATATGGGCTGATGATGATGATGATGATGATGAAAAAATAGACGTGACTCATTGAGCCCTCAGGCCGTGGACGACGGGGGTTGCAAGTTGCAATGAGTCCGTCAGTAAACGGGCTAGCCGTATTTTTTTTTTTTGCTGCCGAGGCACCCTCGCGGGAGGGAGGTGGAAGATGCGTCATGCATACCGCCCGCAGGTAAAGTCCTCTGCGGACTCACCAGAATGGCACCTACCCACTAAAAACCACCTGTTGGCTGTAGTTATTACCGTTAGCCTTCATCGGAAGCGACACCCGTCGGGAAGTTGGGCGCGCAAGTTGGGCGTGTAGTGAAAGTTGCACTGAAGGTGCTCAAAGGGACATGAGTTGGTGGCCGTTCTGAGCAGCCTCCGGTGAAGCCGGGTGCGCGGCAGTTGGCCGCCGCGTGCCCGTACAACTGGCACCGATGGCACTGGCCGGGATGACCGCGGCGATGAGGCGCCTCGATCGAGATCCCAGAGAGGCCGCATATAGTGCTAACCCCTTTGAGGATCTCCCTGGACTTGGGGACGTTGGCGAGAACCACCAAAGCGAGAGGGTGTTGCCTCCCGTACTTGCTGTGCATTTTATGCACCGCGAGTGCCGGGAAGCCTTGGGACTGCAGATCCTCCAGGATAGCCTCGTTCGATAATTCGAACGGGACTCCCCTGAGTACCGCTCTGATCTTACGCTCTTCTGACAGAGCATAAGTATGATAAGCATATTGCTTATCGGTGAGGAGCTTTGTTAAAGCACGAAAGTCGTCTATCGACGAGACTAAGCGTTGGCTGCTCGGATGTAATGGATTTTGTGCTCATTGCACAATGTCGAGACCTCAGTCCATTTACCCTTTTCCCGAAGGAAAACGGGTGGTGGGACCTTGGCCTTGACAGAAGTTGGGGCCGGAGCGGGTGTTGAAGACACCGGGGCAGCTGGCGTTGAAGACGCCGCAGGGGGTGTAGGGACGGGCGCCGAGGGCGCCGGGTCTTGTTTCGAACGCTTCTTAGAGCGCTTCTTAACAAGCGTAAAGGAGGGAGACTCAGGGCCAGTTGGGGTGGCGTCCGAGGATGACTCGGTCGCGAGTGCGCGCTTGCGGCGCGGAGGGGCGTCTACTTCGCACTCCATGTCACTGGAGGAAGGCGACGCGGGAGGGCCTAAGACCAGAGCGGTCTGAGGGACGGAGGTGGCCTGAGGGGCCGGTGTGAACAGTGCCATGATTAGAGGGAGAAATGATTGCAGTGTGCGAATCATATGAGGGGGGCAGTGAGTGCCTTGGGCGTCGTAATCAGTGATCAGCTTATTCAGAAGCTCCTCAGGGCTTAGGGAAGCCATTGCGGAGGGGTTGGGGAGGGACGACAATATATAAATATATATACTATGAACCTATCAACGATGACTAACTTCCTAAAAACCACCCTACACGCAGTAGGGCGGTTGAGGACGACGCGGATAACTTACTCGAACACGGAACTTGAAGTCCTGGAACGACGAAACCCCGTCGACGAAGCTCACGTTCCACGAAGTACGGTTAACAACCCACTATCCGCCGTGAAAACGGCGTTAGAAACTTATTAGAAGTACGGTTAACGAGCCACTGTCCGCCGTGAAAACGGCGTTAGAAACTTATTACGGTATACAACTATGAAATGAAATTATATATTACGACACCAACCAGTGAAATTTAGGTGCTCAATTAGCGCGGGGGCTAATAGAGCGGGAAGGCGTCTGCGATCGACGTGCGCTCGAGAACGCACGCAGACCGAGACTCTTTTAGAAGTTGGGGCCGGAGCGGGTGTTGAAGGCACCGGGGCAGCTGGCGTTGAAGACGCCGCAGGGGGTGTTGGACACACCGGGACGGGCGTCGAGGGCGCCGGGGCTTGTTTCGAGCGCTTCTTAGAGCGCTTCTTAACAAGCGTAAAAGAGGGAGACTCAGGGCCAGTTGGGGTGGCGTCCGAGGATGACTCGGTCACGGGTGCGCGCTTGCGGCGCGGAGGGGCGTCTACTTCGCACTCCATGTCACTGGAGGAAGGGGACGCGGGAGGGCCTAAGACCAGAGGGGTCTGGGGGACTGGGGTGGCCTGAGGGGCCATTGAGGGAATTAATGCCATGATATGCGGGATAAGAGAGTCCAAGAAACGATACTTATCAGCATTTATAGACATGCCTTCAGCACCGGTACTATCAAGTAACTTCTTCCTATACTCATCAGAGCTTAGGGAAGCCATTGCGGAGGGGTTGGGGAGGGACAACAATATATATATGCCTAGAGTTCCTAAATAAAACCTAGCGAACCCTAGCGGCTAACCTCCCTACCAGCGGTAGGGGGGCTGGGGAGAATAACTTTAAACTAACAGTAGTACGCCGAAGGCCGCTACCTAGAAACCTAAAAAAAGGGTACGCAGGTAAAGAGTTGACCGCGTTAGGGTCAACCTTTACCGACAGAAAGGACAAATACACACGAAAACACACAAATATGATAAAAATAAATATGAAAGTAGGAGAAAAGAAAAAATAAATAAAATAGAGAAATAAAATAAAAATAAAAGGACTGGTTCAGTACAAATTCGTTGTCACCGTTAAGTATCCTTTGTACTGAAACCAGACTACTTACGCTGGGCACAACAGTGCACTCAGCACAAGCACAACACAACTTAGCACAGCACTTTGAAGACTAAGAGGCTTAGTCGCAAAGAAAAATCGCACTTCGATAACACGCAGAGGGAGTAGAAAAACCTTGAAATCCGTAGCACGGAACCAACACGCTAAACTGTGACGTCAGTAGACTGAGCGCCACGGAATATCGGGCAGGGACCGATCAACGGAGAACGGGGTCTTGCACGTCCGTACCGCGTGGCGATCGGAGCGAGAATGTTTAGGGCTAGCCGTATCCGTTTTCGTATAAAAATACATAAAGACTCTATGTCGCTAAGAATATTCTTATTTAGAGCCAAGTAAAGAGACTTTTCCATCGGGCATTGTTTTACCATTAAACTCACGATTCCACCCAAAAAAAGCCATGAAGTACAGCTAGTGTACTATAATCTGTTCTTCCAAATTTGAGTATATGACACATTGGGTCAATGAACCTACCTCAGGCAGATAAAAAATGTATCCTTTTGACATTGTGGCTTTCGCATGTCGACTTTAATCAGTTGTTCAAACTTAGAGCAAGTTAAGTATGAGGTATGAGTTAAGATGTGTGTAGCCGATGTAAAAAAATAATAATAATAATGTTTGTTTGGGTTCTATCTAGGTAATCTTTATAACATTGGAGCATTGTTTTAAACGACAATATAAAAATTCAGTGTACACTTATGACTGTCTATTTTCATGGGATATTTTTAAATTTGGAAACGTATAGTTTACCTATGTTATGTTAAGACTTTTGAATAAATAGAATCCTCGACCTCAAAATTAGATATCCTAAGCTGAGAATAGGAAAATGTAATTTGTGTTTTTGTATTTTGGGAAGGTATAATCCTCGCATTAAGAGTCCCTTTGTTTAGTTTTAGTCTCTGAGTACGTTTTTTTTTTCTGTTCCCCGCCGCGGGAAGGGCAGGAGGATAAAAATGCCCTGACGCATACTCTGGCGCGATTCCAGAGTTATGTGGGACTCGTCCCGACGCCTACCAGAACCATACCCACTAAAAACCCCTTGTCGGCTCGTGCATTTTTGCCACTCAGCCTTCATTTGAGCGACGGCCAATTGGAGAAAGAGGCCGCGCTAGCGGGGCCCTTAAGGGGTCACCCGCTGGGATTTACATAGCACTGAAGGTGCTCAAAAATGAAAAGTAAATAATAAAAACATTAAAAATTGAAAATTAAAATTGCATTAATTCGGATTTACGTTAGAATTAGAATTTACGTTAGAATTAGAATTTGCGGCCTGAAGGGCCTCGAGATCTAAGGTTAATTGCGTGCGTTCGCTCGTGTGCGCGTTTCTCGGTCTAGCGACTTTGTATGCCGAATCTAAGACAGGAGCAGTATATGAGACTGAATCTCGAACAAGTGGATTGGGATGGGATTCGGCGCGTTTGAAGAACGATTCTGAGAGTGTTTTTAGATGCTGTTGTACTGTAGGTAGTTCAAGATCTCTGTGCAGGTCCGCGTTGCGCACGTACCAAGGTGCGTTTGTGGCCCTGCGGCAGAAGAGGTTTTGAACTACCTGCGGTTTGTGTAGGACGGAGGGTTTGGCGTGGGCAAAGACTGGCGAGGCATATGACATGACTGGTCTAACGCAGACCTTATAAAGCGTACGTTTGTTTCTGAAGGACATTTTACTTTTTCTACCTAACATACTGTAAAATTATTCAACAGTTTCATATTGGTCGGTTACAATAAACAAAGGATTTCATCGGTGTCGTCGTCAGAGGGTGTTCGTCGTTCGAATACTTGGGGGGAGGGAGACTTGCCAAGCTAACAGATGCAGATAAGAATAATATTGTGTAGACGTGAAGAGACATTGTACATTTATTTAGAAAAATCTATACCCGTGAAGTTTCTTGCCAGTTCTTCTTCTCGAAGGTTTTTCCGAATTGGTGGTAGAGTCATGTTTTATTTCACGGCAATAAGAACAAGTAATGGTCAAAGGTAAGAAATAAATATTTGAATTTGTATCCAGTCCAGGTCACCGGCGACCACTCCTTAGCCGGAGTTCGGAGCATTAGCTTCGCCTCACAACGAGGTAACTTGCAGCTTGGTTCAAAGCCGAGGAGCAAAGATCTGCCAAGTATCTATTCTTTTTATGATGAATTTTGTATTATTATTTAGTTTTTTTGCTTTCTTGTTTTAACGTTTTTCTTATTACCCATGTAAATGTTTGTACATGATCGATTTGTAATAAACAAACTTCCCATGATAAATCGAAAAAAATTACAAAAAATAAAGACATAGCACACCCAAAGGGAAGCCAGAAGAAGAATCTCGTAAACATCTCAAACCCTGGAGGTCCCAGGTTCGAGTCCTGGCATTCATGCGATGAACGTAGATGTTTGTTCTAGCGTTCTTGTTAGAGGCCATGGTGTTCGATATTTCATCACTGTGTTCATGTGAAAAAAATATTTATTTTAAAATTTTCCGTATTTTGAAAACTGATGTGCTTGGAAGCGTTTCGTCCCGAACACAAAATTGTGTATCTTTAAATATGTTCCTCGTTAATTTGACATAATATATCGTAACAATAGGATTATAGTAATAATGTGATACTTGTAAAATGATTTACTATGATTCCATTGAAAAATTCAAGGTTAAAGTTTCATTCTTTGTTTGCTAAAGTTGTAATTAACTCATTCGTAAAATAATAAAATTACATTATCTACGTATGTAGATTAATTGAAGTTTGTTTTATTATCTACACGTTTATTTACTACTATATACTTATTTGTCTGTTTGTACATTATTTTACCATAAGTTAGGTACGACTGGAAAAGGTGGCTCACCACTTTTGACCAAAACTTCCGTCTAACCAAAATAGCTGTAAAGTTGTTGCAAGGGAAAATCGACCTTGTTGCTTTATGATGTGCAAACGAACCTCACCCATAGAGTGAAATAAGACATTTTTGGCCAGATTATTTCGTGAATTTCTGACGAAATCAGAGTTACCTGGATAAAACCATGGAGGGACCTCCAGAATTGAAAATGAAGTAACTTCTTAAATAGTTTGTTTAAACATACTTCTTGGACGACTCTTCTATTGTTGGAAAGTCTTTACATCATAAAATATCTGTGACTACGACGAGATCGAACGATGTCGTTATAAAAGCAGCATATATTGTAATATGTATATAAAACTGAGATTCAAATTCAAATATTTATTTCTCAACTAAATAAATTTACAGTGTCTCTTTATGTCTATACAAAATTACTCTTAGCTGCATCTGTTAGCTTGGCAAGTCTCCCTCCCCCAAGTATCCAAACGACGAACACCCTCAAACGGCACCCGTTCACGAGTTAACGCGGGATCCAGCCATCGCGCTCTTCAACCATATTAGAGGGAAGTGAGCGACCCGTCACCTGACGCGGCATCTGCCCCAACCACAGACCCGCGACGTAGTAGTGAATCAACTGGGCGGGGAAAATACCACTTCGCTTTGGTATTTCACAATATACTTTGAGTTTATATTTTCCGGTAAGATACGCTTGAAGTATACATTCGCTGTTTCATTTTAGCTAATCCAAGACAGACACTGTTATTTCTACATCGTATTAATCTAGAATTTCGAAGTTGTTATGCTTATGTCGCGGGGCAGTTAACTAAACGCATTGTTATTCAGTGGTAATAAAGTTTCTTTCTTCATGATCCTGTCCGGGGTGGTTCTACAGCCACACATGATGTTCCTGTTCCAAGGACGGAACAGCCCGTGTGATACTGGAACAAAGGCAAGTCCAAGTAAAGCCTACGGTCGGCTGCGAATGATTGATTGATAATATCTACGATTAACAATGTCTGTGGGCACGGATGCCTCGTACCATCAGTTGACAAAGCTAAAAAAAATTATAAGTCAAGCCACAAATTTCTTTATTGGCCACGTGATCAAAATCCTGATTTTATAACTAAGCCACCAGAAATGTGATAGCCTCTAATAAACTAATTCGTCGTTTTTGCAACGCCTACTAAATATTACTAGTAGTAGTTAATTTTGGGTTAGGTTAATGTTAGGCTGTAATTATCGAATGCGCGAGCCGAGCGAGCGGAACGAGCGTGGTGCGGGCGCACCCGACGAAGCACCATGATCGAAATTGGATGGTAATTCAAAATTTTATAGCATCATGTAACAACATATTTTTAGTGGCTAGGATAGTATCGTTCAGACGCTCGTAAATTGTGGCTGACTTAGTACTTTAGAAGGCAATGTATACTTTAGAGGTGAATAAGGCTATTAGAAAGAAGTGTGTTTAATTAGCACCCAAAAAATATTGTATAAAGAAATGCAAAACCCATCACGCTTGCCTGCTACGTACGGGCGGCAGATTCAACTTTGTAGTTCCTATAAGTAATTTAGAAATGACTTCCTTAACATTCTAAGGTCCTCACAGTGTTGCTTCTTACTGTGAGAACCTTTGTTATAGCAGTCGGTTTCATCAGTAGCATTTGTAAGAATCTCAAGACTTGAAATCGAGAAGCCGAAGTCTTCACAGCTACGCCGCTGATGCTCTATAAAAAATAAGCGTTATACTGTAGGCCATAACATGAACCAGCTAACCAACTGTAAAATCAACAGTTTAATTATCAGATCAGCTTCATACAAACTGCGCAGGACCTTGAATCAGCCATCAATCATATTCAGAAGTATGTGTCAGTAGCTCGGTGAACCAAGGTGACGTGCCGCGTGGCTGCACTGCGCTTTTTACATGCGAGTTATGTGCGGCCGTTTTGGTCTATTTACGTTTGACGACAGAGTGGTGTAGTGGTAAGTAGCCTTGCCTCATACGCCGAAGGTCCTAGGTTCGAGTCCTGGCCGGGGCATTGATTTGTGTGATGAACACAAACGTTTGTTCTCGGGTCATGGTTGTTTGTATTTATATATGTATGTTTATTCTGGGTTCCCCTCTAGTTCGCTGTGTAGTCATCCATAACACAAGCTCTGCTTACTTTGGGGCCATACAGTTGGGGATTTCTTATATTCTGTCTGAGTCTGGGGATTTATTATAATTATTATTACATGATTTGTTGATAATAGTCAATACACATTTATTCCTATAAATAAATAAATAAATAATACCAACTAAGTAAAGATTTTGTTTGTTTAGAGGGTGCCTGGGTTTATGTTGAATATTTTATTGATTTAACCACCATAGAGGGAAAGAAGGAGTTAAAGGGTAGCAAATACTGCAATTATACTTATTTAAGCAAAACAAGAAATGACTGTCTGGTATCAGAATGCGTAATTTCTAAATGAACCGAACTGCACCAAACACGGCTAAGATAACTTTCAATTGAACCAAAAAATTACTGTACCAAAATTTGTCTATTCGTTTGGGAGAAACTATACCATAAACATGCATACTTTTATCTTAAATATTTTTGCGTTGGAGGTTATAAAAGGTCCGAGGCAGTTCAAGTTTGTCCAATCGACACAGCTACGGTTAGACAAGTCATGAGCTCGTCTTCTAATATGAAAAAAACATATATTAACACCTCCAAAGGACGACCTTACTGGAATATACCAACTTAACAAACGATATATGCTAGTTTTATTTGCTTCAAACAAGTCGTACAACGGTGTGAAGCATGATATCGCCGAAGCCTTTAAACACGTTTTTCGCTGTACCGTTTTTGATAAGCAACAAGTTACGTCATCGGAGCAACCGACTATGGCAATATAACAATTAAACTACTATACTTGCTGTAAATCAGCATACATCAGTAAACTAAAATGTGACTCGATACTGTAGTAGGTAGGGCCTTGCTAACAATATACTCGTATATTTAAATACATCTGACAGTAGCTCTCTCCTAAACTGCAGTAACATTTACAAGGTTGGTTTTTTAAAGAACTGAACCATTTTGAAAGCCTGTGAACAGTACATAATTCAGTAATAATAATAATAATAATAATAAAACACTTTATTGCCAATAAAAAGAAAAAACAGTAAAAAATAAAATATACAAAATGTAAAAAAATACAGAAATGCAATTTGGGCGGCCTTATCACTACAGAGCGATCTCTTCCAGGCAACCCTGCTTAAATCAAGAGAAATATTTTAAACAATTACAGACTGATGGGCAGTGCAATTTTAAAATAAACCAAAAAAAACACATCATATATAATAAAATTGTATATATATAAACATAAATAATAAAATACATACATAATTATATCATATACTTACATAAAAATACAATACTTACATAGATATACATACATATGCATACATTTTGAGGAAAATCATGAAAAATTGTACGAATCATTGTGAAAGATAAAAGTTCTTTAACTGATTTTTAAAAGAATCTATTCCTTTAACATGGTGAAGAGGAGAGGGTAGTGAGTTCCAAAGAGAAATTGCTTTCACCGTGAACGACTGCTGATAAAAGTGGGTACCGTGACGAGGAGTTGCCAGCAAGAAGTTGCTGGCTGACCGCAAGTTACGTTCATGGTGTTGGTGGCGAAAAGTAAACCGTTCTTTAAGATAAGTTGGCAGGCAGGGGTTGAACAATATACCATATAAAAGATGAAGTGCATGAGTATTCCTTCGGAGACGAATCGGGAGCCACTTGAGCTTTGCGCGGAATTCAGATATGTGGTCATATTTGCGTAAGCCAAATATGAATCTCACACAAAGATTTTGACGACGCTCAAGCTTGTTTAGTTGCTCCTCGGTCAAATCGAGATAGCTGATATCGCCATAATCCAGTATTGGAAGTATAAGTGATTGTGCGAGTGCAATTCTGGTAGGTATTGGCAGAAATTTCGAAGCCTTCGGAGAGAACGTGCAGCGGAAAATACCTTTCTACTGACAGACTGCAATTGCGGTTTCCATGATAGAGTAGAGTCCATGAGAACTCCCAAGTTTTTTACCACGGTACTATATGGAATAATACAATTATCAAAAACTATTGGAGCAAGTTGGTTGTAATCAATTTTATTTATAATTTTTGAACTGCCAACAAAAATAACTTGCGTTTTTGAAGGATTTATATTTAAACCATGATCTTTGCTCCATTTAAGCAATAAATCAAGGTCAGTATTGATTGTGTTAATTGCCACACTGATGTTATCAAAACTGACTTGTGTATAAATTTGAAGATCATCTGCATACAAGTGGTAGGAAGAAGAAAGAGAGAACGTTATAGTATTAATAAAAACTGAAAACAATAAAGGAGAAAGCACACCGCCTTGGGGTACACCAGCAGTAGTATTGCACCATGAGGACACGTTGTCCTCCACTGAAATACGCTGCCGGCGGCCCTGCAGATAACTGCGAAACCACTCAATCACTTCTGGAGATATGTTAAGAGAGCATAGAATACCAAGTAAAACATCAAAATCAACTGTATTGAAGGCATTGCTAAAGTCCAACAAAGTAAGCAAGGTCAATTTTTGATGTTCCATGCCATACTTGATGTCATCGGTTATTTTCACCAAGGCTGTAACCGTGCTATGCCCTAAACGAAATCCGGATTGGAATGGGTTAAGTAGATTGTTTGTATTCAGGAAAGAATATAGCTGTTGGTGGACGAGACGTTCAAGGACTTTGGAAAGGAAAGGTAGAATTGAAATTGGACGGTAATCAGTTGGATGTATAGGATTGTTTGTTTTCGGTAAGGGAATAATATTAGCGACCTTCCAAGATTCAGGGAATGTTGATGATGATAAGGAGTTATTAAGGATCTTGGTTAACGTAGGGAGAAGGAATTCTAGGATATGAATAACCATGCTACGGCTGATACTGTCGCAACCCATGGCATTGGATGTAATTTGAAGTATACTATGCTTAACACCACATTCAGTGAAAGGTTGAAATGTAAAAGGAGTTATGTCTGGGCATGGCAATGTAGAAAGATTCTTTAAGGTACGGCCCTTTAGTAATCCGTCCATTGCAAAAGTTGAGGAAAAATGTCGATTAAGTGAGTTTATATCGACATTTGAAGTTACAGAATTTTTTGGCTTGCCAATGCCCAGGGTTTTGAGAAATTTCCACACTTTAGCTGGATCACCGTTCTCTACGGATGCGTGAATATGGCGCCGTTGTGCATCCCTACACACCTTGTTGCAGTGATTTCTAATGGATCTGTATCGCTCCTTGTTCGCTTCGGATTGGTCTGCTTTCAACTTAGCCTTGGCAACGTTTTTCTTATGTAGCAATTGTTTAATTGTATCAGTTAGCCATGGGGCTGGCAGGTGTTTTAATTTGATTTTACGCAAAGGTGCATGGTGGTCGTAGAGTTCTGTCAAAAAAACGTTGAAAAGCCTAATCTGTTCGTTAACATCATTTGTTTTGTCAATGACAGACCAATCCATATCAACTGCATCACTGCGCAGATTTTCTACATTCATACCACCAAAATTACGACGCCACACAACTTTAGGCTTCAACTTAGGAGGGCGTACTTTATACGACAAGTATATCAGGTCATGATATGAAAACGCGTCTGCACCACACTGGCCATGTTTATATATGTGATTGGAAGAGGTGACAAACATAAGATCCAAGAGAGAAGGGGCACAGTTCGGAAAAAAATGCGTTGCATTAAGTGAAGGTATGTGCAAGTTACTGGATTCGACAATAGATTTTAGTTTGTTAGCTCTGAAATCGTTTCTGAGCAAGCATGTATTGAAATCTCCCATAATTATAGAATCACTGTAATTTGGCAAAATATCCTCTAGAAGTTGCTCGAGTAATGAAAAGTAGTTATCGTGCAACGAAGGTATATATATGACACCTAAAAGAACTTTTTTGTGCTTGAGAATAGATTCAACAAACAAGTATTCTATATTTGAGACTGAGTTGTTAGTGGATTGTGAAATAATTTTAAATGGTATATTCGTGCGGAGATAGATAGCAACACCGCCTCCAGTTTTTTCGACTCGATCGTTACGAATTAAGTGAAAACCCGGTAGACCATACGATGTTGACGCTAAGCACGGTTTTAGCCAAGTCTCTGACACAAAAAGGGCATGGAGATTATTAATTTCAAAAGAATCCAGCATATCGACATGGTGGGCAGGAATACTCTGTGCGTTAATATGTGCAACGTTTAAATTATTCGCCAGACCGGAGAATTCAGTGTTTAAAAACGAATTAAGGGAGGTGGATAGACTTTGGTAACTACTGTTGCTACTATTCAACTCACCTGTAGAACATGATTTAAAAGAAGAAGAACATTCACTTTCATCAAAGGACATATGTACTAATATTAAATAAAACAAAAATACTTAAACTATAAGAATAAAAATAAATAATAATATACAACTTTAAAATCCCAGTAAATAAAAAGTATATAAATGTATATTAATATCGATTTTCTAAAAGACGCACTTAATCCTCCAGCTATTTTACAAACAAAAATGATACAAAACTTTGGAACGGGTAATTAATACTAGACAAGAACAAAAGAAAAATTAGGAAAAGATTTTGAACGCAGATTCATTTGTCAATCAGCAATGATTTGGTAGTGACGCATATTTGACAGGTTATACTTCAAATTAAAACTTCAAAACTAATAAAAACAAACATGGTTTTTTAAAGTTAACCTTCACGTAAAAAAAAAATTTTTTTTTAATTATTACATTTTAAGAGATTGAAAGAGAGAGACAAAATAATCAAATTCAATTCACTAACCTATATACACTTTCAAAATATGTGCGAAAGTACATGGAGAAGATTGATGAACTATTTCTTCGAAACTGCACGCCGGCCCTTCGGTGCTGCGGCAGCCTTAGACTGCTGTTTGTCTTCTACATTATTTGCATTCGTCGAAGCTGTCGGCAATAACGCCGAAATAGAACCAATATCCTCAAGCTTGTTAATGCGGTGCCTAGTGCCATCTGTTCCCGCGACAAAAATGTCACCATCTCGCGTCCAGCACCTAGTGACCCCGAAGCGTTGTCTAGCGGCCAAGAATATCTCATGCCGACGCCTTGTGAGGTACTCCGACAGAGTAATGCCGCTGCCTTTGAGGGATGTTTTTTGTGTCCAGACCCTTTCCTTACTACTAGTGCTGTTGAATCTAACTAGAATTGGTCTTGGTCTATTATCACGACTAGACTTACCAAGCCGATGACAGAACCTTATATCTTCCTTTTGAAAGGTTGGCATCTTCAAATTCTCCGTGGTTAACTTCATTACTAAGGAAGTCACATTTTCCTGTTTGCTCTCTGGAACACCATGGTATAGGAGAATTTTTCTACGGCCTCGCATCTCCAGCCTGTCGCAGTCATGGGCAAGAAGTTCTATTTGTGATTGCAGAGCAGCCATAGCGGAGTGAATAAATACCTTAAATGTGCTGAATTCAGCAGCCAGTGATGATGTTGTTGGTGTAGCAGTGGTGGTTGATGTATTGTTGATACTCTTTTGTTCAAACTGAGCCATCCTAGTGTTGAATTCATCCATCATTTCCTTCAATGACTGTTTGATTTGACTAACAGACTCCATTACTATAGTAGATAGTGTTTAGTTTTGATCTAAGTTGAAATCTCAGAGGAAATTTTAGCTGGATAGGTAAAGTGAGGCTATGCAAACATTAAGTGTAAGTTAATTATGTTTAAATATACTGTTTTCCTATTTTTTGCAATTAAATTAGTAGAGACACAAAATTTTTAAACTGTTTTGCTTTCTACCCCCAGCCAAAAAAAAAAAAAAAAAAAAAATACTATTTGTCTATAGAAATTCGATAGCACAAATTATCTACTTGTCTTTAGTGCTAGCTTCACTAGTACTAACTCTATAAAACATTTGGTAATATGTCGTCAGGGGTCCCAAAAGGAGATTGGGAACGACAAGGAAATAGGTAGAAAATTGCTGTTCCCAAGGGATAGGCGAAAGCAGCGGAACAACCTAGCTACGAGATACAGCTTTACTTCGGATGGTATTCTTCCTATTCGTTAAATTATTACTGTACCCAGTCAAAGAATCATGAAATAAGCAAAGTCTACACGAGCCAGAAGAGTAACATTGCGTCGGCCGGCCTTGCCGTTCAACAACAATAGCCGACCCGAACGCGTGTAAGCGCGCCACATATAAACCGAGCTTATGAATAAGATATACATATAACCAGAACGTTGTAAATGTATATGTCAAAGACCATTATAATATCCCGTTATTTAAAACCGACTCACCGAACAAGATCAGTAACCTAAACGTAACTTGATAAATTATTAAATACTTATACCGATCGTGAGTCATTGTATAAAACTATGCGTTACGAGAATTACTGTGAATGGCATCGTAGCGCAGGCGCAGGCGCAGCGTGAGTCACGCGCAGCGGACGGTGGCTCTAGTGGGGCGCTAAGGTGATGCTTCCGCGTTGCGGAGGCTGTGTCACTTATTTTCTTTTTTATCAAAATATTTGTTTAATAATACAGAATTTGTTGAACGGCCGGCTCGAAGTCACTAGTGCCAATTGGGTAGTCCGTTAAGATTTTATACAAGTCATGACATTCGGCTCGACTCGCTGAATCCTCGAACGTTTCACGTCAGTGCCGATTGATGCCAGCCGAATACGTGGGTACCCTAACGCTATATGATGCCAATGCGATCGTAGACACACGATAAGAAAGATTGTTTAATCAAATCATAGTTAACGATACTCAGCATTCCATATTCAATTTAATAAAACTCAGAGAGGTCTACGTTGCGGCCAGTTTTAATAAAACTAAGATTAGAAAACGAGACATTCTATTTATTACATACGTTAATTATTTATATTCAAGGTGTTTCCAACAATTTACTGGAGGCCGCTGACCTTTCTTACTATCGAAAGTAATTTCGAAGAATTCCTGCAAACATTTAAACTTGTTTTTTTTTAAAAAGACGAATACAATTTATCAGAGTTAGAAACTATAAGAAATAGTAAATATTGTAGTATTTAGCAGTCCCATGAATCATGCCTCGTGTCTCCATTCATGAACATTAAAGTACCTACAATTAAATTGTTTGTTTCCTTCCTTATATCTCAAGCCATTGGTCATAGATTGTTCACATTCTGCGCACAACTCAGTATTTGCGAGGTGATGCACGCTTTAAGGTATATAGATGTATATTTAGAAACTCCTTTGCAGTTTATGTAAGATCTTGTAGCGACAACGCTGCGGAAGAAGCAGTGTCCCCACACTGCTTCTTCCGCAGCCGCCTAGTGAAATGGGATGACTATACTGTGAGGCAATGAAGGTTTTGGGATCCTTGGGGATAGCCTGCTATGATATCTTGCGACTAAAGGAAGGAAGGGAGGTAGAAAAATCCCGCAAACTAGATTAGAACTCAAGGCTGTTAAACGTGTCGTCATTTCGGATATGTATATCAAAAACTTCGTGAAAACCTAGAGCCAATATTTTTGTACTGTAATATTTTGGTCACTGAGCGGTGATTCTTCGCGAATTGTTTTGCTTATTAGTTGTAAAAGTTTGAAGAAGGGGGGATTCCGGGGAACTTTGACCGTTCGTCTACATGGCTTAGTATTATAATACTTGCTTCTGTCCTTAAGAGTTGTATTTTAAATATTCTATCAAAGATTGGAACAGTCTGCTTGTTTATCCTCATTGACATTTATAAAAGATTATGATGTTATTTATTAATAAATAGTTTTTATCGATATGTCTCAAATTTAAATTACGCTCGTAACAACAATTATTACTTAATCACCGCCTTTTATAAAGACAATCTTAATTTATAGAAAAACTTTAATGTTAGTAGCGACTTAATCAAACCAAATCAAACGTTTAATATAAATATTTACAGTTGCAAACGTATTGTGGACGGCCACACCACACACAATTTAAAAATATTATTATTATTACAATAAAACCTGGAGAGGTTGCGAATGACAAAGTGGAAAAGAAATATTCTATGGAGATAAAACCTGCGACGCTAGTAGGTGCTCGAGTGAGTCACAAACACGAATGAGTCACGCTATCTCGCGAGCGGTTTGCGGAAGTCCAGCGAGAATCTCGACAATACTTCAGCGGGACGGTGGTCGTGTGCCGGGCATCAGTGGACACCTTGTGTGTACAGTTGCAGGTATCTTCGTATTGAGAGTGCATTATGCTTTAGGTTAAGTAAGAACTTACAATTGTTACCCGACTGTTAGAAGGAGAGTTGTGTTTTTTGAGTGTATGCACATATTTGATAATCTACAGTCTAAACCGTGTGACGGATTACAATATATGAGGTGTCATGGTAGAGAGGGAACTTGCAGAGATAAAGTCTGCCTTAAGTAAAAATTTGGTGCCTTTGAGTGCTGCCGTTAGAAGGCCAGAACCTCACCTTTATTTCAATTTAAGAATATGCCTCGCTGATTCACACATTCTTGTTACTAATGAATATTAATGAAATTACTTTAAAATAAGCTTGATGCTGATTTGATTCATAAAAATATAAATGACATGAATTTGTAATTCCTTTATATTATTTTGACTAGTACGATCTTTTCTTGTCGAACCGGATTAGTTCCAAATAAAGAAAATAAAAGCAAAATACAGGACTGTATAGTATTTCTTCTACTGACTGTCTTTGTAAAGGCTCGGATACATTGAAGAAATTCTTATATTTGATTTCTCCTATCCAAGCTTTTTAAGTACTCCAGTAATACTATCTACTACGTAAAGAATTGAAGTGACTTCAAGTGGCCACTTCAAGGTTACGAACAAGAGGAGCTTAAGGACAAGGCTATTTAAAACCATTTAGTTTTGAAGCTGTCGCAGATTTACGCACTATATCAACATTGAATAATAATTGACGGATGAGTGACGCCTCAAACACTGGAGGTCCCAGGTTCGTGTCCAGATTCATTTGTGGGATGAACTTGCTCGTAAATGTTTGTTCTCGGGTCATGGTTGTTTATATTTATATATGTATGTTTATTGTAGGTTCGCCGCCTGTTCGCTGTGTGGTCGTCGTACTGGTGCCGTACAGTTGGTGTGTTGGGTTGGGGATTTTTTTTGTTACTTTCCACGGATACCTTTTTGGTGTTAACAAGTAGGAAGATGTGTAGTTCAAAAGAGTATTTAATTTAGCTGCTTGAAGCACATGGTCGCATCGGTCACGATATTACATTGAAAATCAAGGTCGTTGACTGTATAATCTACAGTTAAGAATGAGCGTTCAGTGCTGGTCTGTCTACCTCCGTATTGGTGCGGGCAATGCAGGTCCACAGATCCTTGCTGATAGAATACTTGTAACACACATATACAGGGTCGAATTTCGTAATGTCACCTGGAAGGAAAATACTCTAAATATTTGGAAAACAAGATCTTGTTTAAGAAAACGTCCCTTGATTAAAAAAAACGATTCCAAAGATATTTGAAAATACAATGCACCCTTCAGTTTGTTACTTTCATTTAAATCGTCATGTTTGCTATGGATATTTGAATACCTATGATTTACCCGGCCATAAAAATACAGGATGTTATTTTTTGTGGATTTTAGCGTTCGTGTCCCGGGCGTAATATCAAATACCCTTTTTGAATGCAGTTTTGTTTTTTTGTAACAAAACAGTCTTTGTTAGTCTTGTTACTTTCAGTATTTACGGAACTTTTTTTTTCAGGTGGCGTCACGAAATTCTACCCTGTATATTCACCAACATATAGTGAACGCGGGAAAAGATCCTCATGGGTTCCCGGCCGAGGGCTGCGGTATTGTCGACTTTTCATCACGACCGACATTACTGAAAAAGTAGGCTACTCTGGCCTGTACTAATCTTACTGAACAGCGCAAGCGTTCTCGAAATTCTCGAAAGCAATTAAGAAAGAGCAAGACAATAATAATAATAATAATAAATATTTCTAACAATCACACCACATTATCTAGCCCAAGTTAAGTATCATTAAGAACTTGTGTTATGGATACTAGATAACGGATAAATAAACTTAAGAAATATATTAACACACATAGATATTTTTTTACTATATAAATATTAGAAATAAACTTAAATTAACGTAAATACACATCCATGACTAGAAAGCAAATATAATAATATATCTGCCCCTACCAGGATTCGAACCTGGGACCTCTGGCATGGAAGGCAAGGCTACTTACCTCCACACCAAACAGGCCGTCTTATCAATTGTACTGTTTTGGTATAGAATATATCATCTGTCTCGCTTCTGAAGGTGATGCATGATTTTAATGAGATTTATTAAGAGGCATTTCGCAGCGCCATCAAATAATATGACGTCAACAATTTGGCGGGCCAATGTGTGTGTGTATCCATGACTAATATACATTAATAAACAATTGGAATCATTTTTCGTAGAAACTCGAACCGGTTTCTAAGAAACATTTACTACGAATGACATCAATTGAGGAGTAAAGTAGGAAGCAACGTGTTGTTCAAACGGATAGAGATGAATCATCTCTTTTAAGAATTAGGGCTTATTTTAGATGACTGTGAAGTTGGCTTTGAACTTGACCTTGGTGGGCAAGATGACTTCATTGAATACTCATTGACGAGTTGTAAGGAGCGCTACTCACATCTTCGGCTTTGCCGGCCCGAACCAAACGCTACACATAATGGTTACGTGCCGATCTTTCGGCCTTTATTAGTTCGGCTCATTCGGCTTGTCTCTCCAAAACCCGAACGGCATTGGCGAGGTGGCAATTTTCCCGAACGCGTGTCTACACATATTTGTACGGCAGCCCAGATTGTCTTTTGCGTTTTTATTGATTCGCGATCCAAATTATACTTGTAATAATCCAAAATTGTGTAATTTATGATAGTGTGTACGACTTGATGCCAACACTGTCAACTTTAATTAAGAACTATTTGTACATATTTTTTCGCAAATAAATTCATTTGATTGATTTGATTTGATTTGTGTTCTTAGCCATACACACGACAGCCTCAGTACTCCCACTGCAGGGGCACCAGCCTCTCCCAACCACGGGGTGGTGTCGGACAATACATAGTCCACTACTCTTACCAACTGTGGTTTAGCAGACTGTACATATTTCTAGATAATTTATTCGCCATGTTTGACCAATATTGGTTCAGCTGTTGAAAAGTCATGCGTTCTTTTTCATGTCTGTCATCGATAAAATAAAAAAAAAATCTTGCTTTTAATTTTCTTCAGTCAATATTTTATTCAAAGAGACTCCTATAGCTTTAAGATGGTACATATTAGTCAAAGTAACCTAATTCATATTCAGTATTAGCTCTGAACTGGTACACTCCGAACCTTCGTACAGGAACGACATCTAAATGTACCTATTGAAATTAGCCCTAAATAGATAATTGCCCTCCACCCACCTATTGCTTCGTAAACGAAACGTTCACGAAATATAGCAGTTCTGGAGGTAGACGGTAACAGACAGACAGACCTTGTCCTTAAGGGCTTCAGGAAGTAGCTATTGTGAATTGAAATTTGATGCGCGATCCAAGGTTCGGGGAATTATGAAGTTTGAAGATTCAAGGTTAATTTGTTGAGGAATGGTAATTGTTAGGGAACTTGGTACCTGTGAAGGCGTGGCATTGATATGGAACATGTTGGTTTCTATAATTTAGGTTATAAATAAAAAAATACACAAGGTTATTACTGACTGCATGGCTCGTCATGAAACGTCTCAGGTCAATACAAGTATACCCATCATACGTTTATTTTGCAGCATATTTATTGGAAGCCATAATCGTAAAGAAAAATTTGACGGCTAAGTTGAGCAGTATGAAGTAGCCGAAGGTCCCGGGTTCGAGTCCTGCTTGGGCCATTCATTTGTGTGATGAACATAGATGTTTGTTCGTGGGTCGTAGTTGTTTATATTTATATATGTACTAGCTGTACCTGCGGCTTCATTCGCGGGAATAGTGACTGGGCAGCATTTTTTGGATATCACTTTTGGTTAATATTGGATCATAAATACCATCGTTTTGGGTAGCTATAAAAATCTGCTTTACAGTAATGCTTCTCTATACACGATATTAGACGTATGGCCAGCGGGGATGAAAGCATACAGGCTGCTAGGATTGTTAACACGTGACAGAGCCACATAAAACTGACAGTGCGAAAAACAGCTAATGCTTAGATCCACACCCACAATTTTTAGCGTCTGACCTTGGGCTTTATTAATTGCCATCAGATTTCGTTGTAAATTGGTCACTTATAATCTGGTACCGTTGCAAAGTTTTGGCAGGCTTAAATTTCTAAGGAGCATTGTTGGTATGACGACTTTTAATTTTATTTTTTGAGCTGGTAGCCCAGGAGCACTGAGGGATTCTAAAAATTCTACTAGGTAGCTGGTAGATTCTTTTTCTTCCATAGCTCTGTTAATGGAGATATACTCTACATTATCCCCCGGAACAGAACTCAAAATTTCAGCGTTTATTGCTGCTGCTTGGTCGTTTTGTGGAGTCGAAAAACCAGGAATTCTTTCACAAAGCCAGGAATTTTTGCAAGTTGGTATTTGCGTTGCGTTGCCATACACAGATGAAATGAGGTCTCGCATTCATGAAACTTTGCAGAATAGGTTTTCATTAACTACCACTTGTCCTTGTTCCTGTGGATACACACCGTTACCGATCTGAAGTAGCAAATCTGAAAACGCTTTCATTGCCTCCGATTTGAGCTCGCATATTTAATGTCTCAGTTGAGAACTCTTTAGACAGGCTCTAACTTCATCAGTCCTTGTTCCACGTGGTATTACAGGGAGAGTCTGACGAAAACCACCACAAAAAAGCATAGTAATGCCACCCATAGGTTGGCTATTTTGTTTGACATCACGCTTCAGCTTCTTTTCGGTTTGCCATTGTGTACTCATTCCATATAATAAGGCTAAAGTCACGAAGAACCTTAGCTTTATCGCTGTTTCTAGAAATATTACAAACTGGGTTTTCTGTGCGGTCTAAGTCGATCAGAATTTTGAACATTGTATGAGCAGTTTTCCCTCCTGGCAACAAAATGGCTGCTATGCCCGATAAAGCGACAGCAAGTGCGATTTTACCGTGGCTTCGTACCATCGTCAAAATCGCTTTGGTAAGAAATATCTTACCCGTTCCACCGGGAGCATCTACAAACAGCATTTCTCCCAAAGCACTAAGCACTGTCAACGCTGCGACACACCCGATCAAATATTAAAGGCTGTTCTTCAGTTAGTCTCGAGACATCCGTTTGCAAAATTTCGGCCAGATCTACTGCATCATAGTTGATTTCCATCGCGTAATCTGTATTAATACGTTCACCGTCGAGTGATGGCTCGGGCATGCCGTATTGTGAAATAGGATTACTCCCAATAGATGTAACTAAATCTTGAATAGCCAACAAACAACGGTTCAAATGACTTTCACGTAATCTCTCACTAATTGGGTTCTCATCATTTAGTTGTGCTTGCCTGAAAAAGTCCTCAGCTAATTTGTTCAGATACTTGGACAGAACACCAGCATGACTGCAAACAAAAGGCGCATTCGTTGAGGACTTTCACAAATAATTGCTTCGGGCAAAGCATCATCCCAGTGTTGATCCCCATCCAGTAAGTGACGTGCCTGGCAAGCCGCTAGGTATAGCTCGGCAAAAGAAGTAGGCCCTCGAACAACGTGTAGAAGTAGGCGCAGGTAAAAGCATTCGGAGCTATTCGGATGCACCGCATCAACCCAACCAATGACGTGATCTTTAAAAAATACCTCGTTCACCTACTACATCTGTTCCACGTCTTCTGCTGTTAAAAAAACCCTGTTGTTTATTATCGGTTGAATACGATGGAACTGCGTTGTATAAGAGTGACTTAGCAAATGCGTCTGTTTCGCATAGATTAAAGAAAGCGAGCATTGTGGTTCGTCTTTCTGAACGCTCCGATACATTGTCAGCGTTGAACTATATCATTTGTCCACCTTCAAGATATCTTTCATGAATTCAAAACTTTAAAGTTTCAGTCAATGCTACTAACAGAGAAAA
The DNA here is from genome assembly GCA_923062675.1 of Marasmarcha lunaedactyla. NCBI lineage: Eukaryota > Metazoa > Arthropoda > Insecta > Lepidoptera > Pterophoridae > Marasmarcha > Marasmarcha lunaedactyla. Next base: position 17,728,640 of record OV281363.1, read on the forward strand.
AAAGATAAAAGATAGATACAGAATAGTTATAAAATGTTCGAAGTGATTCTTTAAATTGACATAACTCTTTTATTTCTAAACCGATTAATATGAAACAAACATTAAATGTTAAGTGAAACTTACCACAATATTTTAATGAAAACCGCATCTAAATCAAATAAGCTGTTTCTGAGATTAGCGTGCACAAACACACAGACAAACAGGCAACAAAATAATTTATTAGATTTTGGGGTTGGCATCGATGTAATAACAACCCCTGCTATTTTTTATTTTTTTATTATCAGAAAGCATGTTTCTTCAATTTTATTATATGTATAGATGTGTGTATATTTATTCTGGGTTCGCAGCATGGGTTTCCCAGTTTACAGTATGAAAACTAAAACGCCAGCATACTTTGGGGTCATGTAGCCGCTGTGTTGGTCTGGGGAAATTTTGAAAAAAATGTACCCGTGAAGTTTCTTGCCACTTCTTCTTCACGAAGGTATTTTCGAACTGGTGGTAGAGTCATGTTTTATTTGACATCAATAAGAACAAGTAATTGTCAATGTTGAGAAATAAATATTTCATTTCATTTCATTTCATTTCAATTGTTAGAAAAACTAAATGTAATTTATGAGTTACCGTTAGGGGAATTAAAGAAAGACAGCTGTTTACTACACCCTTTTCGTGGGCGATAGCTAATCAAACAACCCGTTCGTTTGTAAAGGGTGTTTCCCATAACTTGTCAAGCCGATGATGCTATCTTTAAAAAAACTAAAATAAGCTATATCTCGGAAACTACCAAAAATCGCTAAATATACACTTCAATAGACAAGTCTGGAAGTCCCCTGGCACCTGGACTCGGCTTGACTTCCAAATGGGAAACAGCCTACTTAGTCCAGGGTAAGGATCGAATAAAATTACTTTAATTACCTGCAAATTATTATTAAAAAAAAAAACTTTTCCATTAATACGGCTTTTTAATATGTAGGTCATTTATTAATAGCAACACTCTCCCTTCCAATACATAGGTTTTCCTCCAAAGTAATTTTCCAACGACGATGTAGTGTAAACTTAATGCATAGATTATATATTTGTTAAAGAACCGAAAAATCATTTTGCTTAGATTATCTTTGTCCTTTTACTGTTGAAAAAACCTGTATCTGGCCGACTGCGAAGGAAATCCCAAGAGCATGCGTAAAATCACATTATGTAAAATGATTCAAGCGTGTTTTATAAATTGTCCTTATACTCAGCTGCGTAGCGTTTGTCTAGTTTGAATAAAGAATTTAAATAACATTTAATTTTTATGTTGTTATTCGTCGTAAAAGCCAATGGTTAAAACACATTCTATGGAAACTTAAAATTTTGCCTTTAAGGATTAATGAGACTCCAGTCACAGACATACGTCTTTCATTTGTATCTTTTTGTAATGGAACCCTAAATATGAGTAAGTTTGACAGCGTCTGTAGCTCTTGTAAATGTCAGTTCTATCAAACGTCACACATATTTGGTATAAGGGTTGAGTTTAATCGCTCGTTTTATTTTACATAATATACGTAAGTTTACGGAGAAGTGTTCACGTTTTAAACAATGGTCAGTTGTCAAAACAAAAGTCTTTTCTTTGTACGGAGTTCTATAAAAAGCCGCTAGATTAGCCACCTAGCCAGAACACGGAACGATTGACAAAATCAAGCAAATAATCCAATTTTTCAATCTTCGCTGTCCGCCATTAATTGCAGTAGTTTAGTCGAACGGCGCACGCGCACACGCGATCGATACGACCTTGGCTGTGTTCCACCCGGGCCGAGTACTTGGAAGGTACTTATAGCATTCCAGAATTAGGCGGATCAGCTCAGTCGTCTGAAAAGAGGTTTCTTTCGGAATGAGCCGTATGGAAATGTGTATTTTGTGAAATTGTTCGGCCATGAAAAGATAGGTGCCTCATTAAATTGAGTACAATGAGTTGGATCTATACATAATTTGCGTATATCTTATTTGGTTTAAAAAATATGTATAATTGAACTAATTGAATAAGAATTCCGATTTTCTTTACTTTTATTTTCAATTTCAAGTTCGCGAAATATTTGCACCGATCACCAGAATTCCCATGAACTCGATAAAATATCTCGACGGCTGAGTGAGTTGTGGGTACTAGTGGGTGGCAGCCTACCTCATACGCGGGAGGTCCCAGGTTCGAGTCCTGGAGCATTCGGAGCATTCATTTGTGCGACGAACAAAGATGTTTGTACTTGGATCATGGTTATTGATATTAAAATAAGTATTTTTGGTTTTTCTGGGTTACCCCGCAGTTCGCTGTATGGTCATACAGAACTCAAGTTTTTCTTACTTTGGGCCCACACGGTTGGTGTTTTTGTTAAAGGGATTTATTATATTATAATAGTTTAAATAAAGGCGACATAAAAAGACTTTTTCAGAACTTGTCTTTAACTTCTGTGTATTGGTAACTAATTCAATCTTACTGCGGCTTTGTAAGCGTAAGAATTTTGGGTCTAACTTGACCGTTATATTCTCTTTATCAAATAATTTCATAAAGATTTCTTCGGTAGTTGACTTGTGCGACTAAAAATATTCTTATGTTCAAACAAACAAGTCTGCAAGTGGTAAATACTAAAAAATAATAACTTACGTTGTAACTTTCTGGAAGTACCGCGGTTTTGCCCGCTACACTGATTGCGTGGGGATTTCGGGATGAACTCTGTTATTCCTAGGCTCTAACGTTTTGTAGGTGACAGAACTTTCTGGGCGGTTCAGTAGTATCAACAAACAAACAACCGATATTCTTTATAACTATGGTATAAATTAACTTGACTTAATAAAAAAAATTTTCAACATTTTACCCTTAGTAAATTTTTTAGTAAAATTTACGAGCACATATCTAGTAATTACGCAGCATCTAGACGCAGCGGTGCCAACATCTCCAAGTTAAACAGCACGCGTGGCGTGGGATCTAGCCCACTACGTGCCTGCATGCATGCGTTGGAGGATTTGCATAGTTGCGTAATGTAATATTAGAATTGTAAGTTGGCACTCATGAATAGTCACTTTAAGTCAGTTCTTTGGCTTTTAAAAACGAAGCTGAAAACGCACATTTGTAAAACAAAATATTTTGAAAAGTTTAACGTGTGTAATGTCGGACGCATTGCCGCTCTTAATCCGAAGAAGTGATAAAAGATTTAGTGCGATTTGTTTGAAAAGCGAGTAGATGGAGAGCTTTCAGGCTTTACGAAATCGTGAAGTAATAAAGAAGAGTGAAGAGGCACGTCTATTGGCTAGACATTTAACATAAGATACCAATCCAATTCAAAATTAAATATGTCATTATACATCCAACAACGCATGAGGAAGCTCCGATCGCTTTATTCAAGCGCTTCGAAGAGCATTCCCATCCTCTCATTCGCGAGACTGCCGTCGGTATACAAAATCCATAGACCGAGAAATGCTCTCTGGGACCCTCCCAATCAGCTCTCGGCAAATCTGGATCAACTTCTGGCTGCCCAGGCCGTACCAACCTCCAATCCAACCATAAGCGACGCGCTAGCGATGAAGGCTGCTTAGCAATCTGCTTAGCAAAAAAAGGCTGCCACAGCCGATAACGTGGGCAGGTGCTACTCGAGTGAGTCCCACATCACTCTGCAGACCGGCTGCGGGGTGAGCAGAGCATGACGCATTGACCACCTCCCTCCCCGCAGAGGGTGCCTGCTTAGGCGCAAAAACAAAAGAAAATGGCTAGGATTCAATAAAACCTGCCAAGCCAACTTTACGAGTGTTTGTTAAAGTAAGTTTGTTTATTGATTTAACCACCATAGAGGGAAAGAAGGAGTTAAAGGGTAGCAAATACTGCAATTATACTTATTTAAGCAAAACAAGAAATGACTGTCTGGTATCAGAATGCGTAATTTCTAAATGAACCGAACTGCACCAAACACGGCTAAGATAACTCTCAATTGATCCAAAAAATGACTGTAACAAAATCTGTCTATTCGTTTGGGAGAAACTATCCCACAAACATGTATACGTTTACGTTTAGTTCAAATTAAACCTCTTTTTCGTTGGAGGTTAGAAAAGGTCCGAGGCAGTTTAACTTTGTCTACACAACAACAAATACAATGGCACAAAAAAATTTTTAACACTTTACAAAAATGCGTACTTCTATTAGATCGGTGGTTAAAATGTAGGATATAATAAACTATGTATAAAAGGACAAATCTTTGAACATTCTAACCAATAATTAACACATAAATATTTATATGTTTAACTATTGTGTAGTGGGAACGTGAGTGTGTCTATGTAAGCGACGGCCGTCGATGACCCTGGCATCTTTAACCTGCGCGCTGCGGTTCTACAAATAACAATGTATGATATTTTTTTTTTTTTGTTGAAGGACGATAAAGAAGTTAATACTTAATGTTCGTAGATGAAAGACGCCTGGGAGCATTTAGGGCTGAAATCTATAAAGCGTACTTATCTCGGGTAAATGGTCAAATGAAAAACTACTTTAATTTATACTGGATAGGTTACATTTTCTAAAATCTGATAAGATAAGTCCGAATCAGTCCAAGCTCGCTTTATAGAGTTCAATGAAATAAGTAAATATTATAAGTTTTGATAAATATAGACGTTATTTACCTCAAACATAATTGCTTAAAAGTTATTTTGAGATGAACTATTTGAAGGCGTTACATTAACACGTGCGACTTTCTTTTTGAAGTGTAGGGCAGGAAATCATGAAAATACGGGGCGAACCTGCTATTGTACCGGCCCGTAAGGCTTCAGTGATAATCGTCCTCTGTCATTTTTAAAATATGATCTTGTTTGTTTGTCCAGACAAATATTTTACATGAATAATAAATAATATTAGACTAAAAACTAACCGGATTCACGTAACATGCCTATTGACATAGCCAACTTATTCTAGTGAGGTTTGTAAAATAATTACCACGCGCGATGGCTTGCTGCGAAGGTAGGCCCATCATTAAACTACTTATACATAACTAGCTCATGACCCACATCTAACCAAAACTACACCCAAAACAAACAAACAACTTAACCTTTAAAAATAACAAAAGCAACAAGCTAATTAGAACTCCTCACGTAGTCCGGGCAATCGACCAGTCGATACAAGGGATCTGATGTTCGGCCATTAATTAGGCAGTTCACGGACAACGCCGGGGGATCAGCGGCGTCTTGTGAAGTCTGTTGCCGGGGTCTTGGTCGAGTTCCTCACTGATAACGGAGATTGGAATTTGCAGTTGTAAGGAATGTTGTAAGATGAAAGAACAATTGTTAAAAGCAAATTGATTTGAATATAAAATTGCAACCGAAATGATAATGAAATAAGAATAAGTCTTGTCAATGATGAACTTTATAAGTCGAAGATAATTGTGTGGTTGAAGTGGTTTGTTTTGTTGAGGTATCTCCTGGGTGGAGTACCACCCCAGTCCTTCCTATTTTGACCTCTATAATAATGATCTTTTAAGGTTCCAGTTCATGTGTATCGCTTAAAGGGAAGGAACAAACAATGTTATTATAGATCGGCGATGACAGAACGTTCCAGGCTAATATACATAAATCAATTATACCGGCAATGGATTATAGCATATCATGGTGAAAATCCTTACATATGTAAGTGATATATATCAGGTGATATAACTCTTTGCATTTTACGAATTTTCTTCTTTAGCCTGAGCGATCATGACCGCAACTTGGCTGCGGTCTCAGATCCTATATTTTTGGTGGTTCGACAGAGTGGTATTACTAGGCATTCATACTTTAAATTCCTAATCAAGATTATAAATGGAAACGAAATTTGTGCTTTATTCATCACATTCTCGCTCCGATCGCCACGCGGTTCGGACGTGCAAGACCCAGTTCTCCGTTGATCGGTCCCTTCCCGCCATTCCGCGGCGCTCAGTTTACTGACGTCACAGTCTAGCGTGTTGGCTCCGTGCTACGGTTTCCTAAGTCTTTCTACTCCGTCTGAGTGCTTTCGAAGTGCGATTTTTCTTTGCGACTAAGCCTCTTAGTCTTCAAAGTGCTGTGCTAAGTTGTGTTGTGCTTGTGCTGAGTGCAGTGTTGTGCCCGGCGTAAGTAGTCTGGTTTCAGTGCAAAGGATACTTAACGGTGACAACGAATTTGTACTGAACCAGTCCTTTTTATTTTTATTTATTTCTCTTCTCTATTTTATTTATTTTTCTCCTATTTTCATATTTATTTCTATCATATTTGTGTGTTTTCGTGTGTATTTGTCCTTTCTGTCGGTAAAGGTTGACCCTAACGCGGTCAACTCTTTACCTGCGCACCCTTTTTTAGGTTTCTAGGTAGCGGCCTTCGGCGTACTATTGTTAGTTTTAATTTATTCTCCCCAGCCCCCCTACCGCTGGTAGGGAGGTTAGCCGCTAGGATTTGCTAGGTTTTTAGGAACTAGGCATCTTTTATTATACTTATTTTTATTAATATTTGTGTCCCAACTTTCCCTTATGGATCCGCTAAGCGTTATTAACGCGTTCACCCAGGCGCTTGCTGCGGTAGGCGTCTACATCCCGAATGACATCATAACGCAGGCCTTGCAGGCATCAATCGCGTCCCCGGCCCCTCAGGCCTCAAACCCGGCCCCTCAGGCCTCAAACCCGGCCCCTCAGGCCTCCGACGTCGAGACCCCTCAGGTCTTAAGCTCTCCCGCGTCTTCCGCCTCGTCCGAGATGGACTGCGAATCGGTCGCATCCTCTCACGCGTCGCGTCGTAAGCGTACCGCTCCCGGGAGCGACTCCGAACCCGCGTCTGATACGTCGTCAGATGCCGTCACCTTGACCGGCTCTCCTGAGCCCGCGTTTCAACTCGTCGCCAAGCGCTCCAAGAAGCGCTCTAAGAAAGCTTCGGTATCTTCAATACCCGAGCCCTCCCCGGTGTCTTCAACACCAGCCCCCGCGCCGTTAAAATCGCACGTAGTAACCGCGTCTCCGTCGGTCACATCGAAGCCAGCGACGCGCTGCGCTCCCGTCCCGCCGAAGCCTCAGCTCCCGCCGCCCGTATTCCTGCGTGAAAAAGCGCGCTGGACCGCGGTCTCAAACTTGTGCAAAGTGCACAAAATCAATTACTTAAAAGCCGCCAACGCTGGCGATACAATCAAAATCCAATTAGCGACCGTCGTCGACTTCCGCGAGTTTACCAGGTTACTCGGATTAAACCAAATCGCGTATCACACCTACGCCCTCCCGGAGGAGCGTAAGATCCGCGCAGTACTACGGGGCGTCCCGTTCGAACTCAGCAACGATGACATTCTCGATGACCTTAAGTCTCAGGGTTTCCCGGTCACAGCAGTGCACAAGATGCACTCCAACCGCGGTAGGCGTTTTCCGTTAGCGCTAGTAATACTGTCCAATACTCCCAACTCGAAGGAGATTTTCAAAGAGGCTCGCACAATCTGCGGACTCTCGAACATCTCCGTCGAGCGTCCCAACCCCCGTGGTCACCCTGGGCAGTGCCACCGCTGCCAGCTATATGGCCACGCAGCGGCCAACTGTTCAGCTCCCCCCAGGTGCGTTAAGTGCCTGGATCCCCACTTCACTAAGGAGTGCACTCGCACTCCCGAATCCACTTCCCCCCCTGCCTGTGTGCTGTGCGGCCAGTCCGGCCACACAGCAAACTACAGGGGTTGCCCGCGCGCTCCGCGCTCCACCGTCAAGAGGGTCGCGCCTAAACCGGCGCCGCCGCTCACCTCCGCTAACTTCCCGCCGCTGCGCAACCGGGGTCCCCCGGAAGCAAAGCCCGTTCAGCCGACGCCTACTCCGGCTCTGTCTTGGAGGCAGCGTCCGGCCGTCCCGCCTGCACCTTCACGACCCATCCCAGCTCCCGTAGGGCCGCGTCCCGCGTTGTCATCTTCCCCTCAGTCGTCGTTGGCTGAGGACATGAAGACCGTGTTCGACGTCATCCAAAACGTCGACATCAACGAAATTTCCGTACTCGCACGCAAACTGCGAGCCGCCCGCTCTCCTCAAGAGCGTTTATTCGCGTTAGCCGAGCATCACTCGCTCCTAAGTTCGTTGTAAATTCTTTTATTTTTGTATAAATTCGTAAATAAATTAATTTAATGTCTAGACCCGCGAATCCCGCGTCCAGTCGTATTAAACCTAAGGGCTTATCCCTAGTATCTTTTAACGCTCGTAGCCTTAATACCAACCTTCCCGAGATTAAACTGTTCCTTCAGAACAAAGAACCTGACTTATTCCTTCTCCAGGAGACATGGCTTACTCCAAACCGCTCCAGGGGATTCGCTATACCTAAGTACGCGTTTACTCGCAACGATAGGCCCAACTCCGACGGTTACGGCGGCACCGCTATATATTACAAAAGAGGCTTCCATTGCTGTCCTCTCCCTACCCCTCCTCTCCTCAACATGGAGGCCACTGTGTGTAGATTGGCTATGACTGGTCATCCGACCATCATCATAGCTTCAGTCTACATACCTAGTGGTACCAGACCAATCCGCAGCGACTTTGAGGCCATTCTCGCCCTCGGCCATTCAGTCATTATGTTCGGAGACTTTAACTCTAAACATACTGACTGGACGTGCCTATCGACCAACACCAGCGGTATCGCTCTCCTCGACATCACCAACTCCCTTGACTTAGACGTCATATCCCCCATCACTCCCACTCACTATCCCAACAACCCGACCTATTCTCCTGACATCCTCGACTTTGCAATTATCAAGCGAATCAATCTTGATCTCAGGTCCATCGAACCGCTCGATGACCTAGGCTCCGACCATCGCCCCGTCTCCCTCGTGCTAGGCGCGCCTAACGTTAACGTCACACCGCCAAAGACCTTTACCAACTGGAAAGGCTTTAAAAATACGTTAGTTTCAGCCTTAGAGGCACCGAACTCTCCGCTCGCGATTTCGCCCGACCAATTAGACAGCCCGATTAAAATAGATTCGATAGTCGATAATCTCACTGATGCTATCAACTCAGCCATCAGCGACAACGTAATCATTGCTAAGCAAGGCAAACCCGCGCTTCCCTTAGCCGTTAGCAATCTCATTAAAGCTAAGAACGCGGCTCTCCGGAGAGCCAAGAAATATCCCACGCCCGCATATAGAACAGCTGCGAATCAGCTTCAACGAAAAGTTAGGTCTCGCCTCGCGGAACTCCGTGACACTCAGTTTAACGATCTCATGGAGAATATCTCCCCGTCCCACCAAGCGTATTATCGAATGGCCCGAGCTTTACGCGTAGACACCGCCTCTCACGTTCCTCCTCTCACTCGCCCCGACGGCACCATTGCCTTCGAAGTCGAAGAGAAAGCCGAATGCTTCGCCGACAGCATAGCGGCACAATGTTCGCCCAGCACGCAACCCGCGGATCCCTCCCACATCCAGGCGGTGGAGGACGAAGTTCTCCGCAGAGAATCTCTCCCTATCACCGACGACCCCGTCACAGTCTCTAATGATGAAATCTTGCTTCTCATTAGAAAACAAAAGTCCAAAAAGGCTCCGGGTGCGGATGGAATTTCCAACCACGCACTCAAGCACCTGCCACAGCAGGTGCTCACCTTGTTAGCTATCATCTTCAATGCCTGCTTCGACCATAGCTACTTTCCAAAAGCCTGGAAAGAAGCGACAGTCATAGGCATTCCCAAGCCGGGTAAACCTCTGAACATCCCGGCTAATCACAGACCCATCAGCCTCCTCAAGGCAATGTCTAAACTTCTCGAAAGAGTCATACTCTCTCGAATGCGGAACCATCTGTTTCCAACGGATGGCGACCCTCTCATTATTCCCCACCAGTTCGGCTTTCGCGCTAAGCACTCCTGCCCTCAGCAAGTCCATCGAATCGTCGAGTACATTCTCGAAGGATTCTATCCGCATCGTAAAAAATCAATCGCGGTTCTCTTTGACGTAGCCAAGGCTTTCGACAAAGTCTGGCACAGCGGTCTCGTTTTTAAACTCTATAAAATAGGCTTACCGGTTCGCCTAGTCAGATTAATCGCGTCGTTTCTTAAAGACCGTACGTTTCGATTCAAACATGAAGGCACGCTCTCCGCGCCTCGTCCCATAAAGGCTGGAGTCCCGCAAGGCTCAGTCCTCGCCCCTCTGCTGTACACCGTGTACACTAATGACATGCCCATCCCGCCGAAAGGCGTCGAACTCGCCCTCTTTGCAGACGATACCGCCCTTTACACTAAAGGTAAAATAATCCCGCATAACATCACCAGACTCCAAAAGGCCGTAAACGCCCTCGGTGTTTGGTTTCAAAAATGGCGTATCGATGTCAACCCAGAAAAGAGTTCTGCCATTCTATTCGACCACAAACGTCGTAATCGCCGCAACGATCCCCACATTCGAATGTTAGGTATTCCCATCCCCTGGAAGCGCAGTATCAAATACTTAGGCGTCACCTTAGATCAGACGCTTTCTTTTAAGCCACACGTCGATAGAGTAACGAAACTCGCGCGTTTCTACTTAAGCCGCTTAAATAGTATGATAGGTAGAAAAAGTAAAATGTCTTTTAGAAATAAACGTACGCTCTATAAGGTCTGCGTTAGACCCGTCATGTCATATGCTTCGCCAGTCTTTGCCCACGCCAATCCCTCCGTCCTGTATAAGCTGCAGGTAGTTCAAAATCTCTTCTGCCGCAGGGCCACAGACGCACCTTGGTATGTGCGCAACGCGGACCTGCACAGAGATCTTGAACTGCCTACAGTGCAACAGCACTTCAAAACACTCTCAGAATCGTTCTTCAAACGCGCCGAATCCCATCCCAATCATCTTGTTCGAGATTCAGTCTCATATACTGCTCCTGTGTTAGATTCGAAATTCAAAGTCGCTAGGCCGAGAAACGCGCACACGGGCGAACCTTCGCAGTTAACTTTAGCTCTCGAGGCCCTTCAGGCCGCAAATCCTAATTCTAACGTAAATTCTAATTCTAACGTAAATCCGAATTAATGCAATTTTTATTTTTCATTTTTAATGTTTTTATTTTTACTTTTCATTTTTGAGCACCTTCAGTGCTATGTGAATCTCAGCGGGTGACCCCTTAAGGGCCCCGCTGGCGCGGCCTCTTTCTCCAATTGGCCGTCGTTCAGATGAAGGCTGAGTGGCAAAAATGCACGAGCCGACAGGGGGTTTTTTAGTGGGTATGGTTCTGGTAGGCGTCGGGACGAGTCCCACATAACTCCGATCGCGCGCGCGGAGTATGCGTCAGAGCATTTTTTATGTCCTCCTGCCCTTCCCGTGGAGGGGAACCAAAAAAAAAAAAAAAAAAAAAGTGCTTTATTGTTAAGCTTGGGCGTCGTGACAGTTCAACCTAACGCCATAACATTTTACATACACGCTTTCAGGAATATCAGAAAGTACAGTTTTAAAGCATTTACACGAACAAGTTCAACAAAGAACTATTGTTGTACAATTGCACGTGTACCATTGCTCACAACATGAAAGTTACTTAATATTTTCTACCGCATCCTATTTCCTGAAACCATATTTATTATGGCAGACGCTTCTATCACCTCGTTGTTGACCCATTGTCCTCAAACAATGCTGCGACGTCCTCGGCGTACTAATCCCGGTGCACCTGCGGCCCACGAGGCGAGGCACGTAGACCTGCGGTGGCCTGGATGCGGCTACAAGGATAAGTTGGTTAGGAGATTGAGTAGGTGAGAAATCTTATTGGGTTTGTTTCTCGGCAAAAAAAATAAATTTCAGTATTGATTATATAATTAAGTAATTTACAACTTCAGCTTAACTATTATACTAACATGACCAGGTAAAACGGGATAAGAAAACAAGGAACAAAGTAATTTATCATTGTATTCTAACTTTGACTTTTTTCCTTCCTAATGAATTCTTTTTCATATTGTTAATATGTAAATATTCTTGTTTGTAAATAAAAATATCGTAATTAATATATCATATATACGTCAAACATTATTAAATGCAATGCATTTACTAATTAATAGAATAAATAATTTAATGTAAAGCTCTTCTTTTTATATTTCAAAAATGGTTGACCGCATTCAATAACTTGTGTGACAACTGTTTTTGCTATACAATTAATATTGATTATACAACCTAAATAATGGCCAGAAACCGTTTTGTGTGACCTTGAATAACTTACGATGCAGAATCGAAATTTTATGATACTTTTATGATTATCTTTAGATGTGCCAAAATAAAGGTGCATTGGAGTTTCCAGCATATTATCATTCCTAGATGAAACCTCTAACTTGAGAGAACTATATGCCATTAAAGAAAGAAACACAAACTGCTTATCGTGAGATCTACTCGTTATATCATTCTCCATCCAGCTCTATACAAATGTACTCAGTACAGTATTTGGGATAGGCCATAAATAAGCTTTATTTTACACGGTAATAACGAAGGCGTAAAGTTGATGTAATAAGTAAAAATATTATAAAGCACTATATAATACCCTAAATAAAAGCAACGTACCACCGAAACAGGAAAACCACTCTCCACGATGTACCCATCACCAGACGACGTAAGAACGACGTCACATGTCACTTCCATTCGCCCCACATCTGTGTGAGCCACGACTTTGAGTCAGAGTCGAGTACAAGATACTGGTTCATGCGCGCGAGCACGCCGCGTGTAATGAGTAACTGGGTGACTCATGTGCTTGTAGCGACGTACGAGTACAGAAGTAGAGGCAACCAAAAAGTTAGTAGTGAAAATGTCCAACATACTGCCGACCTATACAGGAAGTCGATAAGTTGTTGAGTTATAACTTATTGTCACATTGTTTAGGCCCACGAAATGAGTGTTAAGCTAGAAAAGGATGCAGTTACACGCCGCTCCAAGGGGTATTGTTCCCCACTGTTAAACGGTCCGAATATGCTGAACAAGGCTCGGTAACTTCATTTTACGCTTCGGAAACCCTGGTCTAAATTAGTGCCGTCTTTATGCATATCAATTACTAAATTGTAAAACATTTGCCATATAATAGAAAGGAAGAAGTGCGTCAATCACTAACTAGATAGCCCTTATTCACGAAAGTAAAAATGTCGAAAAGCGGCCCTTTTTGGTTTGTGTGGCCAAGGAGTGGAATATAAGTTTGCATCTTTCTTAAGTTTGACATATCCCCTAGATTTTTAAGAGAAGGCTGAATAGATACCTTCTGGACAGACGTGTGAATCCTCGTCTACATTGATCGCTTTCCACATGGTGTGGTGGAACTCAAAGTCTCATAAAAAATGCATTAACTGTTCGGTTATTTTGGATTAAAAACACAAGAGATGGTTTTATATACAGCTATGAAATTAAAGATAGCTTCAATATTTACTGTAAACTTTACAGTACTTCCACAAATATAGTAACGAACTACAAGAAATGTCCAAGTGTAATTTGTATTATCTGTAAGATCAGCACGTTTTCATCAATGCTCAATGACGTAATGCTACTGATTCTGAAACTGAAACTATAAAACTAGAAACGGTTCGTGTCCTGGCAATAACTATTACGCGTGAGTTAATATCTACGAGTTTACATACAAATGGTACTTTATAAAAATTGCATCCGCTCCATCATGACTTATGCAAGTATGGCTTTCGCTCACGCCAGCAAATCGAACCTCAATCACTTGCAGGTTATTCAAAAAGATAGAAACAATGGCGGGGTCGGACACTCTCCATTTGTATAGAATGGGAAACTCACAACCAACGCCTTTCATAGCTATCTTTCCATTACCTTGCAAAACCCACCAAACAAAAACGTTTACAACCTTGCCTCAGGGAAGGAAAACCATGGCCGCTGGGAGGAGTATGATAAAAGGGTTTGAAAAAAGTGGTGGCAATGGACTGTGCCCCACTCACACTAAGTTAACCATACATAAATCGTGGTATTAGAAAAGACTTAAAACTCAAACCAGTCTGGTGGGCAAGTGGAAAAAAGATAGGACAAGGATATGGAATACTGGAAGAGAGGAAAGTATTTGTTGAAACAATAAAATACGGATGCGAATGTATGTTTCCAAACTATTTCAACATAAAATCGATGGATGAAAAAAGACAGAGGGAAGAAATGAAATGGAAAATGAGTGATACATGTTAAAAGGAAATGTGTAAGGGCAAAGAAGTGAGAGAATGAAAAAAGGGTATACGATTTGATCCCAATTTAAATGTGATAGAAAGACTGATAGAAAATAGACCAAGGCAACTCAATGAAAGCTTACAGCAAATAAATCAGAAATAAATAAGAGCTGTGGAGCAAAAAAACAAAGAAAATTAAGTATGAAGAGAATAGTAAAAGTATGAACAGTATATGATCTTAAAAAATCAAGATTAACAAGCAGAAAAATTGCAGCAAGAAAATTCTAGGAATAGACCGGAAAAAATATAAATAATAACGAAGTTATAAAAGTGATGTTTAAAAATAGGAATAAAGTGGTATAGATCGATATGATTCTAGAAAAGATGACGTAATACTAGAAATAGAAAATAGAAATACTATGAACCCAATCCCAATAGAAAACAAGACTGTAAACTGACAAATTGTGCGCTGGAAGAAGGAAAACATGTAAAAAAGTAGTGGTAGTTTAAATATACGTCGTCCTAAGCCGAGGTCCGCGTTCTCTCGGGTGCCCTTAGGCGTATCGTATGTAGGGGTAGTTTCAGTTCCGGCTAAGTGCCCTCAAGGGTTAGATATAATTATTATTGCGAACTTTGATTAAAGTAAAATAGGTTAGAAGATAGGTGACAAGCTCCTCAAAGACGAAACTCAAAGCTCTTGTTCCTGTTGTTGATTTTACTTGTCAAATGGTTCATTTACTACGCGAACCGAACCGGTAAAACAAGCAACGCAGGGGTTTTTCTGTCTGGCTCGCAAGCCCATGGCTTGCAATATTTCTTCTTCTTTTATGTCAATACTAGAGCTATTTTTCACTTGCGCACCCCCTTCCCTGACCGGGTGTCGCTCTGATGAAGGCTGCATAGCATTCGCATGCCACAGCCATAAAGGCAGTTTTAAGTGGGTAGGTGCCACTCTGGTGAAACCCACATCCCCCCGCAGATCGGCTGCAGAGATTAGCATGATGCATCTACCACCCTCCCCGCGGAGGGTGTTGCTTACGTAGCCTAAAAAAAAACAATTTTTCACGCACTTTTTGAAAGAACATCACCTACCTTAAGCTTTTTTACTTTATTCAAAGATTTACAAGCAATCTTCAAAACAGTTCAGCATCTAAAAAATACTAGATGGTGCAAACATTGTAACAGCCCCTCGTGCTTTTTAAATAGCTTTGCGTTCGCTATATATTCTAGGATTCATAATTAATTATTCAAGTATATTTTTAATATCGTTTAATGACCTATTTATTTCATGATTACGATGCAGTCAAGTAAATGTTATGGCTGAATTCACGTGCAGTGTGTTGTCACTTGGCTCTCACAGTAACCGACCACCTGCTGGCCGCTGTGTCACGTGTTTGTCATGTGACCTTCTGGATTTATTTTAATAACAATGGTAAGAACATGATTAAACTGCGTATTAGTACCTAGATTGAATGCCGTGCAATGGTAGTACAGATTCTTTGTTCAGAACTCGTCTGGGGCGGTACTGACGACCTTCCTATTTCGACCGCCGTAACAATCGCGTCTACATTGTCGTGTTCCGGCTAGAGGTGTGCAATGACTGGAACAAAGGCAATCACAACTCAGGCCTATGGTCGGCAATGCAACATTAGGCGAAATAATAATACAATTACTATTGATAAAATAAAACACCTTCCATAATTGAAGCCCATGGGTGGGGATGCATCAAGTATCAGGAGGGTCGCGTGGTCGTGGCCCGGCGGTGAATATTGCAAAAGAATTCTGTTTTAGTAGAGTAGGGGCGTCGGTGGCGCGGTGGTTCAGGCGCTGGTTTCTCGAGCTGAAGGAATTCAAAAAACCAATATACCTGAATATACTAAAATTGTTACCCCGTCCAAGTATCATCATGCCGCAGTCAAACATTCACACAGTATTTATAATTTATTTTTCACATTTAGAATTAGCGGGTAGTGGACGTGGGGAACGAGCCCCTTACCATCAGTTGAATCGTGTGATCAAAAGAAAAAACATGTAAAATAAGTAAATTCAAATTGAAATATTTATTTCTCAACATTGACAGTTACTTGTTCTTATTGACGTCAAATAAAGCATGACTCTACCGCCAGTTCAGAAAAACCTTCGTGAAGAAGAACTGGCAAGAAACTTCACGGGTACATTTTTTTCAAAATCAATTTACAGAGTCTCTTTTTGTCTATGTAAATTGATGATAAGCAGTTGTCTGGTGTCACTGCGGTGTTGGACTCTGTGAGTCACGACCTTCGAACCCTTATTAGGACCAAATTGATTGTTTGCATGTTACTCATAACTGGGGTCTGCAAGTGACGTCAGCTTTTAGCTATTTTCGTTAAAAGTTTAATACTATTAGAGTACGATGGTGATATTATATTATCTTATATCTTGTAATGTTACCTGTTAATATTTCTTATGTTAATTGTAAGGAACCCACATGTTCATTGTATTGTATTTTTATTTTCGTTCTTTCGTGTCGTATTAGTATTATTATTATTTTCTAATGTTTATAGTGGGACGAGAATTATGAAACACATTTTATGTAATATTTACACTTTGCACATTTAATTTTTTTTAATTTATTATTTATTACGTATACAAAAAAACTCTTATACCAATCGTTACTGTACTTATTAGTTTTAGAATAAATGTTTATCTAGCATACTCTACTGAATTTAATAACTTGTACCTAAAAACAGGTAATTCATAATTAAGCTATATTAATATAAGCTAAGTGCTTAGGTATTTGCCTAGTAATTGTAACCCTATATCATGATAAACCGATAACATGACTTATCATTATTATAGTATCTATTGTTAATTTTAAGACACCTGTTATATCTGATCATTATGTAGTTTATCGCAGTAATACATTTGTAAGTTCTTATTGTGTATTCTTAGATGTAAGTTTTTCGGAAATACATTTTATTCTTATTCTCTTATTCACATTCAGGTAGGTATTTGTTGTGTTCGGCAAGTGCCGATTGGATATTATTCGGCTCGTATATCCAAAAATAGCATTTGACCGGGCAGAGCCGATTCATGCAGGCCGAATGACTGGGTAACGGCCTTCACCGTACGGTGATATCAGACATTAAATAGTTATTATTGAATATATATTTATATTTGTCTGATAATATATACGTTAACTCAAAGGTAAATTTCTACTCGAATGAGACGTAAGAAGTTTAAGATCGTTCGTGTCTATAACTCAATTAAATTAAATTTCGAGGTGATGGCAACCAGCCGCGGTTACTTCACAACGGAATATCAATGATCATGTTAAGTATTGGAAACTACACATCGACAAAAAGGATAAAAGTTATAGTGTTGTATTGTACGGATCTTTGCCCGAATATTGGGATACCTCAAACAACAGATACATATCCATGAGTAAAAGTTCATTCCGATGGTATAATTAAACGGTCAGCCATTTACCAAAATGGAATGTTTGGCAAATTGGCTGTCTTTGTAATTGTCAATTATATATATTAATTCCCACAAAATCTTACAAGCGAATATTTCCGGCAATTTGTGGGAACCGAAAGAACAAAGTGAGCGTGCTTGTAATAATAATGTCGCTTTATTTTTTTAATCTCCAGGCAAACACTCCACCTGTGAGCAGAACTTATGTTTTGGATCAAAACCATACTGCAAACTGGGGCCCCGCAGAATAAACATGATACAAGTACAACCATTACCCGAGAAAAACATTTGTGCTCGTGACACAAAGGTATTCCCCAACCAGGACTCGAACCTGGGACCTCCGGCGTATGAGGCAGGACACTACCATTGACCCTACTTACTCGGCCTGGTGTGCTCGAAACAAGCCTGTTTGTATAAAAAGTCTCCAAGTCTTCACTAACCGAAGTCTGTCCATTTCTGACACCTGTCACTTCTCTGTACTGTAGTCAACCATTTTTGACACTGTTTACCATTAAACTCAACGATACCTTTAATATAAATATGAATAAGGAATAAGGCGTATTTTATTTCAAAACAGAAATTTCCTTAAAACCGCTCGGCCGTCATTTCATTGTGTTAATGGTTATCTGAATCGATTTAAACTCTGTGATTGGCTTGCGTGTTGACATTGTTTCTCTTTTATTTTGATGTTTTTTAGTTACCAAATATTCGACGATCGAGGAGCGTAGTGGAAAGTAGCCCTGCCTCATACTCATAGGTCCCTGGTTCGAGTTCTGGCCGGGGCACTCGTGTGTGTTAAGAACATAAAATGTTTGTTCTCGGGTCATGGTTGTTGATATTTATATATGTGTGTTTATTCTGGGTTCCCTCCAGTCCGCTGTATGGTCATCGATGACATGAAGCTCTGCTTACTTTGGGGCCATACAGTTGGTGTGATTGTCTGGGGATTTATTATTATATTATGATTATACCCGAAAGCTGCTGTTAAATACAGTATAGTGTGCAAAACCTCTAATTAATTCTAAGATTATTATATACCACCTTTATACAATAAACAATTTATAATTGCGTGGTGGGACAGCTCTCGGCCAGCACAAACATTATATTAAATGGGAAAAATGTTCAGCGGCGAGCCGTTTAATTCTACAACTAATGATACAGTTATACAGATATCAGTGATATCGCTCGTCTTAAATGATTGAGCATGGCGGAATGGAGTCTCCGCTCTCCCAGAGTGACAGATATTAATGTGATTAAGTGCATTACAAACTGGTGTAATGAACGCGTAGATTGCGTGCTTAGTTAAATTATTTATGGAGTACATTTGCCTAGGTTTTATCAAATGATGAGTATCTTGTCGTTATACTAAAAGTATGGACGCTGGAAACATGGATGTTCTGGATAGATCCAGTGTGGTTTTGAAACTATTACTAGACCATTTGATAGAGCTCGTGAAGCACTTTCCGGATCAGTAATCAGTTTTCTAATACCTCGTAAAGTTTAGAAATAATTGAGTGAAATCTCTTATCGTGAGTAAGACGGCCGAGTGGTGTAGTGGTAAGTAGCCTTGCCTCATACGCTGGAGGTCCCAGGTTTGAGTCTTGGCCAGGGCCTTTATTTGTATGATGAGAACAGATATTTGTTCTCTGGTCTTGGTTGTTAGTATGTATTTTTATTCCAGTTCGCTGTATGGTCATTCCTAACACGAGCTCTGCTTACTTTGGGCCATACACTTGGTGTGTTTGTCTGGGGATTTATTATTATTAAAGTTTATTACTATGAAATATACAGCATTGCACGACAGCAACGTAACCAGTAGTCTAATAGTGGTTTATTGTATGATTCATTTATCTAATCCAAGAGGAAATACTGGGTCTGTGACTAATATCGAATTACCTGCAGGTATTCCCTCGGTTTTGTTTGTTGGTAAGAATGTGGATCGTCGATCGAAAGACTGCTAGTTTCCTTATATTAACTTTTTGAAAGAAAAGTTTCCTCACCGCCACACCTTGTTTGTGTATTCTAAACGTTAAGCAAAATACATATAATTGTGTATAGGTTGCTCACGTGACTGAAAGGGAGTGCTTATATGAACAGGTCTAGTATGAAGGCCTGGAGAGAAAGACATCTTCCCACAATCTTATATATGTATCGAACATCCGACTAAAACTTCAAATTCAAATTACAATATTTAGGTATTTCTAAACTTTGACAGCAACTTGTTCTTGTTGACGGTATATATAGCATGACTGCCAGTTCGGGAAACCCCTCGCGGAGAAGAAATGGCAAGAAACATCACCGTTACCGTTTTGCAAAATAAGTTTACAATAACTCTTATGTCTACACAAAATAATTCTTATCTGCATCTGTTAGCTTGGCAAGTCTCCCTCCCCCATCCTCAGACAGCACGGGCTCACGCGTTCTATCAACGCTGGATCCAGCCACCGCCCTCCTCAACCAGATGAGTATGGTAGTGAGCGAACCGTCACCAGCCGCTACCGCAAGAAACCGTCTGTCAAACGCCGGGTATTTTTGACTGCGGACAGCACGAATATGTATTTTAGTATTTTAAGACAGCATTAAGTTACCCTACGATATTACGATAGCACAAACCCACCTGGTGGTAAGCAGCATCCACGCCCATGGACATCGGTAACCGTAGGTGTTTTGTTTTTCAATATTGATTGTGATGTGATTATTGTATCGATTAATGATTTGGAATCGGACGCCGCCGGCCGCAGGTTTCAGTTGGAGTCGCGCACTTCCTTCTAATATGGTAGAGGAGGGCGACGGCTGGATCCCGAGTTAACTCGTGAACGGGTGCCGTTTGAGGGTGTTCGTCGTTTGGATACTTGGGGGGAGGGAGACTTGCCAAGCTAACAGATGCAGATAAGCAAAATTTTGTATAGACATAAAGAGACACTGTAATTGATTTTGAAAAAAATATACCCCCGAAGTTTCTTGCCAGTTCTTCTTCACGAAGGTTTTTCCGAACTGGTGGTAGAGTCATGGTTTATTTGAAGTCAATAAGAACAAGTAATAGTCAATGTTTAGAAGTAAATATTTGAATTTGTTCCAGTAATTGCACTGACCGTTCTTCCCCTTTAGCCGGAAGTCAACTACATAAACGTGGTTATTGTGGCGGCGGTTAAACAGGAAGTACTGTAAGACCGCCCCAATAGAGATCTGCACATCAGACTCTTGACGACCAATTAAACCCACTGAGTTCGTACGGCTTTCGAAGCGTTTGTTCTGTATTGGCAGTAAAGGATTGCAACGGACAGCCGTCAGTAGTCCGCGCGTTATTCTGTTCACGTTGTGTTTTTATTTTCTCTTGAAGCAAAGACATAGTTTCCAGTTCTCGCGTCAGATCCGCATGCGTAGTCATTTTACTGTACTTTGGAGCAATACAGTTTGGTTAGGTTTTCTGACAATTTTTCTATGAATTTATTAACTATAAATTTAATTGATAGAATCAGGCGTTACTTTGCGAAAATCTTTTGCAGTTGTTATGAAATTACTCTCAAGTGTGTGAAATACGTGAAGGGTTTAGTAATAGCACCGTGATCCCTTCCACTGACGTTTCATGCCAGGCTAGCCCTCCATTCGATCACTTCCGCGACCGTCGTCGTGGCCCTGGCTGGGGCGAACACATGTGTCAGTGGTGGAAGCATAGTGTGTTAAGAGCTTGCTGCAAATAAGGGATTGCGGTGCTATTACTAAACGCTTGAAAGTCTTCCGACACACAACCGTCGCGGAAGTAGCGAAGTAATTTCATAACAATCATACATTTAAGATTTAATTTAGATTTAGGTAGGTATCATTTACCAAAACTTACGGTTCTTTAATTTGGCAAACTGTATTTTGTCAGCTCAGTGCAAAGCCATACAAAAAGTAAATATAAAATAGTGAAAAATTAACTCTACATACTTAATTACTTAAAGTCAAGTATTTGATTTTGTCAAGCGTGTAATGACTATAACTGCCTGGTAAATTTCCACCAGGTCGTTTAAGAAGAGGTCAAAAACCTTAAGATTTGTCACGAAGTCAACGGCTGAAGTACATTCACTCGACTTCTAATTCGCTCGTGTGACCAAATTGATGGATATACGTATTCAGCTTACTAAGTGTTTGTAAGTGCGTTTCACATTTACACGTTATGTAGAGTTTATCTTGTAAGGCCTTTTCTGAAAATAACTAGTAGGCCTTCTTTATGACTGGCGTCAAATAATAAAATTAGCCCCCTTTTGTTCAATCACACAACTTTTATACTGTAGTTAAAATTAATAAGCCATTACTTCGCCCGCTAAATGCCATATGCCGGAAGCATCGTGTGCAGCCTCCTAGACAAGCGGCTTTCGACAATAGAATAGAAAAGTAAATAGAATGCTGCATGTACGAAATTTACGTCAGCGTTCGAAACGAAAGCGCTGTGTAACAAAATAAACTAAATACTTATCAATTTAAGCAGACAGAAGTTTTCTCGCGCTTTGTTGCTAGTTCTTCTTCAGGGACCAAGCTTTGAAAGAGAAGAGAAGTCGACTCTGTAACATTATAACCTGTAGCGCGCCCGGTGCGGTGTCACCCGGGGAACTCCCGATCTCGCCGGAATACCCGGAAATATTGAAATTGAAATATAATATAGCTTGTTCCAGCTGGATAATGTAGCTAGCTAATGGTCGGAGAATGTTTAAATCAGTTTAGTCATTTCATAGTTTACATGAGCAAATAACAAAAAACAAAACGTCTTTTAATTACTGAGTCGTAGCCGGCAAGTGGTGATTGACATTCGTGCTCATAGACACAATTGTTTTGAGATGTTACTGATTCATTATGTAATTATTGATTGTAATCGATTAAGGATGCGTTGTGGATCGTAGGCTCAGCAGGCGTCGCCGTTCACGGAGTACTCTCTACTACAGTTATCAAACATCAAGTTTCTTACGTGAAGATCTCTTCCAGGGCGGAACAGAAGCTCTTCCTAATTTACCGCCATAATGACCACGTGTACAAGGTTATGTTCCAGATAAAGGGAATCAACTTCAGCCTACGGTCGGCAAAGCATCATCGTCGATATATCAATAAACAACAAGATGACCAATCACAGCACCCGTCGATACATCCATAAACAACAAGATGACCAATCACAGCACCCGTCGATACATCCATAAACAACAAGATGACCAATCACAGCACCTACCATCAATAATGTGTTGGTGGCGGATCGCGTGAACGATTGCCGGCTGTGACGAAGTTTAAAAACAAATGATATCTGGCTAATCCATCAATAACTTGAAATGATGCGCTCCTTCGTACCCTACTTTTGCGTTGAAGATTTATTTATTCGTTAAAAGGTCTGCCAACAAGGCTCATTACATTATAAAGACAATTCGTCCATTAAAAGATACAATTTAAAAGAAGCCTCTCTCACAGGCAAACACAACATGCACTATTATTATGATTAACAATAATGGTTACCTAAAGTTATATAAATTAAAAGGTATCAATAAGATTTACTACAAAAAACAAACTGAAAATAAATACAACAAAACAAAAAGTAAAAAATGTCAAATAACATTTAATTTAACTTATAATACAATTAAAATGAAGGTCAAATAAAATTAATTGTCAATAAAACATGTCCAAAAGTTAAATAATCAGAAATAAAGAATAATATTATTATATGTAGAATTTCGATTTTATAGAATTGGATTACATCGTTGTATTTGAAAAAATAATTATAAACAGAAAGAATAGGATCTTAAACAGTCAAAACGACATATTAGCAAAACAGTATCTGACGTAATGCAGACTTAAATTGAGTCGCTTTTTCGCTAAATATAAAACCCATTTTATTTTCGGGAATTTTACAAACGGACATTCTAAAAACCATCGGACATTTTAAAAACCATCTTATTTTCGGGTGTTATATCTTAAACCTTTTCAAATAAATCCACACAATGCCCCGTAAACATCCTACACACGTGGGATTATCCGGGACGATCAGCGACGTTGAACTCCAGGTTGCCGTAGTGGCTGCCACGCGGCCGGAGTAGACACGCGGCGCTTAGACTCAACTCACTGCGCAGAGCTAATTGTACAGGTATTTAGGTTTAAAGCCATGTTGCTGTCTGAGTGTATTATTACTAAGAATGCTTTGGTGGAGCAGTGGATAAGGCGCTGGGCTTTATGGAATGGAAATATAGAGCCAGATCAAATTAACGCTTTTATCCAGTCACAGAAAAGGTGATGCATATGTATAGGTTCCTAGTTTTATCCTATGTTTCTCTTCTGTGGATAAAATACTTAACAGCTGGTAAAGGTTTTAGTAGTATTTAAACAATGAAATATATTATTTATTTATTATATAATTTATATATTACATAAGTCTGTTTATAGACGAGTGCAGAAAGTATAGAAATGGATTGTCAGGGCAGAAATTCAAATATTTATTTGTCAATGATTGCTTGTTCTTAAATCTTTTCTTAAGTTTTCACGATACATACTTTAAATAAAACACTTTTTACCGGATATTATCGCGTATATTTTAGTTAATTTTAAAATTATTTCGACGTTTCGGCATCTTTGCAGTTGCCGTGGTCACGATAGACTGACACGTCACGATAGACATCAGTCTATCGTGACCACGGCAACTGCAAAGATGCCGAAACGTCGAAATAATTTTAAAATTAACTAAAATATACGCGATAATATCCGGTAAAAAGTGTTTTATTGCTTGTTCTTGTTGAAGTTATATTACTCTACCACCAGTTCGGAAAGACTTTTGTGAAGAAGATATGGCAACAAACTTCACGAGTCTGCTGTTAATAATTAGAAGTTAAAAACACGCTTAATTACGTAGGTACGGTACATCATCAGACTGTCGTCACTCAAATCCAAGTGTAATTTGTTTAAATCGCTAATATCATACGAAAGAGTCTAAACTCGAGATTACTACCAGAGGCCATTTTAGATTTCCGCTGTTTGCCCCTGGTTCTATCATCAAATCAGCTCGAAGAAACCATATTATTGTGTGTTGTAATCGGTATTTCATACATTTGAAAAGTCCTGATTGGCACGGTAATTAGAAGTTGGTTCAATTTGATTTCCGAGGTTTGTTTCTTACGATCCAGGCTATGTTAGCTTATGTCTAATTTTAATAGCTAACATAGCAATGAACCTGTGTTTTTAGATATGAAAGGGCACTTTTATGAGCTTGAAACCTTCTGGTGTTCAACGTCACTTATCAACAAGTAACAAGGATGATAATCGCCCGTATTATGGGCAAAGAAACCGAAGAATTATTAATCACTTCAAATACTTTTGCAACATTACTCATAGTTTAGGAATACTCGATTCATATTTCTCTTGTATACTCGTAACACTACAGGAAACTACAATTGAAGTTTGCAAGTGTTCAGTCTACCCCTAGAACATTGTGTAGTCCCTATTTTCTGCGAAGTAAGAGCTTAAATGCAACAAGCGTATTACGCTTAACTTGTCGTCATCTGTGCGTGGGAACGTAAGGTGACATATATTAGAAGACAAAGGACATTTCTGTATAGTTATGTTAAAGACGTGATATTATTTAATTATACTTGAATGGAGCGATAAGTATACAAGGCTTAATTGTTACTTCAATATTTTAATGAACATAATAAGTTTAATTATGAGTTATTTTATCGTTAGCTTTATAGAATAATAGTAAAATGATAATAATAATAAATAAATAAATAATAAATAAATAAAATATACAAATTCAAATTTAAACATTTATTTCTCAACATTGACAATTACTTGTTCTTATTGACGTCGAATAAACCATGACTCAACCACAACCACCAGTTCGGATAAGCCTTCGTCAAGAAGAACTGGCAAGAAACTTCACGGTTTTATAATTTTTTCAAAATAAAATTACGGCGTCTCTGTATGGCTGTACAAAATGATTATTACCGAGTCTCTATCACCCAACAGTGCCAGCAACGCGAGATGGCGCCGTCGGCCAGCTCAATCGTTTAGAATATTTTAGAAGGAAGTGAGAAGAACACACACACAAAGAACAAGAAGACACTTTTTTCGCGTCGGATTGCGAATACATATAATCAGGCAACGGGGACAAGATGTTTGATATACGTGCTGCCATCTACCGCCGTGTAGCTGGATGTAATCAAAGGTACTTTTCTTACTCCAACTCTGTCCTTTAATAGACGTACTTAACCACTGTGGGTGGAGCAGTAAATGGACTTTGAAACAATTTAAACCGGAACTCCCAAATGAAGGCACCATACAATAGCAGCGTCACCTTTTATTCGAAGCGGCCCTGTAAGAGCAAACAACAAAAATGGCTTAACTCTGTATACAGATAAAACTCCAAAGATCATGAATATCTGTGTACAATGGCGATGTAAGTAAGCGGGCAACGGGCGGGCCGGGGTTCAAATCCGGAATATTATACGAAACAATGGCAATTGTTTATTGTACATTCAGCTAACTCCTTGTTAAACATGTTCGAGTGCCAAGTTCGAGCCTGGACGGGGCACTTATTTGTGTGATGAACACAGATGTTCGTTCTCGTGTCATGGTTGTTGCGATTTAAATATGTTCGCTGCATGGCGTAGTCGCCGGGGCTCGCGGGTAATGCAAATGGCAATACCGTGAGCCCCAGCAAATGCGGCAGAGGTATACTACTGTGGTTTTTAGTGGGTAAGAGTCCCACTACACCAGGCACTCCCCTTGGGTGTCAGGTAGGTGTAGCACCTTTGCCCCGCGATAGCAAAAAACGGTCATTCATAACACAAGCTCTGCTTACTTAGGGGCTATAATACAGTTGCTGTGCTCGGTTGGGAACTTATTATTATTATTTTTCTTTTCGTAACTTATGTGCTCTCGGCTGGCCTAGGCCAGGCGTCGGTTGCCTACAGGCATTATAGTTGTTTGTACAGTCATGTCCTTTGTGTAGGAAACTGTATTATTATTGTGTTTGAAATGACTAGTATTGACTCGCGTAACATAGTTTGACTCGGTTCTCGAATTCGTAGTCATTTTGGGATAAAGAATTTTTAACCCGCGTGAACGGGTGGCGTTTGAGGGTGTTCGTCGTTTGGATACTTGGTGGGAGGGAGACTTACCGAGCTAACGGATGCAGATAAGAATAATTTTGTATAGACATAAGGAGAAATTATAAATTTATTTAAAAAAATTATGCCCGTAAAGTTTTTTGCCAGTTCTTCTTCACGGAGGTTTCGCCGAACTGGTGGTAGAGTCATGCTTTATTTGACGTCTATAAGAACAAGTAATTGTCAATGTTGTGAAATAAATAATTGAATTTGAATTTGAATGGAATGCCACGGATGTACCGTGGCCCCAGAGTTTATGTTTTCATTATTATTAATATTTATTATAGAACTTGTTTTTTGCCCGCGGCATTAGTCCTCCCATATCTAAATTTCATCACGTATGAGCACATACAGCATCAGAATCGACTCACACGTACAGCAGACATGACACCTGCGACATATCCACAGACATGTCACACTTATGAAACTCCTATTTTGCGCCGTTGGTCAATCAAAGGGATGAAAACACTACGCGTTCCCAAAAATTTTAGTTTCATATTATTTTCTACCATACTAAAGCCCGATCTCCATACAAGCGTATTTTATTCCCCACTTCATGCTGTCCCCGTATATCACCCGGTTGCTCGCCCGGGTCGCTGCCGGGATTTAGCTAAGCTGCAGTGGTTTAATATGCGAGAGCGGGAGGGCAACAACTGCTGCCAGGGGGATTTTTGGATCAGGTTTTGAGCTTTTGCTGGTTAGGATTAGGCGGCGCTGTGTTGTGTCGGAGTGGCGTGGTGTGTGGAAGTAAGCTGGTAGGAATATTTGTGTTCAATTTAGGGAATCATCGTTTCAGTGGTTTTCTAAGTTAACTGTGCCGCAGAAGAAGGATTTTTCAAATGAGTCAACAAATCTCTCCAGCCGCACTTTAATGGTTAGGTACTCAAGGTGGTCCTCGGTATATACGTGTGTAAGATCACTTACTTACATAAGAATGAAACAAGCTCACTTCTAGATTTGCCAATTGAAAATTATAACACAGCCCAGACAGGCACTTGTCAGCCGAACATGAGGAGTTTCCGTTGTCTTTTGTTCCAAAAAGGTTCTAAACGACGAAGCAACCTCCTTTCAACCCTCTAATACTAAACGAAAAAGCGCTGCGAATTAAAGACTTACTCATTCGTTTGTTAATTTATTCAGGTAATTAATTGCTGGCATTAAATAGGTTTAAAGAACCTTATTTCTCATAAGAACAAACATACAGTTCACTTAAAATGAGATACAAGTACGCTTTTTACTTATAACTAGATAAGTTGGAGGTATTTTTTTTCCGTCTCTAACATCTTGAAGTTAAAGAGAAAATTATAAAAAGAAATTATAAAAATTTGTAACAACAAAATTTGGTTAAATTTATATAAAAAAGGAGATAATATTCTAATTGCTATGGAGATTATGAAGATATTCTTTTAACTTTAGTTTACACGATTCAAAAGAGTCTATTTCTTTTAGGTAATTTGGTAATTTATTATATATAGTTGTGCTCCTTGAAATTTTAGGTGAATCTGTAATCTTTAATCAATTTATTATAAAAACAAATACTTATGAAATATAAATGAATCTTCTTTTTGTTTCTTAGAATGTATTTACTTAAATTTTTATTAAATTGTATAAATAACGAATTAAAAAATAATACCACTGTTGTTGGCATTCGAAATACACACGGGCACGTTTGACAGCCGTCTCGTTGGCTCGGTCAATACAAGCCACGTGTCACGTGATTGTAGAAAGAATCATTTCTTCGCGACGTCGAGGGCTGCGTGGCTGATCCGCAGATCAATAAATGATCATCCTTTTATTCGAGACACCGTTACTCGTTACATCGTTAGATACTCACCGTCACATGATTACGTCAGGCGCTGCTAAGTGTAAATTTTGCTTAACGAATCACTCTATATATACTTTATCTAAATCTATAAAAGTACCGTTTTGCCTGTCCGAGTGAAGCTGTAAGTGAATGATAATTGGAGCTAACTTCCACAAAGTCTCGCCTCGCTCCGTCTTAAAAGAGCCAGGATAATCATAGGACAAATGTATTGTGGTAGATTCACAAGAACATAAAGATATATAATAATAATAAATCCTCAAAAAACACACTCACATAATAGCCTCAAAGTAAGTAGAGCTGGTGTGTCAGCCCGAGAACAAACATCTGTGTTCATCACACAAATGAATGCTTAGACCAGGACTGGAACCCGGGACCTCCGTTACATAAGGCAGGGTAGCAGTACTTAATCACATATTGTCGTTTTTCCAATACGTAATTTTAAATATTCACAGTAGACACTATATCTAAACTTTAAATCCAAACACAGTTAATTTATTACTTAATTTCCCCCATAAATTAGTTTAAACTACAAAGTAATAACAAATATACTGCAGACTCGAGCGGATCTACCCGCGGCTCGCAATAAGCCGGGCTTTGTCTCTTTAAAGCACATAAAATGGCATTAAGAAGCTCTGGCGCGGCGCGGCGCTCGACTCAATGAAAACATTGTTTTGGCTGCTTCGATGTCAATTAAACTGTAGGTTTTTGGCGGATTTCGTATTTATTCTATTGTTGCTATAATTTTGTTTTTTTTGTCGCCTGGATTGCCGCTCGGGTCCTGGCGCGACGAGCTGAAGCCGACCTGTACGACGCCCGTATAAACTACGCGTTCGGGACTTCACAAATTGAGCTGGAGATGGTTCTGGCTGGAATCGCCATGCAACAAATACCATCGACCCTAATGTGCCTCTAACGCTAACTAATATCAAACATACAACATTGAATTAAGTTGTTTCTTGGTCAAGCTCTAACATATTGATTTTATTAAACTTGAAAAGCATTATTTGACCGTTTGTATGTTTAGATACAAGTTACCTATTTACTCTAGGATGTGAGAGAGTTTTTAATGTGTTGTATACAGGTGGAGTTTGAAACGTAACAAAGGCTAATTATTCGACGACTGAGTAGCGTAGTTAGTAGCACTGCCTAATACGCCGGAGGTCCCAGGTTCGAGCCCAGCCGGGGCATTCATTTGTGTCATGATGACATAGATGTTTGTTTTTGAGTCAAGGTTGTTGATATTTATGTATGTATTATTCTGGGTCCCCCCCAGTTCGCTATATGTATAATATCATCCATAACACAAGCTCTGCTTACCTTCGTGCCATACAGTAGGTTTTTTCGTCGAGGGATTTATATTTATATATTATTATTCGGATATTGACACATAACGAAAAGGTAAATGGTATAAAAATTAAGGCTCTGAATACTTCATTTTGGTCCTTTGAATCATTATGTTCAGCCAACACGAGCGATGTTATTCACATACTGTCTTATACCGTAAATAGAGTTTTCCACAATATACTCGTATGTTCGCTCATCGCCGCACAACCTCAAGTTATGCAGCCCTGGTACTTACACTCGTCGACAGCGGGCGACCGCAGCACAACGTGCATTATCGGAGAGCCGCCGCCCTCGCGACCTGACCGCAGATTTATGGGAACCTCCTGGATAGTTATGCGTGCTTGGTACTTGGAGATAGATTTGGGTCTATGGGTGAGTAAGGAATGTGCGGTTTACTTTTAAACTTTTTTAATTTTGCCTTGCACTGGCAAGGGCTTTATTTTTTTACTATTTTCACAGACGGCAAACTAGCACGCTGCTCCAGATCGACCTGATGGTAACTGACATGCGTACCCATGGTCATCAGTGACTGTACACTGACAGTAATTTGACAGCAGGCTTCAGCTACAATGTCCTTTCTCCCTGTAGACTGCACCGGCAGTTCGTTCCCTTGACCTGGGACACATCCACGCTGTCGTGGCTATTGTGGCGGCGGCCGAAATAGGAAGGACTGTAGTACCGCCCCAATAAAAATCTTAACAAAATGCATTTTACTAATAATGTACACATTTTCAATTAATTTTCTGAGCACATACGTCGCTTTGGAACTGTACACATTTAAGCAAAGTTTTTATTTGCCCGTATACCAGTGTGCATAACGTTTCGCCCATGCCCTGGCAGTATGCTATGGTGGGGAGCTCGGCTATTTACTTTCAAATATTAAATGATTGGTGAGTGAACCTTGCCTTAAAAGTGAAGGCTAAAATATCTAGGTCAGCGTTTGTTTCGACGATTCTACAGACAAAACCTAATAAATATACAATAATTCTTATTAGACGCCAAAAATCCTATATAACTAAAAGAGCCAGAACTTTAGCTATTGAACCCCCTTAAGATACAATAAATAAATCCTATTTTTACTACAAGGAATTCTAGACCACGTCTCTATTATTTACTACTGCAAAACCACATCAAGAAACGCATATTCCATATAAATGAGCAACATTAATAACGTTACATTATTCCCAGATTAGGCAATTCGTTTGCGAACCGCCCTTCCTGTTAATCCTAATGCGGGACAATGGGAGCATTGTGGCTGAACGGACCATTTCCCTATTATTCCAAATATGGAGACTTGCTTTACTCATGTTTTTGAAAATGGTGAATTTGTGTAGTGACTCAACATAATGTGAAAGTTAGTGTTTGTTTTGAGTATAACCTAAATTACTAACGCGTTTGTAATACAGTCTTGGGAAATAATGTACAACAGAAGGCTTGCTTGACAGTTGACAGAACTCAGTGTTCTTATTTCATGGATGCGGAGATACCACTTACTGTACACACATAAAACAAAGTTTGAGATCACTTTGAAAATACGAAATCTTTTTTGTTACAGTAGAATAAAACGTTTTTTATTTCTCTTCTAAGATTCTCCATTTAAAAATCAAATCTTTTAATAACAAAAGATTTGCAAATATCAATTGTTTTTCTGTTTAAAATGAGATTAAATCCTTATGAACGCTCATTCAGATATCTGACCAAATTGATTCAAGCATTTTTTCTGACTTGTCGAAGAAGGAGTTCATTCAAAAAGATGCCGAAAAGATTATCAGGAGTTTTACGAGCAAGAATTGTTATTTTGGGGAAAGAAAGACATTCTACGAGAGAAATAGCACGCAGAGTGGCTGTATCCCAATCCTATGTCGTAAACACGTTACGGAGGTATCGCGGCGTGGACAATTTTGCTGATCGACCTCGCAGTGGTCGGCCAACTGTTCTTACTGCTGCTCAGAAGTGTTACATCAGACTGCTGACTGCCCGAGACCAAACAATCAATGCCACTAAATTAAAAGCTGAGTTGCGGGCTGCTACTGGACTAGAAATCAGCACTCAGACAATCAGGAATTGCTTACACCAGGTCGGATTACGAGCGAGAAGATCCTGGCGAGCACCCCTGAACTCACAGCAACGACAGCGACGCAGATTCCAGTGGGCTAGACTACGCCAAAATGAAGAAGACGACGAGAAAAACATTTGGCGGAATTGTCTCTTCGTTGACGAGTCCAGAATTAGCACTCCTCCAGACAACCACCGTCTCCGTGTCTGGAGAAGACGTGGGAACGCTCAAAGATAAAGAACTGCCATCGGAACCGTTCAACAAGGCGGGAAATCGGTATCCTTTTGGAGTGGTATGATTGGTGCTAGAACGCCGTTGATCCCGTTTCGTGGCTGGATGACTGCAGCTTTATACCAAACCATTACTATTGATGGAATTTCAGGTCGGAACAAACCATGGCCCTCGATTCGTCCCTCAACACATTGAGCTCAACGAATCAGCGCTGCTCTGTGTGAATACGACATTACCAGGTTACCACTTAATAGATAGAGTGCCCGTGGGATGCTGCCAATCGAGCTGTTTGGAACCGCCAGCCAACTCCCCAGAAAGTGCCAGAGATCAGGGAAGCAGTTATTCAAGAATGGGGCAGGTTGCCGCAAGAAATGCTGGATAACTTAATTCTCAGCATGCCCAGAAGGATTGCCGCATGTGTTCGAGCCAGGGGAGGCGTTATCTTGTACTAAATAAAAACAATTTCATAATAAATGTTGGTAAGTATATATTTAGGTTATAAATTCTCTTTAAAAAAGAAATATTAAAAAAAAATCCATCTTTTGCTAGTGATCTCAAACTTCTTTTTATGTGTCTACGCCTGATCATTTCTTTTTTTTAAATTCTTGTGTTGTGTAATTTTGTATTTTTCTTGTTCTTGTGGCCATGAAATAAATGTCCTTCTTTGTTTCTTTCTTTCTATTTTTCGATTAAAAACAGGATCGAATTAAAAAACTCATTTTCAAAGTTGAACTTTTAATAACATTTGTTGACATTGAATTATTATTCCATTTTTCTCAAACTGTAGGTAGGGTACTAATATTCCAACATAGCTTTATATCGACGACAGCCTTAATTACACCGCTACTGGTACATCCATCTCACCCAACCAAGGGTTTTTTTTTTTTTTTTTTTTTTGCTGCCGAGGCACCCTCGCGGGAGGGAGGTGGAAGATGCGTCATGCATACCCGCCCGCAGGTAAATTCCTCTGCGGGGGGGTTATGTGGGACTCACCAGAATGGCACCTACCCACTAAAAACCACCTGTTGGCTGTAGTAAGCGTATACTGTTAGCCTTCATCGGAAGCGACACCCGTCGGGAAGTTGGGCGCGCTGGCGGAGACCCGCTAGCGGGTCTTCCGCCTGTAGTGAAAGTTGCACTGAAGGTGCTCAAAGGGACATGAGTTGGTGGCCGTTCGGGGCAGCCTCCGGTGAAGCCGGGGCTGCGCGGAGGTCGGCCGAAGCATGATTCAGGGATCAATTCATTTAAATTTTATTTATTTATTTTATTTTATTTCATAGGATAACAAACAGTATTTTATAATCTATGTATAAAGCAATATGAATAACTTTTAACCATTTACATGTTATCACAAATTACTATCTATAGCATAATTTGTTCTTACATTATAAAAAAAAAATACAAATAACAGAGAGAAAAAGTAACAGTTATGATGTTAGAAAACAACCAAATTATAAAAATAAAAACTAAAAATAATACTAATAATAACAGGAATCGCGCCAAAATAGATCCATAATAAAATCGGTTCAATGAATATTGTCGAACCAGAGTTTCGACAATGCTCGCTTGAAAGGGACCACACCAGAGGTAAATAAATCTAAATCAGGTAATTCCGCAAGTTTATTTGCGTTATTCGCTGATCTAGGAAAAAAGGATTCTTTTCTGTAATTGGTGGAGCTATGTGGTATAAAGAAGTATGAAGGATGTCGCACAGTTTTCGTTGGGACCCGCAAATTTATTTTGGAAAGAAGATGTGGGGAGTCAATTTTGGACTGTAAAATGTTTAGCAGAAAAGATATGTCAGCAATTTTACGTCTTTCTTTCAGTGGTAAGATGTGATGCCGTTTGCATCTCAGCTCATATCGTTCGTCGTATTGTTTACACTTGTATTCTAGATGTTTTAGAAACTTTCTTTGAACTGCTTCAAGACGGTTTATGTAAATTTCATACTGCGGATTCCAGATTTGCGAGCAATACTCGAGAATGCTTCGTACCAAACTGCAATATAGTATTTTTACAATTTTTAAACTACTAAATTGAGAACTCGACCTTATGACAAATCCCATTGTTTTGTTTGCTTTTTTGGCGATATGGTCAATATGCTTTTCGTATGTTAGTTTGGTGTCAAGAAATACTCCTAGGTCTTTGATGTCATTGACGCGTTGCAAGTTTTGTTCTTTCAAATTGTAAGAATAAAGCAAAGGTTGAGGTTTACGAGAAAAAGTTATTATGTGACATTTTAGAACGTTTAGATCTAAATTATTTTGTGAACAGTATTTCTCAAATCTTTGCAGGTCTTCCTGCAAGAGAGAACAATCTTCTAAGGTGACAATTTCTTTATAAATTTTCATATCATCTGCATATAGGAGGAATTTTGAGTGAAGGAAACAAGACCTAACATCGTTTATAAATATGTTAAACAACAGCGGGCCAAGCAACGATCCCTGGGGAACTCCAGAAGGGACACCGCGCCAAGAAGAGCAATATCCATTTACCGCAACAGACTGAGATCGATTCTCTATGTATGAGCAAAACCACCTATATAAGTTGCCGTGGATGCCTGCAAGCCAAATCTTCTTCAACAGTATTTTGTGATCTATGCGGTCGAATGCCTTGCTAAAGTCCGTGTAAATTGTGTCCACCTGCACACCGTTATCCATAGAAGATGTAACGAAATCTACCAAAGAAAGAATATTAGTTGTAGTTGATCTATTTTTTAAGAACCCATGCTGCTCAAGAATAAAAGAACTTGAAATAGTATTATAGACCTGGTTGTAAATAATTCTCTCAAGTATTTTTGCAAATATGCATAGCTTGGATATTGGTCTATAATTTTTAATTTCATTTTTATTACCATTTTTGTGAATTGGACTTATAAATGCAGACTTCCATACATTTGGTACAATGCCTTCTTTTAGTGAGCGTTGGAATAAGACGACGAGTGGTTTAGTTATAAATTTAGCACATCTTAGTATGAAAATAGCTGGTATATTGTCAGGGCCGGCTCCTTTAGTTATATCGAGTGAATTGAGTAATTCAAAAACCATTCTTGCATCTACCTGTATGTCACCTATACTTTGTGCTGTGTTTAAATTGCAAATGTTATTTACAGATTCGGTGTGACTTGTTTTTGACCTTGGAGTAAGAAACGTAGTGTTAAAATAGTTCGCAAAAAGATTACACACTTTCTCACCAGAATCAGCCACCTCACCCTCGTATGATAGAGTTGAAGGAAGGTAATTAGAACCCTTTCTGTTTGACTTAACAAATGACCAAAATAGTTTTGGATTCTCTGTAATGGAGTTTTCTGCATTCTGAATGTAAAGGCTGTAGCATTGTTTTTCCAATGTCTTAGCTCGTTTGCGAAGTAGACAAAAACTAACGTAATCTGAGGCATTTCCATAAGTGTGATATTTTGATAGATACTTACGTTTCTCTTTTAGTATCTTTTTTAGGCAAGAATTGTACCAAGGTGGAAAATTGGTGGCGGTAACGAATTTGGAAGGTACAAATGTATCTC
This sequence comes from Marasmarcha lunaedactyla, assembly GCA_923062675.1. NCBI lineage: Eukaryota > Metazoa > Arthropoda > Insecta > Lepidoptera > Pterophoridae > Marasmarcha > Marasmarcha lunaedactyla. The sequence goes on from OV281363.1 coordinate 17,764,234, forward strand.
TCACATTGTAAAGGCATTGATAAAGGTTATCAGCGGCATCGTCTAATGTACTCTCAGCTAAAACTTGACCCCAATTTGTTTTCTCTAAGTAGGAGTTTATTTTTGCGTAGTCACCGCGGTAGTACGAGTATCTTTTTCTGGGATTAGATTTAAGTGGCTTGACATTTATAAAGTTTAGGTTGACAATAAGAGATTTATGATGACTATCCTCAGGCACTAAGGGATCAGAACAGTTAGTTACGGCTAAATGTGCATTACATAAAACGAGATCAAGAATTTTACTATTAACGTTTTTCCATGAGTTGAATTGGTTCAAATTACACTCACAGAGAGTGTCGAAAAAGTATAATTGAGTTTGACCTGTAATGCCTGAAGGTTGAAGACCCATTTCACCGTTTAACCACTCAACATTGCCTAGATTAAAATCTCCCATGATTATAAAAACATCGTCGGGACAAGAATTAATTAAAATCGAAAGGTTGTCTGTAAAGTTTTGAAGCTGCGATGCAAAAGAATAACCATGTCTTTCATTACATAGGTAAAGAGTACAGATATGTAGCTTATTAGAGATATGACAGGCGTTTTTGTATGTGACCGTAACCCATATATCCTCTGCCGAAGAACTCCATTCGGGTCGATCAATTGCCGATAGTTCACGGCGCAGTGCCAATAGCACCCCTCCACCATATTTTTGTTGGGTATTCGACAAGTTTCGATCCCTACGCCAAACTAGGTATCGGTCGTCAAAGAGTTCACTATTGTTTATTCCGTCGAGAAGCCAAGTTTCAGTCAATGAAATGACGTCATAAGAGTTAGCAAGCAAATTACGTTTAAATTCCTGAGTTTTAGTACGCAGGCCTCGTGTATTCTGGTAGTACATACTAAACAGTGACATTGTTATGAGAGTTAAAATAAAAACTGGAGTGTAGAAATATATAAAAAAATAGAAACGACATAAAACCAGTACCCGCAATATAAAAGTTACATGACAAATTAATGAAGAAGCAAATTGTTTGGGCGATAAAAACCTGCTCTTAAAATTCACAACACTGATGGTTTCCTAAAAATAAATAAGTTCCAATAAGTGCAATGTAAACAAATTTCGAAATTATTAGAAAGTGAGATGGCAACAATGTTAATTGAAAATAAATACATAAAATATATGAATTAAATGAACAAAGCTGTATATTATATATATTGTTAATATATTTACTAAAATAAGTGATCCAGGCGCCAAAATAATATTTATCTACAGAAATTAAAATCATCCATTCCTGACATTTACATAACAACACCCTTATGAAGCAATTACTTTGTGTTGTAGTAATAAAAAACATTATAAAAAAGATTAAACTGCACCCCATTAAAAATGAGTGGAATGAAAATAATATGTACTTAAAATAATGACTCAAATCATACATTTTAAATGGACCCTTTGCCGCAATTTCTTTTATTAGATTCTTAAAGTAAAATATAGTATTAATTCTAAAATAAATTGTATGTACAATTGCTGATTTATTTAAATTATTAAAATCTTCGTTAAATATTGAATCAACAAACCAAATTAGTAAGCTGATTGCGCTCATATAAGTTAAATAAAATACTTTGCAAATAGGTCCCGCTAGAGGTAAGTAAAATAAAATTGAATTAGGTTTCAGATATTGCCATACAGTATTTAATCTCAATATACTTATAACTTTCAAATTTCGTTTCAGCCTTTTATAACAAAACCTATGTACTATAAAAAAATTCCCGTGTTCATTTATTAGAACTATTACATTTCTATTTACTATAAAAACTAACCAATTTAAGCAGTACGAAAAAACGACATTAAAACCCTGTTGTTCTAACAAGTTTAAGAGAATTATTGCCAGATTCCATTTCAGTCTTCCAAAACAAAAATAAAAAATATTTCCGTATTTATGTACTAAAATTAACCAATTTAAACAGACCCAAAGAGAGACTGTAGAACTATGTTGGTCTATCGTGTTTAAAAGTAGTCGGTTGAATTGTCCAAACAAGCGCAAAATAAAAAAGCAAACATATGCGTAAGCGCACGAAAGTCGAAAATATGTTAGCAAACTTACGTACGAATATCGGATGATGCGCACTCCGCGGGTAGGTCGATAATGCGAACAAAAGCCGAACAACTTTGGGGCGATTCCTGTCCTAAACAAGTCTTTAACGTAAAATTTAATTGAAGTGTTAGTTCTATTTTCTACAAAATTTTCAACAGATCTTTCTCTTCCTTTATAGTGAATATGTGTGAGGTATCTGATTTTCTGGCCATAATTTTGCAATGTTTGACCCAAATGTGTTGAAAGTTTTTTTCCTTCGCCAAAGATCTCGCTTTGTTAAGAAGTATTTTATTAGATGGCGTGAGATGGTCATTGATGTAAAAGTTCTTTGAATCTGCAAACCCGATATTGGCCAACTGCAATTTTTTGCTCTTCCGTGCCAGTGCGATGAACTCTTCTTTGTTATAGCGGCTGATGAATCCTACCAGAATGGGTTTTTCAGAATTAGGAACCCGAGTCGGTATTCGAGCAATATAATTGATGTCTTCTTTCCTATATGTGAAGTTGCACAAAGTACTTATGTTATTGATGATTTCATACAGATTTTCATCTTTTTTTTGAGGAATACCTCGAATTTCAACGTTGTTAATTCTGGCCAATTGATCTCGATCCTGTAGTTCCTTGTTGAGTAATAGTATTTCATTTCTAAGTATAGGTATTTCAACTAAAGCTTTTTCTGACTTTATAACTTTGTTTTCAAGGGCTTTCACTTTTTCTGTAACACCAGTGATGATTTCATGTGCCATTTCTATAGACTCCTTGAGGCTGCTGAGTTCATCCTTGATGAGTTTGATGTTTTCCACCACAGAAGCCAAGGGTCTCAATTGGAGCACTATCTTATTCAGCTGTTCCTGCATGTTGTCCAGTTGATTGGGTAGTGGGGACACCGGGGATGGTGACGGACTCGCTTTACACTTAGGGCAGCGCCATACATTCTTTCGATCTCCCAGCTTCCGATAACCAACTTCCGTGATACCAGAGCATGCGAAGTCATAATTTCGTTTGCACGTGCTGCAGATCGCGCCTTCGGTGTAATCATTACCACAACTTGAGCAGTTATTCATTTTAATCGGAATAGTAAATAAATAAATAATAACAGGTACAGAACAGGAATAACCCGAAATACAGAAAGAAACAAACAAGCGTCTATTCTGATGCAGCCTATAATGAATTGAGAAGGGAACTATGTTCCGCCAGAGCTAGCAAACGCTCTGTCGGAGTACGTGAAGCCCTAAGTTTACGGGCTAAGACTGCAATCTCCCTAACATCGACACTTTTGATAGCGTCGCAGACGATACGCATATCGTCTGCTACGGAGGGTTGAGGAGTGGTATTGGATGGGCGAGGAGCCAGGTTGGGATTCGCTAGTGCAGCGGGGCGGTGCCTCCAGTTCTCTGGAGCAGGCTTGGGCTGGGTAGGCTTTGCAGCCGGAGGAACCCGGCTACGCAGCGGCGGAAAGTTTTCCTGAGAAAGGGGCGGGGCCTGTTTGGGTGCCGCCCTCTTAGAATTAGTACGCATGCAACGGGGTGCACGGGGGCAGCCCCTGTAGTTTGCGGTGTGGCCGGACTGGCCACAAAGCACGCAATCGGGAGGAGAGGGAGTTTCAGGAGTGCGATTGCACTCCTTTGTGTAATGAGGGACCAGGCACTTGACGCACCTAGGCGGAGCGGCGCAGTTGGCCGCCGCGTGCCCGTACAACTGGCACCGGTGGCACTGGCCGGGATGACCGCGGCGATGAGGCGCCTCGGTCGAGATTCCAGAGAGGCCGCAAATGGTGCTAACCCCTTTGAGAATCTCCCTGGATTTGGGGACGTTGGTGAGAACCACCAAGGCGAGTGGGTGTTGCCTCCCGTACTTGCTGTGCATTTTATGCACCGCGAGTGCCGGGAAGCCCTGGGACTGCAGGTCTTCCAGGATAGCCTCGTTCGATAATTCGAACGGGACTCCCCTGAGTACCGCTCTGAACTTACGCTCTTCTGACAGAGCATAAGTGTGATAAGCATATTGCTTATCAGTGAGGAGCTTTATCAAAGCACGGAAATCGTCTATCGACGAGACGGTGATTTTAATAGATTCACCCGAGTTGGTCGCTCGGGTGTAGTGGATCTTGTGCTCTTTGCACAAAGTCGAGACCTCGGACCATTTACCCTTTTCCCGAAGGAACACGGGTGGTGGGACCTTGGCCTTGACAGAAGAGGCCGGGGCGGGTGTGGAATGCACCGGGGTAGCTGGCGCTGAAGTCGCCGCGGTGGGTGTTGAAGACACCGGGACGGGCGTTGAGGACGCCGGGGCTTGTTTTGAGCGCTTCTTAGAGCGCTTCTTAACTAGGGTGAAGGAGGGTGGCTCAGGGCCAGATGGGGTGGCGTCCGAGGATGTCTCGGTCGCGGGTGCACGCTTGCGGCGCGGAGGGGCGTCTACTTCACACTCCATGTCACTGGAGGAAGGAGACGCGGGAGGGCCTAAGACCAGAGTGGTCTGAGTGGCGGATGTGGCCTGAGGGGCCTGGGCGGGGGGGTATCCATCGATAATAGTATCGATAAGGTGTTGGGGGTATTTAATCCCCCGAACTGTACCGAATCTAATGAGTGCACAAAGTGCGTCCTGCACTTCGACAGGAGCCTTTGAGCCCATTGCAGAGGGGTTGGGGAGGGACAACAATATATAAATATATATACTATGAACCTAACAACGATGACTAACTTCCTAAAACCACCCTACACGCAGTAGGGCGGTTGGAAACGACGCGGATAACTTACTCGAACACGAAGACTCGAAGTTCTGGAACGCAGATCTTGCCGGAGCGGCGACGGCGACGCAGTCGGCGACGTCGGGCAGCAGGCGGAACGAAGATTAGTCGTGAAAACGACTTTTCTATGAAATTTAGGAAATACGGTACGAAGCCTGGGTCGTGAAAACGACCCCTGAAATTTGGGGAGCTCAACTAGTGCGGGGACTAGAGAGCGGAAAAAGCGTCTGCGATCCACGTGCGAACGAATCCGCACGCAAACCGAGACTCCCCAACCAAGGGGTGGTGTCAGGCTATTTACAGTCCACCGTGCATGCCAACTACGGATTGGCAACCGTTACACACACCTGCAGCATAGTTTCTAAATTTTCCTCGTAATGTTGTTCTTCACAGTAGGAGAGTCGGTGGTTGCAAAATATCAATCTGAGCAGCTAAAAGTATCAATGAGTTGATCAACAATTGTTTATAGTGAAATACATGTAAAAGTTATGTGCAATTCCTTGAACTCATAAATATGTACAATATAATACAAAATACAAAAAATACATTTATTATTTCGGTAACTTAGCCTCATACAATGACAAGTGGTCGGCGTTGCCTTTTTAGCTAATTTGCTTGAATATTACATAAGACGAATCCACCATTTTTTTGAATAAAACAATAAAAACATTTTTATTTTATTTTTATAACATCAATTTTATATAATACTAACGAAAAAGAATCTCTATGGTCCTAACAATAAATAGACGAGGAATCTTCAATGTAACTGTTTTATGAAGGGAATTAAAAAAAGATATTTATTTTCTCTCACATACTATGAATAACAATATTAGCAAGCTAACAAAATTCTTAATAACTAAAACAAAACATTATGAATTAACAAAACAATGTAGATCTAGGCGGGAGACTGGCTCCCAAACCAGGTGGCCCTGAGCTGTGGATCACCAGGCCCCTTCCTCAGCAGTCAATTTGACAAATTAAGCAGAAGCAAAAGAAACGGTTATTGTACAAAGGTTATGTGCGGTAGGAATAAATTGTTCAGGATCTTTCCTGATGACATGATACGGAGTTACAGAATGGTCAAACCCTCACTTACCAATTATTTATTGCTCGAATAAAGTTAAACACGACTTTAATTTTCTTTCGTTAATTATCATCATAAAAAACTTAAATTAAAGTAAATAACATACAAATTAGCATAAGAAAACCACTAAGGTTTGTAGGATAACGCTGACCTAAGTCTACATTGGCGGTAACGATGAATATTGGACTTAAAATACAAGTTTACATATTTAAAAAAGGGGATTGAAATTGTGATAATCAGCAATACACAATCAATAATACACAAATCAGCTACACATGTTGTTTATGTAAAAGGTTTTCAGCTTAGATTTAATATTTTTCAATGTTAGGCTATTGCGTGATTCCGAGGGTAGTTTATTAATTAGTCTTGGAACTATGTAGGCAGAAGTTCTATTAACCAGGCAGGGTCAGCAACGCATCATTACATAGTTATATATCACTATAAATAACCAATAATTAATTACGATTAATGATGTCTATGGCCACGGGATTTTATTTATTTTTATTTTATTCGGGAAACAAACAGTGTTCTATAATCAAAAATAATAAACTAAATACATGTCTATGCACCAATTAATGCCACTAATCATCAGACGGATCGCTTGCTCGTTTACCGGCTAAAAAAGAAATTCCAAATCCCTCTCAAAGTCGTTGAAACGTTTTTCACCGCAGGCTGCAGTTGGAATCTGTTCTTGTAATTTTGATGGCTTTCCCTTTTCTTTAACCGAAAAATAAGATCGTTAAAATGGTTATTACGGCAAGTCAAATAACAACATCCTAACAAATGACTGAAAATTTCCCTGTAGCATATAAGCCGCGATAAATTTTAAGACAAAAATGAGAAGTTGCTCCATAAATAATTTCATTTGAATCCCACAACTCGTGAAAATAAATTAATATCTCGATGATATCTTTGTCCAGCAGATAAATGAATCAATTAGAGATACGTCGGCCCTTAACTACAAGGAATTCATTAATATTATGTTCGCATTATCGAAAGATATCAAAAATTTGATAAGTTGTAGCCTGTCTGTGTTGAAGTGCGGCGGTGATTAGTGTTTTTTAGTTTTACATTAATTGCTTTATTTAGAATGTGTAAGTTTTTCTACTTTATTAGCTATTTTTTCAGTATCTGTAGAAATAATCATGTTGCATTAATCATTAGTACAATCACGCAACTTTGTTCGCGTTAATTTTTATTCCCATCATTAAAATATCTGGGTGAAACAACAAATCGCCTTAAATCTGAGCTGTATTGTATCTAAGTCTTTTCAGCGTTTTAGCCATCGCTATTCAAACATAGAAACTTTCACGTCCATATGATTCGTAATAGGTTTTTAATTCGTATAGAACTCCAAATGAATATTTTTATGTCAACAAAACACGTGGTGCGCCTTAAAAAATAATATAGACTAGGTTTCTTCACACAAACTTTGATCAGATAGTAGGTTGGCATAACAGCTGTGTAAATAACTTCGTAACAATTTTGCAACTACTTTTCATTTTCTTCAGGTCACTGTACTATGAAGTATTTTTGTGAGTTAGATATATAAATATAAATTGAACCTCCATGAAATGAAATGAAATATTTATTTCTCAACATTGACAATTATTACTTGTTCTTATTGACGTCAAATAAAACATGATTCTACCACCAGTTCGAAAAAACCTTCGTGAAGAAGAACTGGCAAGAAACTTCACGGGTATATTTTTTTTCAAAATAAATTTACAGAGTCTCTTTATGTCTATACAAAATTATTCTTTTCTGCATCTGTTAGCTCGGCAAGTCTCCCTCCTCCCAAGTATCCAAACGACGAACACCCTCAAACGGCACCCGTTCACGAGTTAACGCGGGATCCAGCCATCGCCCTCCTCAACCATATTAGAGGGAAGTGAGCGACCCGTCCCATGAAAATCTAATTAAATAAATAAATATCATAAACTGAATACTTCGTTCAATCTTATCTTCAAATATTTGCTTGGCTGTAAAATTGTTGAATTTGTGTTTAGTTTCTTTTCTTTCTTTTCAGTTACCTTCGCCGATTGGCATCTTTAAAATAAAACATAATTTTCTGGTTATTTCCATGTCAACACACAATTTTCTGGTTATTTCCGTGTAAACACACAATTTTCCAGAAAAGCATGATTTAGACCGAATATCTAATCGGTGTAACGAAAATGACATGAAACTTGCTGTAAACAAATGTCATGTTATTTGTTTCACAAAAAAGAAGATAAACAAAATATGTTTCCCCTACAATTTACATAATCGGCCACTTGATCGCGTGCGCGTTGTCAGGGACTTGGGTGCTATGTTTGATGAAGGCTTGACGTTCAGAGATCACTACGACCATACTTCTAATAGGGCATTTCAGATTCTCGGATTTGTGGCCAGGACCACAAAATCTTTCAAAATCTATCACAGTCTACTTTACCCGTTTTACCTGTTTAGCATGGTTCGTAGTGTTCTCGAGTATGCTTCGAGGGTGTAGTCCCCCAATTATAAAGTTCATTCTTTGCGCATAGAAAGTGTGCAAAGAAGATGCCTCAACATTGTTAGATAATAAAATTATTTAAATTGTGTAATGTACCTATATTCAATAACGTTTTCGTTGTATACGGATTATTACTTTTAAGTAAAATATTTAATTTTCAGTTTTTTACGCTATATAATAATGCTGTGTATACACGACTGCTGGGTAGCAATCTAGATCTAAATTGTAATAAATTTCACCCTTTATAAAATAATTTATTTTCGATTGTTATCTGTGTGTGTACCTTAAAATAAATAAATAAATAAAAGTACACACGCTTTATGAGTACTATTGAAATTTATTGTTTCAAGAACATCAATAGCTGATAATATCTGGTCAATATCAGCTATTATTTTAATGCGTCAATATTCATTTTAAGATATAAAAGTGTCATATTGTTAGTTTGCATTGTGCTACGTCATCGGCAAGGGTTAAACGACAAAGCCGGCCCGAACCAATTACTCCACATATTTGGCTGGTGCCGACCGATCGTCCATGCGGGCTGTATGCAACTAGGCATGTTCAGCTCCGCATTGGCCGGCCGGCATTGTTCCCGAACGCTCACCCACACATATTCGACTTGAGCGTCCGATTTATGCCATCCCAAATATTTGGGTAGTGCCCGTGACAAATCTTCATTATTAAATATAGAAGAAAACATATCATTCATATCTACTAACACTGACGAGTTCGACGGTTCGAGTCCTGGTCAGGGCTTTCATTTGTATAATGAACATTGAGTCATGGTTGTTTATATATATGTGTGTATGTTTATTCTGGGTTCCCCTCAGTTCGCTGTATGGTCAGGGCTTTCATTTGTAAAACGAACATTGGGTCATGGTTGTTTATATATGTGTATATGTTTATTCTGGGTTCCCCCCAGTTCGCTGTATGGTCAGGGCTTTCATTTGTGTAATGAACATTAGGTCATGGTTGTTTATATATGTGTGTATGTTTATTCTGGGTTCCCCCCAGTTCGCTGTATGGTCAGGGCTTCCATTTGTGTAATGAACATTGGGTCATGGTTGTTTATATATGTGTGTATGTTTATTCTGGGTTCCCCCCAGTTCGCTGTATGGTCAGGGCTTTCATTTGTGTAATGAACATTAGGTCATGGTTGTTTATATATGTGTGTATGTTTATTCTGGGTTCCCCCCAGTGCGCTGTATGGTCAGGGCTTCCATTTGTGTAATGAACATTGGGTCATGGTTGTTTATATATGTGTGTATGTTTATTCTGGGTTCCCCCCAGTTCGCTGTATGGTCAGGGCTTTCATTTGTGTAATGAACATTGGGTCATGGTTGTTTATATATGTGTGTATGTTTATTCTGGGTTCCCCTCAGTTCGCTGTATGGTCAGGGCTTTCATTTGTAAAACGAACATTGGGTCATGGTTGTTTATATATGTGTGTATGTTTATTCTGGGTTCCCTCCAGTTCGCTGTATGGTCAGGGCTTCCATTTGTGTAATGAACATTGGGTCATGGTTGTTTATATATGTGTGTATGTTTATTCTGGGTTCCCCCCAGTTCGATGTATGGTCAGGGCTTTCATTTGTGTAATAACATTGGGTCATGGTTGTTTATATATGTGTGTATATTTATTCTGGGTTACCCCCAGTTCGCTGTATGGTCAGGGTTTTCATTTGTAAAACGAACATTGGGTCATGGTTGTTTATATATGTGTGTATGTTTATTCTGGGTTCCCTCCAGTTCGCTGTATGGTCAGGGCTTTCATTTGTGTAATGAACATTGGGTCATGGTTGTTTATATATGTGTGTATGTTTATTCTGGGTTCCCTCCAGTTCGCTGTATGGTCAGGGCTTTCATTTGTAAAACGAACATTGAGTCATGGTTGTTTATATATATGTGTGTATGTTTATTCTGGGTTCCCCCCAGTTCGCTGTATGGTCAGGGCTTTCATTTGTAAAACGAACATTGGGTCATGGTTGTTTATATATGTGTGTATATTTATTCTGGGTTACCCCCAGTTCGCTGTATGGTCAGGGCTTTCATTTGTATAATGAACATTGAGTCATGGTTGTTTATATATGTGTGTATGTTTATTCTGGGTTCCCCCCAGTTCGATGTATGGTCAGGGCTTTCATTTGTGTAATAACATTGGGTCATGGTTGTTTATATATGTGTGTATATTTATTCTGGGTTACCCCCAGTTCGCTGTATGGTCAGGGCTTTCATTTGTAAAACGAACATTGAGTCATGGTTGTTTATATATATGTGTGTATGTTTATTCTGGGTTCCCCTCAGTTCGCTGTATGGTCAGGGCTTTCATTTGTAAAACGAACATTGGGTCATGGTTGTTTATATATGTGTGTATGTTTATTCTGGGTTCCCTCCAGTTCGCTGTATGGTCAGGGCTTTCATTTGTAAAACGAACATTGAGTCATGGTTGTTTATATATATGTGTGTATGTTTATTCTGGGTTCCCCCCAGTTCGCTGTATGGTCAGGGCTTTCATTTGTAAAACGAACATTGGGTCATGGTTGTTTATATATGTGTGTATATTTATTCTGGGTTACCCCCAGTTCGCTGTATGGTCAGGGCTTTCATTTGTATAATGAACATTGAGTCATGGTTGTTTATATATGTGTGTATGTTTATTCTGGGTTCCCCCCAGTTCGCTGTATGGTCAGGGCTTCCATTTGTGTAATGAACATTGGGTCATGGTTGTTTATATATGTGTGTATGTTTATTCTGGGTTCCCCCCAGTTCGCTGTATGGTCAGGGCTTTCATTTGTGTAATGAACATTGGGTCATGGTTGTTTATATATGTGTGTATGTTTATTCTGGGTTCCCCCCAGTTCGCTGTATGGTCAGGGCTTCCATTTGTGTAATGAACATTGGGTCATGGTTGTTTATATATGTGTGTATGTTTATTCTGGGTTCCCCCCAGTTCGCTGTATGGTCAGGGCTTTCATTTGTGTAATGAACATTAGGTCATGGTTGTTTATATATGTGTGTATGTTTATTCTGGGTTCCCCCCAGTTCGCTGTATGGTCAGGGCTTCCATTTGTGTAATGAACATTGGGTCATGGTTGTTTATATATGTGTGTATGTTTATTCTGGGTTCCCCCCAGTTCGCTGTATGGTCAGGGCTTCCATTTGTGTAATGAACATTGGGTCATGGTTGTTTATATATGTGTGTATGTTTATTCTGGGTTCCCCCCAGTTCGCTGTATGGTCAGGGCTTCCATTTGTGTAATGAACATTGGGTCATGGTTGTTTATATATGTGTGTATGTTTATTCTGGGTTCCCCCCAGTTCGCTGTATGGTCAGGGCTTCCATTTGTGTAATGAACATTGGGTCATGGTTGTTTATATATGTGTGTATGTTTATTCTGGGTTTCCCCCAGTTCGCTGTATGGTCAGGGCTTTCATTTGTGTAATGAACATTGGGTCATGGTTGTTTATATATGTGTGTATGTTTATTCTGGGTTTCCCCCAGTTCGCTGTATGGTCAGGGCTTCCATTTGTGTAATGAACATTGGGTCATGGTTGTTTATATATGTGTGTATGTTTATTCTGGGTTTCCCCCAGTTCGCTGTATGGTTAGGGCTTCCATTTGTGTAATGAACATTGGGTCATGGTTGTTTATATATGTGTGTATGTTTATTCTGGGTTCCCCCCAGTTCGCTGTATGGTCAGGGCTTTCATTTGTGTAATGAACATTGGGTCATGGTTGTTAATATGTGTGTGTATGTTTATTCTGGGTTACCCCAGTTCGCTGTATGGTCTGGGATTTCATTTATTATTGTATAATCCAACTGAAGCGGCTGAAAATGCACAGGATATCAGGTAGTTGACAAAGTCCACAGACGCGTTCACCACTACCATCTGATGGCTTTTATGCCCGGTCCCAACTGTAAATAAATATTTTTAAAGTCTTTACGTTTCCTCTCAGGGTACTTAATATTGTTGCCGGTGGTGCTGGGTCTGAGCCCGCGGGCGCCGACGCAGCCGGTGGCGCGACTCACAGAGGACGTGGAGGAACTTTGGCTGAACGTCCGACTGAACCACTATATGGCGTTCGATGCTGAGACCTTTCCGATGGTCAGTCTGTTAAGGAGTTTGGTGTTGTAGATGTACTGCAGCCAGCGAATACTAAACGAGATAATTGATAATAGATAAGTCACTCCGTAAAAAAATAATATGTTGAAATGGGACCTGAAGAAGCGCTAGCTTCTCAATCTTAAGGTCCTGGGTTCGAGCTCTGGAGACTCCCACATGTACCAATGACTTTTTACAATTTAAGTACAGTAAGCCGCCTACTCTGACGGTGGAGGAAAAGATCGTGAGAGAACCTATGTGTCGGCCAACCTGCAGTAGACAAGCGGGGTGCATTATAAATTGCCTAAAACCACCCCCGTACCCTTATCAGGTACGGCTGATGTTTCTGCAGTGGGATACCGAGGGCGACCCCGCGGCCTGTGGGTATTTAGTGCGCGCAAGACACCCTGTGACAAAGGCAGATAAAGCTTTGATCAATAATCATTCCTAATGAGGTTTTTTGTGGTAAATATATTAAGTACGTGTGGCGTTCGTGATAATAGTTCTGCCTCGTAAGTCGGTCCCAGGCTCGAGTCCTGGCCGGGGCATACATTTGTGTGATGAATACAGATGTTTGTTTTGGGGTCATGGTTGTTGATATTATGGGTTTATTCTGGGTTCCAAACTATTCGCTGTATGGTCATCCATAGAACAAGCTCTACTTATTTTAGGGCCATACAGTTAGTGTGTTTTCTGGGAATTTAATTTACTGATATTTAGTGCTTTCTCTTTTTCAGCGCTTCCTCTACAACCCCTCTCTCGCTACCTCGAACAACTTAGTGATCGTAATCGGCTCAGCCGCCGCCGACCCCGCCCCGCTGCGCTCCGGCGTGGCGTACGAACTAGCGGAAGAGTTAAAGGCGGGACTGATCCACACGGAGCACAGGTTCTATGGACAGTCTAGGCCAAGCAAGTAAGTTGACTTTAATTCCGCCATTTTTCTGCGTATTTGAAAAAGTTGGAACATTTTCATTTCAGCCAGAAGACGCTTTGAGTATGGACGATACACTCGTATATAGATATGTTCATATTTGCGGCTTTTATTTTTGAAAAAGAGTTCGGTTGTTGAAAAAGCAGTTTTTACTCTGTAAACTGAAATATAACGAACCACATCCACTTTGATTTACGAACGAGTATTCGTGCGTTGGCGGCTGGTATCACTTTGAATTTTAAGCATAGCATTTGAAGACTTTATAAATCAGTTTCAACTATTCCCGTCGAATATTATCCGAGAAAAGTCGCGAACGAAAGGTAGTATATTAAAATAAAGTGAGGTTCGTAAAAATTAAAGGTAGGATGCGTCTTAAAACACATACGCAAAAAAATGGCGTTACTATTATTAATCGAAACAAAAGCATTCACTGTATATGCTAGCCACTCGTAACTGCGAACACAGCCGACTCCATATTCGTGGTAGCCGCGTGGGTGGAGAGCGAGTGTGCTCGCCGCTGCGTGTGAACCCGGCTTGTTATTCAGTTTACTAGATATTTTAGCACTAGTTTCATTTTGAAATCTGCGGTTTGTAACTGTTATTCTATCGAAGAATAATGGCATTCGAAAAACCAATCAACCCACTTTATAGGAAGACTTCAATGCCAATAAAAAAGGTATGTTCTTAGTATTTACGTTGCGAAAAGATTATATTTGCTTTATAAACCAGATTTTGTACGCAATGCGTGATGATATGTCTATACAATAAAATAGTTAATTTCTGAAAGTAAAAATGTTTATTTCGCCAATATTCTCTAGCTTGAAAACTAATGTAATACTTGAATACGACTTTTATCATTTTGACAGTTCAATTCAATTCAATTTTGTAGGTTATGGCAGCCGTCTAGTACGCGACAGGCTATTACCGCCAGAGTATCGTATAGGAGCTGACACAGTCTTAAGGCCGTAAATAAGTAAGGCAGTAAATATCTTCTGGCTTCCTCTGGGCTGAGATTATCAGAATGACAAATGAAAAGAAATGTAATATTATTTATTAGCTTACAAAAATTAAAATTAAACAAAAAAAAACAACAAAAGGCTAAGGGTTAGGTATACATGTCATTCTTATAACTAAAGTAAGCAAAAAGGCTCAGGCCCAGCTTGCTGCTGTCGACTGGTGCAACCCAGTAGCAACGCTGATGATGTTGCCGTCGCCTACAGCAGACAGTTTCGCTTCGCATCGTTTTATACGTAGCTAAATTATTATACATCTATGATTTAAAAAAATTGCTGTTGCGTCAATTGACGCTTCCCAGGCAGGTGACAGTGAGGCGTCATCATCGCGACAGTTGCTAAATCAACTTAAAGCCACGAGAGCCGGAGCCCTATTGCTAAAATACGGCTTTCGAAGTTTCGTTTTTAGTGAGTAACTATGGAACTCAATCGAACTTATTTGGATAGAATAGTGTTTGTAGTGGTAATAAAGTATCTTGTTTTAAGATCTCCTCTGGGGCGCACTACGGTCTTTCCTATGTTGTCCACCGTGATCACCAGGTTGTTGTGTTCAGGTCAAACGGAAGAAACAACCAGTGCAGTTAATGAACTAAGGCAATTTCAACTGAAGCCTGCACTCGGCAACGCATCACTAATCGATAAATCAATGAACAACAACACAAGCAACCAAAACACCTACGAACAATGAGATCCGTGCGTGTAGATGCCATCGCGTGTAGGTCTAAATAAATATAAACTGTGAATCATTTTACAAATAATCATAAGGCAACGTTTTAATAGTTATTAGTTATTTAATACTGTATATCATCTGGCTAACATTTGAGAGTTTTAATTGAAGCGAGTTTTAAAATAATATATTACGGGGAATGCTCAGATGAGTTGTGTGGATACAAACAGCCAATCTCTCAAATTCCATCTCCACCATATGGATGATTGATGGGCCACTGCAGTATTTTTTATGCGAAGCTTCCTACCGCGCACTCTGAAACTCTGCAACAAACTTCCAGCAGCGGTCTTTCCGGCCTAACGATATTCTTGCCATATCCTTGCCTCAACAGGACGGCAGCGCATCAGTAATCACCTAGGTGTCGCTGGTGTCCATGAGCGGTGGTGTTTACAACTTAACACCAGGTAACCCACACGATAGGTTGCCACTTATATGTATAAAAAAAATTTTTGTGTATAAAAATGACTAATATGATAAATATAAATTTGAAATACCAGATGTTCGTAGAAGTAAAAGACTGAGCTGAGAATAGTGCAATTCTTAAATCTTTAATTTTAAGGTCTTAACTTAAATTTTTTTGGCCCAAATGGCGAAAAGATATCGCAAGAAGTTAGCATACATTATGTTAAAAAATTATAAAAGTGAAATAATTGGTGAGGTATTTATAGATTTTATGTTAAATGACATTTTAAAAGTTCCTTATGCTTAAACCAAACGCTTTCTAATTGAAAACGACTCGTAAACTTCGTCCGAAACATTGTTAATCTAGACACGGAGTAGCGCTCGACAGCGCAGCTTGAAATGAACTGATTGAGCGGTACAAAGTTCAACGCTAAACAGCTTTGGTTGCAATAAGAGGAAGCGGCCATTTTGAACCAAGTGTGGTGCATTTAATGTGGCATTACGTAGTTAGTGCTTCTCAAGTTTGTTCTGTTTGTGACTTGGCGCTGTACTGTGTATTCTCAATTGCATTATTTTTATTCCCACACATGAAACTTGTGCGGAGTTCTCCAAGCTATATTTGTTGTTGTACAAAAAGTCTTTAAGGACAAAAGGTTATTTAACTGTATGACATATTTATTCATTCGAGTGAAAATTGTAGGCATAACTTTTAAAGTATTTTCTCAGAACTTCTTCTTCACTAAGGATGAAATTGGACTCCACTCAGGATTATCTCAGCTAAATGATCAATGAAAAAGCGACTTTGCTTTGAGCTACATAATATTATGTTATTGCCATATTGAAGGATTGTCCACTTCATGAAATGTTTGGCCACTTCATGAGCGACGGTCCATTTTCCACATCGTGATGTGGCTTGGCCAGATTAGTGATAAGATATCGTTTGTCGATAGAGTCAACTAATCTCACGGCCAATTCATGAAATTAATAAATTTGTTTGATCATACCGTAAAATGGTTCTCTTTAACTACCGATAGAGGCGCTGGAAACGGTTTGTTTCATTGTCAATGTCGCACGTAGATGGAATTATAAAACAGCATGTCGTTTTCAGGATGTCTCAGCAGTCTCGGTTTGCGTGCGTTCTCGAGCGCACGTCAATCGTAGACGCCTCCCCGCTCCCTTAGCCCCCGCGCTAATCGAGCAATCAAATTTCATAAGGTCGTTACCGTATTATTATTTCATAGACGTTTCCGTTTTAAATTTCAAACGCCGTTTTCACGGCGATTAGTGGTTTGCTAACCGTCTTCGTGTTTCGTCGAACGTGAGCTACGTCGACGGGCATCGACGTTCCAGGTGTTCTTCGAGGAGTAAGTTCGCCGAGATCAAGACTTCGTGGGCTGGTGGAAACGCGTAACGGTGCCAACGAAACCAGTCGGCGTTGCCCCGGTGCGCACTGTTTCGCCCTTCAGGCAAACAACAAACCGGAAGTCCCGATCCCATTGCACTGGGCCTTACCCAGGGTGACGGAACCAGCGCTGTCCGAGTTAGGGGCACCGCTGCGGCCGTCCCGACCCCCCCTACCGCCGGTAGGGAGGCTTAGTTAGGTTTTTGAACTTAGGTTGTTCATAAAGTATATATTTATCATATTCACATATATTGTTAGCTCCCATTCCCTCCCCCGCTGGACGCAATGGCTTCACAAGAAGTCTCTGACCTTGTGAAGCGATTAGCTGGCCTAGCCACTCTCGGCTCCCTCCCTGACACAAATGTGCTTGTCCAGGCACTTTGCGTCCTCTTTCCCCAACTCGCCAGCACAATGGCTCCCACGGCCCCTCAGGCCCAGGCTTCTCAGGCCTCATCATCGACGCTGCCTCACAGCACTCCCCCTTCCTCTGCCTCCTCCATGGAGGTAGATAACTCGGACGCCACCTCGACGGCAACATCTACCTCGGCCTCATCAGCCGCCCGCCCCTCCAAGCGCACTGCATCTGGCAGCAGCGACGAGTCCGCTTCCACAGCGGATACTCTCACCTCCCCTGAACCCACCGTTAGCTTCACGCTGGTGGAACGCCGCTCCAAAAGGAGCAAGAAAGCACCGGTGTCTCCGACACCAACCATCGTCCCGGCGACCCAGTCGCCCGTCCCCGTCCCCCTCATGCCACTCGACGTGACTGTTCCCGCCAGCTTCACCGCTGCCCCCGCTAAGCCAGCCTCGCGCTGCGAACCGGTCTTAGCCAAAGCTAAGACCCCTCCCCCCGTTTTCCTACGGGAAAAGGCCAAATGGCCTCTAGTCTCGAGTTTATGCTCGGATAATAAAATCAATTACTTAACGGCAACGAACCTCTCGGAGTCCGTTAAGATTACAGTCCCCTCCATTGACGACTTTAGGAACCTCACTAGGCTCCTAACAGGCAGGCAAATCCCATACCACACCTACGCTTTCCCTGAAGAGCGTAAGGTTAAAGCCATCCTACGGGGAGTCCTGTATGAGTTTTCGAACGATATCATCCTAGATGATATTAAAGCCCAAGGCTTCCCCGCCGAAGCTGTGCACAAGATGCACAGCAAAAACGGCCGCCGTTTTCCCTTGGCCTTGGTCATACTGACCAACACACCAAAGTCGCGAGATTTCTTCCGCGAGGCCCGCACTATCTGCGGCCTCTCCGGAATCTCAGTAGAGACGCCACATCGCCGTGGCTATCCCTCGCAATGCCACAGGTGCCAATTGTACGGGCACGCGGCGCGACAATGTTTAGCCAGCCCCAGGTGCGTTAAGTGCCTGGAGCCGCACTTCACGAAGGAGTGCAACCGCACTCCTGAGTGTACAACTCCACCCTCATGCGTGCTGTGCGGCCAGTCCGGCCACACAGCTAATTACAGGGGCTGCCCTCGTGCACCCAAGACCATCAGACCAACTATTAAGAAGGCGGCACCCAGACAGGCCCCGCCCCTTAATAGTTACACTAACTTCCCGCCGCTGCGCCACCGGGATTCCCCAGCAGTAAAGCCCGCCCAGCCCACGCCCACTCCAGTACTTGCCTGGAGACAGCGTCCGGCTACTCAAACCTGCCCTGCTCCATCAGCAGGCCCAAAATCCTCCCCTCAGCCTTCGATGGCTGAGGATCTTCAATTAATATTTGATACTATGCAGGGCGTAGATATGAATCAAATTTCACAGTGCGCAGGTAAACTGCGCGCTGCTCGCACTCCTAGAGATCGTCTGATGGTAATCATCCAGTACGAATCTCTTTTAAAAACATTGTAAATTTTATAATTTATAATGAATACAATAAATAATACACCCAGCGCCACGACTGGTCGCACCAAACCCAGGGGTTTATCCCTGATCTCCTTTAACACCCGAGGTCTAATCAACCAACTTCCGGAGCTCAAACTGTTCATTAAGAACATAGAGCCCGAGTTAATCCTTGTTCAAGAGACATTTTTAAAACCCCAGCACATCAGGGGTCTTAACATTCCTAAATACTCTCTTGTGCGTGATGACAGGCCCGCCTCGGTCCAACGGGGCGGCACTGCCATTTACTACAAGAGAAGTATCCACTGCACTCCGATTCCCACGCCTCCACTCACCAACATGGAGGCCACAGTATGTAGACTGGCTATGACAGGTCACAGGACCATAGTCTTGGCCTCGGTCTACATACCTAGTGGTACAGCGCCCCTTCGTTGTGACTTCGAGGCCTTACTCGAACTGGGGCAATCCGTCATTATGTTCGGCGATTTTAATTGCAAACATACTGACTGGACGTGCTTGTCGACTAACACCAGTGGTGTTAAATTACTAGACATCACGAAGTCACTCGATCTTGACGTCATCTCACCGGTTACACCGACACATTACCCGGACAACCCACTTCATTCACCTGATATCCTTGACTTTGCCATCGTCAAGGATATCAATCTCGACCTTAAGACCATACAGCCGCTAGACGACTTAGGCTCTGACCACCGTCCGGTGTCCCTAATATTAGGACCCCAAAACGACCCTCCTGCTCCGAAAACCTATACCAATTGGGAAGGTTTCAAGCTCACCCTGTCTTCGGCCTTGGAAGCCCCAGACTGCCCACTCGCGATTTCATCCGACTATCTCGATAGCACGGATAAAATCGACTCGATAGTCGATTCTCTCACTACCGCCATCAACTCGGCCATCAGTGAGAACCTAAAGGTTGCTAAGCATGGCAAGCCCAAGCTTCCCTTGGACATTAGCAACCTAATTAAAGCTAAAAACGCCGCTCTCCGCAGAGCCAGAAAATACCCCACACCCGCCTACAGGCAAATCGCTAACCAACTTCAACGTAAAGTCAAACGTACCGTCGCGGAATACAGAGACGTTCAAAGGAACGATCTTATGATTAATATTTCCCCGTCCCACACGGCGTACTATAGGATGGCGAGAGCCCTCCGACTAGACGCTCGTACCTACACCCCTCCGTTATCTCGTCCCGATGGCACTACCGCCTTCGAGGACGACGAAAAAGCCGAATGCTTCGCCGATAGCATTGCTTCACAATGCTCCCCGAGTACCCAACCCACAGACCCAGCTCACATCCAGGCGGTGGAAGACGAAGTCGATTCCAATCACCGCTGACCCCATTACAGTTTCTAACGATGAAATCCTACTCATCATTAGGAAACAGGAATCCAAGAAGGCCCCGGGTGCGGATGGAATTTCCAACCAAGCACTTAAGCAGCTGCCTCGGCAGGTGCTTACCTTACTTGCGATTATTTTCAATGCTTGCTTTGACCTAAGCTACTTTCCAAAAGCTTGGAAAGAAGCTATAGTCATAGGCATTCCCAAGCCGGGTAAACCCTTGAATAACCCGGCTAATCACAGACCCATCAGTCTACTCAAGGCAATGGCCAAACTTCTCGAGAGAGTCATACTCGCTCGAATGAAGGACCACCTGTTCCCAGCGGACGGTGACCCCCTTATTATCCCCCATCAATTCGGCTTTCGAGCCAAACACTCGTGCCCTCAGCAAGTCCACCGAATCGTCGAGTACATACTCGACGGCTTCTACCCCAGACGACTGAAAACAGTCGCGGTCTTCTTTGACGTAGCCAAGGCTTTTGACAAAGTCTGGCACGCAGGGCTCATTTACAAGCTTCACAACACAGGCTTGCCCGACCGTCTAGTCAAACTAGTCGGCTCCTACCTTAAAGATCGCACCTTTCGTTTCAAACACGAAGGTACGCTCTCCACCCCCCGCCCCCTCAAGGCGGGCGTCCCTCAGGGCTCGGTACTCGCCCCGTTACTATACACAATATACACCAATGACATACCCATCCCGTCTAAAGGTGTTCAACTCTCCCTCTTTGCTGACGACACTGCCCTATACGTCAAGGGCGTGCACGTCGACACACTCATCACCAAACTCCAAAAGGCCGTAAATGACCTCGGAGCTTGGTTTAAAAAATGGCGTATCGATGTAAATCCAGAGAAAAGCTCTGCGATGCGCTTCGATCATAAACGCCGTCGTCCCTACGACCCCCACATCCGAATGCTAGGTACGCCCATCCCGTGGGCACTCACCACCAAGTACCTAGGCGTAACGCTCGATCGTACGCTTTCATTCCGTCCACACATTCTCCGAGTTACCAAACTCGCCCGTCTGTACATGGGTCGACTTAACAGTATGTTAGGCCGGCACAGTAAAATGTCTCTTAGGAACAAGCGAACGCTTTTTAAGGTTTGCGTGAGACCAGTCATGACGTACGCCGCCCCAATATTTGCACATGCCAAACCCTCCGATATGTATAAACTACAGGTAGTCCAGAATCTCTTCTGCCGCCGGGCCACGGATGCTCCGTGGTACGTGCGAAACGCAGACTTGCACAGAGATCTCGAACTGCCTACCATACAACAACACCTTAGGACGCTCTCCACCGCTTATTTTAAGCGATCCGAAGAGCACCCTAACCCCCTTATACGCGAGACAGTAGCTTATACTGCTCCGTCCATGCCGTCGAGGTACAAAGTCCGTAGACCGAGAAATGCACTCTCGGATCCCCCCGATCAACTTTCGGCCAATCTGGACCAGCTTAAGGCTGCCCAGGCCGTTTAATCAACAATATATAAATGTCATTTGCACCTTAAGTGATTAAGTATTCTCAGCGGGTGACCCGCTAGCGGGTCCCTGCTTGCGCGCCCACCTCCCAACCCGGGTGTCGCTCCGATGAAGGCTGACAGCATTCCCATGCTACAGCCACTTGGGTGGTTTTTAGTGGGTAGGTGCCACTTTGGTGAGTCCCACATAACCCCGCAGACGGCTGCGGAGGTATTCATGACGAATCTTCCACCTCCCTCCCGAGAGAGGGTGCTTCGGCAGCAAAAAAAAAAAAAAAAAATCAGGATGTCAACTAACATTGTAAGAAAACTATTTGACGATATTGACAATGTTGGTGACCAACTCGAGAAACGATATTTGAAATGCGACCATTTTATAAAGTTGTTGAGCATTCATGAAATGAGCAATTCTATGATTTGGCCACGACATACATAAATTCTGAAAACATGAGGCATTAATCTTTTCAAAATCTGAGCCATTAAATTTTACATAATTTTACATATTACATTACATAAGAAAGTTCCTTTTTGCTTGACCATTTGCTGAGATAAGTCTAAGCACGCGTTATAGATTTCAGTGTGAATGTCCGTGATACAACACGAAACGTCTGAGTGAAGCGCTACGTGTTCTGTATCGAGGGATAGAGAAACCTCCGTCCTATTTCATTGTTTTTCCTTCACGTTCAGCTGTCGGCACGTATTAGCTCTTAAATAAAATACTGTTTTATGACTGAAGTCACATCAAGACAAGAAGTGTGCTTCGACGGGGAAAACAAATAGTTCTTTTAATGGAAAAGCCGAGATAATAAATCTGGTTTATGTGTTAGTGACAGCTCTTCCTGGCCACATGTAGGCTTTTGTCTTCGTTTTTTATTTTTTTTATATTACTCGTATAACATGCATTTCAAACTTCGTAAATTTTGTGGTTTTGTCTAGAAGGCTACTGCTGCATGTTATAAGGACTGTGTACAGAAACACGTAATCTCTACTGTAGATTTATTATTATTTCTTTTTATGATAACTCTAATAAAAAGAACTATTGGTGGATATCAATTCATCTCAATTGTCTATAATTTAGGAGCTCCGCCATTAATAATGGCTGTGATCTGATACATTTTTTTGAACGAAAGTAGTATTAATTTTAACTAGACATTGTAAAGTACAAGGCGCTCTACCCACATTATCGGGCTGGCATTAATAAGCACTGCCGGGCGGCAACATCGAATATGTGTGGATAAACATTCCGGACAAGTGACGCGCGGCTCTAGCCGTTCGGGATTTGCCGAAACAAGTGGCCGGTATAGCCGGGTGACTTTTTTACCGTTCGGGAAATGAGCACATGGGTTTTTCATCACGATTCGAATATGTGAGGTCATTGCTCCGGGCCCGTCTTGCCATTCTATGTACGAGTATACTGGCGACGAATACTGGCAGCGACGCCAATAGTATACAGATATGGAGATGCAGATGGAGTAATATCATGAGCTTATTGCTGCAGGTCTCGGGACGCGGCCTGGAGACAAGCGTATGTGCTGATTATTGACATTGCTTTGTGAGTCATATTTTCCCTGTTTATTTTAATGTTTACTTCGTAGTTGAGCTTGTGTAGGCATACATTGTATTTAGATTATTAGATAGATATTTGCTTAACTTGAGCCATATCGGCGTATTGTTTTGTTCACATTTTGAATAATGTTCGCCAATGAAACTTCTAGAAGAGAAAAACCACAGCTTTGTAGCTTTATGATCTAAGCTGTATATTCCAATAGAATATTCCATTGTGGAATAGAAACGAACTAGCTTATCAACACCTGAAGTTCATGATGTAATGTCATAACTTTATTTAGTTATAACTTATTAATTTCACGTCAAATTTGCTAAATATTATAAAATGTGATCAAAACATTATCATAATATTATAATTCACGCTCCCTACGTCTCCCGGAGTGTTTGTTACATCCACAAACGTAACTAAAATGGCAATAAAAGCAATAGCCAATGTCCGCAGCGGCCATCTTTAATTTCACTAATATTATCGAATCACAAAGTTTTACCCATTTTCCGTTAGTAATTTTATCAAAACTGTCTCCTCTTAATTCGAAACCTTATCTTGCAAAAAATTTAGTCGATTTCAGGACCAACGTTTTCCACGTTACTTACGTCTTATGAATGCAAAGCAGTCTAATAGTACAACGTTGATGCACGTTTTATCAGCTTTATTTCGTTGGTGTAGAACTCAAAGTTGGAAAGACTATTTTTAAGTTAAGTATGTTTAATTAAAATGGGGTAATTAGTAGGGATAACCGGGGCTTGATAATTCTAGAGTGGTTCGCGGGTACTTTGATTAGCTGAATTTGTATTTTTAATGTGTTGGCAATTCAGTGAAGCGTAATTATATTGTTCTGTTATCTTAGGTTAATAATTACACAGACGGACACACGTGCTTTTCAAAGCGAGCTTTTATCCGTGGTTTTATTATAGCCGCAAGGGATCGAAACCATCACGGACGTACGCGGTAGACAACACTGGAAGATCGTCATTCACCACACTGGCTGCAACGATCCAGTGACATTGAGAGCATATTTACAACTACCAATTTCTACTAATTATTATTGACAAATGACCTACAGAACCACCCAGTCATAGTGATAAGCAATATAATAAAACGGCTAACATAAGCCTCCCGGGTCCTGTTATTCCACACCGCAATCCGAAAATATCATCAGCTGAATGCCCACTGACCGACTTAAATATAAATAGATTATGTTTTCATCAAATTAGTAGTTTTATATAAAAACTGAAGACACATTTACCACTAATGAAGATTAAAATTAGAACGTTTACATTTTAAAACATAGAACTTTCGTAGAATAGAGTACGTAAGTTAATACTTTTGTCAAGTTTTACAGTTAGAATTCAGCGACATTTTGCCCGTGTCTGGCTGTCATTTCTATTTCTTTATCTGGAAGAATAACTTTAATACTTTGAAGACAAAGTACCTAATTATTTTCGTATATCTGCCGCAGTCAATAAAATATACTTTCTTATCAGACCGGAGTGAATAAGTTCCAAAAACCCTCGACTATACGAGGAGATTACGGAATTAAATTGCTGAATTACAAGCTTAGAAGTTAGCTGGTTAGAGTCTTACCACGGAGTGATGTCTGGCAGGAAGTAAACAAGGAGTAAAGTTTATTTAAAAATTATTATTGATTTTTCAACCTTTTCAATATTTTCACTTCTTAAAAAAGTAGTTTAAAAAATAAGCGAACAATAATAATAATAATTCTATATTTCGGACAACTTAATCCTTATAACAAACATTACACAGCACAGTCACAAAAATAGAATTAATAAATAATACAGTCCACTTACATTACATTTATACAATACTATTTAATAAAATTCAATAACATAACAAAAATAAAAAATAAACTTCCATTACGATTACAATGTCATGATTAAAAATTCAATTATTTAAATTGTGCACTTATGCAATATCTATGAATGAAAATCATATAATTTAAATTGAAAAAACACATAACGATTTTGGTAAATTACGACATTATAATATTAATAAAAATCAATAGGATTTAGTAGAATATGAATAATATTATGTGTTTATGAATAGAGTAAACAAAAGATACATAGAAAATATAGATACGTGCAGGTGTCACTGCTACGGTTTACCCCAGGTGTAGACAATCTAGCCTATTAGCAATCATGTTCAGGATATCGTTGGCGCTCCCCTGCACCCTGCGCAACAGCGACCCACACCTGCTGCGCATCGTCGCGTAAAAACATTTGACTCTTCCATCTGCAAACATCTCTGATGCGTTACATGGCGGAAGCCCCAACAGCCTCCTGAACGCGTTGTTATATTGTACACGAAGAGCGCTATAAGATTTTTGAGTATATCTAGCCCACAGGCTGCAAGTGTAAAATGAAGTACGGTATGGTCTTAAGAGTGTATTTTTCACATTAGGTGAACAACGAGCAAACCTGCGGGACAGCATGTTCACTCTCACTGACATCGCTCTCCGTTCCCTTTCTATATCTTCTTTACAATGCAAACCTTCTTTTCAAGAACTTCATACTATTACTCTACAGTGTACCAGCTCTTTGGTCCAAGATCGAGAGAACGCTTCGTCACCAGGTTTGCGGTGTGCCGCTGAACACTGCGCGGAATTGTGGAAGAATTAGTGCGGTTCCATTGTTGGAGGGCAGTACTGTAGCGGCTACGACGCACTTAAAAGCTGAGGTGGATTGCCGCCTTAACAACTGTGATAATGACGAACCAGTAAGAGTCTCTCTCAACAATGTTCTTGAACTTGCTGAATGTACTTTTTTAATGTTTTGTTACTTTAATCTTTTAAGTAAGGCCAACGAGAAAATATACCTACGTAAACCAACTAACCGTTACTGTTACATGGCGATTATTATATCCCTCCTTATCTCTTGTATGTTGGTCGACGACGATTATCGTTTCGTGATCCTTAGAACAGGAAAATTGTTCAAAAAGTCAATAATGTTTTGAACCCCTGATAGAACGGAATTTTCAAATTTTCAAAATTGCCTCGCGGGTAAAACCAGGCCCGCAGGCTTACTCTTGGAACTAATTTTTTTTTCCATTTCAACACTAATCAGGATCCAAAGATAATTTAAATGGCTTCCTACTCTTAAAGAGAATTTTGTCGACTTTGTATTGATTCGTTTCCGAAGGCATCTTTGCGAGTGGAGTGGTTGCCATTCAAAGGTCAAGAAGCAATGCTCGCTGAACACTACCATTATTGAGGCTGTCAAAACTGACTCAGGATTAACGATTTGGCGTCTTTGGGTCAGCCAGTGCAAAATTCAACCTTAATTAGTTCCCACAAAACGGCCGTGCAATATAAAACAATTGGCCCTAGTATCGCATTAAAGAATATGAAATATCATATTGCTGATCTTTCGGAATTTCGAGAGTAAGCAATATAGCTTTGAGCGACCTCGCTAGTTATTAAGGCTAGTTATACGGAGTTCATGCTGACTTATGAAGGTACTGTAAACTTATTTATGTATACTTTATAGCTTTACTAAATAGAATTATTGCTGTTTAAAATCTGTTGTTTTCTCCGCCCCATCATAACATATGCCAGTGCGGCTTTCGCTCACGCCAGCAAGTCGAACTTCAATCACTCGCAGGTTTTTCAAAATAGGTTCTTACGCAAATGCGTCGGGGCCCTGCCTTATGTCCACAACTTAGATCTGCACAAGGATCTCGAGCTGCCCACCATTGCCGCATTCATGAAGTTGGCGTCTAGACGCCACTTCGATAATGCTCCCCACCATCCCAACCCGCTGGTCAATAAGTCATCTGAATACACAGCCAATCCAGACGCGGCGGTTCGTTATAGGCATCCGCGTAACGTCTTAACAGATCCCGACGATGATATTACAACAAGGAACGCCGGTGTTCCAGTTAGAAATAGGGCAACACGGCATTCGAATCACCTAACCCACCGGTAGGCCAGGCTAACGCGTCGTACGCATTCCTACTGAGTTTCTTGCTGTTCTTTGGCAGTAGATGATCAATATTTCCGTACCAGTGGTAGTTTCAATATTCGACGTGTCGTATGTAGGAGTAGTTTAAGTTCAAGCTAGGCGCCGTCAGCGCTAGGCTACAAGGTCCGGTGAAATTTAAAAGGCCTATGGGTCATAAATAAACTGACCATTAAAAAAAAAATCTGTTGTTTTCTAATCATATGTAACAAATATTTTCAAAAACATCAGCAGCCAATAATGTCATCCCAAAATTGTTAAGTTCATTTAGATTTTCTATTGTTGAAATTTAACAATGGAATAGCGGTGACCGTTATATTCGTGCGTGCGTTTGTGAATACAAATATCGAAAACTATTAGACAAATCTGTTATACGTTTTAGTCATAGAGTAAGGATCGTTTCGGGGTACTGTCATATGCCTACAGTCATATTCAGTCAGCGTTTTACACTTGACTAGTATTATTGTTTTTTTTACATGATTATCTTTGTTGACTTTCACAATATGTAATGAAATATAATTGTAATATATTTCGTATTCGTGCAAATAAATTATTTGATTTGATTTGACTATCTCTGGCGGGAATGATTTCTAATGTATTGCGTACCTCAGGGATCTGTTCTCTCTGCAACATTATTCCTGCTGCACATTAATGACTTTCTTTTATCGGAAGGCATTATTGGTTACGCCGATGACAGCACTGTTGTAGAGAGATATGTGTCCAATGCGCGAGCGAGTCCAAACCAGATCCAATTTCAGAGAGAGTCGATGATCGAACGGGTTGATTTGACACTATGTAGGGTTTCCGATTGGGGTGAAGCCAACCTTGTCAAGTTCAACCCTTCCAAAACCCAGGCGTGTCTCTAGTCTATCGGTTTTTTACAGATTGCACTTTGGAGAGCGTGCGAATGCTCTTTTTCAGTTGATCGAACCTTCCCCCTCTCTCCACCGGTCAACCAGACGCAGACAGAAGTTTCACCCGTTTGTGGTTAGCGTGCCAATGAGCCGAACTAAACGGTTCGATAGCACATTTTTGCCTGCTAATTATAAATAAAAAAAAATTGAATTTAATATTTCCTTTCAGTTTAGCAGTGACTAATTGATGAGATTGATTGAGTGATGGTTGAAAAAGTGTTTTGGCTGTCATTCCAAAACGATAACTTACCAGTTTTTATCGGAGGCAAAAAAATATTAAGACTGATTAAAATTTTCATTTGTATCAAACTCAAATTCAAATATTTATTTCTCAACATTAACAATTACTTGTTCTTATTGACGTCAAAAAAAGCATGACTCAACCACCAGTTCACAAAAACGTTCATGAAGAAGAACTGGCAAGAAACTTCAGGGGTATATTTTTTACTATTTTGAATAAAATTACAGTATCACTGTAATTTTATATCTACACCAAATTAATCTTATCTACATCTGTTAGCAAGGCAAGTGTACCGCCACACAAGTATCCAAACGACGAACACCCTCAAACGGCACCTGTTCACGAGTTAACGCGAGATCCAGCCATCGCCCGCCTCAACCATATTAGAGTGAAGTAAGCGACCCGTCACCCGACGGGAGTTTTACTGTTTATGCAGTTTCTGCTGTCATATTTCATCTCTGCTGCGTAATTAAATTGCAATTTGGAGCGTCTGTGTCCTCCCGCTCGGTCATTGTTTTAGTTCTAAGCTTCGAAAGCTCGTGGTGGTGTTTAATAGCACTGGCCTTGACGTATACGCTTTTGAGGCATTTTCAAACGCATAAAATCTGAGGCACCGACATATTTGCGTATAGGTCGAAACAATAACCACTCATATTCGGCTCGTGCCAATTGGACAATCCATTTGGGCTGTATATAGGCCGACACATTCGATTCGACATTTAAAAAACCCCAACGGCATAAGTTCATGTGAGTTCCATCAGGTCCATCGGGTCATTTCAAGTCTAGGCAGGAGAGATCACTCTTTTAGTGATAAGATAATGTCATTCTCTTTTTTTTTTGTTTTTTGTAATTTTAATCTAAGTGTGTTTTGATTTTGTAACTGGTTTGGCAATAAAGTGTATTATAATTATTATTCATTCAAATACATTCGACTGTGTCGACCGGCAGTGCCATATAATGTCGAATATGTGTGAAGCGCCCCTAACAAACATGCCAATGCATTGATAATAGTAACTAAAAGTAGAACACAAGCGAGTCAATACTCAAACTGCGAAATCTCTAACTCTTTTCGAGTTTGCTGTAGCGGTCAGCAACCAATCCTCTCTGGTCAACCTCTGTGGTTGATATTATTTTTTCTTTTGTTGCAGTGAGACTAGTCTCGACATGCTGCGGTACCTGACAGTGGACCAGGCGCTGGGCGACCTCGCGCAGCTGATTGGCTACGTCCGGAGTGACGAGTTCGAAAATGGTCAGTTCAAGTACGTATTGAGAGTATTCATTTAAAAATTACAAACACGGTCCTCGTATTATATTATCTCAACTGCTTTTGTCGCCTAAGCTATAAAGAACAAATAAAAAATCTACGTACAATACGTTCTTTGGAAATCCTAGGACGGCGTTATTATACGATTTGTCCAAATCATATAAACTTTCCAAAATATAATTATGAATAAATAAATATAATTAAATATTATATCGTACCAGTAGCCGAAAAATTATCTTTTAATGCTTTGTGAAATAATTAACAGGACATTAATTTAACAAACAGAATGAACTGAAATTGGGTCGTAGTGTTAGGAGAGTCTCTATTGTTAAAATCTCGTCACGTATTACGTGGTTGTGGTCCGGCTAAAGACAAGGGATAGCCAGTGTTATTACTAAAACAACCCTAGCCTACGTTCGACAACGCGTCATTAATCGATAAATAACAAACAACAATATAGTTTATCAATAGCATCTACGACTCATGATGTCTGTGTCGGGTGCCTGAGTAAAAACTAATAGATGTTTAAATTGACTTTTGATTGCGATCCATCGACGTGCTTGTCGCAGCGACGACAGCTGTCAAGGATACAATTCAGAACACTCGCCGAGAGACCAAGCAGCGTTAGTTCTGCTTTTCACTCCCGCTTACAGCCAGGTCACAAAACTATCGGCACTCATACTCTCCTCGGTTCTCGATCATCGTCTGCGGTGAGGCGAGCGCCAAGTGCCATACAGTGGACCACACGGATCCGAAGTTCGTAGCTTCTGGGTACAAATTACACCATCACCTTTTCTATATATTATCACAGCCGGTACAGTGACAGCCGAGTAGTCTGGTGGGCAGTTGCCATGCCTCAAACCCAGTTTCGAGTCCTGGCCGGGGCATCCATTCGCGTGAGACATGCAGATATTTGTTATCTGGTTATGGTTGTATACTTATGTTTATTTTGGGTACTCCCTAGATTACTGTATGGTCGTCCATAAGATGGGCTCTGTGTACTGTTGGGCCATAAAGCTGGTGTGTTTGTCTGGGGATTCATTATGATTAAGTATAATGACCACAGGCACGGCGCGGTGACTGTGTCGGGATGCGGCTACGGCGGCGCGCTGGCGGCGTGGACGCGGCTCGCGCACCCGCACCTGGCGCAGGCCGCGCTCAGCGAGTCGCCGCTGCTGCTGGCGCGGGATGACGTCACGGGTAACGTGGAATATCATTGGCTTTGACACATTAGATGAGGGATGTTAGATTGAGAGTGTCGTCAAGGGTAGTAGCCCTGCGATCATGCGTTGATACGCTGGAGGTTCCAAGTTCGAAGCCTGGTCGGCATACTCAACTGTGTGAAAAACGTAGATATTCTTTGTTCTCAGGTTATGGTTTATTTATATATTTTTTGTATATTACTCTTCACATTCGAACCAAAAAGTACTTATTGCATCTTAGTACTTACAAAGAAAAGTAAAAATCTCCTTCTTCTTAAATCACGAGATCAAAAAGCAATAGATCCAATCCACCTCACATAGACGAAAAGACCAAGTTAAGTAATCTGCCTCGACAACGTTCCCAATCAAGTTAATTAGACATTAGTATCCAACACCCGAGCAGGCTAGAAGGTAGTAAATGCAAATTTCGCTCCCTCACTACCGATGTAATCTGCGTCAGACAAGTTTGTCGAAGTTTCGACATCCAGTAACAGTACCCTTGTTACGGTTACAGTAAATTATTTGATTGGACAAGTTATTTAAAGGGGATTTTGGGGACTTTATTATTTTATAACACAGAGCAATTTTGTTGTAATACTAATATAGAGGCCTGTGTAAAATTGAGCTTTTACGAACGTGGTTCTTAAAGTTTACGCAGCTGCGTCGCGAGGTTTGCGACAGTAGCTCTGCTTGTGTTTTTCTCTTTGTGCTTTCTGAGACAAAAATAACGGTTAGATATTAGTTGTTTTTACGAGGGTGGATTGAAAAGTTTGCGGCCTAACATAGATAGCGTTATCATATTATTATAAAACTATGAAACCTACCCTTATATGAAACCTAGACTCTTTGTCAGTTTCTGTGCAATTTTTCTATTAATTTTGAAAATGGATAGTTTAGAGCACCGTGCCGTGATCAAATACCTCCACAAGAAACACATAACTCCAAAGCAGATTCATGAAGATATGGGAGCTACTTTAGTAACATCTATTCCTTTGTATACAATGATATAAAAGTGGACAGCTGAATTTAAACGTGGACGAGAGAGAATGAGTGATGACTCCCGCTCTGGACGGCCTTCTACAGCTACGACTTCGGATAATATCGAAAAAATATGTGATCTTATCATGGGCGGCAGAAGATTGAAGGTATCTGAGATAGCTGAAGCTCTACGGATTTCATATGAACGTACACAAAACATGATCGTTGACAAATTAGGGTTCTACAAGTAGTCTGCAAGATGGGTTCCGCGGCTCCTTTCAGTTGAACAGAAACGAACTCGGCTCACGATTTCTAGAGACTGTTTAGAGCTTTTTCAAGCTGATCCAAACGAATTTTTGGCAAGGTTTGTTACTATGGACGAAACATGGGTTCATCACTATACTGCTGAATCCAAACAACAATCCAAACAATGGATAAGACCCGGATCTCCAACCCCCAAAAATGTGTGTTTTTCTGTAAACAAGGTAATGGCATCGGTTTTCTAGGATTCTAAGGGTGTCTTTCTAGGTAATCTTTGTTGATTACCTATTTCCAAAACCAAAAAAACACTTAGGTGGAATGAAATTTTCTACCAGTGAGGAGGTCAAAGTGGCAGTAGATGCCTTTTTTGAAGACCTTGACGAGACCTTTATTTAAATGGGATCAAGGCTTTAAAGGACCGCTGGACTAAGTGCTGTGACCTAGGAGGAGAGCATGTAGAAAAAGAAATATAAAAAATTGCATTATCCTTGTGTTTTCTTATTTAGGCCGTGAACTGTTCAATCCACCCTCGTATATCGAGAGCGGTGTCGGTGATCTGAGGTGACTGAAGTGACTGCCCCGTGGTATCACAATGAGTTTTTACATGTTATGTACATTGAAACGACTGCACACCTGAGAAATGATTTTGAAGGTATCAGTCTACCAACCCACAGTAGGCAAGGTGGATTATAAATTACCCGAAACCATTTCTCTTAGTCAAGTGAGTTTGAAGGTCATTCTGTAGATAAATTAAGACTAACATTCTTATATGAGAGACTGCATCTCCCAGAGTACTTCCCGCGTCTGTGGACGGCCCTGGAGGCGCGCGGCGGCGAGGACTGCGCCAGCACGGTGCGCGCGTTGTTCACGCAACTGCAGGCGCAGGTCGTCACAACGGCCGGGGCCAACGAGCTGTCCAGCATGTTTAAGTAAGGATTATAATTTACTTGTCTACTGATAGTTGGCGTTCTCGTGAGAAGGTTTAAGTCCAGCAGTGGACAGCGTCGGGCTGCAATGATGATGATGGACTGTTTTCCAAGAATTCGTTGGTAAAAATTCGGCAATTCTATACAAATGCGTGAATTTGAGTCTCACTCGACGAAAATGAAAATAGCAAAGTCTTCCTCCACAAATTTCACTTACTTATAAACGTTTTGTTTAAATTGACAAATACGCTTGCATTAAAAGTTTTCCAATTTAATTTTGATCTTGGTTGCGGTTTTAAGATGTCATATAATTCTAAATCCCCTAGCATTATTAGACTTGTTTTTAAAGGACTCATACTGTACAAATCCCGTCTTTCCTAGCACATGCACCACTTTAAGCGCCACCAACCTGCTCGACCGCGCCACCTTCTTCCACTACGTCCTGCGGAACCTCGGCGACCTCGTGGAACGCGCGGTGCCGGGCAGTGTAGAGGACGCTTGTGTCCAGTTCACCGACGCCAGTGTTGGTAAGGTTGATGCGACGTCAACTATTGCGGAAGTCTTTTGTCTGGAACATTGGTCAAAATTGAAATATAAAGTAGTATCTTCTGAAAATAAATATAGTAATCTTTGAAGGGTGGGTGTTACCGGGTGCGTGATGTGTGTTTACTAAATGGAGAGAGGTACCGATTATTAATTTTTTATTTCGGGAATATTATAATTCCGTTACGGCCTCATTGTGTTAATCCAAATTGTTATCTGTATTCAAATTCCATCCTTAATCTCTTTTGAATCTAATGGTTTGACCCATTGCCAACTGTGTTACAGCCGACCCAGTGCAGCGCCTCGCCAGCTGGCTGGCCGGCCGCACCGCGCCCTGCGCACGCGTCGACTACGCCGCTGTTGTCAGTGCATTCGCTAATGCCACTTACGACGACGAAGACGCTGCGAACAGTGAGTTGATGCGTACTATTATTCATCATATCTATGTCTATAACTCAATTTATTAGTAGCCCGTATTATAAAATATCATAAGCCGGAGGTCTCAGGTTATGTTCGTCCCACGGACGTTTGTTCCTGGATCATGGTTGTTCATGCTGGCTTCCCCCAGTTCGCTGTGTGGTCCTCCATAACACATCCCCTGCTTACTTTGGGGCCATGCACTTGTGGTGTTAGCCTAGGGATTTATTATTGTCAAGCTTTTCATTTTTTTATGTTTAAAGTTTCTTGCAAAGGCATTAACGCCGCGGGCTGGCGGCCACATGTAGAGCTGCTTCTGCGTTTTAATTAATATTTATAATATTTAATATATATTATTCGTATTAAAGGAAGAAGCGGTTAGAAAATATCCTATACTAGATACTCTGAATTAATTTATTTTATTGTTATTTCATATTGAAAATTGTCCTAATAGCTTTGTTCTTATTTAATTGTATGTATGCTGTTTACTTCTTTTATTCCACTGTATTCGCCTATAATTATAATATTGCTTAGTTTGTATCCATTATTAAATGTAACTTGACAATGTTTTGGTAGCTATTATGTCCGGGAACTAATAAATAAATAAAAAATAACAGGAACGACAGCTAATGTTGATTGTTATTCCAATATAATAATAATCAACATTATTTGATTAAACAAGTACATATAATTGGTGTGGTCCATGGGCACGCGAGCCACTTACCACGAGCTGGAACCTGTGTGTTTGAAACGAAAAAATATTGAAAACTCTGAACTCAGATTTATAAAGTCATTTTTTTTCGATCCTAAAATTTAAAAAATCTTTCAAAATCCAACATTTTACAAAATTGTAAACAGATAAATATGTCCCATACAAAATACTTGAATCTCTCAACAACTTCCTGCATAATATAAAACAAAAGTGTCAAGATGGCCCACGTGCACCGAATCTCATTCTAATTCCATTTATCATCGCTACTTTCGCCGATGCCGGAAAATAGACATTTTAAGCAGCAATATTTACAAAGATTATTTTGGATAATTTTCGACAGGCCGTCTGGGTGCTGGTAATGATTTGTGCGTTTTTTTACAAGATAAAAATTTATTGAATTCTTGGTAAATAGATCTCTTGACCTAGAACCTTATCCAGTGACGTAACTCTACCAGCTATTTGGTCAGTCTGCCCTAATTTATATTAATAATAATATTTATTCTAGTATCATCTTTAGTTTACCTTACTATAACTAACATTAATACTTAGAAATCCTATTTTCTTAGAAAAAATATTTACTAAAGGACAAATCCCATCTTCTTTTTGACAAAGTAATTAGTTTAGAGACTAAGTTAGCTGGCCTGTGTCTTCAACTGCTTGATCTCCAGCCGTTAGAGACATAAGTCAATAAGCTTCCCAACACTTGACTCCTTTGGCTTAGGATTGGAACAGCTACCAGTACTAAATTAGCTGGTACCTAAGTCGCAACGACATAGGTGCTTGGGTACTTTCTATATAGATATCGATTTTTTATTATTATTTCCACAGCCGGCAAGTGAGCTCGTGATCCGTCTGATGGTGAGTGACATCCATGGACATCATTAATCGAAGGTTTTCTATTTATTAATAGTAATTGTGGTTATAATATCGACTAATGATGCGTTGCCGACCGTACGCTTCAGTTGTGAATGCCTTCATTGCACTGATCGTTTCTTGTCTTTAACCGGAGGACGAACCACGTAAACACGTTCAATGTGGCGGTCGAAATAGGAAGGACTGTAGTTACCTCCCTCGACGAGATCTGAACAAGAAACTTTGTAACCACCAAAATATTTCTAATTAGCACACGAACGACTGGCCCTTTTGCGCTAGATGTAGGACCACCACAGTGCAAAGCTAGCATTACCTACCTAGAACGGTCCGCTTTAGAAAGCTGACCCGCGGCGTCTGCTTACTCGAGCATATCCTTAGGAAAAACATTCTCGTTTTTCGGCATTTTTCACTGTGCGGATATATTCATCAGTAGTAGAACATGAGAATAATAACATTAGTGAAAATGAAGACAGATTTTGTTAATCTGTTAATATTATGCGCGGCCAACAGCAACTCACTTAGTTCAGAATAAATTAAGCCGGCCGCAGAGCGCCGGCTGTTCACTCCTCGCCGAATGTGAGGTCGGCGGGCGGGACTCCTCACGCTGGCATTTGGAATGTATTCGCAATTTGCATAGGAGAAGCAAAATATATAATTTGCAAAGTATATCACTCAATAATACAGAACCGAATTGGCCAACCCCGAAACCACGCGACACTTCTGTCCCGCCCTAGAGTGTTTTTATAAACCCGGAGGCGCGGAGGGAGGGAAACTACGAAATGAGACGCACCCGTTCAATTGGGTTAGGTTAGGTTTGTAAGTAGTTAATACACGCGCTAGCCGAGCGAGCGAAGCGAGCGTGGTGCGGGAGCACCCGGCAAAGCGCCAGGACCAAATTAAGTACTATTTCCAGATTTTCAAGAAAAGCGACTCTGGTTCAAAACAAAAAAAAAGACACTATCATCGGCAACCTTTACTTTTTTTGAAGAAAGGAAACTTACTAAATATATTTTATATTTTATTTGTTTAACAAAACGATCAAAATTAGATAACATTTCAAATTAATTTCGCGTACATTTTTTCCCAAACATATACTAATTGTGTAAAAACAATATGATTTTTGATATTAGTTACTTTATTTGACTAATGTAATTTACCGTATATGGGCAACGTTTAGTATAAAATAGCATGACAAATTTTGGTGCACATTTAATAATTTTTGGTAAAAAATGAATTTTTTTGGACGTATCTTTTTACTACATTTGATTTCTGTATATTTCAAAAGCAATAATAAAGAGGAAAAATTTGTTCGTTAGTTTTTTGTACTCGGTAAACTCTGAAACTGCTGACCCAATTTAAAAATCATCCACCAAAAAGGATGTACCTTCTCGAGAAGAAAAATTAGCGGAATTCCCACGCGACCATGACTTATGTGAGTGTAACCAAATCGAGAAATACAAGAAAATTTTGCAGATATTGCGAAATTGCGATTAACCAATTTTGAGATGCAATTTTACCGGCGTTTTAAGGAGAAGAGACAGTTTGTTTTATACCCACGTGTATATTGTTCTTGATTATATTTTTACTTTCCTTGATGATATTTTAACGAAATACTTAGTTGTTTTTAGATGCCTCATTTGTGAAATTTCATTTACGCCCAAGGATCAGTTGCTAAATCAATTACTATATAATCTATGCATACAACCGCACATTAGCCTAATTACTATAAAACTATTTAAATTACTTACAACCAATACGAAATAATACAGTCCCCGGCTAACGCCCTGTCTCCACAACGCTTGACATCGAATCTACATAATATTTGCAGAATTTCATTCAGACGTCGCACCACGTGGCTATGTACAACAAGATGGCGGCCGCACGACATCGTCCCTTTATTTGAATCTATTAGAATTACTAAATATTACAGCGGTTTGTGACTAAATTGTGGGTATGTGTTTTGAGTTTTGATTTTGAGAATATTCAATAACACAAAATCCACATTTCCATATCAGGTTTGCGTCAATAGAAGACGATTAAAGATGCTACAAGAGACATTTTAGTAGCTGAAAAGACCAATGCAGGAGTGGCACGATCTACTATAGACCAGAAAGAAGTCAGCTCCAGATGTTGCTTATATTTGACTACCGTAAATATTTAATTCTATGAAAAGAATATTTTATTGATTGAGGAAGAGAGGACAAAATTTCTTAGATACTTTTATGAATGAATTTGTTCTTAACAGAAAGTTT
The DNA here is from genome assembly GCA_923062675.1 of Marasmarcha lunaedactyla. Classification (NCBI taxonomy): domain Eukaryota; kingdom Metazoa; phylum Arthropoda; class Insecta; order Lepidoptera; family Pterophoridae; genus Marasmarcha; species Marasmarcha lunaedactyla. The sequence goes on from OV281363.1 coordinate 17,802,025, forward strand.
AATTTGAGCAATTATTTAAAAAAAGAAACAAACATCAGCTGCAGACAGTTAAAATTTGAAAGAGGTTAGAGGACATACATCTTCAACAACAATATTGTAAGGATTAATTTAATAGTTTATTTTAGAAGAAAGTCCTAAACTTCTAAAGTGCCTTTAGTTATTATATTTTCGACATTGCTTATGTTTAAGTATGTTAAGAACTGGCTATATTTACGTTCTTATATCTTGAGATAGCAATACAAAACATAAAGTGAGTAATGTTCATCAAGTAAAACAACTTAAAAATATTCTTCGAAGACTCAATGAAAAGATTAGCGCCTGCAACGCGGCATTAGCAATGCAAATGTAATGCTGATTGCGTGCTGCGAGTCCTAGGCGCATCTATCGGATTGTTTCGTTTAAGCAATGAAGCAGTCAAGATTTAAGTCGTTTATTTTCTTTGTTTTTAAAAAAATAATCTGAGTTGGATTTGATTGCTTTCACGCTGATAAGCACCATTTTAGACGATGTATTTTTAAGCGTAACATGACATTAAACTTTATGTCAAATTAAAATTTTAAAGTTCTTGTGTTGGGCAAGAGATTTTCGTATTATTATTTTCTTGTTGTTTTAAAAGTTTTTGAGGGTTTTAAATGCGAGAAAATCCTTTGTGTACGTTTGACTTTTTCTGCACATTTATAGATATTAAAAAGTAATGTAGCGATAGGAGTTTGTAGCAATTTGATTCATTACGAAAATTCGCACAAACGAATAATAAAATCTACAATCCACAATAAGAATCTTTAAAACTTTTATCTTCGGCCTTTTGGCAAAGATAGCTTTGGCTTGCCGTCCACGCCGGAGATTCAGAGGTATTGTTCAGTGATATATAAATAATTGTCCAATACAATACACGTGTTTTTTTTTTCAGGTTATGGATATTTACAACGGACGTAGTGCTTTTTCTGGATGAAGGGAATGCTTTGATGTCTCCTGTACTCATGACAACGTTTACGAAAAGAGTAACAAGCACACTTTCTCTCGCAATTATAATTTTAATTCGGATTTGTTTTCTGTAGTTTCCGAGGGTCGTTGTATCCGTTACACTTGCTTGTCATCCGTCGGCTGCGTTAGACTCAGAGTTGAATTCCTTTATTACTATCTATAATAAATAGGCCCGAGGTTGTAGGCAGAAACTAAGTTATCAAATAATTCACTAAGAATAACTTTGACACTTGACAAGACTGCATAGAAATTATGTCATGTTCTTAAAATTATTCCACTGATAAAACATATTTATATCGTTGAAAAATCCGTCCCAAATAAAATAACTTGATTTCGTCTAATGCTTTTAAAAAGCAATCTGTTTCTTCGTAGCAGTTGTGACCAGAAAAATTAAGGCGTTCCACACAGGCTAGTGGTTTATCATTGTTTTTTGGCTGGAGAGTTTCAGAAGCTGGCGCGTTGCTGCCGAATTAACGAGGTGTGCCGTTTAGTGCCTCGCTGTGACTTCATAGTTTAAGGTATAAGAAGGTAACAGCTCATAATGCTGTGATCATCTTGATGTTGGCTTTGTAAGAATTACAATATATATCTTATCTGCCTTTCTTTGAAATTGGTTTACATGGTTTACTATGTATGATTACGGGCCTAAAGATTTCGAAAAGCCGGTTTGTTACACACTGCTACAATTAATGGCCGTTCTTAATTCACTAATAATTAAGTTTCTGGGGAAAGGAAGAAAAAAAGCGAACATATCTTTGCTGATTTTTATATAATATCTTGGTAATAAAGGCATAATTCCCTTTTATGTATACTTATACGGAACCTTTTTGTGGTGATTAAACAAATTGCAAGTTATTGGAAAAAGCGAGCGAGATAGTTGAAATTTGCATACGTTGAAATATTTATATGATTGTTGTGTAATGAGTAAAATTACTATAGCATAATGAATAACGTATATTTTTCCTTTATATATACTATTTAAATATTTTAAATAACTGTTTTCCTGTCTCTCCATAGATCGCCTGCGCCTGTACGGGTCGTGCTCGCAGCTGGGCTTGCGCACCAGCACGGCGGCTGGTGCGCACGCACTCCCCGACGTGCTGCCGCTCAGCTACTTCAACCAGCTGTGCGACGACGTGTTCGGGCAGGGGTGAGCTGTGGACCTGAATAGAATCAATAAATCCCCGGACAAACACACCAACTGTATGGCCCTAAAGTAAGCAGAGCTTGTGTTATACAAATACAAACATGACCCGAGAACAAACATCTGTGTTCATCACACAAATGAATGCCCCGGCCAGGACTTGAACCTGGGAGCTTCGGCATATGAGGCAGGGCTACTTACCACGACACCACCCGGTCGTCAAGATTTGACTCTGCACTTCCACGATGTGTCTGGCCTTGATTTGGGATGGTTCTGCAAAGTACCAACTAGAAGCGATGGACGCAGTTGACCGAAAAGCCCGAAAAATTATTAACAACTTTGACCTCACCACCAAAAAACTGCAAAGCCTCGACCATCGTCGGAAAGTTACCAGTTACCAGTCTTCTACAGATTACATTTTGGAGCGTGCGCGAATGCTCTTTTTGATCAGGTTGAACCCACACCCTTCTTACATCGGTCTACTAGACGCAGACAGGCCTTCCATCCCTTTATGGTAGATATCCCAAGAGGTCGAACCAAACGCTTCGATAGTTCCTTTTTGGTGCGGGTCGCCAAGGTGTGGAATGAACTGCCTGCGTCTGTTTTTCCAGAAAACTATAGTCCTAGTTCTTTCAAGCGTCGAGTGAATAGGTATCTTGTGGATAGACGTGTAACACCTTCGTCTTCATCGTCACTTTCCATCAGGTGAGACAGAAGACAAATGTCTAATCCTTTTTCAATTACAAAAAAATTTTTAAAATTTATGTTATTGTAAAATACGAAGAAGGGTTGTACTTTCAGGCAATTTGTAGTCCACCACCTCTGAAACAATTTCTTAGGGAAGCGGGTTTCCCTACCAGGGGAACGCTCCCCACTCCATGCAGTGGAGTAATAAAGGTTGTTGAGATTGTACTTAACAAAAGCTGTTAAACAGTTGAAATTATGAATATAAAAGATGGTTGGACTCGCTTTTTATACTTATATAAATTTTTTATTTAAAAATATAACTAAACTTTAATATGAGTAAGCCACAAATAAATGAATAAACCATTCATCCATCACAGTTTCTCAAGCCGTCTCCAAAGTGGTATTACTCGCACTAACCTTTTGTTCGGTGGTTTGACACACATTCCTGACTACGTGGTGACGGTGGTGGGGGACATAGACCCCTGGGGGTCTGTGGGGCCTACTGTCGCCCACGGGAGGGACAAGGCGCCGGTGTTGGCACTGGAGGGGGGCTCGCATTGTGGGTTGACGAGGTCAGTATGGTCTTTATTTGTTTTAAGTTCTTACTAAACTAATTTTGAGCTATAGCATATATGTAGACATTTGAGGTTCTTATTATGATTGCGACATGTATTCGGGTACAACGAGGGGTTTTCATTCTACGATTAAAAATAAAAAAATAGTCCTTTATTCAACATTAGATGGCACTGATCAATATTCAAGGGTCAAAAAAAGTATGACATGACATCAATGCCTGAGTGAGTGATAGACAAAAGAAAATATGCACCCGAAAGGGCTTCTTTTTGAATATGAATCATTCGTCACTGGTTCTTGCTGTGTGTATCAATTTCAGTAAACTTTACGTAATGAAAAAAAAACAACAAAATAAAATAATCTAATCTACCTTAAGGAACAGTATATTATTAATCATTTATAAGATGTGTATGTGTGACTGAAAATAAATATATGATAAATATGTAACTGACACAAATATATATATCATAATATACACATACGATCAATCAACCAACAAAGAGATCGACAATGACTCTTGAGTTTTGTTCAACGCCATGTAGTTTCGCATGAAAAAGCTTAAAAAAAAAAGAAACGAAAAGCCCTCATTTCACGTACAACAGCGTACTGCGAAATGGCAGAAGTCACTTATGCTTTTATCTTACTAACGTGAGAACTATTGGAGGGGCGACCTCCAGCCTAATGGCAAGAAGGTAGAAATAAAAAGTTAATGTGTGCCTCACATCCGTTGCCCACTAGCTAAACTCATCAGAAACATGTATATCCACAGAGGGTCAGCTGCTTCATCAGAGGAACTGTCGCTGGTCAAGCAGCGCGTGCTCAGGGAGCTGGTGTACCAAGTGACGGGGGAGCATCTCGCGCAGGACAACTTCGCAGCGAGACTCACGGCGAGCGCACTCACGGTTGTTGCTGTTGTCATGATGCTAATGGCGTAGATTTTATACGCATAATCGTTTGGAATGCATTCTTAATTCATTGTTATAAAGGATTTAAAAATAAAGAATTATTTTTATAAGTCTTTCATTTTTTTGGGTGCTAATTAAACAGCCTTCTTTTGAATAGCATTATTCGCCTCTAAAATCTACACTGCCTTCTAAATTACTAAGTCAGCTACAATTTGCGAGCGTCTGAACGATACTATCTTAGCCACAAAAAATGTGTTGTCGCATGATGTTTTTGCTACTAAATTTTGAATCATCATCCAATTACGACTATGGCGCTTCGCCGGGTGCTCCCGCACCACGCTCGTTTCGCTTGGTCGGCTCGCGCATGCGATAAATGCAGTTTAACATTAACTTAACCCAAATTTAACTAATACGCTTTCTATAGAATATTTAGTAGGCGTTGCAAAAAAGACGAATTAGTTTATTAGAGGCTATCTTATTTTCCCGTGGCGTAGTTATAAAATTAGAAGTTAGATCACGTGGCCAATAAAGAAATCTGTGGCTTGACTTATAATTTCCCGTTTTTTTACGTTGCTGTTCCTAGGTAAGAATTGTATGGTTTCATTAGATAAATCCCATTTTACTACCCGGCAAACTAGTCCACGCTCCATCTGATGGTAAAGGGCATTCGTTGCTTATGGATATCATAAGGATCATATAATAGGAAGGTTCAAATTGGTAAATATTATTGGTTCCTGTAATTTAAGTTATTTATTTATTTAGTCATTTTAAGAAAAGTATCGATTATTACATTGTTATGAATCAAATGCCTATGTCAATACAGAGTCTGTTAAACCACTCGCAGGTACGAGAGACAAAACTGTTAAACAGTTATTTGTTGTTATTCTAGGGAGATAGAATAGCAGGCTGTCGCTAAAAGTTGTAGAAGGCACGTAAAAACTAACTTTTGAAAGTAATTCGGGGCAGCATATATCAGATAAAACTACCATATTTATTATGTTGGCTATAAAGGAAATGTTGATAAGCACATGGTTTTAAATAGCTCGATTTCTTAAACCGAAATTTAAGTTTAACGAACTGAATTTACGCTGAACTCTCTCAGGCTGGTCGATATAAACAGCATATCGTGGGTTCTAAACATTACTCGCGTATTCTTGGTGGCAGGGTACAAACGTGCGGTAGGATTTTAATAGGTTTTACTTTTTTTTAATCCGAAGTATCCTAAGGAGTTTACTATTGTTTGACAAAAAACGTTTGACAATAGATCATTTTACTTACTTTTACTTACTTTAAAAAGAATAATTTCACATAATACCGGTTTCGCAAATGTTTTACTTAGAAAATATTTCAATTGTAAAATATTATTAATAAAACACCTTGTGTCGTGATGTTTGTTTGAACCAAAGTGAACCAAAGTCACTTTTCCTAAAAAGCCACTTAATTTGGTCCTGGTGCTTCGCCGGGTGCACCACGCTCGCTTGGCTCGCGCGTGTATTAATAACATACAAATCTAACCTAACCCGATTGAACCTGTTTTGTGACCAGGCAAAACGCAAGCGGAGTGGACCGAGCGTCAAATGCATGCATGTAGTTTAAAAAAATAATCAATTTGTTAAATTATGGTTTGTCTAATAAGTAGTTTATTAAAAAATGGTTTGTAAAATGATAAATTTATCAAGTATAATTTTGTCAAACGTTGTTTTTTAAATGAAAATTCATTATTTGTTTTTTTGTCAAAGGATTGAATATCATCGTATCAATTTGATTACCAAATGCAAGTTTAGAATCGTGTAAAACTCCCAGGTCACTCATCTCAGTTATTCGCATAAGAATTTTATGCTTTAAAGAGTAGTCGTAGCAAATCGAATTCAACTTCCTGGTAAATGATACAACAGCACATTTGCTACATTCAAATCTAGTTTGTTAATTGTACAATAATCGTCAAGTCGCTTAAGATCTTCTTGTACATCCGCTGCGTCACTTTCCTTTTTTAACAGATCTGAATATTTTCATATCGTCGGCCAAACTGAGTAGATTGGATTTGTGGAAGCAGGAGTCCTTATCAGATACAAGAATTATTAAGAAAAGCAGCGGACCTAATACGGGTCCCTGCGGAACTCCGCTGGGAACACACATCCAATTGGACATGTAATTCCCTAGAACTATGGCCTGAGTGGTATTATTGATGTACAACGTAAACCATCTCAGTATATCACCCCTGATACCGTTCATATGAAGTTTTAAAATTAGTCGCTGCTCAATTCTATCGAATTCTCATAAATGTTTCTTTTTCCAAAGCACAAGTACGGTGGTATGTAATTATTATGGCACTTAATTTTTTTAGGAAAATAAACAAAAAAAGTAGCTAATTGAAATCAATAAATAAAATGATAGTATGTAATATAAATTGTGATTGTTCCCCTTGTTCCCCATTGTTGAATTTCACAAAATCCGGATCAGTTTGATCAAGATTTAATAGGACATTCCTTTTATCCCGAAATCGTAATGGGGACGGGAATTCATGGTAAGTATTTACGCGTAAAAACTAGTAAAACGTTCAACTTTTACCTGTGTTTTGGATTAAGGGTAATCTTATTAAAGTACTAAGTAAGGAAAAACTCAGCATAAACTCGTAAGGTTTGGCCGGTTCTGTGCCCTGAATAAACACCCCGAGGCTTCGATTGAATGCCACATCAACAGCTTAACCTACTTCAATGTAGAAAGTCAAGCATACACTTTAGTCTAGATGCTTAGACGAAGTTTGCCTTCCACTGGTAGACTTTGTGTGATAAAATGTAAATTCTATTTTTTTTGTTCTAAAGTTTTCTACTTAAATTTTATGTGTTTGTTCTAGATCTTCATCTAGTTCCCTATTTAATATACGGTCATTACACAAGTCGTCAGTATATTTAGTGTGTGTGTAGTGTAGTGTAGTGGGTGTGTTTAGTTTGCATTAAACAACGGCAAAGTTAAATTTATTTCGGAGACTTTATTTTTACGTAATCCACACCTCTTTTTAAGAATTCATTTATGTTCTAATTGAGCTTCACATACTCTCAAACTTGTAACTTCCGTACATGCTCACATCAAACCAGGCCTGTAGTCAACCAAAACATGAGGAAAGATATGAATCAATGACACGCGTTATCCCGAACTTAAGAAATCCGCGGCAGCGTCGCGAGGACTGGATAGAGGACGAAAAAAGTTTTGAGTAGTTTAGTATTAGGATGTTTGTATTTGCCCGAATGGATTGGTCGTGCCCATTCTGTTGGGTGTTATTGAATGACAATGCTTTGGGCTTCAGTTGGGATTTTTAGTTCATCAATTTGCATTACCAGATTCGTCTACATGGTTTATATTATGGCAATTTAATTAGACGTATCTAAAAAAATGGGAACACAGTGTTCAAATGGTTACATGAAAACCATAACTTATGAAGCTTCTACGAGTATAAGTGATCATTTACTTTATGTACTATTTGTAAAAAAATATTTACCACATTTTTATGTGAATTAACACTTAAATTTTCAACCCTGATCTTTGTATTATCTTTATAAACCGCCTGCTCTCAGGGAATTCCGCAAGAACGCGACGCTGTCCCTCGAGGTGTCAAGCGCAGGGGCATGACTGCAGATGGCTGGATGGATACTGATCAATGCCGAGTCAGATAGGCGGAATGTTTTGTTGGATAGCGGTTTACTGAATAGATTTAGTGGATTGTAAATGGGTAACAATGGCTTTATTGTATCAGTATGCTGTTACAATTTAAATAATAATTGGATCGTGGATATTTTTTCTGTATTTTCGAAGAGTACTATATTTATGATGTTATCATGCATTGAAACATACAAGATAATAAAGCAGAACTTGAAATATAAGAAATTAAATAAAGAAATTAAAAAATTCTACATTTTTAAATGTTGAAGATAAAATTACTAGAATAAATAAATCTGAACTCTTGGTATCCCGTTATTAAAGTTTTTCAATATACTAATCCTGTATAAGTCAAAAACTGATCACTATTTATTCTTAAAATGTCTTCATTGGCCTCCTTTGCTAGTACTTTCCTTTACAGCAAATAGATCTTTTTAGATGGAACATGTGTCTTAATCGCTTTCTAAAATATAATGTTTGAATCTATTCAAAGTTCCCATGTTTAGTTTTTTCCAATTATTTTGCCTTATCCATCCTGGCTATGTCAATGGTTTGTTTATTTAACATTCCGAACTCCACGGGTAGTTTTATATCAATTTTTGTATAAGCTAATTATTGGTATTGTAATCTTGTTTTGTTACTTCAACATACCGTTATAAATGAAAGTTGTACTTTATTTGTTTCTTGTTCTATTTTTGGCCCGCTTGTATGTATAATTTGCTTAAATTATAATGTTGTTCATAAAAAAGTGAAATTGTATATTTTTTTATTTAAATAAAGATGCTTTAAACCGAATCTCTTTTAACTTTGTTTTCTTTATGCAGGTACTTAAGTTCCCATAAATATTTAATCCAAATTAAACTTTGCAACTACAATCCCCACAATCTGGACAGCGCTAACCTCTGACGAAATTTCGGCAAAAGCCCGTATTTCTTTCCCTCAATATAACTTATCCGGGTTCTCAATTCAAATGTCAGGATATCTTGACTGACGTTTGGGAGACGGAGGTTAAATGTATTTATTGCTGAAAGGGCCGGAGATATTAAAAATGGGATATAATGCCCGCAAGTACATGACGGGTCAAGATACCGATTTTGTAATAAATTGTGCGGGTTTATCTGTGGTTGAGGTTAATATTGTGATTTATGAATAAAATGGAGAATTGAGGATGAATTCGATGTTATATTACATTCTTTAGATATAAAAAACTTCAATATAGTTTTAAAACTAGTTCCCAGTTTACAGATTTTCATCTGTTAAATACAAAACATACAACATAAACATAGGTAAAAATCAACAAAATGTTCAAAGAATTCCAGAACGTTCTCGTCACAAGCTGCCAACAACTGGACACAATCACAACACTGCCTTTAGAAATCACAGGCAGCTCTCGCCTTTTACAAACCAGTTCAGTAGACCCCCCACCCAGACTCAATCCAACATTATTTCTATACGTTAGTACACAAGTTATAGTTCTGCAAACTGGTGGGTACCTCCAGTATGCTAGAGCCTTGAGTTAGTCAGTTTTGTGAATAAGCCGAGTAAGTTTGCTGCCGTGCAAGAGGTCTAAACACTGGTTGTGGCAGTGCATTTCAAGTAGTGAATATACGAGGTAGAAGTATGGATGTATCTTAATAGTTAATACCATGTATGTTTATAAAAATAGCAGATATTTTTTAGTGTGACATCCGACCTTACAGTGAACAGCAAAACTTGCGAAGACGAGCGTAATTTACTTGTGGTTAACACGTATATGTATATGTGTCACAGTGTGCGTGAGATTAAAAGCGAGTATAGTTAGCATAAGAAACACAAAAAAGAAATGTCGTACAATTGAATATTAATTTTTTTTTGCAAATACAATAAGAAGTTATATACCATGTTCATAGAAACTCTCACTTTCATACTCATTGGTATCGCTGTCACTTGATTCGTGACAAACTGAACATCGTAATCGAAATACTTCATGTATTCTTTTTTAATTTTGTCTGCATGATTGTAGGTTCTGCTCCAGGTGTGGCTAACAATGTTGTTCAATACCTGACATACTGAATGTTGTATTTCAGCCATGTGATAGGTCAAAACGATTTTAGAGTAATAATTTATATTACTATTTTATATTATTAGGCGAACATAGGTGTACCTTTAGATTTTTGGTTAACGGTTAAATGACGACCGAGTGGTGTAGTGGTAAGTAGCCCTGCCTCATACGCCGAAGGTCCCAGGTTGTTTGCATTTATAATATGTATGTTAATTTTGTGTCCCCCCCAGTTCGCTGTATCATCATCCATAACACAAGCTCTGCTTACTTTGGGGCCATACAGTTGGTGTCTTTGTCTGGCGATTTATTTATTTATTTATTTAATTACCCTTTTTTAATCCAGATCCGCTCGGGGTGATATGGTGGCAGTCGAATATTTCAAAACCTCATCAATTGTATAGTTATGAAATGCTTTTTTTAAAATAAAATCATATAGTTCTTTATTGCGCGAGTTTTATCGAGCGGCAAACCATTTTCTATCAGCCACTTCTTCATGTCACTCTAGAAGAATTTCAGTTAGGTATTTTACTGCTCCGGGTGTAGCAATAAGATGCGTTTTCTATCACAATAAATGACTCTTCTGGCAAATTCGGCAGAACCTTGTCATCCAGCCACTTGAGATAATTGTCAAAACTCATGTTGGATAATCTCTAGTTGTGGATGCTGCTTTGTATACTGAAGAAGCATCTTTAATAAAACATTTACTGTTACCTGTATGTACTATTTATTTATTTATTTGGAAAACACAACAGATAACAATCAGTTATATACCAGACAGTCAAGATTACAATCATGCAGATCCAAATTGCTATCCTAAAAGTGTTTACACGACAACTTCGGCAATAAAAAGTTAACTAAAGTATACGATAGGTTAGTGTTGAAGCTAAACACAAAAGAAACAAGGCTTAACGTAAAATTTTGGTTACTCTATAGTTTACATAGAGTTTGGAAATGTCTTATTACACTTTTATAAAAATTATTCTTAGGTAATGTCCCTGAGAATACAGACAAGCAGAGAGCGAAAACGGAGATGTGACGGATTAAATATATCGAGATAAGAGCATTGAACACCGCACTCTTCATAGAAGCGACAAAACCTGAAAAAAATAATACATTGTCTGCTCGGACGCTTCAAAAACGTGCTGCCTTTTTTTCTTGCATCGGTATTTTCAGACACCAGGTATTTTGGCGTACGTGAGAAGTAAGCTGTAAGTCTCATCAGTATATAATAGGTCTTTACCTATGAAACTGCCGTTTTGCCGTACTGGCCATTTCAAATGAAAATATTTTTTTTTTGACTGATAATTCTAATTTCAAATTAATTTTATTTGACAAACATGGAATTCTTTTTCTAAAATCGTCATTTGTTTAATAGTTAGTGTTTTGTTTTCAACGCATTCGAACATTTTTCGTCATCATGGATAAGTTAAAAATTCGAGTAATTATGGAGTATGAGTACCGTCGTGGCAGCAAAGCGGCACAAGCGGCACGCAACATCAACGACGTTTACGGAGCGAACACTACAAACGAACGCACCACCCGTTATTGGTTTACCCGCTTCCGTTCTGGAAATTTTGACCTGAAAAATGAACCCCGTGGTCGTCCGAAAACTTTGGTCGACAATGACGAATTAAAGGCAATTGTGGAAGCTGATGAAACTCAATCCACGGCTGAATTAGCAGCAGCTTTCGACGATAGCATCAAAACAATATTGGTCCATTTGCGTCAAATTGGCAAGGTAAAAAAGCTTGACAAATACCCCACGTACCCCACGAACTCAATGACCGCCAGCGCGAAGTACGCGTGGAGACGTGCCTTGCACTGCTCAGCAGGCATACAAATGAAGGAATTCTGAACCGCATTGTTACTTGTGACGAGAAATGGATCCTGTTTGACAATCGTAAGCGCTCAGCAAGTTGGTTGGACCCTGGTTCAGCACCCAAACAATGCCCTAAACGAAAACTTACCCCTAGAAAAGTGATGGTCACTGTTTGGTGGTCTAACGCGGGTGTAATTCATCACAGCTTCTTGCCAAACGGGACAAGCATTACTGCAGATATGTACTGTGAAGAACTGAACACAATGATGGAGAAGCTCGCACGTCTCCAACCAGCTTTGGTCAATCGTTCGGCTCCACTGCTCCTGCACGACAACGCGCGACCTCATACTGCACAGCAGACGGTCTCCAAGCTACAAGAGTTGGGGTTGGAAGTTCTCCGTCATCCGCCGTACTCACCAGACCTTGCGCCTACAGACTTCTACTTTTTCCAGAATTTGGATAACTTCTTGGCGGGAAAAAAATTCAATACCCGAGAGGCAGTACAGAATGCCTTTGAAGAATTTGTTGCCTCCCGTCCAGCTGATTTCTTCAAGAAAGGCATCAATAAACTACCAATGCGTTGGCAAAGATGCATTGATTGCACGGGTGATTATTTTGATTAATAGAAATAAAAAATATGTAAAAAAATTACGCTTCATTTATTTCGTGAAAAACGGCAATTTCATAGGTAAAGACTTAATAAAAATACGACGGCTTTCTGAAAGGAACTGATAAATTTCTTTTCAAAAATTATAACGCCATAATTGCGTTTCGGGCCTTTCTTGTAACAATTTGCATTGTGTGAGCTTTCTGCAAATAACACTGCACGACAAGTTAGTGGGGGGATTGCGTTGCTAAACGCTGGGAAGTCTTGCACACACAACCGTCGCGGAAGTAGCGAGGTAATTTCATAGGTTTCCTAAGTATTTTTTTGGAAATTTCACCTATAACAACAAATTAAATTTTGGATTTTCATCTGTGAGGAGAACGTCCTGTGATTTGCCCTGTGTGGTGGCAACGACGGTCACGCCAGACACAAGAAAACTCGTCTTAATTGAATAATTGAAAAACGCACTATTCGTATTATTGTATTTTTTTTTGATATCTCTGATAAATTGTATAACTAGTTACATTTCTTATGTCTTATAATATCTCTATAAATGTTTGTAAGCACTGATAACAGCAACCTTACTTTAAAAGTCGCATTTGTGGTTTCTTTATTCTTTATGAGCAACTCTGATGAGCTGCGGAATTTAAAAATGTAGATTAAGCAATTAAACTACCACGCAGGACTTATTTATCAACAAAAGTTTAAAAGACATGTTCCTAAAAATTTGTAAAATCCTATTTTAAGTTATGTCGATATAGAAATTGCATGTAAATCCTCTTTGTCATGTTACTCATGGTTTTTGTATTTTTTGGTGGCACTAAAGGTACAACATTTTATTTATTACATTTAAAGAAAAATTATGAAATTTATTAGTTTACTTAGCACTATTATAATAAGGTTAATACACTTGCGTATGACGTCAGCCGCATCACGTGACCAGCGTTATTAAAACAACGGAGTTTTTCGCGGCGTTTCGAAAATTTAAACTTAACATTGATATTTATTTAAAATGCTTTGATTTTTCCTGAAACATCAATGTGATGTGGTTGTTATGTAATAAGGAATAATTTGAAATGGTTTTTCAAGATTAGTCAAATAGAGTATTGGTCCATACTCAAGTCAAGAGGACGAGGGCTCGGTCCCTCCATCAGACACGCACACTACCGCAATGTGCATATACAGGTACAGCCACAAGTAAGCTCACTCCCGTCGTGAAATGCAATAACTATACGATAGGCATGAAGAGCAATATTTGTTTGTTTGTTGGTTTATTTGTGGTTGTAAATTTGTTAAAATAGAGTGGCTTGAAGGAGCCAGGTTTTGAAAGAGCCACTTACATTATTTTGGTAATTTATCAACGGATTTGGTTGGTAATTTAATTTTTAAGTGAGCAACAGTGATTCCCCGTCATCCACAAACATTTGACAGTCCGCCGAAACCAACGGACGCCGGCGCATCGAGTCAAAGTGTTTGGCACTAAAAAGTAAGTATTTTGCTTCAGTTAACTTGTTTTTTGGTATTTTATTGAAAAGAAGTGTAGGTAAATGGATTGTAGGTTTTTAAGTTTCGTGTGTTTGTGCATATATTTGGCCTTGCAGTTGCGTAAAAAGTGAGCCGCAAAAGTTTTGATATTGTTGTTATTTTAAGGGTTATATTTTTTTAAAGAATAAGTAATGAAAGAGCCGGATGAATGGGAATTGGGCCTTGGAGCTGGCTCTTTCATAACTGGCTTTTTAATAACCCTGAATATTAATTTTGTAAATAATATAAAACCACAGTAAATATGCATTATTTTTCATATATTATTAAATGATTTGCTTCAGATATGGCCTAGATATATATTATTTTGCATAATTTTCAGAATTACACTTTATAATACAGACTGGCTCTTTCATAACTTTTAGTAGCTCTTTCAATACCGAAATGTTATGAAAGAGCCAAAAAACATTTAAAAAAAAATTGATATTATGTTGATGTTTCCATAGCGTTTAAGGTTTTTCGTTTAAAATGACCTACTATAGTAAATAAATAATAACTGAAGAACAAAATATCATCATTTTTTTCATTAAAAGAATGTTTTTTGCTCCGTTTAGTAAACTGGCTCTTTCATGCCACTTCTCCCGTACTGTGTTGTTACAAATACTATATAAATGCCTGTTTCTAAAATGTTTAGTAATAAAATTGAGTTTTTATATAAAACCGACCTCCAAACTCTCAAATACTATATAAAATGATAACTCTTTCTTCTATCAATAATTTCGCAAAGTTCTGTCTAATGTAATATGTTTCCTTACCAACAAAACGTCTGCACGTTTTCCCCCATCATATACATTTACAAATATTTAGCAACGCGTTTGTGGCATTGTTCCAACATGAGGAAAACCTTGAGAAAACCTCAATCGAAGTATTGTCAGAAATGTGTTGAGAATTTAGAACAACAGCGTTTGTTGAATTATTGAGTTTTTTGTAAGTTTTGTTAGTAAGTAAACTGTTCGTTCTGATTTACGCGTTTCAATTTAAAATATGTACTGGTTAACAAACTTGAGAGACCTAGCAACAATTTTTATTTTCATTGTTCTGTTTCAAAAATATCGAAACTTTTACCATCAATAAGCTTTCGTGAATTCGTTTCATTATAACAATCAAAGCTCTCAGCTTCACTAGGAAACATCCCGCAGCCATAGTTCCTCTTTGCGGCACGTCCACACAGAGATAAGAAACTTAATTACATCACAACAGTGCGACATGCGACGCAGCGCAACAAATGTTGCAGCTGTTGCTATAGTCAGTGTTTTTGTAAGTTTGACTCTGTGGTTACTTGTTACAGGAATAAATACGCAAACGGTGATTCACGCGATCGAAATTGCTGTTAAAAGCTACAGTTTACTCTTGTAGCGATCCAATGCTAAAAGCTGCGCGAGTTGAGATGTTAATGTTGTAATGAGTTCATGAGGACTTAAACGAGCCATCGCTTAGCGGATTACAGCAACGTTCGGTTTTATTAATTCTGTTTGTAATAAAGAAGTCTTGATGACTGTGGTGTATTTCTTAGCAGGAGCTAATACACCTACCATTCAGTGTAAACATCCTTACTAGTTTTTGCCCGCATTTATTGTTATACAATTTTTATAGGCAGCAAACGGCTGTGCAATCCCCTTGGTGCTAGGTGGCAGGCATTCTTGCCTAAGAACACCTTTCATCGTAGATGATTTATTCATTAATACCGATGATATTGTGTCAGATGATTGATTCATGACGCTTTGTCAACCGCAGGCTTCACTTGGACTTGCTATTGTTTGTTTGACCGGAAGGCAAAGTGATTATCGCGATCTAAGTAGGAAACACCGATGTACCGCCGATCGATAACACGAGATCATTACAAACCAATATCTATTCCCACTAGACAATATGTGCTGCGGTGCATGTTAATGAGTTCAGTTTAATATAATAATAAAAATAAATATCAATAATTAATGCTGTCCACGGCTGCTTACCGTCAAGTGTTTCTTTACAAATGTAAAGAAAAGTGTTTTCTGGCTCACCAAGCCTTGTGTACACAAGAAAATTCTTGATACTTTGTATCTCTCGTGGAGCTGAAATTAATTAATGAAGCGCTTTAATTTGCCAGCTCAGACATGGCTCGTTTATAACCACGATATCAACAGCTAACCGTTCAACTTTAAAAATAAATCAAAATATTAAATCACGCAGAATTAACTGAGAAATCTGAAATAAGAACCCCTTCAATATGCTTCAGTAAATTCATGAGCAACCCATGATGGAACAAAAAGGTACATCTTTAAACGAAGTGTTACAGCAACAGGCGATATCAAACCCCATCTTGTTCTTGTTGCTTACCAGCTAGCTGTACCCAGGAATATTTTTGACATTGACTTTGTAAGACAATCTAAGAGATCGATTGACAAGAGAGTGTAATTGGGTCGTAATCTACTTGCAATACTAAATATCAGGTAAGTATATCTTATAAGTGTATTTACTTAAGATTGTATTGACCTTTAAAGCTTTGAACTAAAACCTCAGCTATAAGTGCCTCATCTACGAGTATAATTAATTTGGAGCAAGAAGGGAAGATCAAATAAAATTTTATCACTTTAATCTTTTAAAAAAGTTATTAAATTTGATTTGACGTTATTCTTTTGATACTCAGTTATTAGTTTCACGTTAGTGGTTGTGAGTTTAAGGAACTTATTGTTCAGTCAAATTCAATCAATTTATAAATAAAACAAAATGCAGAAATAACCAAATAAAAAATTAAAAGAGGCTATAAGTATCAACGATTTAGTAAAATAGTCAGGAAGATGAGCATAATTTTGTCAGCAATGCTTTGCACACGCAAAAAAACAATTAGTAATATTACTTTATTACCTTACTTGTATGTTATTTGAATCCATGGATGAGGGAGACCAAGTAGATTGTGTATATACTGATTTTAAGAAGGTCTTCGATAAAGTTGACCACTTAACTCTCATGGATAAGCTAACATTTAATGGGGAAAAGGGATCTTTATTGAGATGGTTTTCCTCATATATCCATGATCGTCAACAAAAAATTGTTGTCAATGGGTATGAATCTGGAACATTCACAGCAACATCAGGCGTAACTCAAGGATCTACCCTAGGACCCTTTTTATTCATTTTGTATTTCAACGATATCAAGAACTCTATAACACATTCGAATTTTGTCATATATGCAGACGATTTGAAGATGTAGAAAATGGTAAGAAATATCCAGGATTGCACTCTTCTACAATTAGATTTACTATAATTTCAAAACTACTGTTCATAAATAAAATTTACCTAAGTTTCTCTAAATGTAAACATATTTACTTTTCTAGAAAAAGAAAACCCATACAATATCAATTTGAAATTAATAATCGTACTCTTGTAAAAGTAAATAGCATCAGAGATCTTGTTATTATACTGGACTCAAAACTTATTGTCGACGATCAAATTAATAACATTGTTGGTCGAACATTTAGAACGTTCGGATTTATTGCTAGATTAAGTACTGTTTTTAGAAAAACCTTCCACCTATTTGTATCTCTATAACACTCTCATACGACCTATACTGGAATATGCTACTGTCATATGGGAGCCTTACTATAAAAAATACAAAATCAGTATAGAGCGTATTCAAAAAAAATATCTTCAAATGACAAGCTATAGATGCTTTAACCATTACGGTGATTATAATGAATTGCTTAAAAAGTTTCATTCACTCTCTCTTGAACAACGTAGAATCCAACTAGAGCAAGTCACATTGTACAAGATTGTTAACAATAAGTTTGATGGTTCTGAGCTCATTAGTATTGTAGATTTCCGCGTTCAAACAAAAATCTAAGATCTAAACATTTATTCTCAACAAGTTTTAGCCGAACTTATGTATGTGTATGTGTAATATATTAATTTATTCCCTTTTTAAATAATCAACAAATTTAACACATAAGTAGCAATCGTAAACTTGTAACTTTATAATTTAATTGTAGATCATGTTGTCGGGATGTACAGAAACATATTAAAATTTTTATGATTGTAAACTGCTTTGTACATTACTGTTTGTGATCTCCTGTGTTTCAATAAAATAAAAATAAAATAAAATAAATACCGACATTTTTCGTCGACATTTTTGACTGAGACTTGGTAAGGAAGATGTATCGGATGAGAATTGTTAGGTAGACGTCAGGTAGTGACGTACGTAGGACATACAGGAAGTTTTGAGAAAAATATAAAAATGTTGTATAGTTTAATATTTTTTATTACATCTTTTCAAAAGGCTCTCTAACAGCGTATATACAAAATTTCATGCGACTGAACCAATTCTCAAAGTAAATTTTCCTGTCTGCAAGAGGTACCTCGACGGCCTGCTCGAACGCAGTGAGCGTATCTTCTCGCGAAGAAAGCTGTATCCCCTTGAGCTGGTTTTTAATTTTAGGGAACAAAAACAAGTTTCGCGGTGTCGAATCAGGGGTGTAAGGTGATTTACCAAAAAATTTACCTCGTCTTGATCGCGGAATGCGCGTGGGCGTGGTTGCGGTGGAGCAAAAGGCCACGGGATCGCTTCCTCGATCGCTTGTTGCTCGCAGCAGCAAAAACTTCTGGCAAGCATTTACTAGTGTACCACTCTGCATTGATGCTACTCCGGTTTCTTAAGGGAATTGATACTTAATGTAAAAGGACAAAAAACCAGCAATAATTTGTCCAGTGCTTCTCGGTCGTTTCACTTTCGTAGGCGTTGGTTCGTTTTGAAACAGCCATAATCTTGAATGGCGTTTGTTTCTGGATCATATTGGTAAATCCAAAATTCATCACCTGTAATGATATGTGATCATCAGGTTCTTCAAAAATTTGAATTGATGTCATGGCACCATCCTACGCGCGCCTGCTTCTGAGCATCAGTGATATTGTGGGGTACCCAGCGTGAAACAATTCTCCTTGTGCAAATGTGGTTATGTAAAATATCATGAACACTTTTCGATCCAATTTGCAGATTGTGCTGAATCTTCTCGTATGTGGTTTGCCGTTTTTGTTGAATATAAATTTTCTGTGAAATACGTTTTCTTCCGTAACAGCAGTTAAAGGACGACCACTTCTTTCTTCATCCTTCAAATGCAAGCGACCACAATTAAACTCGTTATACCAGCGGTACACAATTGCTTTAGAAAGCGCCTTGTTCATAAAACCTAATTGAAGCTGATTAAGTGATTCATCGTTTCGGTGATTCAAATTCAAATTCAAATATTTATTTCTCCACATTGACAATTACTTGTTCTTATTGACACTACCATACAATTGATTATTTACGATTTCAAGTTGGACTTGAAGTCGTAAAAAATTATTGCACGAAAATGTCCCCGACACAGATCCATTTCTCTATGACATATCGTTTATCGAGGCTGGTAAAATAATCAGTGGGAAATTTAAACTTGGAACAAATATATTTTTACGTTTAAATAATCGAATATTCAAAATAAATTATAACTTGCCAGCGTTCCGCACATAAAAACGTTATTTCGCAAAAAAACCTGGGCGGCCTTGTATTGTGTTAGCCTTAAGAAAATATTAAAGAGGTTTTTTGAACTATTGTAAAAAATGTCAAATTCAAAATTCAAATACAAATATTTATTTCTCAACATTGACAATTACTTGTTCTTATTGACTTCAAGTAAAACATGACTCTGCCAGCAGTTCGGAAAATCCTTCGTAAAGAAGAACTGGCAAGAAACTTCACGGGTACATTTTTTTCAAAACCAATTTACAGTGTCTCTTTATATCTATACAAAATTAATCTTATCTGCATCTGTTAGCTCGGCAAGTCTCCCTACCCCAAGGCAGGGATCCAAACGACAAACTCCCTCAGACAGCACCCGTTCACGAGTTGATGCGGCACCAGCCATCGCCCTCCTCAACCATATTAGAGGGAAGTGAGCAACCCGTCACCCGACGCTACCAAAAATTTTAACCTCAGCTGATGACACTTCAGTCATATTTCATGGACAAGCTTGGCACCAAGTCACACACCCATACACCCTCACACCTACTCTCACACTTTCACAAATACAACACAATCGTTCAGATTACAGTACTTTGAAAATATTCGGGGAAGACTGTTCTCCACGACACAGGAAGCACTAGTGTGGAGTCCAGTGCTACGGATACATTTATAGGTTAAGCACAATAAATATGTATTAGAACAATAACTTATTTTGAATTCTGATTATAAATGCAACATTTTACGAAGGGGTGGACTTGTCAGGCTCTTCCAAAGAAGCCCTTATTGGGTTCTTCAATACTGACCCCATTTACAGAAGTATCTGTACTGCGACCCTGGCGCAGCTTCGTCGCGGGGAGAGCCGCATCCTGCTGCCACTTGGTCGGGTTGCAAACGTCGTATTGTCAGGGGCACATGATATGGTAACAGTGCAAGCAAATTACAGTTTCTATATGGATATTTTCAATGCAGGACAACTTCAACACATTTATTTAATTTTTATTTAAGTGGAAAGATCACTTTTCTTTTCACAAAGACAAGTTTGTGATACATATAAAGATCTAACATTACAATTATAATAAAAAGATAACAAAGAAAAACACAGAAGTCACATTATAAAAAAGATCATAAAGAAGATAAAAAAGTAATGTCATTACAAAAGTTACTGAACCAAAAATGGCGAACAGCGGTACACACTTGTATGTATAGTTTCTGAATTGTGGAGAGTATAAAACCACTTCACGAAATACTCGTATTTGATTGGTAGTAAAGTATTTTTGTAACGATCTCGTTTGGGGCGACACTTCATTCCTTCCTATTTTGGCCGCCATGACACTCGCGCTCACGTGGTGGTGTCCCGGGCAAAGGGCAGGAACAGCCAGCGCAGTAACTGGAACACAGGCAACTGAAGCGTACGGTCGCCAACGCGGCGCTGTTATATACATAGATGAATGGTATCCGCGAGTGCGGGTGCACTCTCCATCAGACGGGTCCCGAGCTCGCTGCCGGGTATAAATTGCAACAGTAGCAGTATTCTATTACATATTGGAATATAGAACTGCGGAATCCTTGCAAACCTTTTCAAATAATTTGCACGAGTCTTAACACTTTATGTTTTCAAATGTCAAACGGTTTGCACACAGAAGGCTGAATCTGCTAATCTTTGGTAAGTTATTGTCTCTCGGTCTCTTGTCAAACGTGCCTCTAAGATTGGTAATTGAAACGAATTTACGATTTGAAGTTTCAAAATTGACGTATAACAGCGTTACAGTTGCGGTTACTTTCTAAAATGTTTCATGTATATGGGTCTAAGGGTGATTCTTCTATAAACCTCGTTTTGAGATGTTTGTTCAACGTTTAAAAGAACGCATTTTTCTTCTGCTTGAGCAGCAATTGAGTTCGATTTGAATTCTATTCAACGTTTTTCGGCTTCGCTTGTCTTTTTAATGAAAATATCACTGTCAAATGTCAACTGTCACCACCAGGTTTTCACCGCTTTCCGTCATTGGAAGTGTAAACTAAACTTCACCCTGCAGCGTGTATTAAATAAATTAAGACATTGCTTATCACAGAAATCGCATAACTTCAACCTCAGTATCGTAGCCCTACACCATTCACACGACACAGACAATTCACAAATTCCATTATTCTGTTCTGTACAAAAACACATCGACACAGAACTCAATACGCTTGGTTTTAACATGCAACAGCGCTTTGTCTCCGTTACACTTGAGAGTCGTGTTACCTTATTAGTAACCTCATATTAGATCTGTGATTTATTGTCAGAGTGTTAAGGTTGCATATAGAGTGAATTAATCGAGTTTCGACAGGTGTTTGATGTCAGGACTGTATCGAGGATTTTAACAAGGTTGGCGTTGTATTTATGAGGGCAGTCACCCTTTATCGTTTATTCAAATTCACATTCAAATAATGTATTCTCACTCAATTAATTTCTGCTTAAATGCTTTACAAAATTGTGTCAAAAGGGTGCTTTCAGCAATTATGTTTGTTAATGAAAAACAACGCTGGTTTCTAAGCAACTTTAACTCAAATTTTGATTAAATATTGGTTTCAAGTTTGCCAATTTTGGGGAATTGCAATAGGTACTATGGCTAATTATATAATAAGTAAAAAAAATAAATAAATCGAAATAATAAAACATTTAAGTCTTAATTAGTTATGATTGCTACAAGCAAGTAAAAACTATAAACATTCGCATTTATATTTTTAATTTCAAATAAATTTTTTGTCTGTTTGTCTGTGTGTTTGTGCACGCTAATCTCAGAAACCGCTTATCCGACTTAGATACGATTTTCATTAATATATTGTCGTAAGTTTCAATTAACATTTAGTGTTTGTTTAATATCAATCGGTTCAGAAATAAAAAAGATATATGTAAAGAATCACGTCAAGCATTTGTTTACTTATTTTTCTACATCTTTATGTCTCTGTTGGTAGCATTGACTGAAACTTTACAAAACTTTATAATAATTGTCTTTAAAAAATATTATGAATAGAAGTTAAAAATGATCAGTTTCAGAAAAACGGTTCAGCTTTCGATGGACGTTTGTAGGTTGTACACGACTGCGCCGATATATAAAACGCGCCATTAAATGCACCGCTGCTGTCTCGGTCTGCGTGCGTTCTCGAGCGCACGTCGATCGCAGACGCCTTCCTGCTCTTTTAGCCCCCGCGCTAATTGAGCACCCAAATTTCATAGTTGTTTACCGTACTAAGTTTCTAACGCCGTTTTCACGGCGGACAGTGGCTCGTTAACCGTACTTCTAAGTTTCTAACGCCGTTTTTACGGCGAATAGTGGCTTGTTAACCGTACTTCGTGGAACGTGAGCTTCGTCGACGGGGTTTCGTTGTTCCAGGACTTCAAGTGCCGTGTTCGAGTAAGTTATCCGCGTCGTTCTCAACCGCCCTACTGCGTGTAGGGTGGTTTTAGGAAGTTAGTCATCGTTGTTAGGTTCACATATTGTCCCTCCCCAACCCCTCCGCAATGGCTTCCCTAAGCTATGATGAGATTAGGAAGAAGTTAGCTGATAGTATCGGTGCTGAAGGCATATATATAAATGCTGACAAGTTCCGTTTCCTTGATTCTCTTATCCCGCATATCATGGCGTTAACTCCACCAATGGCCCCTCAGGCCACCCCAGTCCCCCAGACCCCTCAGGTCTTAGGCCCTCCCGCGTCTTCTTCCTCCAGTGACATGGAGTGCGAAGAAATCGCCCCTCCGCGCCGCAAGCGCGCACCCGCGACCGAGTCATCCTCGGATGCCACCCCAACTGGCCCTGATGAGCCTCCCTCTTTCACCCTTGTTAAGAAGCGCTCTAAGAAGCGCTCGAAACAAGACCCGGCGCCCTCGGCGCCCGTCCCTACACCCCCTGCGGCGTCTTCAACGCCAGCTGCCCCGGTGTCTTCAACACCCGCTCCGGCCCCGACTTCTGTCAAGGCCAAGGTCCCACCACCCATTTTCCTTCGGGAAAAGGGTAAATGGACTGAGGTCTCGACATTGTGCAATGAGCACAAGATCCTTTACACCCGAGCGGTAAACTCGGGTGAATCTATTAAAATCACTGTCTCGTCGATAGACGGTTTCCGAGCTTTGACTAAGCTCCTCACCGATAAGCAATATGCTTATCACACTTATGCTCTGTCAGAAGAGCGTAAGATCAGAGCGGTACTCAGGGGAATCCCGTTCGAATTATCGAACGAGGCCATCCTGGAGGATCTGCAGTCCCAAGGCTTCCCGGCACTCGCGGTGCATAAAATGCACAGCAAGTACGGGAGGCAACACCCTCTCGCTTTGGTGATTCTCGCAAACGTCCCCAAGTCCAGAGAGATCCTGAAAGGGGTTAGCTCTATTTGCGGCCTCTCTGGGATCTCAATCGAGGCGCCTCATCGCCGCGGTCATCCCGGCCAGTGCCATCGGTGCCAGTTGTACGGGCACGCGGCAGCCAACTGCCGCGCACCGCCCAGGTGCGTCAAGTGCCTGGTCCCGCACTTCACTAAGGAGTGCAATCGCACTCCTGAAACTCCCTCTCCTCCCGATTGCGTGCTTTGTGGCCAGTCCGGCCACACCGCAAACTACAGGGGCTGCCCTCGTGCACCCCGTTGTATGCGCTCCAATTTCAAAAGGGCGGCTCCCAAACAGGCCCCGCGCCTTACTCAAGAAAACTTTCCGCCGCTGCGTAGCCGGGTTCCTCCGGCTGCAAAGCCTACTCAGCCCAAGCCTGCTCCAGAAAACTGGAGGCAGCGTCCCACATCGAATCCCATCCCGGCTCCTCGCCCATACAAACCCACTCCTCAATCCTCCGTAGCAGACGATATGCGTATCGTCTGCGACGCTATTAAAAATGTCGATGTTAGTGAAATCGCAGTCTTAGCCCATAAACTTAGGGCTTCACGTACTCCAACAGAGCGTTTGCTAGCTCTGGCGGAGCATAGTTCCCTTCTCAATTCATTGTAGGTTCATTTAAATGAATTGATCCCTAAATCATGCTTCGGCCGACCTCTGCCCAGCCCCGGCTTCACCGGAGGCTGCCCAGAAGGGCCACCAACTCATGTCCCTTTGAGCACCTTCAGTGCAACTTTCACTACAGGCGGAAGACCCGCTAGCGGGTCTCCGCCAGCGCGCCCAACTTCCCGACGGGTGTCGCTTCCGATGAAGGCTAAAGGTATACGCTTACCACAGCCAACAGGTGGTTTTTAGTGGGTAGGTGCCATTCTGGTGAGTCCCACATAACCCCCCCGCAGAGGAATTTACCTGCGGGCGGGTATGCATGACGCATCTTCCACCTCCCTCCCGTGAGGGTGCCTCGGCAGCAAAAAAAAAAAAAAAAAAAAAATGCACCGCTGCCATTGGAATTCACAGTAAGGACGATATTACGCATTTGTGAATGTATTTTTATGATTTTAAAAACATTAAGACTTGAGAGAAAATTTGTCAAAGTCTTGTTTTCTATTCTGCGAAGGTGATCTATAAATTGCTATAATGGCAGTCGAATCATAGATGATACAGGTTAGGCAATTCCCACCCTAGAATGTCAGCTCTGTAATTTTACATACAAGTCCAACCTTAGAGTAGATAACAATCCATCATTTTGGTTAATATTGTACTTCGTAGAGAAAGAATTGTATCCGCACATGTATGGAAGATTTAGAACCTTACCAAGCCAGCATTTGGTTGAGATAATAACGTTAATGTCCGCCTTTAATTCTTTGAAATTGGTTTCTAATTTGTCATAATTGTTGTGATAATATGAAAAATATTTAGCGATTCCTTGGGCACATTAATATATTTACAACACTCTTCAGGGTTACGCATTAGAGAGTTGCCTATACTCAAACTAACTAAATCATTATTTATTTGTTTATGGTCGCCATTTAGAATAAGTGTAATCAAAACTGAACGATGCAGGCGCTGGAAGGTAATTGTATAGGTAAGTGTTGAGAGTCTGACTATAGATATCGAAGTACATTTAACCTGTGGTAGATTAAAAGATTTTGCAAATATGTGCCGTGTTTCTTTGTGTACGAGTGTTGTTTTTGTAAATATAGTGTTCTTAAGTTGTTACCATTTGTTTTCTGAGTTATTTCTGCAATGAATCAATTTCTTTTCACGTTTCTTTTTTTTTTACAAATTTTGTGTTCATTAAGTTAACAGAACGCTCTATATCTATGTTAGACTGTTGAATTTGAGTATTTTGCGTCTTGATATCAGCAACGCCAGCAGCTAGTTTGGTTAAAATTGACATTTGTTGAGCCAGAGATTTCGAGGGGTTAAGTTCCTGCTCTTCTTTCCATATAAGTAGCCCCTTACTTAATTCAGTAGTTTGTTCTTCACTTAGCTGATCGCAATCCATATCAGAACGAGGACGTTTCGAACGGCTTAGGTTGACATAGGCATCATCCATACGTGCGGAATGAAGACTGATGCAGATTTTGATTCATTTAGATTACTCTTGGGAGTTATTAGAGGGGGAGGTGTATGAACTAAGAGACATATCTATGCGCGTAGTCCAAGCCTTAACATGTAATTAATAAGGTCTACGGCGTAGCGTTTTTCCCCTTAGTTGACATCAGCGTAGTTGTAGCCGTAGCTGCGTAGGCATACAACCAGGACCGATATTTCGCACTTTGCACAACAAGCGATGACGTCGAGTGGAGCGCGCGCAATTATAGATCAAACCACAATTCAGCGTCGATACGAAAATTGTTTGATTTATAATGTCATTTGTGTAGTAGCTTTCTGTAGTCAATGTGTATCTTTCTAGGACCACCCAGCAGATGGAGTCACAGATACACAGTTCCAAAGGAAAGACAAGGAATCCAAATTTACACCAAACAGTCAATCACAATATTTCATAACATTAAAAACAGCAAAATTTGGCGCGCGCACGTATCAGATACATCCTGATACCATTGTATTATTCCTGTTTCTGCAAGGTGTCCGCGTGAAGAGTGCGGGGAAACTATTCCAGGGAAATAGTTCGCTAGTTATAGTAACAGTTAGTTCGCTAATAGCTATCTCCTCGATGACGCAGGCCCGCCGCTTCCAAGTCAAACCGGTCCTAAGCCACATTCCTAACCTGGTCGGAGCGCGCCACTGCTAGCTAATCATGAATGAGGATGTGTTTGGCCATCCGTTTGTTTATTATTTATTGAACATAATAAAAACGTTATATTTATTTAAGTTATATTTATAAAGTAAAATATATCTATTATTTATTTAGAATTTAGTTATTTTTTGAATAAGTAATAAATACATTATTACAAAATAAATATATCACTTTAGGTACTTTGTAACCTACGTTACAATGCGTCGTAACGCCGGGAATCTTACTTACTTTATTTGTAGCAAATTGTCGTTTATAGTGTTTTTCTATCTGTATGTCTCAACGAAAAAGTTGTGGAAATGAAATAAAGCTTTTTATATTAATTACTATTATGATATTAAGAACTATTGTCACTTGTTGACAACCTTATCCTGAAGCTTCAAGGACACCGGAAGGTCAAGAGCTACTTCACATTATTTAACTTTTTCTTCTTCGTAGAGTATCAGATAGTAAATCTAAGTTTACAAAAAGTATTTTCCCCAGGATGTGTCTGCGAAAGTTCACGGGCAACACAGGGATGTTCCTAGTATTCGATTATGGCTTAACAGTTTGATAACCTTACCATTGTGATACATCACGGTTTATTGTCATTGCTGTGAAACTGAATTTCAAATATACATAGATATGTATCTTTATTTATTTATTTATTTTTTAGGTCACCAACAGAGTGTACATCTAAATAAGCATAGTATAACAAAAACAAAATTACATTCTAAATGCCACTCTAATTACACATCGTGACGTCGACATCCTTAAATTATACAACTGTAACACACACATGTATATATAGACATGTATGTATATGTAGACATATCTATGTCTTTATGTAGATACATAAAGACACATTTATACATATGCATATCTACTGAGTTGGGCACAATAATACTTGCACGC
Organism: Marasmarcha lunaedactyla; assembly: GCA_923062675.1. Taxonomy (NCBI): domain Eukaryota; kingdom Metazoa; phylum Arthropoda; class Insecta; order Lepidoptera; family Pterophoridae; genus Marasmarcha; species Marasmarcha lunaedactyla. The sequence goes on from OV281363.1 coordinate 17,829,468, forward strand.
TGCTTGAAATACACTGGCATTATAACATCTACTGGTGCTTGCATTAAAAGCAAATTATAATTATATCGACTAAGAATAAAGATTAATATTTATGAAAACCTTTTCTAATATGTCTATGGAGCTTGAGCCTACCACTGGGCCCTTGAACCCTGCTTACTGCAAATCCAACTGAGCCAATAAAAATATACAATTTGTATTATAAAATTTTTTAAGTTATATACAGATCTAAAGTGTTATTTTTATAAAATGTCTAGATTTTGTGATATGTTCCAATTTAGAACAAAACAATTCCAAAATAACTTATTGTGCCTAATCAAAGAAGGATACAAAATTGTCTCAATACAAATCAATGACAGTAAGCATCAGTCGTAGTGACAACTAATAATCTATCTAACACTTGTAAGAAAATAAATATAGCAACACAATTTTACATAATGTAATTCCTGTATTGCTGCATTCTGAATTAGAACCATATTTTATCAGCGTGGAGGTGACAAAACGGAGGTGATGTTTGACAAAAAACAATAACAAGCATCGATTAAGAAAATTTACAAAAATGTTCTTCTAAACACGGTCGGGTGTGCTCCTGATGTAAACGTGTAGAAAACGTTATTTATTTATTTATTGAAACATATCAATAGTTACAACATGAACACATATTCTATTACTTTGCAAAAAGTATAAACGCGCATGTTCACGCGAGTGAACAGGCATCTTAGTCAGCAGCGCGTTGACCTGCCAACAAATGTAGCAATTTTTGCGCAGAATTAGTAAATTCATCAATTGACGTATTTTACATGAACACACACTGTTCGGTTCTTGCCTCAAATGTAGGTAGAATAAAAAGTCCCAAACACACACCATTGTAGATAAATGTGTAATAAATAGCTTTACTTTTTATAAATGAATTCTTTTAGGATTTGGACTCAACGCTGTTTCAATTGGGCCCCCTTGACAAGACGACTACCAAGCTGAGCTACCCACGACGACGCCCTGAAGAAGTACTACGACGTGACTGGGCTTACCTGACGAGTCCTGGACGACGTCGTTCCGTTAATGACTTGCAGCTTTCCTCTCACTGTGGCCAAGACACCTTTAGCCATGCAACGATCGGTCTTGTGAATCTGCTTGACCGGCAGTGAGAAAACCTTTCCAAACTTTTCTCTTCCGCCTATTGCCTTAGATCTCACGGCAATAGGTATCCTGCATCTATTTATATATTTATATACACGTAGTGTATGGATAGGTTAGGAGGTTAGGTAGGAAATTAGGGTTATTTGTGGGTTACAGATTTAACCCTATCCTTTCTTGTGCAGTCGCCTAACTATTACAGCACATTATAGTTCTACACAGTCACACAAAAGTTAATAATTTATACAGTTTTATTAATCACACGACATAGACATAACACTATACAGTAGACACGTGAAAGTAGTTAGCTGACCGTATAGCGCAAGTTAGATAGGTTTGCACCAAATGTATACAAAAGTTAGGCAAAAATTAGAAATTACAGAAATTACATAAACTTCTAACTAGAGTAACATTAATTAAGAATAGAAAATGGAAAACATTCATCAAGAAACATCAAAAAAAAGTACGATACAAAAGAACATTATAATAAATGAATGCGATTAATTTTAGGACATTATTGAAAATTATTACTGTTAAAATTAAAATAAAATTACAACTGTTCAATTAGTTAATAGAAAAGTAGTAAGAATAATAATACCTATGTAATATTGAAACTAAAATAAATATAAAATTACAACTGTTCAATTAGTTAATAGAAAAGTAGTCTGGGGTCGGTACCCGGGATGGACCTAATCTAACCTAGGGAGGTCTTCCTAATCAACAAAGGAAAGATAATACACTTTTACTTTAAGTTACTTTTATTTAAGATGAATCTATTTTATAGGAAAATACAGTGATAATTATTAGACTATTTTGGGGACGAAGCCCGCAATAGAATTCCGTAAAAGAATCCCGTCAAGGAATGCCCTGGAACAATCTTCCATATTCTATATATTTTACATTTTACAAATAAAATCAAATAATGACAGACTTATAAGTTGCCAGTCATAAATGTCGGCAAGTTTGTTTGTGCAATAACCTCTTTTAATAAATACGGCACAAGCAAACGTTGCAATCGCCCCTCTTGTTTAATTTATTTAATTAGTGAAGCTGATTAAATAAATTCCTATATACATTTCATTCTTAAATAACGACCCTACTTAAATCAGGACCATATACATTAATCGGGATTACTCTCAGATGATCCCCCTACCGATTGGAATATATATACTTGATCATGTTTAAATTACAACATATTATTTCACAAAAAATGATCTTATTGTATTTATTCTCCATCAATAGAGCCTTAGCCACAAAACCTGATGAAAATCAGCCAAGATCCCGGCTGGTTAATTTATATCTAAATAAAACAATGTAAGTTATTATAATTTCTCATACAATTCATTAATAATCAACAACCCCATATTAATCATTTACGTTACACAATCATACGCAAATTTAAATAACCAATATTTATTATTAAATTAATCAACAATTGTTAAAATAACCCATTGAATACAATTAAATTATAATTATAATTAATTGATAAGTAATAAATACATTAATATCCCAATAAAAGTAAATTTAATTTATCCCATTTATATTAAAATTAATACTAAATTAATCAAATTATATTATCAAACATTATCATTCAGTTGGCAAAACAAACATGTTTGACATGAACTGTCATATTAACTTTAAACTTTTCTGAATGATAAAAAGTTTATTTGAAAGTTTGTAACTTTCGAAACTTTAAATATTACCTACCTTAATATTAAGATTTTACCTGCCTAACTATTACCGGACAAACCTTCCTATGAATAGATCATAAAATCGGATCCAAAGTATTTTACTTAACCCAGAATGATATCTATAAATTAATGAATTTATATTTCACAACGCAATGCAGAGAACTTTTTTAAAATGCACCGAAATACACCTGACAAAATTCTATACCAATACCGTTTAAAATACATTACCTATTCCATCACAACCCTTTTATTATTTAACCCACTGAGGATCCTATTCTACATCCGCGTGTTGACCCACAGACATCAATATAACAATATTATATATACTCGTAAACTTTGGCCGCATAGCTAAATCGGCTATCACCTTCTCTCTTATGGAGATTATTAGGCGTGGCTCAAATTAAACGTGCACATTATCTATAGTGTTATTTTAGTCTTTGAAAATTGACTTCTTTAGAGCATTGGCACCACACGTATATTTATGATTCGTAAATAAAATGCAACGCGGTAAATACGTGCCGCGTGTACCTGCCGCCCCTTAGAGGTTTCTCTTCGGGTATCTAAAATTAATTTATTAAATCATTAAATAAAATACCCTCTTATCTCAATATATAAAAACCTTTTCCTTATTTTCTTTTATCTGCATCGTCCATCCATTGCATCTCCTTTTTGGTGATGCTGTTTGGATCGGCTTTGCAGAATATATCATCTCGGAACTTTGCCTTGTGAAGTGTACATAGAATTTGAGAAAAAAAAAAAAATTAGTTTCTTATATTATTCTAAAACCCCAACGAAATTCTAACCGTTGCATATCTACAAATGAACGATATACATATTTGTACACCTAAATGTGTACTTTTACTCTATTAATTCTAAGAATAAAGAAATTATAATATTATTGTAATATTTCAAAAAAAAAATGGTTTTACAAAAACCCCATTTTACATATATAAATACAGACACAATTTCATCATCAATTCTATTCTATCGAACATTATATGGTTCCAATCTATTCACATGCACAATCAATTCTTGGTTATTTTGTATTTTTTTTACAAGATAATTGTCACATCCTATATATCGCAATACTTGAAATAAACCTTCATAATATGGTTGACCAAGTTTTCGACTTCCACCCGATATTCTTTCTGGACAATGTAACGAAACCAATTGTCCTACACGATTTAAATCCAAATGGTAATATGTTAAACTCGTATAATCCAGACGGTGTGATGATTGCCGTTTCGTGTCTATCCTTCTCCGCTATCGATAATTACCAATAGGCACAGTTTAAATCCAAATCAGCGGAGCATTTTGCCCCAATCAGCTGCGCTATCATACCTTCGATGATAAGCAAATGATACAAATCTGTAATTACCTTCTTATTCATCTCCTTACAACATTGTCTTGATCAATCGGCATCAACAATGTCCCAAGCTGTCTTACTGACGCCGGTTGAAGTTTGGAAAATTCCTCCCTCGCCCGTCGGATGAATCACCTTCTAGAGTCTTTCCTTTACTCTTGGTATTCAGATGGCTCTTGCCTTCTAAAATTTTCCTTCCGCCATACTCAGTGGCGTATATAGATGAAATAATCTGAAAAAAAACAAAACACTACAACTGTACGTGGCGCCTCCACCATCATGGGGTCGGTACCCGGGATGGACCTAATCTAACCTAGGGAGGTCTTCCTAATCAACAAAGGAAAGATAATACACTTTTACTTTAAGTTACTTTTATTTAAGATGAATCTATTTTATAGGAAAATACAATGATAATTATTAGACTATTTTGGGGACGAAGCCCGCAATAGAATTCCGTAAGGAATTCCGTCAAGGAATGCCCTGGAACAATCTACCATATTCTATATATTTTACATTTTACAAATAAAATCAAATAATGACAGACTTATAAGTTGCCAGTCATAAATGTCGGCAAGTTTGTTTGTGCAATAACCTCTTTTAATAAATACGGCACAAGCAAACGTTGCAGTAGTAAGAATAATAATACCTATTTAATATTGAAACTAAAATAAATATAAAATTGAACTAAACCAAATCGTATTAACATTTAAAATTATTAAATAATGTATTTATATTAGGTCTTTACCTATGAAATTGCCGTTTTTCACAAAATAAATGAAGCGTAATTTTTTTACATATTTTTTATTTCTATTAATCAAAATAATCACCCATGCAATCAATGCATCTTTGCCAAAGCAATGGTAGCTTATTGATGCCTTTCTTGAAGAAATCAGCTGGACGGGAGGCAACAAATTCTTAAAAGGCATTTTGTACTGCCTCTCGGGTTTTGAATTTTTTTCCCGCCAAGAAGTTATCCAAATTCTGGAAAAAGTAGAAGTCTGTAGGCGCAAGGTCTGGTGAGTACGGCGGATGACGGAGAACTTCCAACCCCAACTCTTGTAGCTTGGAGACCGTCTGCTGTGCAGTATGAGGTCGCGCGTTGTCGTGCAGGAGCAGTGGAGCCGAACGATTGACCAAAGCTGGTTGGAGACGTGCGAGCTTCTCCATCATTGTGTTCAGTTCTTCACAGTACACATCTGCAGTAATGCTTGTCCCGTTTGGCAAGAGGCTGTGATGAATTACACCCGCGTTAGACCACCAAACAGTGACCATCACTTTTCTAGGGGTAAGTTTTCGTTTAGGGCATTGTTTGGGTGCTGAACCAGGGTCCAACCAACTTGCTGAGCGCTTACGATTGTCAAACAGGATCCATTTCTCGTCACAAGTAACAATGCGGTTCAGAATTCCTTCATTTGTATGCCTGCTGAGCAGTGCAAGGCACGTCTCCACGCGTACTTCGCGCTGGCGGTCATTGAGTTCGTGGGGTACCCATTTGTCAAGCTTTTTTACCTTGCCAATTTGACGCAAATGGACCAATATTGTTTTGATGCTAACGTCGAAAGCTGGTGCTAATTCAGCCGTGGATTGAGTTTCATCAGCTTCCACAATTGCCTTTAATTCGTCATTGTCGACCAAAGTTTTCGGACGACCACGGGGTTCATTTTTCAGGTCAAAATTTCCAGAACGGAAGCGGGTAAACCATTAACGGGTGGTGCGTTCGTTTGTAGTGTTCGCTCCGTAAACGTCGTTAATGTTGCGTGCCGCTTATGCCGCTTTGCTGCCACGACGGTACTCATACTCCATAATTACTCGAATTTTTAACTTATCCATGATGACGAAAAATGTTCGAATGCGTTGAAAACAAAACACTAACTATTAAAGAAATGACGATTTTAGAAAAAGAATTCCATGTTTGTCAAATAAAATTAATTTGAAATTAGAATTATCAGTCAAAAAAAAAATATTTTCATTTGAAATGGCCAGTACGGCAAAACGGCAGTTTCATAGTGTTGCGCGTAGTTTTGTTGCGCCGGCTGGAGAAGATGCCGCCGTATGTACCCTTTGGCCCCGAAGACACCACGACCTGACTAACCACGGAGTGACACCCGACTTGATCGAGTGCAGGTTGGAGCGCAGTGAAAACAACACAAATCTTCAAAGTAGGAACGTTTATTGCGTATACAATTAAACCTTAAGTTTAAATAAGCCTATGAACCGCAATCGTTCCTGTAGTTCAGCTTCTTTCTTCAGACCTCTTCACTGGCCTCCGGATACACCGAACAGCGCTTATGTGTTCTTGGGTCTTCACTGGCCTCCGGATTCACCGAACAGCACTTTCTTTCTTCTAACTGGAAGCTTCTGAACTTTTCTTCTTAGACTTTTTCTTTCTTCTTATTAGACTTTTTCTTTCTTCTTATTAGTTGTTGTTTTCTTCGCTGCAGGCACCGAACTATTTCTTTCTTCCTATTAGATGTTGTTTTCTTCGCTTGTGGGCACCGAACTGACTTCCAAAGCTCGGCGTGCGCCTTTTATACAAATTTCGCCCTAAATAATTCCAGCGCTCTGATTGGCTGGCGCGTTTGTGCAATTGGCACCTAATTACACTTAAGTTTTACTTGGATTCTAAACTTTACATCGAATTATCTTTCAAACTATTAAGCAAAACTATTACAATATTATATTCAAATAATAGAGCGAAACGATTCCTACATGTTTACATAAATACCAATTTGATAAAATTAAATACAAAAAACTTTCTAGAACAAAGACTATCTCAAAACACCGTTTGCGCCGGCAGACTATTTACTTAGCCTAACATTGTACCTAAGGCGAAACGGTTACAAACATAATTTTATCATTTTACATTATTAAAATATGCAAACATTCTAATTACAATTAGATTTTAACATAATCTAACAAGATATAACTACCAATTAGGAACATATACAACAACAAAGGTTTTCTCGTTATTCCCTTCAAATACGTAAAACACCATGAAAATAACTATTACATTTCAATAAAAGAAAGCAATTTACACATTATTATCAATAAACCATAACAATAAACCCTATAATTACGTAGTTATTCAACGAGAAAATATCTAACCATAATACGTCATTTATTACTCCAAATGCGTACTTTATTATATGAACCTATATACAATAACGTTATATCTACCATTATCTACCTAATCTGATAAGAAATAACCATAAATTTACCACAATTATGACAAATCTGAACAAATCAGTATTTTACAAATAACCTAGGTCTAAATTCTATCCAAAACATACATAAAGCTTCTCATATTATGCTTATATTACACCAATGAAATCTCTAAGAACTTTATTAAACACAAACATCATCAATTCAATCATAAATCAATGTTATCAAAATAGAATTCAAAATATACCTATACCTAGGTTTCCATAACATCATAATTTCCTATAAGAATCTTATTAGTACTTGCTTACGTCACACTCGAAAATAACCACCTATCCGAGGACGGGCGCAAGTAGTGAGGGCGTGGACTAGCGTTATTTACAAAACTATTTGAATGGCTATGTCCCTATTATGCCGAATCCATTTCATGATGCGTCGCTAACAGTCTCCCCCGCAGTGCGTAGCACTCCATCCTGCGGTTGCGACGCTGCAGCTGGAACCAGGATGACGACCCGTCTCGTTGGCCGCCTCAGGATCCCCCATGGTGTCTGCACGTCCAGAACTCGAACTCTCCCATCAGGTCCAGGGTAGACTCGGTGAACTCTTCCTCTCGGCCAGGTGTTCCTCGGCAGTGTTGCGTCGACGACCATGACAATGTCGCCAACGCGCGGATCCTGCGTTGCTGCTCCGTTGACCTTCTTCGGCAGCAGGGTAGGCAGATACTCCTTGATCCACCTGTTCCAGAAGTGATCCGTCAGCCGTTGTGCCGTCTTCCACGTTGCCCTTCCGACGAGCTCGATGTCTGCAAACTCCCCAGGCGCCGGTGCTCCACAAGATCTGCCAAGTAAAAAGTGGTTCGGCGTTAGAGCTTCCTCATCGTCAGGGTCTACGCTAACGTGGGTGAGTGGCCTCGAGTTCACCACGTGTTCGACTTCAGTCATCAGCGTGTGTAGGACTTCCTCTTGTGGTGTCCTGGACTGCAGCACCGTCGTCAGAGCCGTCTTCACCGATCGTACGAGCCTTTCCCAAGCGCCGCCCATGTTTGGACAGCCAGGTGGTATGAACTTCCACCGGGTTCCCTCTTGACTCGCTGCCTTTTCCAATTCTCGGTGCGCTCCGACGAAGTTGGTCCCGTTGTCGCTGAAGATAATCTTCGGCATTCCCCTTCTTGACGCCATTCTTCGCAAGGCCATAATCATGGAGTCGGTGCTCAATGTGTTCGCCAACTCAAGGTGTACCGCTCGCGTCGTTAGGCATGTGAACAGGACACCCCATCTCTTTTCTGTTCTTCTCCCGATGTTGACGTTCATGGGCCCAAAATAATCCACAGCCGAGCAGCTAAACGGTGGTCGATGATGCCGTAAGCGCTCGGCGGGCAGGTCTCCAACGGGTGGGATGATGGGTGCGCCTCTGTGGACCTTGCACCACTGGCATTCATGAACGATCTTCTTCGTCGTAGTCCTAAGGCTCAATATCCAATACCTCTGTCGTATCTCGTTGATGACTGTCATTGTATTCCCATGATAGAACTTCCGATGATAATGTTCAATGATCAGTCGGCTTATCTTCTGTTTGCCATGTAGGATGATCGGGTTGATCCTTCTGCCCTCGATGTGGATCTTCCTTGCCCGACCTCTCAGCCTTAGGATGCCATCGTCGTTCAAGTACACGTCGTATCTTCGCAGTGGGCTTGACTTCTCTAGGATTCTTCCGTTCTTCAAACAGGTAATCTCGTTGGCGAAGCTCTCGTTCTGGCTTCGTTTCATCAGCTCGTTTTCAGCTCTCTGCAAATGTTCCTCTTCCAGGGGCAAGTATTCTTTCTCGGTCCTTTTCTTGACCGACACTGGAGATTGAGTCTTCGCTTCTGACCCTCTCTTTTTCTGTGGCTTCCAAGGTGCGTCCTTTTCTTTTCTTCTTGCCACGTTCACTTTTGCCGCCTCTTTTGTTGACCCATTCTGAGCGAGCTTCTTCATGATCTCTATGAACTGGAACACGCGTGCCATAGTTCTCAATAATCGCGTCCAGCTTGAGAATCGTTCTGGGTCTGGTACCATATCAGCCATGACCCGCGTCGCGCCGACCACTTGGAGGTTCTTCTCTTCCCCGGTGACTTCTTCACTCCCCTCAAATCTTCGCTTTGGCCAGTCTTCTTCGTTGCCCCGCAGAAAGGTGGGACCGTTGAACCATCTTGCGTGGTGGTCGAATTCGCTCGGAGTCCCTCTGGTAGCGTCGTCTGCCGGGTTCTCCTTGGTTGGGACCCAACGCCAGTCTTGAGGATTCGTCAGCTCTTCCACTTCTGCGAGACGATGTGCCACAAACGTCTTGAATTTGCGGGGGTCTGATTTGATCCACTGCAAAACAGTGCTTGAATCTGTCCAGAATAGCTGCCGGGTGATCTTGAGTCCCATCTCTTTCGCAATTGTCGTCGCTAATCTGCTTCCCAAAACAGCGGCTTGGAGTTCTAGCCGCGGGACCGATATAGGCTTCGCTGGTGTGACCCGCGCTTTACCGGCGATTAGCGCGACTTGGACTCTTCCATTTGCATCTGTTGTTCTCCAATAGATAGCGGTGGCGTACGCTTCTTCGCTCGCATCGCAAAAAGTATGCAGCTCGCCCTCTTCTTGCTTCGGTGAGATGCACCTGGGTATTCGAAGGTCTTTCAATACGGACACTTCGTTCACGTATTTGGCCCAGGCTGCTCGCTGTTCTTCCAGAATTTCGTCATCCCAGCCGATCTTCGTGCGCCATATGTCCTGAATTAGCTTCTTTCCCTGAATTAAGACTGGGGTAGCAAGGCCCAGGGGGTCGAAGGTGGACATCACGGCGCTGGTGACTTCTCTCTTCGTTGGCGTCTTCTTGCCTTCGAGTATGTCTGCGCTGGTATTCCGGAACCCGACGTTGAAGGCCAGCAAGTCTTCTGCCATCAGCCATCTCAGCCCAAGGGTCTTCTCTTCAGCAACCAGTTCTGTGCTGTCTTCTTTGAGCTGATCTCCTATCCCGTCGAGGATCTTCGGCCTGTTGCTGCTCCATCCCCTCAAGTGGAAGCCTGCCTTTGCATGGATGCTCTGCACCTGATGCGCGATCTTTCTTGCATCTTCCTCTGTGGCAAAGCTCTGCAAATAATCATCCATATAGTGATTCTTCTTGATGGCTTCCACTGCCGCCGGGTAATCTTCTCTGAAGTCTTCTGCGTTCTTATTCATAACAAATATCGCCGTAGATGGTGATGAAGCCGCACCAAACACCACTGAGCACATTCGGTATTCGCCTGGTGTCCCATTTCTTCTGTCGCCGCGCCACAGGAACCTCAGGCTGTCGCGGTCCTCTTCACGCATTTGCACCCTCAGGAACATATCTTGAATGTCGGCGACGACGGCGACCGGCTTCTCTCTGAACCTCACAAGCACCCCAAATAGCGATTGCAGAAGATCTGGTCCCGGCAGGAGTGCGTCGTTCAGGCACTTCCCGTCAAATTTTGCAGCAGCATCCAGGACTATCCTTGGCTTCTTCTTCACGGGATGCATCACCGCAAAATGCGGCAAATAAAATGTTCTTCCAGCGGTCGTTGATACTGGAGCCTTCTCTGCATAACCATTTTCTATCAGCTTCTTCATCTGGTCTTCATATGACGTCTTCAGGGTTGCATCCTTGTCCAATTTCCTTTCAATCCCAATAAGACGTCGATGAGCTTGCACGTAGTTGTTAGGGAGGGTTTCGTCTTCACTCTTCCACAGCAGCCCGGATTCAAACCTCCCCTCTGGAAGGCGCTTCGTCGTTGACTGCAGGACCTCAAGCGCTCGTTGGTCTGCGTCGTTGCTCGGGCGGCGAGGCTGCACTCCGATTGATTCGATGTCGAAGTGTCGCCGCACCAAGGCTTCTGTCTCATCTTCTTCGATGAGTCTGCTGTGGTTGACGAACTGTACTGGTGACGTCTTCCCGTTGTGACGCCCATGGAGGACCCATCCCAAGCTCGTCAGTGATGCAACTGGATCGGACCTTTTCCCTTTCTTAAGTCTTCTCGTGACGATGAGACCCCAGTTGTCTTGCCCGATGAGAAGTTTTGGCTCTTCATCTTCATATAGTAGTTGACCTTGAATGCCTTGCAGGTGCGAGCATCCTTGGATGACACCTCGATCCACACCTTGTCTTGAGAGCTTTAAACTGTCGATTGTTCGAACTTCAATTGTTTCCTTCTTCTTACGATGAGCTCCCTTGATCTTGACACTTATCTTCTGCGAGTCGCACCTCTTGATTCCATGTTCTCCAATTGTCTCGATAGTTATCGGACTCGCCTTGCCTTCAGCCCCAATCATCTGCGCCACCCCAGCATCCAATAACGTGACTGTTGACCCCTCATCCAGAAGGGCCAGTACGCGTGCTGCGCCCTTCGGTCCATACAGGTCCACTGGGATCATCTTCAGATACACCTGCCCATCACTGGCAGTGTGCACGGAGGTGACGACTTCTTTGGGCTCTTCTCTGCGACTGGAGACATTGCAGCGGGATTCTTCTTTATCCCCAACAGCTGCTGGTGGACGGCTTTCATCATGAAGACTGGTGTGGTGCCATCTTCCGCACTTCTTGCAATCTGCTGCCCTGCAGGTCTTCCTTGAATGTCTTCCTCGTAGACACCTGAAGCATAAAATTGCCTTCTTAGCCATTTCGTACTTTTGACTAAGGTTTGCTTCTTTGAACTTCTTGCATTCATAAATCCAGTGTTCGCCGTTACACACTGGACACCGATTCTTGCGGGGGTGCTCTTCATTCCCCTGCACGTAGTGAACCTTCTTCACTGGTCTTCGCTCGTGGCCCCATGATGTCTTCGGTGGTGCAGATCGCTGACGGTCTTCTTTCTTCCAGGATACTTCAGGGTCGGCTATTTCCGCGTACCATTCGCTTTCAGCCTCCAGGAATGCGTTCATGACTTCCAGGTCCCGAAGTTCTTCGTCAGGATTCGTCCTCTTGTATGCGATCCACCGGTGCTTCATTGTAGTCGGCATCTTCGCAATGAGGGCCCTCGTGGTTCTAAGGGCATCTAAGTACTTGCTTGCCCCCATTGCCTTGATCGTGGCCACGGCGTTCCTCACGTGGCTGTAGAACGTGCTCACGTCGTTCGGATCCTCTGTGACCCGTGGCAGGTTCTCCAGCTTCTCCAGCTCCGCAGTTGCCAGAGCTTCGGGTCTTCCGAACCTCAGTTGTAGCCCCCTCATGACTTCGTTGGGATGCTCCGCCGTAAACAAGAGGCTCTTCACTGCCTCTCGCGCCCTGCCTTGCAGCGCCTTCCGTAATCTGGCCAGGTTCTGCACGTGACTGAAGCTGGGTGCCGTGTCTTCGAACGTCCTCTTGAACGCCAGCCATTCTTCTGCGGCGCCGTCGAAGTTGGGAAGCTCGATGTGTACAGCTTCCGACCGGCCTCTAGGTAGCTTCCCCAATGCTTCAGCCAACTCCTGGATGTCGGTCTTCCTCGATGCAGGCGGCGGCTGTGGTAGCCGCGGTGGTGGTGGTGGTGACGGTGGTCGCGACGGCGGCACCAAGGGTGGCATTACCCTCGCTCTCCTCTCGGTCTTCTGTAGCCACTCCTCCACGTGGTGCTGCCGCTCCTCGTCTGTGAAGTCCTCTTCGCTGCCGGACTCGACCCGCACGAGCTCCAGTTCGGCCTCGGCGAGATCCAGCTTCCTCTGGGCTATTTCCATTTTCAATTCAGCTTCTCTTCTTCTGGAAGCCCTCGACCTGGTGGTGGAACCAACCCTCCTGGGTTCCACGGGCGCTGGTACCGCGAACCGTGCCTCTTCGTCCGCAGCGCCCCTTGACGCAACCCCATCCATTGCTGGCGGTACGGTGCAACCTTCGGCGTGGCGTGCTTCAGGCGCTCCTCCGGCGGGGTGCGTTGGTGCCCCTGGTGTCAACGTCGACCCCGTAGACGACCCCATCGTGTCTGTCGTCTCTGTCGGCGTTGCTGCGCTCCAGTCCCTCGAAGACTCCGTGGCGGTGGTGGGCTTCGTTCTTCCAGTCGACCGTGTGGTTGGCATCTTCTTGATCCAGGATCTCGGCTCGAAGGACCAGGAAAACTGTTGCGCGTAGTTTTGTTGCGCCGGCTGGAGAAGATGCCGCCGTATGTACCCTTTGGCCCCGAAGACACCACGACCTGACTAACCACGGAGTGACACCCGACTTGATCGAGTGCAGGTTGGAGCGCAGTGAAAACAACACAAATCTTCAAAGTAGGAACGTTTATTGCGTATACAATTAAACCTTAAGTTTAAATAAGCCTATGAACCGCAATCGTTCCTGTAGTTCAGCTTCTTTCTTCAGACCTCTTCACTGGCCTCCGGATACACCGAACAGCGCTTATGTGTTCTTGGGTCTTCACTGGCCTCCGGATTCACCGAACAGCACTTTCTTTCTTCTAACTGGAAGCTTCTGAACTTTTCTTCTTAGACTTTTTCTTTCTTCTTATTAGACTTTTTCTTTCTTCTTATTAGTTGTTGTTTTCTTCGCTGCAGGCACCGAACTATTTCTTTCTTCCTATTAGATGTTGTTTTCTTCGCTTGTGGGCACCGAACTGACTTCCAAAGCTCGGCGTGCGCCTTTTATACAAATTTCGCCCTAAATAATTCCAGCGCTCTGATTGGCTGGCGCGTTTGTGCAATTGGCACCTAATTACACTTAAGTTTTACTTGGATTCTAAACTTTACATCGAATTATCTTTCAAACTATTAAGCAAAACTATTACAATATTATATTCAAATAATAGAGCGAAACGATTCCTACATGTTTACATAAATACCAATTTGATAAAATTAAATACAAAAAACTTTCTAGAACAAAGACTATCTCAAAACACCGTTTGCGCCGGCAGACTATTTACTTAGCCTAACATTGTACCTAAGGCGAAACGGTTACAAACATAATTTTATCATTTTACATTATTAAAATATGCAAACATTCTAATTACAATTAGATTTTAACATAATCTAACAAGATATAACTACCAATTAGGAACATATACAACAACAAAGGTTTTCTCGTTATTCCCTTCAAATACGTAAAACACCATGAAAATAACTATTACATTTCAATAAAAGAAAGCAATTTACACATTATTATCAATAAACCATAACAATAAACCCTATAATTACGTAGTTATTCAACGAGAAAATATCTAACCATAATACGTCATTTATTACTCCAAATGCGTACTTTATTATATGAACCTATATACAATAACGTTATATCTACCATTATCTACCTAATCTGATAAGAAATAACCATAAATTTACCACAATTATGACAAATCTGAACAAATCAGTATTTTACAAATAACCTAGGTCTAAATTCTATCCAAAACATACATAAAGCTTCTCATATTATGCTTATATTACACCAATGAAATCTCTAAGAACTTTATTAAACACAAACATCATCAATTCAATCATAAATCAATGTTATCAAAATAGAATTCAAAATATACCTATACCTAGGTTCCCATAACATCATAATTTCCTATAAGAATCTTATTAGTACTTGCTTACGTCACACTCGAAAATAACCACCTATCCGAGGACGGGCGCAAGTAGTGAGGGCGTGGACTAGCGTTATTTACAAAACTATTTGAATGGCTATGTCCCTATTATGCCGAATCCATTTCATGATGCGTCGCTAACACATAGGTAAAGACCTATTATTATTTATCTATCAATCGTATACCTATGTACATATTTTCTTTTTAGCTTAATCTAAATTTGCTGAAAGCAATCGCCACACACGTCCACGGAATCACTCTTTTCATTCGTGAATTCGTCGGGGCAGCGGTCGGCTACACTTATTTTGACTTTGTGGAGCAGTTCTGGACAACCTATCTTATTGTTAATTATTTTATGAAATAGCAGACATCAGCCACGTCCCTGCGATTACAAAGAGATTGTAATTAATGTGCTCTAACCTACTCTGGTAATCTTCTATGTTGTCCAGTGGAGAGAGAACGATGTCACAGAAAACGCTTTTACCCTTTCCAGTCGAGAGGAGTGGTGAGTGTAACGCTTTGTTTACAATAGCGTCGATGTGTGAGGTAAGTTTTTTTTTATCAAATATTACCCAAGATCCTTTATGCGGTACACAAAGCATTATTTTCAACGTTGTTTTTGGCAACGAGTGGCCGTAGCTTGCAAGTGTGAGGGTTCACAATTTTACACACTAATTTACTCGATTATTTTAAATTTCTGTATCGATACAATCGAACAACTTGATATTCTTTTTATAAAATGGCAACATTTTAACTTGGTGGCGTGATTTTGCTGCGCTGTGATTGGTTGACGTGGACCAATGGCAGGGCTTATTTTTCCCGCCGACAAGTTAAGATGGCGGGAAAGTGAGTTCGGGTGTGGCGTGGGCGCGCTAGACATTCTGGCCTTGGTAGTTGAAAGTGAGAGATCAAAATTGTGTAAAAGAAGCTAAAGTAAAATTTGTACCCAGGCCTTGTAGTTTATTTAATTGGGATCTAATATAATTATTATCTTCAAGTTACTGAGTTTCTGTTCTACTCCTCTGGACCAAGGATACTAGACTTCGTCTACACGAGGAAAAGATTCATATCATAAAATTATAAAATTATTTTCGCGTTTATCGTCGAGTTAAGTCAGATCGTAAAAGAAAGAGGTACACTGGTAACTCGTACTCGCAAATCTTCGTCGCCCGACAACTTTTGAAGTTTGTACGATTCATATGATGGTGTAGCATTCGATGGAACTCTGAATCAGAACGCTGTTAGCTTGGTGCTTAAAAAGAGGAAAACGTTTACAATTGCACCCACTAGATGTCTTCACCAGTATATTAAATCGCGCATGTAAAGTTTTTTACCATAACCTTTTGTTCAACCTAGTGCCTAGTGGTGACTCTGCTAGGTACTGCAACGTTTGCTTGTGCCGTATTTAATAAAAGAGGTTATTGCACAAACAAACTTGCCGACATTTATGACTAGCAACTTATAAGTCTGTCATTATTTGATTTTATTTGTAAAATGTAAAATATATAGAATATGGAAGATTGTTCCAGGGCATTCCTTGACGGGATTCTTTTACGGAATTCTATTGCGGGCTTCGTCCCCAAAATAGTCTAAGAATTATTCTTGTATTGTATTATAAAATAGATTCATCATAAATAAAAGTAACTTAAAGTTATAAGTGTTTTTCCTTTGTTGATTAGGAAGACCTCCCTAGGTTAGATTAGGTCCATCCAGGGTCCCGACCCCCAGATGGTGGAGGCGCCGCGTACTGTTGTAGTGGTTTGCTTTTTTTCAGATTATTTCAGCTATAATGTACGCCACTGAGTATGGCGGAAAGAAAATTTTAGAAGGCAAGAGCCATCTGAATACCAAGAGTAAAGGAAAGACTCTAGAAGGTGATTCATCCGACGGGCGAGGGAGGAATTTTCCAAACTTCAACCGGCGTCAGTAAGACAGCTTGGGACATTGTTGATGCCGATTGATCAAGACAATGTTGTAAGGAGATGAATAAGAAGGTAATTACAGATTTGTATCATTTGCTTATCATCGAAGGTATGATAGCGCAGCTGAATGGGGCAAAATGCTCCGCTGATTTGGATTTAAACTGTGCCTATTGGTAATTATCGATAGCGGAGAAGGATAGACACGAAACAGCAATCATCACACCGTCTGGATTATACGAGTTTAACGTATTACCATTTGGATTTAAATCGTGTAGGACAATTGGTTTCGTTACATTGTCCAGAAAGAATATCGGGTGGAAGTCGAAAACTTGGTCGACCATATGAAGGTTTATTTCGAGTATTGCGATATATAGGATGTAACAATTATCTTGTAAAAAAAAATACAAAATAACCAAGAATTGATTGTGCATGTGAATAGATTGGAACCATACAATGTTCGATAGAATGGAATTAATGATGAAATTGTGTTTATATTTATATATGTAAAATGGGGTTTTTGTATATACATTTATTTCTTGAAATATTATAATGATATTATAATTTCTTTATTCTTAGAATTAATAGAGTAAAAGTACACATTTAGGTGTACAACTATGTATATCGTTCATTTGTAGATATGCAACGGTTAGAATTTCGTTGGGGTTTTAGAATAATATAAGAAACTAATATTATTTTTTCTCAAATTCTATTTACACTTCACAACGCAATGTTCCGAGATGATATATCCTGCAAAGCCGATCCAAACAGCATCACCAAAAGGACGGCAAGTACACGTGGCACGTATTTACCGCGTTTCATTTTATTTACGAATCATAGATATACGTGTGGTGCCAATGCTCTAAAGAAGTCAATTTTCAAAGACTAAAATAACACTATTGATAATGTGCACGTTTAATTTGAGCCACGCCTAATAATCTCCATAAGAGAGAAGGTGATAGCCGATTTAGCTATGCGGCCAAAGTTTACGAGTATATATAATATTGTGATATTGCTGTCTGTGGGTCAACACGCGGATGTAGAATAGGATCCTCAGTGTGGTAAAATAGTAAAAGGGTTGTGATAGAATAGGTAATGTTTTTTAAACGTTATTGGTATAGAATTTTGTCAGGTGTATTTCGGTGCATTTTGAAAAAGTTCTCTGCTTTGCGTTGTGAAATATAAATTCGTTAATTTATAGGTATCATTGTGGGTTAAGTAAAATACTTTGGATCCAATTTTATGATCTATTCATAGGTAAGTTTGTCCGGTAATAGTTAGGCAGGTAAAATCTTAATATTTAGGTAGGTAATATTTAAAGTTTCAATCAGCTTCACTGATTAAATAAATTAAACAAGAGGGGCGATTGCAACGTTTGCTTGTGCCGTATTTAATAAAAGAGGTTATTGCACAAACAAACTTGCCGACATTTATGACTGGCAACTTATAAGTCTGTCATTATTTGATTTTATTTGTAAAATGTAAAATATATAGAATATGGAAGATTGTTCCAGGGCATTCCTTGACGGGATTCCTTTACGGAATTCTATTGCGGGCTACGTCCCCAAAATAGTCTAAGAATTATTCTTGTATTGTATTATAAAATAGATTCATCATAAATAAAAGTAACTTAAAGTTATAAGTGTTTTTCCTTAGTTGATTAGGAAGACCTCCCTAGGTTAGATTAGGTCATCCAGGGTCCCGACCCCCCAGAGTACTACGTATTCTCCTAGGTTTAAAGTAGAGGTGTTAGGATCAACTCGTATTCTATTATCGAATTTAACGTTTTATCAATATTAGGTTATTTATCATGCCTATTATTTGGTAATAGTCAAAGGGTTGAGTTCAAAATGTTCGTGTCGTTGGCCATTTATGTTTCAGTAAAATATATAGTTATAATTGTTTTTATTATAATAATCAATAAGGTTAATTAATACCGTATTTTATAATCATTTGAGCTAAATAATAATTAGTTTATTTTTTTATTTTTTAAGTGTTAAAATAGCCATCATTAGAGTAAACTTATAATAACTATATTGTATTGCACCACAAATTCTTTAATCTAAAACATTTGTTACTTCATTTAATAGGGAAAAATAGGAAAAATAAACAATTAACTACTAATTAATTATTTATTGTGTTAGTTAGCTATCTCATTAGTAAGCAGGCTGCATTCCCTTGTTGCACAAAAACAGAGCGAATGTTTTTTTTATTGAGGGTTGCCGATCAAAGAAAATAGTTTCGCACATAAACCCAAGCAAATAAAAAGCACAAAAATAAAATATTTGACTATACAGCTGACATAAATATATTTTTAGTGATATTATTTAATATGTTATGATTTCGAAATTTTTTTAAGTAATTTATTCAACTGAATATCTATGTCATCTATTTTAAATCATAAAGATTACCTCAAGTATTTCTTTTTGCATAATGATTAACCTATGGTTCAAGAACCTTGTCTGTATCGGTAAAGATGCACGCAGTAACATATTCTTTGATTTGCTTTTATGTCTTTTATATATTTATATACATAATTTGGTTCTGACTTTTATTTTAGTAATTATTATAAAATGTTATAAAAATTAAGGTATAGTAATTTTTTTCGTAAAGTACTGAAATCAAAAGCTTATTGAGGGCCTGGAATGAACTCAACTATTTAGTTTATTTAGGGTTAGTTTTCCGTCTGATGTCGTCTAATAATACGCAATATTCATTTAATCTTTATTAGTTTGCATGTATATTAGTTATACGAGAGTAAGAGAATCGCATACTTTTTTCTTTATTGAAGGTTTGCTTAATTATTAGTTTTTATGGAGGTACTGTTTGACTGTTTTGCAGGCTCAAACTGCTGAACCGATTTTAATGTTTGGTGTGGTACTGGATTCCTTGGATTAGGCCTCAGATTACGAAAAGTACATAGGTACGCTACTACTCAACCCGAAAAAGTAATCTATCAATAAAGCTAGCGAGTATATAGTATCGATTAAAAGTAGTGATTAAATTTGCCTTCATACTTTAGCAGGCATTAACATTAGACACGTCTAACTAAACTAAATGAACATTCGAAAAAATTAGGCGTTATTACTATTACTCAGATTATTATAAAATTATATTTCGTCGCTTCATTCTTCAGATAGTATTTAATTAACAAGGTAGTCCTTTTAAGGTACTAGGTAACTTCGCACAGTTTTAGAGTATGTTATTTGACTTATTCAAAAAACTTCCGTCTGTTTACTTGATCAACCCCGGTCCCGACAAGTCTTCATTTTTTTTTAGAGATCAAAACAAAACTTTTGTATGGGTTCCGGGAGGGACGGGTTCTTTATATATCTTTGAATGAAGTTCGTTTAATCTTCTAATATTGCGCATTTTTAAAAAAATTTATTTAATCGATGTCGATTACATGCTGTCACTCTGCTTATCCATGAAACTTCCATACAAAACGCGAAGTGTATGCAACGCATAGATAATGTGCGATCGAATACGTCCTTGGTACACTATCGCGTAGCGCTGTGCGGTCCGGCGAAGAGCGCGAGCGATGGATAACACGCAAGTTTGGCAACGTTGCATTCTCCTGTGACGCGACGAACGTCACTGTGCAACGTCGCTTGCAGAAGCTCGCTCACTATTAGGTATTTGACTATTATAGAATAACCTAATATCATAACATTCATATGACCTAATATGTGATTTGGTTCGTGTAACTATTACGTATAACTATTACGAATATATTAGTCACACCTCTAGTTTTAAATGGATCTCACATTACCAGGCACAACGTTTGCGGATGGGGCATGCATTAGAGATGAGATAAACTTGAAAAATTAAATACCAGAGTATGCATATGACGCATTGACCTATTCTAGGCATGGATGGATGGATGCGTCATTAAAGGTTTTTTTGATTAATGTAATTTAACTGTTAATCGTCAATGGTCAACAGGGTAAAAAAGCAGTTAATTTATTAATAGGTTTTAATGGTTGTATACGAAAAGTATTTTTTTACGTTTGTGTTTCGTATACAGGGTGACTTGTGATTCGACTATTTCATCTTGGGATGTGATAATACTACTTATTTTCAACAAAATTAACTATGATGTCCCTAATACCAACGAGGCTCGTTATCGAGATATTCAATATTTTTGGTTTTGTTCAAAAATATCTTGAAATAACTACAAAACATTCAATAAATAAAAAACTAGTGGTTTTAATTAAGTTGTTTAAATTTTTATCAGTTACCAATGCATCAACAAACATTTATTAATACTAATACTGGCACAAATATTAAACATTTTAAAATAGCAAGTGAGTTCTTATAAAACTTTATTTTGATTCACTAATTTGGTCAATAGAACACTGTATTTATTTTGAAAAATCAACAGTACATTAACCGTACAAACTACTCGAAAAACTTTCTTGTTCTATTATCCATCCAAACAAGCTAAATTATTAAGACACAAACAATGATTCCCAGAAAAAAACGTTTTTTTTTTTTGGGGTAGGCAAACAAGTAGTACACATTATTTGCTCTTGGTATGTTTTAAATTAATGAATTAGATGTAAAATTACCAAAAATTGGAAAATATAGTTTAACATGAAAGTTTGAACTGAAACCCTACTAGCTATATACAATATTTCCATAAAACTGCGCTCCAACTAAAACAAAGAAGTAAACCTAACCTTCAAGATCATGGATCTACAGAAAGAGATAACTGAGTTGAAACACATTTTTGCTACCAAGATAGCACAGCTAGAAAAGGATGCACAGGTATCCAACACAACAGTTGCAGAACCAGCACTAAGCCAAGAGTTCCGTAGTTTCAAAAAGTTTACGTTGGATTCACTTGGCAGTTTGCAGCGGCAGATTGAACTCCTTGCAAAGGTAAGCGATAAGCTGGACATGCAGGGCAGGCAGAAATTCTTGTTGCTGCATGGCGTTGCTGAGGTGAAAGATGAAGACTCAGTTGCTGTAGTCGTAGATAACATCCATAGCAAGCTAAAGCTTAATACGGTCTCCAGGTCCAACATAGATCGCTGCCATCGTCTGGGCAAGATAAGAGATGAGAAACCGCGGCCACTGCTGATAAAGTTCCGCGATCTCAATGTCAGAGACATTGTATGGTCCAAAAAAACAAATTTAAAAGGCACTGGCATCACCTTGTCTGAATTTCTGATCAAAACTCGACATCAGGCATTCATGACCGCTCGACAACGCTTTGGTTTATCATAGTGCTGGACTCGCGGAGGGTACGTGTTCGTTGTCGATACCAATGGAGCTCGTCATAGAATAGTTAACGAGGCCGACTTGCTCCTTATACCAGAGCAAGAGACTACAACAGCAGCGGCTTCGCCAAAGCGCATAAAAAAACCGGAGAGTGTGAAACCTACTGCAACTCGAAAACGCGCGATTAAACAGTAAGTTCAGTTCCGAAAAAAACATTTCTTGCTTGTTTGTAAACATTGTAAACAGATTAAAACAGTGAGTGAATGAGTGATCAATTCACATTAGTGATTGAAAATTAACGCTGCGTTCTCAGTTACAAACTTTAGAATGTAATAATGTTTGTAAGTTGTACACGACTCACGTTTTAACTTTTTATTTCTTCTCTTTAATAATTTTTCTCTTTCGCATTTACTAAGTGTTTCTGTTATAGAGCCAAAACTAATGTTTAAATGCTAGAGGGCTTTAGTTTTGTTTTATTTAGATTTTATATACTTTAATTTTATATTATTTGTATTAATTTACTTAATTTATGAATACTTCATTTGATGAAACTAATATTCTTAATAACGTTTTTGATGATTTCTTCTCATGTTCATCTGCAGTTTCAAACAGCTCCAGGAGTTTCTACAGCGCTTCACTTCCACTTTGTTCCCAAATTCATTCAGAGTTCTCAGATCTGCTGAAAAACTTCAATATCGTACATATCAATGCACAGAGTATCCCTGCACATTATCCTGATCTTCTAGCGTCATTTGAAGATAAATTTGTCCATGCCATACTGGTCTCAGAGTCGTGGCTAAAGCCTAGCCTACCATCTACTTCATATTCAATACCTGGATTTCAGTTGTATCGTAATGATCGCCCTCAAGGCATCGGCGGTGGTGTCGCGATTGATTTGCGATCTCACATACCAGGCAAAGTTATTCATTCTTCGCTGCACCCAACAGATAAATCTGAAGACTCAGAAAATCTTTTCATAGAGATTTCTTTAAGTCATACTAATCTACTACTGGGTGTGGTTTACAGCCCCTCGGCGAAACATAATTTTTTCCCGTCCTTTGAAGGGTTGTTGGAAGACCTGGTACCCTTATATGACCAAACTATAATAATGGGAGATTTTAACACCTGCTTGTTGAAAAATGATCATCGTGCAAACAAACTTAGTGGAATCATAAACTCGTGTAATTTGAACATTTTGCCCTCCACTGCTACGCACTTTTATCCAAACTCCTCACCATCTCTGCTCGATCTTATTATTGTTTCCTCTCCGAGTCACGTAGAAAAGCATGGTCAACTTGAGGCTGAAGCATTCTCATTTAATAATTTGATATATTTGTCGTATAAGCTGCGGCCTCCAAAGTCTAAATCAAAAACAGTTCTGCAGAGAAATTTTGGTTGCATAGATTATGTTGAACTATTGGATGATGCTCGTACTGTGGATTGGCAAGAAGTTGTAAATGCTGACAACGTCGACACCCAGATCGAAATATTTAATTCATTGCTAACTC
Source organism: Marasmarcha lunaedactyla (assembly GCA_923062675.1). Taxonomy (NCBI): domain Eukaryota; kingdom Metazoa; phylum Arthropoda; class Insecta; order Lepidoptera; family Pterophoridae; genus Marasmarcha; species Marasmarcha lunaedactyla. The sequence goes on from OV281363.1 coordinate 17,852,987, forward strand.
AGCTTTATGACCGTCATGCCCCAGTACGTCCTGTGAAGCTCAAACATCTTCCTGCACCATGGCTTACCGATGACATTAAATTATTAATGTCAAAACGCAACAAAGCACGAGCGCGCTATAGACTATATCCCACTGCGGAAAATCATAAATCGAAATCACTGTAACATGATATGTAGAGATAAACAACGTCGTCACATTCATAGCTCTGTCACTGAAGAAAATCCAGCTAAGGTCTGGAAATTTCTAAAAACTATAGGTGTAGGCAAAAGCAAAGACAAAAATGTCCCTAATCACATAAATATAAATCAGTTAAATAGCCACTTTACATCTCCCTGTCACATGAAAGCCAATATTAAGGCTACAACACTTTCCAATATTTCATCTTTGCCTGCACCTGATTACAGTCCCTCTTATTTTAATCGATTTACAGAGTGTGATGTTAAGAAAGCTATTACTTCAATTGAATCAAATGCCTTAGGTTGCGACAGTATAAGTAGAAAAATGATAGTTCCCCTTCTTGACTTTCTTGCTTCCATTTTAACGACAATTTTTAATAAATCTATTGAATCAAATATTTATCCCAGCTTATGGAAGGACGCTCAAATTATACCATTACCCAAAAAGTCCTGTCCTGAACTGTTAAGTGCTTTTAGACCTATAGCCATATTACCTTTCCTATCTAAAGTTCTTGAGCGTCTTATCCACGAGCAATTTGCATCCTTTCTTTATCGCAATAATATTCTTAACTCTCATCAGTCTGGTTTCCGACCTAGACATAGCACAACCACAGCATTAGTAAAGATATCAGATGACATACGTAAAGCTAAACAAAATAAACAACTTACTGTACTGGTTCTTCTTGACTTTAGCAACGCCTTTAACAATGTCGACTATGATATCTTGTTACAACTAATGCGCTCTCTTAACATATCTCCACCTGTGACCGATTGGTCATTGTGTGACCGTGTGACCATTGGGTTCTTACCTGCGTGAGCGCCAACAACGTATTTGGACAGTAGATGAGTGCTCATCTTGGTCAAGCGTTGGATCTGGTGTTCCGCAGGGTGGCGTGTTATCCCCTTTACTTTTCTCAGTATTTATTAATCTGATATCCAAAAATTTAGCTTCTCACTACCACATGTATGCAGATGATTTACAAATTTACACTCACTGCGCGCTCGATGAATTGCCTCAAGCAATTGAGGAAATTAACCAGGACCTGTCGGTAGTGATTGAATAGAGTAATGCTCATGCCTTAACTGTAAATGCTGCAAAATCACAAGCGATAATAATTGGAAACTCATTTTCGATCAACCGCATAAATTCGCAACATTTACCAGCTATTGTCTTCAATGGCGTACATATAAAATACAGTGAATCTGTCAAAAACCTTGGAATCTGGTTTAATCAATATTTATCTTGGAATTTTCAAATTGAGGCTATAAGCAGGAAGATGTTTGCTGCCACCAATTCACTAAAACGCTTGCGCAATCTTTTGCCTATACCGACCAAAGTTTCTATTGCACAAACTCTATTTCTCCCTCTCCTTGACTACGCCGATGTCTGTTTCCTCGATCTCACTGAGGAACAGTTGAACAAACTTGAGCGCTTGCAAAATCTTTGCATCCGTTTCATTTTCGGATTACGTAAATATGACCATATATCAGAATTTCGCGCTAAGCTCAAGTGGCTTCCTATCCGCTTTCGCAGGGATGTGCACATTCTTTCTCTTCTGTACCGAGTGCTGTTTGATTCTGCTACACCGAACTACTTGCGAGATAAATTTCGATTTAGTTGTGATGACCATGAAAGGAAACTAAGATCTTCCCAAAACTTAATGCTTTGTACACCCTATCACACCACGCACTGTTTCAACCAATCCTTCTCAGTACGCGCTGTATCTCTATGGAATAAATTGCCACTTGAAATGAAATGAAATGAAATAATGAAATGAAATATTTATTTCTCAACATTGACAATTACTTGTTCTTATTGAAGTCAAATAAAACATGATTCTACCACCAGTTCGAAAAAACCTTCGTGAAGAAGAACTGGCAAGAAACTTCACGGGTATAATTTTTTCAAAGTAAATTTACAGAGTCTCTTTATGTCTATACAAAATTATTCTTTTCTGCATCTGTTAGCTCGGCAAGTCTCCCTTCCCCCAAGTATCCAAACGACGAACACCCTCAAACACCACCCGTTCACGCGGGTTAAAAACGACGCTACCATAAGAAGACGTACTTTAGTGACAATGACGCTTTAGATATTCATCGGGACGAAGAACTCATCGAACATACAGACACATTACACATGTTTTGTTACAAATACTAGTACAATCCTGTTAATGAAGGGATTATACCCAAGGGTTTTTATCATCCAAATAATCGGATAGTTTATAATATGCTCTAGCACACAACTTCTCCTTTATAGTTTCTTTGAATTTGTGAATAGGAAGACCTTGGATATCCTCAGGAACCTTATTATAAAAGCGTATATATTGACCCATGAATGAGTTAGTGACTTTATGAAGCCTACTATTATGAGCTGCCAGCATATTTCATCCTCCTGTGTTAACATTGTGCAGATCTTTTTTTCTTTTGAACAAGGTTATGTTCTTTTTAACATACATTAAATTTTCTAAAATATATTGTGAATGGAAGGTAAGAATATTTATTTCCTTAAATTTACTTCTAAGTGACACCCTTGGACCGAGCTGATAGATTGCGCGAACAGCCCTTTTCTGCAGAATAAATATAGTATCGATGTCGGCAGCACTCCCCCACAACAGAATACCATATGTCATGAGGCTGTGGAAGTAACCAAAATAGACTAATCGAGCAGTTGTTTCATTTGATATCTGTCTAATTTTTTTAACAGCATATGCGGCAGAACCAAGCCTTTTCGCTAAACCATCAACATGCGGTCCCCACTGGAGTTTGGCGTCTAAGGTTATGCCCAGAAATACAGTTGAGTTTACAGGAGTCAGTTCCTGGCTCTTAACTACAATGTTTGTGTTTACCTGTTTGACATTTGGCAATGTAAATTTAACACATTTCGTTTTTTTTTTCATTGAGGAGCAAATTATTAGCTGAGAACCACTGCTCTGTGTTGGAGATGCATTTGTTCACCGCTCGACAGTCAATTTCTTGTCTTTTGATTTTAAACAAGAAGGAAGTATCGTCAGCAAACAATATGACCTCGCATTGATTCTTAACGACCGATGGCAGATCATTAATATAAACTAAAAATAGGAAAGGACCAAGAACTGAGCCCTGGGGAACACCCATTGTCACTGCCGATCCTGATGATTTTTCTCCATTTATTGCAACTTTCTGTTTTCTATTAGAAATATATGATTTAATCAAGGCAAGCGCTCGGTTTTTAATGCCGTAATGGTGCAGTTTCATGAGTAGAGTAGTATGATCCACACAGTCGAATGCCTTGGACAAGTCACAAAAGACACCAATAGCATCACACGACTCCTCCCAGGCGCTGAATACGTGTTTTATGAGCTCAACACCGGCATCGGTTGTTGAGCGACCCCGCGTGAAACCAAACTGCTTAAAATTCATTAAACTATTACCGTAAAAATGAGAAAGTAATTGAATTAAAATTAATTTTTCAAAAATCTTACTGAGCGTTGGTAGTACAGATATAGGTCTAAAATTATTAGGGTCAGACATACTACCTGCTTTGAATATTGGAATGACCTTACTCAATTTCATTAAATCAGGAAAAACACCATTATCAACACAGTCATTAAATATACTGGCTAAGTACTGGGCTATACCATCAATGACAGATTCAATAATTTTAACAGAAATCCCATCTAAATCGGCAGTATTTTTTACTTTAATGCTTTTAAATGCATTTAAAACTTGTGGAACAGTAACATGTTTAAAAATAAAATCAATATCGCATGAATTTACATTTTCCGTTAGCAGTGACTTGAAATCAAACGTTGTCAAACTATAAATTCATTTAAAATCAAATTAAAAAAACACCTTCTAGCGAAAGTATATAACTAAATGAAGTAAATATATATGTATTTATTTATGTTAGTATATATTTTTACTTTATATTGTATTCTTTAGGTATAAGTAAGTTTATTTGAAATGTGTGTTAATGAAAAATGTACTTTTTTTTTTATAAGTCTAACTAAATTGAATCTTCATCGTTATGTTCCATCAAATATGGTTGTCTGGAAGAAATCGCTTTGTAGCGATAAGATCGCCAAATTATGCCTTATTTTTAGTGTAAGTGAAATTGTTTCTACCATGTTTTTCCTGTTGTTGAGGTGTATATTAAAGAGTAAATAAATAAATAAATACGTAGAGCACGTGCATTGTAAAACCCTTTGTTATCGTATCGCGGCTTAAGTTGCAGAGTTGCAATAAATTCCTGGACCTTTTAAGTTGTTATTTAATTATTTATTTATTAGATCACTAACAAGTTTCAACAAACAATGCACATTTGGACCATAGTTTTAACAAGGTATTGCAAGTCGTCGACTCAATTATGACAACAGCATGCAATGCTATGACAACAGTCAAAATATTTAAGTATATAAAGAAGAAATAGTTTTTTTTTGAAAGTTAATTTCATTATGTTAAAAAAATTATTTATTTAACATAATGTAATTAACTTATTTAAAAATATTTATTTTTGTTAGAAGTCGTTCGTCGTTTGTTTATTAGAACCACTAGATCATGCAACAAGAAGTTTAAACAAAATAATTCAGTTCGATTCGATTCTACGCTGTGCAAGCACGTGTTTTGTTTCTGGCTACTACCATCGCGATCTCCCAAAGTTACGTTGACTTTGATCACTGACTATGGTAGCTCACTCTAATTTCGAGTATGCCGATATTTTTTATTGTTATGCCTTTTCTCAAAGATACCTAATGATATTTAACAAAATGATATTTTCATATGGTCGATCTACTATTCTAGAATATTTACACAAAATACAAAAGTATCTGCTTGTTTGTAGACACAGCAACAAAAAAACTGACCAAAAGCGGCATTTTTCGAAAAAAGTTAAAAGTCGGGAATATCTCGAAAACGGTGACCCTTTTACTGAGGTAATTTTTTTATCTGGTAGGGCAGCCTCATCTTTATTTCATTTCAGTTTGTCGTGCAAGTTATGGGACATCCTGTATATATGAAATATTGTATCATTTCCATAAATACCATTGTGTTTCTTATTCATAACAATTTATGGCTCACTTTTCTATGCATTTTTTCGTTCGAAAGTATTATTTTCACTAACCAGTTGATTCTCAGAAATTTATAAAATTTGTATTAAAATTATCCGTTGAGTAGAAACTGTTGAGAAATTAACAGTTAATATTTTGAACCTCTTTTTTGGAACTGAATAAAATAATGTCTATTGAACTAATGCCTCTTGTCACGTTCGTTGACGTAAATTGACAGATAATATTTACAACCTGGTTTTTCATCATTGATTAATAGTTAAAACTATTGCTGTGTAAACCGCGTGAGTTCTGCACAAGGGCGTTGACTGTAATCTGCGACGTGTCGGCTGGGGTGCCCTGATTAGGAACTTGGGTCGTCTATCACATACACAGTCCTGAAGATTGGTCGAAGAGCTAAGTAATCAAATATTGACATAAGTTTGATAATTTTATTTTCATTTTGTGATATGGAAGGTTGCAGTTGCATAGGTTTGTACAGTTATTCTCTTCAAATATTAAAGCCACGTTATTGTTTTGTGTTGTCCTTAGTTAGATAGGTAAGTAATTTACCTATGTTTAAATTAAAATGGACGGTCGTGAACATACTTTGTTTGAGTGCATTTTGTCAAAGGTCATTATTATTAGTTATTTAATTTTATAATACGAATATGTAGATTAGTGATTCTTGACGTTTTCAAAAATTTGCTGGATAGGAAACAAAACTAAATTATATACTTCAAGTAGCATAAACATGGGTGCCTTACATTACACGAGAAGATTCTTGATACTGCGTATCTCTTATGAGTTTAAAATAAATCAACGAAGCTCTTTAATTTGCCAGCGTAGACATGGCTCGTTTATAACGAGGATATCAGCAGCCAACCGTCCAACTTTAAAAATAAATGTATTAAACACGCAGAATTAACTGAGAAATCTGAAATAAGAACCCCTTCAATATGCTTCAGTAAATGCATAAGCATCCCATGATGGATACAAAAGGTACAGCTTTAAAAATAATCATAACTAATAAATAAAAATAAAGAAATATTACTAACTAACACACCACATTATCGAGCCCACATAAAGTATCATTAAGAACTTGTGTTATGGATACTAGATAACGGATAAATAAACTTCAGAAATATATATACGCACATAGCTATATTTTTAAATATATAAATAATAGAAATAAACTTAAATATACGTACATACACATCCATGACTAGAAAGCAAATATGAAAGCAAAATATCTGCCTGTAACAGGATTCGAACCCGGGACCTCTGGCACAGAAGGCAAGGTAACTTACCTCCACACCAAACAGGCCGTCAACTGTTTGTATATTCATTACCGAAACGAGACAGAGCGAACAACAGGCGAAGTCAAACCCCATCTTGTTCTTGTTGCTTAGCTTGACCCAGGATTACAATAAACTGGTAATTAAAATATTGACATTAATATTTTCGACATTGCCGTTATAGGACAATCTAGAGATGGATGGAAAATATTAATCGTCTTGCAGTACTGAAAATTAGTAGTTAGTGATAATGGTTTGGAAATTATCAGTTTCATTTAGTTTTCTTCTGTTTTCCATGACATAGTTACATAACTGTGATATTTTCTTGTGTTTGTGTTTGTATAGAGACAAATATTTAGTCTAAGAGATAGATATTATGGTTTGCACGACTAAATGCCCTTTGTAAGTTTAACTAACTTTTAATAAAATTATCCTCTGAACTTGCGAACTAAAACCACAACTTGAGTCTCAATCTATAATTAATTTGGAGCAAGAAGGGTCTTTTAATGTTATTAAATATGAATTGATCATTATTCTTTTGTCTAGCTAGGTATGAGTTATTAGTTTTACGTTGGTGTTTGTGAGTTTAGAGAAATTATTGCTCAGTCAATAAAAAGAATTTTGTGGAATATGAATAAAAAAATTAGAAGAGGTTATACGTTTCCAAGATTTGTGAAAACAGACAAAAATTAGCATCGTTATGAGAGGAATGTTTGTAACCGAATCAGACTTTTTTAGCAGAAAATTGTAAATTAAAATGTTTTCATCAAATACTTCGTGTTAATGAACACTGCATTTGCACGCGGTTTTGGAGTCTATATCAAAACCATTATTTTCAACTAAAGATGTTGTCTACGTAATCAGCAATATTCAGATCTTATCAATCAAAAGATCAATATCAGAAATTCCTAACTACACGCAATTCCCTTCGGATAGTTGTCGACATTTTTGTACACTCGCATTCTGACCTCAGAACCCCAAGCCAGCGGGATCGAACCCTCACCCAGCCGACGAATGAAGTGTCAGCGAAATTAAGTCACAAATAGATTTGGACAGGATACAATATTTGGTAAATTACACAAGCTAGCTCCGTGACTGAGAGTTGGTTAGGAAGATGTATCGGTGGAGAATTGTTAGGTTAGAACGCCCTTAGGCGTCTCGTTTGTAGGAGTAGTTTAAGTTAAGCACCCTCAGCGCTTAGCCGCACAAAGTCCAGGGAAATCTAAAAGACTAATAGAGTCATAAATGAGATATCCATTTAAAATCTTTTTAAAGTAATGAGTTATCGCTTAATTTGAAAATTATAATACAGCATTTAAAACTTTGGTTAAAGAACCTAAAATATGAAGATACAGGATACCTATTGCTAATTCTGAAATGAAAACATCCAACATCCAATGTTTTTACAATACAAACATTAGAAACTCACACGCACATTACACACATACACACTATACATACGCCACACATACCCTTTTTATATTCTTTTTACAAATACACACGCATTCTTACACACAAGTGCGCATATTGTTGAATCATATTTAATTGTAAAATAATGTATTAGTGATAAGTTAATAAGTTTCTCTTGTTTTGTGAAGTAACTGCCTGCCGACAAACAGCTTACGCTAGTTCAGCAGTCAGGGCTTGTACTCTCATTGTATTATTTTGTTGTTGCAATAAATAAATAAATAAAAAATATGATTAGGCTCTTCAAATGAAAGCTCATAATATGGCAACAATGCAAACAAATTAGAGTTTCTGTAAAGATATTTTTAATGCCCGACAACTTCAACACGTTTAATTAATTTATATATAAATTAGAAGATCACTTTTATTTTCACAAAGATTAGTTGATAGTTTGAGAATTACATTTCTATTATAGTAAAAAGATAATATAAAAGATCTGACAGAGGTTTTACTTTTTTTGACCTTCTCCTTTGACCACCTTAATAGCCATGCTTACGAGATTCTGCTCAAAGGAAAGGGACAGCCTGTGCAATTATTGGAAAAAGGCAACGCATCGTCAGTTGAAATAATAATTACAATTAATGTGAATAATGTGTATCGATTCATGATGTGTATGGGTCTGGGTACGGGTCTGAGGCGCATGCTCGTTTGTGGACTATAAAATACAGTAATCTCAGAATGCAATTAAATATTGGAGTCATTTTGAATTTGGAATCCTTTCAAACATTTTCAAATCTCATTGCACGTGGCTTAAAACTTGATCGTTTCAAATGTAAAACGGATTGTTCACAGACGACTGAATCTGCTAATCTTTTGTAAGTTATTGTAGCTCGGTCTCGCCGAGCTTCTAAGATTCGTAATTGAAATTTATTATAGATTTGAAGCTTCAAAATTGACGTATAACAGCGTTTAAGGCGCGGTTACTTTCTAAAGTTAGGGTTTTAAGTTTATGAGTTTAAGGGTGAATCTTCTATAAACCTCGTTTTAAGATGTTTGTTCAACGATTCAAAGAACGCATTTTCCTTCTGTTTGAACAGCAATTGAGTTCGATTTGAATTCGTTTCAAGTTTTTTTGGCTTCGCTTGTCTTTTTAATGGAAATTTCCTTAGTAATATCGGTTTGTACAGCCTTTTCAATGAAAAAGAAAATTAAACCCAAAGGGAGGGTAATGAAAAAGAAGCTGCTTTTGATATATCTAAAGGAACGTTGTAATATTTGATATTGACAGTTGTATACTCAAGAGAATTTTATTGAAAAATATACCCACCTAAACTTAATATCTGGAAATTATAATCTCGCTGTGAAAATATTTACCATTATTGGTGTTCATAAGCGCGGCTGCATCTCACCACTCGCGTGTGTTAAATAAATTATGACATTGGTTATCACAAAGTTCACGCAACTTCAACCTCAGTGCCGAAGCCCATTCGCTACATTCACACGACGCGGACACCTCACAAACTCCATTATTCTAGACTGTCTCCCATTTACAACAACATATCGACACTGAAACTCAATACTCTTTGTTTTCGACACGCTACAAGGGCTCGTCTCCGTTACACTTGAGACCCTACTATATCAATAACTGAAAACTGAAACTTATTATAACGAGTTAGGTTACAATTTGCTAGGTTATTATTTGGTAATATATTTTACTTCATATTGTACTTTATTATTGCTTGTGCTTTATTGTAGGGTTGTTAAGGTTGAATATAGAGTGGATTAATCAAAAACGATTTAAGGCTGTGTCGGGATGTTAACAGGCGCAGCGCTGTGTAAGTGAGGGCAGTCACCCTTTATTGTTGTAACGCCTGTTTTAGGTTAGGGGGTCAGTAGGGTTTTGTTGCGTAGGAATTTGTAAATTGAATTGAGTTTTGATAAACAGATATGTTTTGATATCTTAGTCTACACATGATAAGGATAACCGGAATTCGCCTAATTAGGTAATATTTGTTAAAAAAGAGTTTACGTTGTCAACCAGATAGTGAAATCTATGTTTCCGAGACTTCTGGTCCAGGACTACCACACGTTATATTTTTGCGATATATGGGATCTAGGTAGTTTGTCAAGTCCGATCTAACCGGCAAATTAAGAATATAAAGAATTTACTTCGCAGTTTGTACCCGCACAAGTTCTTAACTAAACTGACCAAGCTGGGCCAGGTGCAGTGTGTTCCTGCATCTGCCACTTCAAGCCACGGCGTGACGGTGACCCGTGGTGGACTGCTGTCAATGGGACAGTATTGGATGCATTATGGCTTGGCAACAGTTTATGTGTGAATTCGAAAAAACGTTGTGTTATTCGAGAACGTTACTTACGTATTCTGCGGGTTTCTGACTGCTTAGCTAATTACAAATAAGTTTATAAGATTGTTGTTTCCATAATTTTTTTGTTTTAATTTGTTTTAAATGGCGATTGGCTAATATTAGCAAAACTATAAAAGTTTTATTTTGTGTTCAAAACATCTGAACGCCTAATAAAACTGTGACTGATTGAAATCTACTGATAAGTGGAAAATATTTTGGAAACACTTTTACTGGGGTTCCATATTGACGTAACTGAATCAAAACGATAATTTTTGGGAATAATGCCCCTGTGCTACAACATAACACGTCATAACACGGCTAAAATGACGTGGCAAGATCAAGCTTGAGACAAAATTTGAAAGAAAGAAAGTAATATATTTGAATTTCAAATAATATTCACACAACACAAGAAATATTTATAAGAAATTCTACCGGTAGAGTAATTCGACAATAAATACAATGGGAACTCGGCTCAGGAGAATTTTTTTTTTTGGTTCCCCTCCACGGGAAGGGCAGGAGGATATAAAAAATGCTCTGACGCATACTCCGCGCGCGCGATCGGAGTTATGTGGGACTCGTCCCGACGCCTACCAGAACCATACCCACTAAAAAACCCCTGTCGGCTCGTGCAATTTTGCCACTCAGCCTTCATCTGAGCGATGGCCAATTGGAGAAAGAGGCCGCGCTAGCGGGGCCCTTAAGGGGTCACCCGCTGGGATGACATAGCACTGAAGGTGCTCAAAAACGAAAAGTAAATAATTAAAAACATAAAAAACATAAACAAAAAAAAATTCGGATTTACGTTAGATTTAGAATTTACGTTAGAAATAGAATTTACGTTAGAATTAGAATTTACATTAGAATTAGAATTTACGTTAGAATTAGAATTTACGTTAGAATTAGAATTTACGTTAGAATTAGAATTTACGTTAGAATTAGAATTTACGTTAGAATTAGAATTTACGTTAGAATTAGAATTAACGTTAGAATTAGAATTTACGTTAGAATTAGAATTTGCGGCCTGAAGGGCCTCGAGATCTAAAGTTAACTGCGTGGGTTTGCCAGTGTGCGCGTTTCTCGGTCTAGCGACTTTGAATTTCGAATCTAACACAGGAGCAGTATAATATGAGACTGAACCTCAAACAAGGTGATTGGGCTGGGATTCGGCGCGTTTGAAGAACGATTCTGAGAGTAATTTGAGGTGCTGTTGCACTGTAGGTAGTTCAAGATCTCTGTGCAGGTCCGCGTTACGCACGTACCAAGGTGCGTTTGTGGCCCTGCGGCAGAAGAGATTTTGAACTACCTGCAGTTTATACAGGACGGAGGGTTTGGCGTGGGCAAAGACTGGCGAAGCATATGACATGACGGGTCTAACGCAAACCTTATAAAGCTTACGTTTTAATTTTCTAAAAGACATTTTACTTTTTCTTCCTATCATACTATATAGGCGGCTTAAGTAAAAACGCGCGAGTTTCGTTACTCTATCGACGTGTGGCTTGAAAGAAAGCGTCTGATCTAAGGTGACGCCTACTTATTTAATACTGCGCTTCCAGGGGATGGGAATACCTAACATTCGAATGTGGGGATTGTTGTGGCGATTACGACGTTTGTGGTCGGATTGAATAGCAGAACTCTTTTCTGGGTTGACATCGATACGCCATTTTTGAAACCAAACACCGAGGGCGTTTATGGCCTTTTGGTGTCTGGTGATGTTATACGGGATCACTTGACCTTTAGTGTAAAGGGCGGTATCGTCTGCAAAGAGGGCGAGTTCGACGCCTTTCGGCGGGATGGGGACGTCGTTAGTGTACACAGTGTACAGCAGAGGGGCGAGGACTGAGCCTTGCGGGACTCCAGCCTTTATGGGACGAGGCGCGTGCCTTCATGTTTGAATCGAAACGTACGGTTTTTAAGAAACGACGTGATTAATCTGACTAGGCGAACCGGTAGGCCTATTTTATAGAGTTTAAAAACGAGACCGCTGTGCCAGACTTTGTCGAAAGCCTTGGCTACGTCAAAGAGAAACGCGATTGTTCTTTTACGACGCGGATAGAATCCTTCGAGTATGTACTCGACGATTCAATGGACTTGCTGAGGGCAGGAGTGCGTAGTGCGAAAGCCGAACTGGTCGCCATCCGTTAGAAACAGATGGTTCCGCATTTGAGAGAGTATGACTCTTTCGAAGAGTTTAGACATTGCCTTGAGGAGGCTGATGGGTCTGTGATTAGCCGGGACATTCAGAGGTTTACCCGGCTTGGAAATGCCTATGACTGTCGCTTCTTTCCAGGCTTTTGGAAAGTAGCTATGGTCCAAGCAGGCGTTGAAGATGATAGCTTACAAGGTAAGCACCTGCTGGGGCAGGTGCTTAAGTGCGTGGTTGGAAATTCCATCCGCACCCGGAGCCTTTTTGGACTTTTGATTTCTAATGAGAAGCAAGATTTCATCATTAGAGACTGTGACGGGGTCGTCGGTGATGGGGAGAGATTCTCTGCAGAGAACTTCGTCCTCCACCGCCTGGATGTGTGAGGGATCCGCGGGTTGCGTGCTGGGCGAACATTGTGCCGCTATGCTGTCGGCGAAGCATTCGGCTTTCCCTTCGACTTCGAAGGCAATAGTGCCGTCGGGACGAGTGAGAGGAGGAACGTGGGAGGCGGTGTCTACGCGATGTCGAGGAGAGCGATACCGCTGGTGTTGGTCGATAGGCACGTCCAGTCAGTATGTTTGGAGTTAAAGTCTCCGAACATAATGACTAATGGCCGAGGGCGAGAATGGCCTCAAAGTCGCTGCGGGTTGGTCTGGCGCCACATGGTACGTAGACTGAAGCTATGATGATGGTTGGATGACCAGTCATAGCCAATATACACACAGTGGCTTCCATGTTGAGGAGAGGAGGGGTAGGGAGAGGACAGCAATGGAAGCCTCTTTTGTAATATATAGCGGTGCCGCCGAAACCGTCGGAGTTGGGCCTATCGTTGCGAGTAAACGCGTACTTAGGAATAGCGTATCCCTTGGAGCAGTTTGGAGTAAGCCATGTTTCCTGGAGAAGGAATAAGTCAGGTTCTTTGTTCTGAAGGAACAGTTTAATCTCAGGAAGGTTGGTGCTAAGGCTACGCGCGTTAAAAGATACTAGGGATAAGCCTTTGGGTTTAATACGACCGGACGCGGGATTTGCGGGTCTAGACATTATAATTTACTTATTTACGAATTTATACAAAATTAAAAAAATTTATAACGAACTTAGAAGCGAGTGATGCTCGGCTAACGCAAATAAACGCTTTTGAGGAGAGCGGGCGGCTCGCAGTTTGCGTGCGAGTATAGAAATTTCGTTAATATCGACGTTTTGAATAACGTCGAACACGGTCTTCATGTCCTCAGCCAACGACGACTGAGGTGCGGATGACGGAGCAGGACGCGGCCCTACGGAAGCTATGGATAGGTCGGGAAGGTGCAGGCGGAACGGCCGGACGCTGCCTCCAGGACAGAGCCTGAGTAGGCGTCGGCTGACTGGGCTTTCCTTCCGGGGGACCCCGGTTGTGCAGCGGCGGGAAGTGAGCGGGAGTGAGCGGCGGCGCCGGCTTAGGCGCGGCCCTCTTAGCGGAGGAGCGCGGAGCGCGCGGGCAACCCCTGTAGTTAGCTGTGTGGCCGGACTGGCCGCACAGCACACAAGCAGAGGGGGAAGTGGATTCGGGAGTGCGAGTGCACTCCTTTGTTATATGAGGGTCCAGGCACTTGACGCACCTGGGAGGAGCTGAACAATTAGCCGCTGCGTGGCCGTAGAGCTGGCAGCGGTGGCACTGCCCAGGGTGACCACGGGGGTTCGGACGCTCGACGGAGATATTTGAAAGTCCGCAGATTGTGCGAGCCTCTCTGAAGATCTCTCTCGAGTTGGAAGTATTAGACAAGATAACTAAAGCTAACGGAAAGCGCCTACCGCGGTTAGAGTGCATCTTGTGCACTGCTTCAGCCGGGAAGCCCTGAGACTTAAGGTCCTCGAGAATGTCTTCAATACTGAGTTCAAACGGGACGCCCCGTAGTACTGCGCGGATCTAACGCTCCTCCGGGAGGGCGTAGGTATGATAAGCGATTTGTTTAAGCGAGAGTAAACGATTGATCGCGCGGAGGTCGTCGATAGTTGGGACTTGGATTTTTAGTGTATCGCCTGCGTTATTTGCCTTGAGATAATTGATTTTGTGCTCTTTGCACAAGTTAGAAACCGCAGGCCATCGCGCTTTTTCGCGGAGGAAGACGGGCGGAGGGAGCTGAGGCTTCGATGGGATGGAAGCGCAGCGCGTCGCTGGCTTAGACGGGACCGACGGAGACGCGGTCACTTCGAGTGACATGAGCGGCGTGGGGGCGGGTGTAGAAGACACCGGGGTTGGCTCGGGTGTTGAAGACACCGCGGCTTTTTTCGAACACTTCTTAGAGCGTTTGACTACTATCTGGAACGCGGGCTCAGAAGAGCCGGTTAAGGTGGCGGCGACCGACGAAGCTTCGGACGCGGAGGAGTCCGAATCGCTCCCGGGAGCGGTACGCTTCCTACGAGATGAGCGCGAGGATGAGACCGACGCGCAATCCATATCGGATGGATCGGGAGACGCGGAAGAGCTATAGACCTGAGGGGTCTGGACGTTGGAGGCCTGAGGGGCTGGGGTTGGGGCCTTAGGGGCCGGGGACGCGATTGATGCCTGCAAGGCCTGCGTTAGGATGTCTTTCGGGATGGAGACGCCTGCCGCAGCAAGCGCCTGGGTGAACGCGTTCGCGAAGTTAATAACGCTTAGCGAATCCCTTAGGGAGGGTTGGGACAATAATATGTATAGATAAGTATATTAAAAGATGCCTAGTTCCTAAAAACCTAGCAAAACCCTAGCGGCTAACCTCCCTACCAGCGGTAGGGGGGCTGGGGAGAATAAATTAAAACTAACCGTAGTACGCCGAAGGCCGCTACCTAGAAACCTAAAAAAGGGTACGCAGGTAAAGAGTTGACCGCGTTAGGGTCAACCTTTACCGACAGAAAGGACAAATACACACGAAAACACACAGATATGATAAAAATAAATATGAAAATAGGAGAAAAATAAATAAAATAGAGAAGAGAAATAAAATAAAAATAAAAGGACTGGTTCAGTACAAATTCGTTGTCACCGTTAAGTATCCTTTGTACTGAAACCAGACTACTTACGCTGGGCACAACACTGTACTCAGCACAAGCACACCACAACTTAGCACAGCACTTTGAAGACTAAGGGGCTTAGTCGCAAAGAAAAATCGCACTTCGATAGCACTCAGAGGGAGTAGAAAAACCTTGAAAACCGTAGCACGGAACCAACACGCTAAACTGTGACGTCAGTAGGCTGAGCGCCACGGAATATCGGGAAGGGATAGATCAACGGAGAACGGGGTCTTGCACGTCCGTACCGGGCGGCGATCGGATCGAGAATTGCTCAGGAGAATTTTTTTTTTTTTTTTTTTGTTCCCCTCCGCGGGAAGGGCAGGAGGATAAAAATGCTCTGACGCATACTCTGGCGCGATTCCAAAGTTATGTGGGACTCGTCCCGACGCCTACCAGAATCATACCCACTAAAAACCCCCTGTCGGCTCGTGCATTTTTGCCACTCAGCCTTCATCGGAGCGACGGCCAATTGGAGAAAGAGGCCGCGCTAGCGGGGCCCTTAAGGGGTCACCCGCTGGGATTTACATAGCACTGAAGGTGCTCAAAAATTAAAAGTAAAATAAAAACATTAAAAATGAAAAGTAAATAATGAAAACATTAAAAATTGAAAAATTAAATTTGCATTAATTAGAATTAGAATTTACGTTAGAATTAGAATTTGCGGCCTGAAGGGCCTCGAGATCTACGGTTATCTTCGAACGTTCGCTTGTGTGCACGTTTCTCGGTCTAGCGATTTTGTATGCCGAATCTAGGACAGGAGCAGTATATGAGACTGATTTTCGAACAAGAGGATTGGGATGGGATTCGGCGCGTTTGAAGAACGATTCTGAGAGTGTTTTTAGATACTGTTGTACTGTAGGCAGTTCAAGATCTCTGTGCAGGTCCGCGTTGCGCACGTACCAAGGTGCGTTTGTGGCCCTGCGGCAGAAGAGGTTTTGAACTACCTGCAGTTTGTGCAGGACGGAGGGTTTGGCGTGAGCAAAGACTGGCGAAGCATATGACATGACTGGTCTAACGCAGACCTTATAAAGCGTACGTTTGTTTCTGAAGGACATTTTACTTTTTCTACCTAACATACTGTAAAGCCGGCCTAGGTAAAAACGTGCGAGTTTCGTTACTCTATCGACGTGAGGATTGAATGAAAGCGTCTGATCTAATATGACGCCTAAATATTTGGTACTGCGCTTCCAGGGGATGGGAGTGCCTTGCATTCTCAATTGGAGATTGTCGGGGATACGACTGCGTCTGTAGTCGAAGTAAACCGTAGAGCTCTTCTCTGGGTTCACATCGATACGCCATTTTTTAAACCAAGCACCGAGGGTGTTAATAGCCTTTTGAAGTCTGGTGACGAGACCCGAGGCTCTGCGGCCTTTGGTGTAAAGGGCAGTGTCGTCGGCAAAGAGAGCGAGTTCGACGACTTTAGCTGGGATGGGAATGTCGTTAGTGTATACGGTATACAAAAGAGGGGCGAGGACTGAGCCTTGAGGGACTCCAGCCTTTATGGGACGAGGCGCGGAGAGCGTGCCTTCATGTTTGAAACGAAACGTGCGGTCTTTGAGAAACGACGCGATTATCCTAACTAGGCGAGCCGGTAAGCCTATTTTATAGAGTTTATAAACGAGACCGCTGTGCCAGACTTTGTCGAAAGCCTTGGCTACGTCAAAGAAAACTGCGATCGTTTTCTTTCGTTTCGGATAGAAGCCGTCGAGTATGTACTCGACGATTCGATGGACTTGCTGAGGGCAGGAGTGCTTAGCGCGAAAGCCGAACTGGTGGGGAATTATGAGAGGATCGCCGTCCGTTGGAAACAGATGGTTCCGCATTCGAGAGAGTATGACTCTCTCGAGAAGTTTAGACATTGCCTTGAGGAGGCTGATGGGTCTGTGATTAGCCGGGACATTAAGAGGTTTACCCGGCTTGGGTATGCCTATGACTGTCGCTTCTTTCCAAGCTTTTGGAAAGTAGCTAAGGTCGAAGCAGGCATTGAAAATGATAGCTAACAAGGTAAGCACCTGTTGAGGCAGGTGCTTAAGTGCGTGGTTGGAAATACCATCCGCACCCGGAGCCTTTCTGGACTTTTGACTTTTGATGTGAAGCGAGATTTCATCATTAGAGACTGTGACGGGGTCGTCGGTGATGGGGAGAGAGTTTCTACGGAGGACTTCGGCCTCCACCGCTTTGATGTGATTGGGATTCGCGGGTTGCGTGCTGGGCGAGCATTGAGACGCAACGCTGTCAGCGAAGCATTCGGCTTTCTCTTCGTCTTCGAAGGCGATAGAGCCATCGGGACGAGTGAGAGGAGGGACGTGAGAGGCGGCGTCTACGCGTAGGGCTCGGGCCATTCGATAATACGCTTGGTGGGACGGGGAGATATTCGCCATGAGATCGTTCATCTGGGCGTCTCGGAGTTCCGCGAGGCGAGATCTAACTTTACGTTGCAGCTGATTCGCAGCTGTTCTATAGGCGGGCGTGGGATATTTCTTGGCTCTCCGGAGAGCCGCGTTCTTAGCTTTAATAAGATTGCTAATGGCTAAGGGAAGCGTGGGTTTGCCTTTCTTAGCAACCTTTTCGTTTACACTGATGGCTGAGTTGATAGCATCAGTGAGAGAATTTACTAACGAGTCTATTTTATCCGGGCTATCTAATTGATCGGGCGAGATCGCGAGCGGAGAGTTTGGGGCCTCTAAGGCAGAAACTATCGTGTTTTTAAAACCTTTCCAGTCGGTAAAGGTCTTAGGAGAAGTGACGTTAACGTTAGGCGGTCCTAGCACGAGGGAGACGGGGCGGTGGTCAGAACCTAGGTCATCGAGCGGTTCGATAGACCTGAGGTCGAGGTTGATATGCTTGACGATTGCAAAGTCGAGGATGTCCGGAGAGTGGTTCGGATTGTCGGGATAGTGAGTGGGAGTGATAGGGGAGACGACGTCTAAGTCGAGTAAGTTGGTGATGTCGAGGAGAGCTATACCGCTTTGGTTGGTTGATAGGCACGTCCAGTCAGTATGTTTGGAGTTAAAGTCTCCGAACATAATGACTGAACGGCCGAGGGCGAGAATGGTCTCAAAGTCGCTGCGGATAGGTTTGGTGCCACAAGGTATGTAGACTGAGGCTATGATGATGGTCGGATGACCAGTCATAGCCAATCTACACACGGTGGCTTCCATGTTAAGGAGAGGAGGGGTAGCGAGAGGACAGCAATGGAATCCTCTTTTGTAGTAGATAGCAGTGCCGCCGAAACCGTCGCAGTTAGGCCTATCGTTACGTGTAAACGCGTACTTGGGAATCGCGAATCCCCTGGAGCGATTAGGTGTGAGCCATGTCTCCTGGAGAAGAAAAAGATCTGGGTCGTTGTTCTGAAGGAACAGTTTAATCTCGGGAAGGTTAGAGCTAAGGCTACGAGCGTTAAAAGATACTAGGGATAAGCCCTTAGGTTTAATACGACTGGACGCGAGATTCGCGGGTCTAGACATTAAAATTTATTTATTTAAAATTTACAAAAATAAAAAAAAAAAAATTTACAACGAACTTAGGAGCGAGTGATGCTCTGCTAACGCGAATAACCGCTCTTGAGGAGAGCGGGCGGCTCGCAGTTTGCGTGCGAGTACGGAGATTTCGTTAATGTCGACGTTTTGGATGACGTCGAACACGGTCTTCATGTCCTCAGCCAACGACGACTGAGGGGAAGATGACAACGCGGGACGCGGCCCTACGGGAGCTACGGGAGCTGGGATGGGTCGGGAAGGTGCAGGCGGGACGGCCGGACGCTGCCTCCAAGACAGAGCCGGAGTAGGCGTCGGCTGAACGGGCTTTGCTTCCGGGGGACCCCGGTTGCGCAGCGGCGGGAAGTTGGCAGGAGTGAGTGGCGGCGCCGGTTTAGGCGCGACCCTCTTGGTGGTGGAGCGCGGAGCGCGCGGGCAACCCCTGTAGTTAGCTGTGTGGCCGGACTGGCCGCACAGCACACAGGCAGGGGGGGAAGTGGATTCGGGAGTGCGAGTGCACTCCTTGGTGAAGTGAGGATCCAGGCACTTTACGCACCTGGGGGGAGCTGAACAATTAGCCGCTGCGTGGCCATATAGCTGGCAGCGGTGGCACTGCCCAGGGTGACCACGGGGGTTGGGACGCTCGACGGAGATGTTCGAGAGTCCGCAGATTGTGCGAGCCTCTTTGAAAATCTCCTTCGAGTCAGGGGTATTGGACAGGATTACTAGCGCTAACGGAAAACGCCTACCGCGGTTGGAGTGCATCTTGTGCACTGCTGTGACCGGGAAACCCTGAGACTTAAGGTCATCGAGAATGTCTTGGTTGCTGAGTTCGAACGGGACGCCCCGTAATACTGCGCGGATCTTACGCTCCTCCGGGAGGGCGTAGGTGTGATACGCGATTTGGTTTAATCCGAGTAACCTGGTAAACTCGCGGAAGTCGACGACGGTCGCTAATTGGATTTTGATTGTATCGCCAGCGTTGGCAGCTTTCAAGTTATTAATTTTGTGCACTTTGCACAAGTTGGAAACCGCGGTCCAGCGCGCTTTTTCACGCAGGAATACGGGCGGAGGGAGCTGAGGCTTCGGCGGGACGGGAGCGCAGCGCGTCGCTGGCTTCGATGTGACCGACGGAGACGCGGTTACTACGAGCGATTTTAACGGCGCGGGGGCTGGTGTTGAAGACACCGGGGAGGGCTCGGGTATTGAAGATACCGAAGCTTTCTTAGAGCGCTTCTTGGAGCGCTTGGCGACGAGTTGAAACGCGGGCTCAGGAGAGCCGGTTAGGGTGACGGCATCTGACGACGTATCAGACGCGGGTTCGGAGTCGCTCCCGGGAGCGGTACGCTTACGACGCGACGCGTGAGAGGATGCGACCGATTCGCAGTCCATCTCGGACGAGGCGGGAGACGCGGGAGAGCTTAAGACCTGAGGGGTCTCGACGATGGAGGCCTGAGGGGCCGGGGTTGAGGCCTGAGGGGCCGGGGACGCGATAGTTGCCTGTAAGGCCTGCGTTAGAATGTCATCCGATATGCTGATGCCGGACGCAACGAGCGCCTGGGCGAACGACCTAGCAAAGTTTACCAAGCTTTGCTGGTCCATTGGGAGGGCTTGGTCCTACGATATATAAATATATAAGAATGCCTAGGTTCCCTAGCAAACCTAGCACCTAAACCTCCCTACCCGCGGTAGGGGGGCTGGGGACGACGCGAAGTGGTGCCCCTAGCTCGGACAGCACTGTACCGTCACCCTGGGAAAGGCCCAAATGCAATGGGATCGGGTCTGCCGGTTTCTCCTTGGCCTGAAGGGCCTTGGAAGCGCACCGGGGCAACGCTATCAGGCTTAGTTGTCACCGTTAAGTATCCACCTGATCAAACGCGAGTCTACTACGGAGTGTGTCGTCAATAAATTGACAACAAAAACCGGCCGTAGACCTGACGGAGTTGGGTTGCACTAAAAGTGCGGGATTGACTACGTTACGACCGGCCGGAGCCGGCCGCAGAGCGAGTCTCTGACTACGTACAGGCGCCAAGCGTCGAGTACGCAGCCAGAAAGACAGCCCGAGTCTTGCAAACCACTATCGAATTTAATCGACCGCGGTAAGCTCGACCCTGTTGTTGCTGTGCAAGAGACCGACTTACTTGCAGCCGATCGAAACCGACCGCAGAGTAAGCCCTACAGAGGCTAACAGCGTATGAGTGTTGCTACGAGTTGACGTCGTGAGACGACAATCGTGACTCAACGGCTGGGCGACCGCGAACACGTCCGAGCGGGGCCGGACGCAGAACGGATCTGAGAGTGGCGTTTGAGTATTGCTACGAGAGAAGTCGTGAGACAACAATCGTGACTCGGCAGCCGGGAGCGACCGTCAAACACGTCCGAACGGGTCCGGACGCAGATGAGGTCTCCTCAGGAGAATGTCGAGGATTCAGTTAAATCTCCGGCGCAGGCGAACCCTGAACCCCACAGATGCTCTTGGAGGGGGAAAAATGCAAAACTTGAGTATATATTATTTCAGTCCATTCTCAAGTGATAAAATGTTAATTAAACGGAAAATACTTATCTTGAAATACTGAACTAAGAAAATAATGTACCTCAACCAATTTTTTAAAAGTTTTAGTCAACAATAAATAGGTGTAGGTACGCAGTCGCTTTGTCTACTGTGCGGGATGTTGTTTCGGACTTGTGTCTGCTACTCTCATACTCTGCCTCCAAATGTACCCGTTGCTGAAGGTGCGGATCTGACGTGGTCTAATTCAGCTTGCAGATACTCGGGGTCACCTAAGCGCAGAGCCTGGTTGATCAGAGCGCGTGGAACAGAAGACAGGTGTGCGCCGCGGTGATGCGAGTAGCTCGGGCACCGGTCTGTGTGCGTGGTTTGCGATAGCAGTGTGTGTTATGCGGTCATGTACTCTCTCAACGGTAAATCCTTGATGCACTTTATTCAATTGGTCCAGCAGCTGTGTGACGTCCCTGTCTGGTACAACTGCAAAAACGTCATCTACGAATCGCCACGGGTATCGCGGTTTACTCAGGGTACAATTCAGTGTCTTTTCTTCAAATGCCTTCGTAAATGTATTTTCTACATCAGGTGCGACGCTTGCGCCATTGATGCGTATCGAACTTACATTGAAATCTGATGACATTAATGTGAAAAATGGGTTATAATATGCAATATTTACAATACATACAATATTTAGGAATTTTGGATCTTATTCATTGTTTTCTAATCTCATTGCACTTGTCTTATAAACTTTATATTTTTAAATGTGCAATGTATTTAGCAAACAAGATGAATCTACAAATCTTTATGAGTTTATTATGGTTCTTATTTCTCCAGGCATATGATTCTTGTAAAACTTATCGTAATTGGACAATAAATATATTTACTACTCACAGAACGCATTTTCTTTCTGGTTGTAAAGTATTCATATGAACGTTTCTAATGTTGCTGGTGTTTGAAATGGAAATTAGCAGTTATGTTAAATTAGAGCCTTTGTTTTTAAAAAGCAAATTATGGCCATAGGGAGCGTGACTAAGTGAAAACTGTACAGCTGTTTTTGAGCGAATTGAGTCATTTACTTGAAATAAATAAAGGCTTTTCATATTGACACGCGTATATTCAAGATGATTTATCTGTGGCAATTGTATATGAGGTATCCTTAGATGCGGATGCTACTTATCTTCAGGCTGATCTTAAGCTCCTAAACCAACAATGGAAATGTTAAATCGAATTCACCCTGCAGTGTGTATAGGAGTCGAGGCGTTTGGACACTGGTTTTTGGATAAGTTTGTACTGTTTTGTCAACAGTAAAACGTTCAACTACATTATCAGGATATGTAAATTTCATGATTATTTACTGTCGCATCTGTAGAAGAAAAAAACCATATTGAAACTCAACACACCTTGAAACTGAAACTTAATGCAACCAATTAAGTAAGACTTTGCTAGGTTTATTTATTTATTTAATAAGGCAAACACACAAATTACAATCCTAATTAATTTAGAAGGAATTAAGTAAACAATTTTGAGCAAGATTACAACCCTAGACGTGCTTACACGACAAAACGAGCAGGTATAGAAAATGATCAGGTATTGAAAATCACCCGCGTTATTCTAAATTTCGTGGGAGTATCGGGATAAAAAGTATCCTATGTGTTATTCCAGACTATAAACTATAACTGGGCCAAATATCATATTGATCCATTCAGTAGTTTTTACGTGAAAGAGTAACAAACATCCATATTTACAAAGTTTAGCGTTTATAATATTAGTAGGAATACATGTAACGAAACAGTAGATACAAGTGAGAATAATTGGAAAATTCAATAGATACATATCAGTTATAAAATTTTGTAACCTTTATGATTAATATTTGTAGGAATTTCTCTGCTTTATAGTAGGGGTGTTGTATACAGAGTGGATTAATCAGCCTTCGACAGGTGTGTGATTTAAGGCTGTGTCGGGGTGTTAACAAGAGCGGGGATCTATAGTTAAGGGCGGTCACCCTGTATTGTTCATGACGTTTATTTTAGGTCAGGGGGTCAGTAGGGTACTGTGGGTAGGAATTGTTTTGAATGTATGTGCACCGAGATGGTTATCTTCATTTACGGTAAAGAAGAACGGAACGTGCGTAATAGTTAACGCAATTTTTTTTGTTATGGTGAATAACAAAAATTATTTTATAGGTATAGAACAATTGTATTATACTTAAAAAATAATTTTTCGAACTCGTTATATCGAATCTGTTTTATTGATTCAATTCAATATTTAAGTATTTATTTGTTATATTTATTTACAAACTATTTAAAATACTTACAATTCCAGAATGTAGATAATAAATTAGTAAATAAATAAAAAATAAAAATACACAAGAAATAAAAAACTAAACTAGAATCTATTGGAGGCGACAAAGGCTGGCCGAGTAGTTGTCGCGAGTTTCACTCACTAAACGCCTCGCTAAGTCCGAATGCGCCACGTTTCAACGCCACGAGCCTCAAATAATCTATTAAGTACCCAAATTCTCATAATTTTTATGTTTAAGGCTTTCAACATCGTTGGCGGCCAAACCAGATTGTACACGGGTTGTAGGATGGCAAGTCACGAGAGTGTCTGAGCAGGTTTCATAACACACCAGCTGCATATCCATCCTCCACGGGACCAGACGCATACCATCAGGCTACTTGCCATCGTCACGTAACAGTCCTGACGGCTCAGGAACCGAATTTGTGTTAGAGTTAACAAAAGCCGTATGGATGATGTCATTTAAACAGGAATGGCGGGATGCCACCGGCACGAGAACATAAAGCAAGGCCATCATCTACACGAGGCAAATTTAGCTGTTTGTTCCGTTCTAAAATTAAAATACAAAGCACATCTGACGCTGTGACGCGGGATTTCGCGGATCAGCTCCACTGTTTGACATAGATAATATTCCAGTGCATCTGCCTCTGAAATATGAGAAATCTCGCCCGTAAATGACGAGGAAAGGATTTTTCTGATTATAGTTTTGTTTCTGTTCAATGAAGGCTGGCAAAGCTAGAGAAGAAATTTCATGTTCCTAAATCACCGAAACGCACCGGTAAACTGAGTTGGTCACAGTAATGATGATCAAAATTTGTGTTTAGCATAATCGAAAGCGTTGATTAAATTTTTTCATTGAGAACTGAAAGTTTGCTCGTTGTTTCTGCAAAATTGTGAGCAGCGAAGATAATAAATTAATTTTGGCACAAATTAACAATGACGAAAATAATGCAAAAGGCCATACGAGTATTTGTTTTTTTGGGAAGAAATTTCTGAAAGTTTTGAAATTTTGCCATTTACAAAGTCCGGAAACGACTCATCGAAGATTGGTGAACCTAGGAACCGCAGTCAAGATTTCTCTGATTAATTGAAAAATCTGAATAATGCTTTCTTTGTTGTTACATAAGTCGTAAATATTTATTTCACTTTTACCCAAGTTCAATGTGACGCCAATTTGTCGTTTTGCTAGTATTTAATTAAGTTTGACATGGAATTTACAGTAATACTTTAAAGATACTCGTAAGTAGAACTATTTTAACCAAAAATATCTGGAAGAAGTTATTACAAATCGAATAAAAGCACTGTAGTGAAATTATTTTAAAAAGTATGTTATATAGTTAAGAAATCAGTGTTTGCCAATCTATACCTACATTTAAGAAAATACCACATTAAACAGCCTAGCTCACACTTCAAATACCGTAGCCATCATCAAATATAATTATTATATAAACTTAAAATCGCTACGATTTCCATAAAAGCTCATCTCGGTTTTAGTAAATTTACCGGCCTCTCGTGCGGCCACCGCTCGTACATTACCTGCACAAGTGTTGGGAATCGCCGGTATCTATGATCTAGGAGCTGCGTTGCTGTAAAGTAAATGAATAAATTTTGGAGTGTTAAGAGTATCGACAAGCGTTCTGTTCATTTGCCTTTTGATCGGCATGTGATGACTTAGTTATTCTTATAATAGACATTGTTGTCTACCAATTTATGCTTTGACTATGCCTCGCTCTGCATCATGATATCAAACCATAATTATGTTAATTATAATTGCTATAAATACAATTCGAATCGGCTAAATGAAATTGGTCTCAGAAACATGCTCACACAAGCTTCACATACGCTGGAACCAAATAATTGGTATGACATTTTAATTGCCTATTGTTACTCCACCGTGTTCTTGCTGCAGGACAGTCGATCCCGATATATGGGCACTCTACTTTTTCATACGATCGCAGAGTACTCCACGTCATATGGATAGCCTTAAATTGAATTATATTGCGGCATTGAATCGCTGCCAGAGATAGTATGAGGTCAGGTGGATACGGCCGAGTGCCATAGACAAAAGTTTGAATTTATGCTGCGGGAATTAGGCGTTTAAATAGGGTGGTATTGTTTGGAAAATACTTTAAATTTATAAGTTGTTCAGGAATCATCTATTGTAGAGGATTAGTTATTCTAAAACAAAGGAGCTTGTGACATAATTCGTGGCAATTTCTCTATCTGATTTCGTAGCCAGCAGTCGAGCCCGCTGCTCACCTGACGCACTCATCATTCGTCGTAGGTATTTGATTCATCAACATTGAATGTGATTATCACGTCGACTACTGATCCCTTGCTGACCGCAGGCTTCCGTTGGCATTAGTTTTGTTTCAGAAATGACTAAAAGTGTATAAATTAAATACAATAATTGTATTATATTTAGATTCCATTTAATTTTGAAATTATCACCATTATTTTTGACATTGCATAGATTATTTTTTTAGGTAAACATAGTTTGAATAAGAATATAATTTTAAGAAATATTAACTACGAGTATTATTGTTAATGTACATGACTTCAATTTATTAATAATTTCTCTTGCTTGACATGTCCATCCTGTTCCGAAATTCAACTATTTTTTTTTATTTGCACATATTGTTGAGTCGCAACCCAGTTCCTACTATGTATCTATTTCATTTATATTTTGTATTGGTTGTAATTTGTTTTGTGCATTGCAAAATAAGTAAATAAATAAACTGCTCTGACTTGTTCCTTCCCGGAAAACAAGCACATAAATGTCAAATAAGGTCAAAAAGGATGGGCTGTAGAACCACCCCAGGCGAGGTCTGCACATAAGATCAGAGCGCGTGGAACAGAAGACAGGTGTGCGCCGCGGTGATGCGAGCAGCTCAGCTACCGGTCTGTGTGCGTGGTCTGAGATAGACAGTGTGTGTTAAGCGGTCATGTACTCGCCTGGTTGATCAGAGCGCGTGGAACAGAAGACAGGTGTGCGCCGCGGTGATGCGAGCAGCTCAGCTACCGGTCTGTGTGCGTGGTCTGCGATAGACAGTGTGTGTTAAGCGGTCATGTACTCGCCTGGTTGATCAGAGCGCGTGGAACAGAAGACAGGTGTGCGCCGCGGTGATGCGAGCAGCTCAGCTACCGGTCTGTGTGCGTGGTCTGCGAT
The DNA here is from genome assembly GCA_923062675.1 of Marasmarcha lunaedactyla. Lineage (NCBI taxonomy): Eukaryota > Metazoa > Arthropoda > Insecta > Lepidoptera > Pterophoridae > Marasmarcha > Marasmarcha lunaedactyla. The sequence goes on from OV281363.1 coordinate 17,879,874, forward strand.
AGACAGTGTGTGTTAAGCGGTCATGTATTCGCCTGGTTGATCAGAGCGCGTGGAACAGAAGACAGGTGTGCGCCGCGGTGATGCGAGCAGCTCAGGCACCGATCTGTGTGCGTGGTCTGCGATAGACAGTGTGTGTTAAGCGGTCATGTACTCGCCTGGTTGATCAGAGCGCGTGGAACAGAAGACAGGTGTGCGCCGCGGTGATGCGAGCAGCTCAGCTACCGGTCTGTGTGCGTGGTCTGCGATAGACAGTGTGTGTTAAGCGGTCATGTACTCGCCTGGTTGATCAGAGCGCGTGGAACAGAAGACAGGTGTGCGCCGCGGTGATGCGAGCAGCTCAGGCACCGGTCTGTGTGCGTGGTCTGCGATAGACAGTGTGTGTTAAGCGGTCATGTATTCGCCTGGTTGATCAGAGCGCGTGGAACAGAAGACAGGTGTGCGCCGCGGTGATGCGAGCAGCTCAGGCACCGATCTGTGTGCGTGGTCTGCGATAGACAGTGTGCGTTAAGCGGTCATGTACTCGCCTGGTTGATCAGAGCGCGTGGAACAGAAGACGGGTGTGCGCCGCGGTGATGCGAGCAGCTCAGCTACCGGTCTGTGTGCGTGGTCTGCGATAGACAGTGTGTGTTAAGCGGTCATGTACTCGCCTGGTTGATCAGAGCGCGTGGAACAGAAGACAGGTGTGCGCCGCGGTGATGCGAGCAGCTCAGGCACCGGTCTGTGTGCGTGGTCTGCGATAGACAGTGTGTGTCAAGCGGTCATGTACTCTCTCAACGGTAAATCCTTGATGCACTTTATTCAATTGGTCCAGCAGCTGTGTGACGTCCCTGTCTGGTACAACTGCAAAAACGTCATCTACGAATCGCCACGGGTATCGCGGTTTACTCAGGGTACAATTCAGTGTCTTTTCTTCAAATGCCTTCGTAAATGTATTTTCTACATCAGGTGCGACGCTTGCGCCATTGATGCGTATCGAACTTACATTGAAATCTGATGACATTAATGTGAAAAATGGGTTATAATATGCAATATTTACAATACATACAATATTTAGGAATTTTGGATCTTATTCATTGTTTTCTAATCTCATTGCACTTGTCTTATAAACTTTATATTTTTAAATGTGCAATGTATTTAGCAAACAAGATGAATCTACAAATCTTTACGAGTTTATTATGACTCTTATTTCTCCAGGCATATGATTCTTGTAAAACTTATTGTAGTTGGACAATAAATATATTTACTACTCACAGAACGCATTTTCTTTCTGGTTGTAAAGTATTCATATGAACGTTTCTAATGTTGCTGGTGTTTGAAATGGAAATTAGCAGTTATGTTAAATTAGAGCCTTTGTTTTTAAAAAGCAAATTATGGCCATAGGGAGCGTGACTAAGTGAAAACTGTACAGCTGTTTTTGAGCGAATTGAGTCATTTACTTGAAATTAATAAAGGCTTTTCATATTGACACGCGTATATTCAAGATGATTTATCTGTGGCAATTGTATATGAGGTATCCTTAGATGCGGATGCTACTTATCTTCAGGCTGATCTTAAGCTCCTAAACCAACAATGGAAATGTTAAATCGAATTCACCCTGCAGTGTGTATAGGAGTCGAGGCGTTTGGACACTGGTTTTTGGATAAGTTTGTACTGTTTTGTCAACAGTAAAACGTTCAACTACATTATCAGGATATGTAAATTTCATGATTATTTACTGTCGCATCTGTAGAAGAAAAAAACCATATTGAAACTCAACACACCTTGAAACTGAAACTTAATGCAACCAATTAAGTAAGACTTTGCTAGGTTTATTTATTTATTTAATAAGGCAAACACACAAATTACAATCCTAATTAATTTAGAAGGAATTAAGTAAACAATTTTGAGCAAGATTACAACCCTAGACGTGCTTACACGACAAAACGAGCAGGTATAGAAAATGATCAGGTATTGAAAATCACCCGCGTTATTCTAAATTTCGTGGGAGTATCGGGATAAAAAGTATCCTATGTGTTATTCCAGACTATAAACTATAACTGGGCCAAATATCATATTGATCCATTCAGTAGTTTTTACGTGAAAGAGTAACAAACATCCATATTTACAAAGTTTAGCGTTTATAATATTAGTAGGAATACATGTAACGAAACAGTAGATACAAGTGAGAATAATTGGAAAATTCAATAGATACATATCAGTTATAAAATTTTGTAACCTTTATGATTAATATTTGTAGGAATTTCTCTGCTTTATAGTAGGGGTGTTGTATACAGAGTGGATTAATCAGCCTTCGACAGGTGTGTGATTTAAGGCTGTGTCGGGGTGTTAACAAGAGCGGGGATCTATAGTTAAGGGCGGTCACCCTGTATTGTTCATGACGTTTATTTTAGGTCAGGGGGTCAGTAGGGTACTGTGGGTAGGAATTGTTTTGAATGTATGTGCACCGAGATGGTTATCTTCATTTACGGTAAAGAAGAACGGAACGTGCGTAATAGTTAACGCAATTTTTTTTGTTATGGTGAATAACAAAAATTATTTTATAGGTATAGAACAATTGTATTATACTTAAAAAATAATTTTTCGAACTCGTTATATCGAATCTGTTATATTGATTCAATTCAATATTTAAGTATTTATTTGTTATATTTATTTACAAACTATTTAAAATACTTACAATTCCAGAATGTAGATAATAAATTAGTAAATAAATAAAAAATAAAAATACACAAGAAATAAAAAACTAAACTAGAATCTATTGGAGGCGACAAAGGCTGGCCGAGTAGTTGTCGCGAGTTTCACTCACTAAACGCCTCGCTAAGTCCGAATGCGCCACGTTTCAACGCCACGAGCCTCAAATAATCTATTAAGTACCCAAATTCTCATAATTTTTATGTTTAAGGCTTTCAACATCGTTGGCGGCCAAACCAGATTGTACACGGGTTGTAGGATGGCAAGTCACGAGAGTGTCTGAGCAGGTTTCATAACACACCAGCTGCATATCCATCCTCCACGGGACCAGACGCATACCATCAGGCTACTTGCCATCGTCACGTAACAGTCCTGACGGCTCAGGAACCGAATTTGTGTTAGAGTTAACAAAAGCCGTATGGATGATGTCATTTAAACAGGAATGGCGGGATGCCACCGGCACGAGAACATAAAGCAAGGCCATCATCTACACGAGGCAAATTTAGCTGTTTGTTCCGTTCTAAAATTAAAATACAAAGCACATCTGACGCTGTGACGCGGGATTTCGCGGATCAGCTCCACTGTTTGACATAGATAATATTCCAGTGCATCTGCCTCTGAAATATGAGAAATCTCGCCCGTAAATGACGAGGAAAGGATTTTTCTGATTATAGTTTTGTTTCTGTTCAATGAAGGCTGGCAAAGCTAGAGAAGAAATTTCATGTTCCTAAATCACCGAAACGCACCGGTAAACTGAGTTGGTCACAGTAATGATGATCAAAATTTGTGTTTAGCATAATCGAAAGCGTTGATTAAATTTTTTCATTGAGAACTGAAAGTTTGCTCGTTGTTTCTGCAAAATTGTGAGCAGCGAAGATAATAAATTAATTTTGGCACAAATTAACAATGACGAAAATAATGCAAAAGGCCATACGAGTATTTGTTTTTTTGGGAAGAAATTTCTGAAAGTTTTGAAATTTTGCCATTTACAAAGTCCGGAAACGACTCATCGAAGATTGGTGAACCTAGGAACCGCAGTCAAGATTTCTCTGATTAATTGAAAAATCTGAATAATGCTTTCTTTGTTGTTACATAAGTCGTAAATATTTATTTCACTTTTACCCAAGTTCAATGTGACGCCAATTTGTCGTTTTGCTAGTATTTAATTAAGTTTGACATGGAATTTACAGTAATACTTTAAAGATACTCGTAAGTAGAACTATTTTAACCAAAAATATCTGGAAGAAGTTATTACAAATCGAATAAAAGCACTGTAGTGAAATTATTTTAAAAAGTATGTTATATAGTTAAGAAATCAGTGTTTGCCAATCTATACCTACATTTAAGAAAATACCACATTAAACAGCCTAGCTCACACTTCAAATACCGTAGCCATCATCAAATATAATTATTATATAAACTTAAAATCGCTACGATTTCCATAAAAGCTCATCTCGGTTTTAGTAAATTTACCGGCCTCTCGTGCGGCCACCGCTCGTACATTACCTGCACAAGTGTTGGGAATCGCCGGTATCTATGATCTAGGAGCTGCGTTGCTGTAAAGTAAATGAATAAATTTTGGAGTGTTAAGAGTATCGACAAGCGTTCTGTTCATTTGCCTTTTGATCGGCATGTGATGACTTAGTTATTCTTATAATAGACATTGTTGTCTACCAATTTATGCTTTGACTATGCCTCGCTCTGCATCATGATATCAAACCATAATTATGTTAATTATAATTGCTATAAATACAATTCGAATCGGCTAAATGAAATTGGTCTCAGAAACATGCTCACACAAGCTTCACATACGCTGGAACCAAATAATTGGTATGACATTTTAATTGCCTATTGTTACTCCACCGTGTTCTTGCTGCAGGACAGTCGATCCCGATATATGGGCACTCTACTTTTTCATACGATCGCAGAGTACTCCACGTCATATGGATAGCCTTAAATTGAATTATATTGCGGCATTGAATCGCTGCCAGAGATAGTATGAGGTCAGGTGGATACGGCCGAGTGCCATAGACAAAAGTTTGAATTTATGCTGCGGGAATTAGGCGTTTAAATAGGGTGGTATTGTTTGGAAAATACTTTAAATTTATAAGTTGTTCAGGAATCATCTATTGTAGAGGATTAGTTATTCTAAAACAAAGGAGCTTGTGACATAATTCGTGGCAATTTCTCTATCTGATTTCGTAGCCAGCAGTCGAGCCCGCTGCTCACCTGACGCACTCATCATTCGTCGTAGGTATTTGATTCATCAACATTGAATGTGATTATCACGTCGACTACTGATCCCTTGCTGACCGCAGGCTTCCGTTGGCATTAGTTTTGTTTCAGAAATGACTAAAAGTGTATAAATTAAATACAATAATTGTATTATATTTAGATTCCATTTAATTTTGAAATTATCACCATTATTTTTGACATTGCATAGATTATTTTTTTAGGTAAACATAGTTTGAATAAGAATATAATTTTAAGAAATATTAACTACGAGTATTATTGTTAATGTACATGACTTCAATTTATTAATAATTTCTCTTGCTTGACATGTCCATCCTGTTCCGAAATTCAACTATTTTTTTTTATTTGCACATATTGTTGAGTCGCAACCCAGTTCCTACTATGTATCTATTTCATTTATATTTTGTATTGGTTGTAATTTGTTTTGTGCATTGCAAAATAAGTAAATAAATAAACTGCTCTGACTTGTTCCTTCCCGGAAAACAAGCACATAAATGTCAAATAAGGTCAAAAAGGATGGGCTGTAGAACCACCCCAGGCGAGGTCTGCACATAAGATCAGAGCGCGTGGAACAGAAGACAGGTGTGCGCCGCGGTGATGCGAGCAGCTCAGCTACCGGTCTGTGTGCGTGGTCTGAGATAGACAGTGTGTGTTAAGCGGTCATGTACTCGCCTGGTTGATCAGAGCGCGTGGAACAGAAGACAGGTGTGCGCCGCGGTGATGCGAGCAGCTCAGCTACCGGTCTGTGTGCGTGGTCTGCGATAGACAGTGTGTGTTAAGCGGTCATGTACTCGCCTGGTTGATCAGAGCGCGTGGAACAGAAGACAGGTGTGCGCCGCGGTGATGCGAGCAGCTCAGCTACCGGTCTGTGTGCGTGGTCTGAGATAGACAGTGTGTGTTAAGCGGTCATGTACTCGCCTGGTTGATCAGAGCGCGTGGAACAGAAGACAGGTGTGCGCCGCGGTGATGCGAGCAGCTCAGCTACCGGTCTGTGTGCGTGGTCTGCGATAGACAGTGTGTGTTAAGCGGTCATGTACTCGCCTGGTTGATCAGAGCGCGTGGAACAGAAGACAGGTGTGCGCCGCGGTGATGTGAGCAGCTCAGCTACCGGTCTGTGTGCGTGGTTTGCGATAGACAGTGTGTGTTAAGCGGTCATGTATTCGCCTGGTTGATCAGAACGCGTGGAACAGAAGACAGGTGTGCGCCGCGGTGATGCGAGCAGCTCAGGCACCGATCTGTGTTTGTGGTCTGCGATAGACAGTGTGTGTTAAGCGGTCATGTATTCGCCTGGTTGATCAGAGCGCGTGGAACAGAAGACAGGTGTGCGCCGCGGTGATGCGAGCAGCTCAGGCACCGATCTGTGTGCGTGGTCTGCGATAGACAGTGTGCGTTAAGCGGTCATGTACTCGCCTGGTTGATCAGAGCGCGTGGAACAGAAGACAGGTGTGCGCCGCGGTGATGCGAGCAGCTCAGCTACCGGTCTGTGTGCGTGGTCTGCGATAGACAGTGTGTGTTAAGCGGTCATGTACTCGCCTGGTTGATCAGAGCGCGTGGAACAGAAGACAGGTGTGCGCCGCGGTGATGCGAGCAGCTCAGGCACCGGTCTGTGTGCGTGGTCTGCGATAGACAGTGTGTGTTAAGCGGTCATGTATTCGCCTAATTGATCAGAGCGCGTGGAACAGAAGACAGGTGTGCGCCGCGGTGATGCGAGCAGCTCAGGCACCGATCTGTGTGCGTGGTCTGCGATAGACAGTGTGCGTTAAGCGGTCATGTACTCGCCTGGTTGATCAGAGCGCGTGGAACAGAAGACAGGTGTGCGCCGCGGTGATGCGAGCAGCTCAGCTACCGGTCTGTGTGCGTGGTCTGCGATAGACAGTGTGTGTTAAGCGGTCATGTACTCGCCTGGTTGATCAGAGCGCGTGGAACAGAAGACAGGTGTGCGCCGCGGTGATGCGAGCAGCTCAGGCACCGGTCTGTGTGCGTGGTCTGCGATAGACAGTGTGTGTTAAGCGGTCATGTATTCGCCTGGTTGATCAGAGCGCGTGGAACAGAAGACAGGTGTGCGCCGCGGTGATGCGAGCAGCTCAGGCACCGATCTGTGTGCGTGGTCTGCGATAGACAGTGTGCGTTAAGCGGTCATGTACTCGCCTGGTTGATCAGAGCGCGTGGAACAGAAGACAGGTGTGCGCCGCGGTGATGCGAGCAGCTCAGCTACCGGTCTGTGTGCGTGGTCTGCGATAGACAGTGTGTGTTAAGCGGTCATGTACTCGCCTGGTTGATCAGAGCGCGTGGAACAGAAGACAGGTGTGCGCCGCGGTGATGCGAGCAGCTCAGGCACCGGTCTGTGTGCGTGGTCTGCGATAGACAGTGTGTGTTAAGCGGTCATGTACCCTCTCAACGGTAAATCCTTGATGCACTTTATTCAATTGGTCCAGCAGCTGTGTGACGTCCCTGTCTGGTACAACTTCAAAAACGTCATCTACGAATCGCCACGGGTATCGCGGTTTACTCAGGGTACAATTCAGTGTCTTTTCTCCAAATGCCTTCGTAAATGTATTTTCTACATCAGGTGCGACGCTTGCGCCATTGATGCGTATCGAACTTACATTGAAATCTGATGACGTTAATGTGAAAAATGGGTTATAATATGCAATATTTACAATACATACAATATTTAGGAATTTTGGATCTTATTCATTGTTTTATAATCTCATTGCACTTGTCTTATAAACTTTATATTTTTAAATGTGCAATGTATTTAGCAAACAAGATGAATCTACAAATCTTTACGAGTTTATTATGACTCTTATTTCTCCAGGCATATGATTCTTGTAAAACTTATTGTAGTTGGACAATAAATATATTTACTACTCACAGAACGCATTTTCTTTCTGGTTGTAAAGTATTCATATGAACGTTTCTAATGTTGCTGGTGTTTGAAATGGAAATTAGCAGTTATGTTAAATTAGAGCCTTTGTTTTTAAAAAGCAAATTATGGCCATAGGGAGCGTGACTAAGTGAAAACTGTACAGCTGTTTTTGAGCGAATTGAGTCATTTACTTGAAATAAATAAAGGCTTTTCATATTGACACGCGTATATTCAAGATGATTTATCTGTGGCAATAGTATATGAGGTATCCTTAGATGCGGATGCTACTTATCTTCAGGCTGATCTTAAGCTCCTAAACCAACAATGGAAATGTTAAATCGAATTCACCCTGCAGTGTGTATAGGAGTCGAGGCGTTTGGACACTGGTTTTTGGATAAGTTTGTACTGTTTTGTCAACAGTAAAACGTTCAACTACATTATCAGGATATGTAAATTTCATGATTATTTACTGTCGCATCTGTAGAAGAAAAAAACCATATTGAAACTCAACACACCTTGAAACTGAAACTTAATGCAACCAATTAAGTAAGACTTTGCTAGGTTTATTTATTTATTTAATAAGGCAAACACACAGATTACAATCGTAATTAATTTAGAAGGAATTAAGTAAGTAAACAATTTTGAGCAAGATTACAACCCTAGACGTGCTTACTCGACAAAACGAGCAGGTATAGAAAATGATGTCAGTAATATTTACAGCTTTAAGTTAGTGTTAGTTAAGACTAGCTGTTACACGCGGCTTCACCCGCGTTATTCTCAATTTCGTGGGAGTATCCTGTGCGTTATTCCAGACTATAAACTATCACTGTGCCAAATTTCATATTGATCCATTCAATAGTTTTTACGTGAAAGAGTAACAAACATCCATATTTTCAAAGTTTAGCGTTTATAATATTAGTAGGAATACATGTAAGGAAACAGTAGATACAAGCAGAGTCTAGTAAATAACTATTATAACGTGCTTAGCTTTACAGTGGCCCTATACGTCGCATTCCCCTCTTCCCGCTCGTGCGATACCCCGCTCCCCTCGCGCCAAGGCTATCGCCGGCGCTGTCGCAGGTCACGTAGGCCAGCCAAGTTAGTCGTAATTTCACTACGTCACGGGAAGCCTGCGTCGCTTTGCTCTCGATACGCGCGCCATTTTTGTTGCTAACATTATCTCTTTGGTAATATTGTTATTCTTACGTGTGTAAATAAACGTTATTTACAAATATCTGTGGTGCTTGATTACATTTACGCCATACTATAGATTATCCACGTCTAACAAAATTTTGTTACTTGAAAAATAGTTGTTTTTAAGATAGAGAGATGGCGTTAGTTGTATTCGATTTACAATTTATTTATATTCAGTCAAGATATGGTGTAAAAAAACTTAAGATGGCGCTGCTTACAAAATCATTTGATATTTCATTGCAAGTACTATCAGTAGGTATCAGGCGACAACAGACGTTGCCAGCTAGTGTATTATATTATTTGATGCTATGTTGCCGCTCGTATAATTCAGTAACAGAAAACTTTACACCGCCGCGGATATTATTTGTAGTGTAACTGGGTTACTGTATTGCCAGTATATAATTTTTCCCAAAAATATAGCATTCATCTACACAGTTTGTTCTTATCTGCCTTAACATAATAAAACGAATTTCAGTGCATTTAATTAACAGGTGTATAATATTTTACTTTAATTCTTGATATCGATAAAAATTATGTCTTAATAAGTGCATAATTTTAATTTATAATGCATATAACTCATAACTATTTTGCAGTAGTTAAAAAAATATTTTCTTGCTGGATTATTATTTTAAAAAATGTTCTTCAGCCATCAACTTTTTTTGTTCTTTTTATGACAACATTTTATTTGTTTGACAATTTGAATTCTTTGTCGTTTATTGTTGTTGCTATGGGTGTGTGTTTGTTTTGGAACTTTTCCCTGCATTTCTTTGAATTCACAAAATATCTGCTCGCCTACTGTGACTCGTGCAAATTGTATGGATCTTGGTTAAGTTTATGTTTTGGCTGCTACATATATCGTATAACATGTGCGTTTATCACAACTGTGATAATAAAAGCTTTTAAAAATAGGTTATTATGGCAATTAAAATAAGGAGGATGGTAGTGCCCAGGCGTCTGTAAACAAAATAAACTTATACCAGTATGTTTATGACTTTTTGTAGTTGTTATTTTATCATCTATAAAGTAAGAATAAATAACTATCTACCTATTCTTATTGAGTAAAATTATCAAAATCAATGATATAAAATGATGACATTTTCCAATTTCAGGAAAGGAATAAATCCTACTTGCTAAGGTTTCAGGTTATTTTACAACGCCATCTAGCAGTTTTAGTGCGTATTAATACAAATATTTTGCATTACGTTTCTTGTCAATAATTCATATAAAAATTAAAGACGACAAGGTTGGTCCAAGCTATTTGAGAGTGACATCTAGTAATAGCTGGGATTTGGAGCTTTTTCCGAGTCACGAATTTTTGTATGGAGATGGTCAGTCTATAGTTATTTACTAGTCTCTGATACAAGTGAGAATAATTAGAATAATTCAAGTGATACATATCAATTATAAAATTTTGTAAGCTTTATGATTAATATTTGTAGGGATTTCTCTGCTTTATAGTAGGGGTGTTAAGATTGAATACAGAGTGGATTAATCAGCCATCGACAGGTGTGTGATTTAAGGCTGTTGAGGGGTGTTAACAAGAGCGGGGTTCTATAGTTAAGGGCGGTCACCCTATATTGTTCATGACGTTTATTTTAGGTCAGGGTGTCGGTAGGGTACTGTGGGTAGGAATTGTTTTAAATGTATGTGTACCGAGATGGTTTTCTTCATTCACGGTAAAGAAGAACGGAACGTGCGTAATAGTTAATGCATTTTTTTTTGTTATGGTGAATAAGAAACATGTTTTTTATAGGTATAGAACAATTGTATTATATTTAAAAAATAATTTTTCGAACTCGTTATATCGAATCTGTTATATTGATTCAATTCAATATTTAAGTATTTATTTGTTATATTTATTTACAAACTATTTAAAATACTTACAATTCCAAAATGTACATAATAAATGAGTAATTAAACAAAAAATAAAAATACACAACAAATAAAAAACTAAACTAGAATCTATTGGAGGCGACAAAGGCTGGCCGAGTAGATGTCGCGAGTTTCACTCACTAAACGCCTCGCTAAGTCCGAATGCGCCAGGTTTCAACGCCACGAGCCTCAAATATATCTATTACCCAAATTCTCATAATTTTTATGTTTAAGGCTTTCAACATCGTTGGCGGCCAAACCAGATTGTACACGGGTTGTAGGAAGATGGCAAGTCGCGAGAGTGTCTGAGCAGGCTTCATAACACACCAGCTGCATATCCATCCTCCACGGGACCAGACGCATACCATCAGGCTACTTGCCATCGTCACGCAACAGTCCGGACGGTTCAGGAACCGAATTTGTGTTGGAGTTAACAAAAGCCGGATGGATGATGTTATTTAAACTGGAATGGCGGGATGCCACCGCGCGAGAACATGAAGCAAGGCCACGATCTACATGAGGCAAATTTAGCTGTTATTTCCGTTCTAAAATTAAAATACAAAGCACGTCGTCCCTCTGACGCTGTGACGCGGGATTTCGCGGATCAGCTCTACTGTTTGACTTAGATAATATTCCAGTGCATCTGCCTCTGAAATATGAGAAATCTCGCCCGTAAATGACGAGGAAAGGATTTTTCTGATTATAGTTTTGTTTCTGTTCAATGAAGGCTGGCAAAGCTAGAGAAGAAATTTCATGTTCCTAAATCACCGAAACGCACCGGTAAACTGAGTTGGTCACAGTAATGATGATCAAAATTTGTGTTTAGCATAATCGAAAGCGTTGATTAAATTTTTTCATTGAGAACTGAAAGTTTGCTCGTTGTTTCTGCAAAATTGTGAGCAGCGAAGATAATAAATTAATTTTGGCACAAATTAACAATGACGAAAATAATGCAAAAGGCCATACGAGTATTTGTTTTTTTGGGAAGAAATTTCTGAAAGTTTTGAAATTTTGCCATTTACAAAGTCCGGAAACGACTCATCGAAGATTGGTGAACCTAGGAACCGCAGTCAAGATTTCTCTGATTAATTGAAAAATCTGAATAATGCTTTCTTTGTTGTTACATAAGTCGTAAATATTTATTTCACTTTTACCCAAGTTCAATGTGACGCCAATTTGTCGTTTTGCTAGTATTTAATTAAGTTTGACATGGAATTTACAGTAATACTTTAAAGATACTCGTAAGTAGAACTATTTTAACCAAAAATATCTGGAAGAAGTTATTACAAATCGAATAAAAGCACTGAAGTGAAATTATTTTTAAAAGTATGTTATATAGTTAAGAAATCAGTGTTTGCCAATCTATACCTACATTTAAGAAAATACCACATTAAACAGCCTAGCTCACACTTCAAATACCGTAGCCATCATCAAATATAATTATTATATAAACTTAAAATCGCTACGATTTCCATAAAAGCTCATCTCGGTTTTAGTAAATTTACCGGCCTCTCGCGCGGCCACCGCTCGTACATTACCTGCACAAGTGTTGGGAATCGCCGGTATCAAGGATCTAGGAGCTGCGTTGCTGTAAAGTAAATGAATAAATTTTGGAGTGTTAAGAGTATCGACAAGCGTTCTGTTCATTTGCCTTTTGATCGGCATGTGATGACTTAGTTATTCTTATAATAGACATTGTTGTCTACCAATTTATGCTTTGACTATGCCTCGCTCTGCATCATGATATCAAACCATAATTATGTTAATTATAATTGCTATAAATACAATTCGAATCGGCTAAATGAAATTGGTCTCAGAAACATGCTCACACAAGCTTCACATACGCTGGAACCAAATAATTGGTATGACATTTTAATTGCCTATTGTTACTCCACCGTGTTCTTGCTGCAGGACAGTCGATCCCGATATATGGGCACTCTACTTTTTCATACGATCGCAGAGTACTCCACGTCATATGGATAGCCTTAAATTGAATTATATTGCGGCATTGAATCGCTGCCAGAGATAGTATGAGGTCAGGTGGATACGGCCGAGTGCCATAGACAAAAGTTTGAATTTATGCTGCGGGAATTAGGCGTTTAAATAGGGTGGTATTGTTTGGAAAATACTTTAAATTTATAAGTTGTTCAGGAATCATCTATTGTAGAGGATTAGTTATTCTAAAACAAAGGAGCTTGTGACATAATTCGTGGCAATTTCTCTATCTGATTTCGTAGCCAGCAGTCGAGCCCGCTGCTCACCTGACGCACTCATCATTCGTCGTAGGTATTTGATTCATCAACATTGAATGTGATTATCACGTCGACTACTGATCCCTTGCTGACCGCAGGCTTCCGTTGGCATTAGTTTTGTTTCAGAAATGACTAAAAGTGTATAAATTAAATACAATAATTGTATTATGTTTAGATTCCATTTAATTTTGAAATTATCACCATTATTTTTGACATTGCATAGATTATTTTTTTAGGTAAACATAGTTTGAATAAGAATATAATTTTAAGAAATATTAACTACGAGTATTATTGTTAATGTACATGACTTCAATTTATTAATAATTTCTCTTGCTTGACATGTCACATCCTGTTCCGAAATTCAACTATTTTTTTTTATTTGCACATATTGTTGAGTCGCAACCCAGTTCCTACTATGTATCTATTTCATTTATATTTTGTATTGGTTGTAATTTGTTTTGTGCATTGCAAAATAAGTAAATAAATAAACTGCTCTGACTTGTTCCTTCCCGGAAAACAAGCACATAAATTTCAAATAAGGTCAAAAAGGATGGGCTGTAGAACCACCCCAGGCGAGGTCTGCACATAAGAAGCTCTACTTCCACCAGCAAGTGGAGACCTGATCTGCGTCCGGACCCGTTCGGACGTGTTGAAGGTCGCTCCCGGCTGCCGAGTCACGATTGTTGTCTCACGACTTCTCTCGTATCAATACTCAAACGCCATTCTCAGATCCGTTCTGCGTCCGGCCCCGCTCGGACGCGTTCGCGGTCGCTCCAGCTGTTGAGTCACGATTGTCGTCTCACGACGTCAACTCGTTCACAATACTCATACGCTGTTAGCCTCTTCAGGGCTTACGCTGCGGCCGGTTTCGATCGGCTGCAAGTAAGTTGGTCTCTCGCACAGCAACAACAGAGCTGAGCTTACCGCGGTCGATTAAATTCGATAGTGGTTCGCGAGGCTCGGGCTGTTTTTCTGGCTGCGTACTTGACGCTTGGCGCCTGTACGTAGTCAGAGACTCGCTCTGCGGCCGGCCCCGGCTGGTCGTAACGTAGTCAATCCCGCACTCTGTGCATCCCTCGCATTAAAAACCTCACCTCGGTGAGTGCAGCAACAACAGGGTTGAGCTTACCGCGGTCGATTAAATTCGATAGTGGTTCGCAAGACTCGGGCTGTCCTTCTGGCTGCGTACTTGACGCTTGGCGCCTGTATGTAGTCAGAGACTCGCTCTGCGGCCGGCTCCGGCCGGTCGTAACGTAGTCAGTCCCGCACTTTCAGTGCAACCCAACTTCGTCAGGTCTACGGCCGGTTTTTGTTGTCAATTTATTGGCGACACACTCCGTAGTAGACTCGCGTTTGATCAGGTGGATACTTAACGGTGACAACTAAGCCTGATAGCGTTGCCCCGGTGCGCTTCCAAGGCCCTTCAGGCCAAGGAGAAACCGGCTGACCCGATCCCATTGCACTTGGGCCTTTCCCAGGGTGACGGTACAGTGCTGTCCGAATTAGGGGCACCACTTCGCGTCGTCCCCAGCCCCCCTACCGCGGGTAGGAAGGTTTAGGTGCTAGGTTTGCTAGGGAACCTAGGCATTTTTATTTATTTATATATCATATATCGTAGGACCAAGCCCTCCAATGGACCAGCAAAGCTTGGTAAACCTTGCTAGGTCGTTCGCCCAGGCGCTCGTTGCGTCCGGCGCCAGTATATCGGATGACTAAATAACGCAGGCCTTACAGGCAACTATCGCGTCCCCGGCCCCTCAGGCCTCAACTCCGGCCCCTCAGGCCTCCAACGTCCAGACCCCTCAGGTCTTCAGCTCTCCCGCGTCTCCCGCCTCATCCGAGATGGACTGCGAATCGGTCGCATCCTCTCACGCGCCGCGTCGTAAGCGTACTGCTCCCGGGAGCGACTCCAAACCCGCGTCTGATACGTCGTCAGATGCCGTCACCTTAACCGGCTCTCCTGAGCCCGCGTTTCAACTTGTCGCCAAGCGCTCCAAGAAGCGCTCGAAGAAAGCTTCGGTATCATCAATACCCGAGCCCTCCCCAGTGTCTTCAACACCAGCCCCCGCGCCGTTAAAATCGCTCGTAGTAACCGCGTCTCCGTCGGTCCCATCGAAGCCAGCAACGCGCTGCGCTCCCGTCCCGCCGAAGCCTCAGCTCCCTCCGCCCGTATTCCTCCGTGAACTAGCGCGCTGGACCGCTGTTTCTAACTTGTGCAAAGAGCACAAAATTAACTACTTAAAAGCCGCCAACGCTGGCGATACAATCAAAATTCAAGTAGCGACCGTCGACGACTTCCGGTCTTTCACTAAGCTTCTGTCGATCAATCAAATCGCGTATCACACCTACGCCCTCCCGGAGGAGCGTAAAATCCGCGCAGTACTACGGGGCGTCCCGTTCGAACTCAGTAACGAAGACATTCTCGAGGACCTTAAGTCTCAGGGTTTCCCGGCCGTAGCAGTGCACAAGATGCACTCCAACCGCGGTAGGCGTTTTCCCTTAGCACTAGTAATCCTTACCAACACTCCCAACTCGAAGGAGATTTTCAGAAAGGGTTGGAACAATTTACGGACTCTCGAACATCTCCGTCGAGCGTCCCAACCCCCGCGGTCACCCTGGGCAGTGCCACCGCTGCCAGCTATATGGCCACGCAGCGGCTAACTGTTCAGCTCCCCCCAGGTGCGTAAAGTGCCTGGATTCATCACTAAGGAGTGCACTCGCACTCCCGAATCCACTTCCCCCCCTGCCTGTGTGCTGTGCGGCCAGTCCGGCCATACAACTAACTACAGGGGTTGCCCGCGCGCTCAGCGCTCTACCGCCAAGAGGGTCGCGCCCAAACCGGCGCCGCCGCTCACTCCCGCTAACTTCCCGCCGCTGCGCAACCGGGGTCCCCCGGAAGCAAAGCCCGTTCAGCCGACGCCTACTCCGGCTCTGTCTTGGAGGCAGCGTCCGGCCGTCCCGCCTGCACCTTCCCGACCCATCCCAGCTCCCGTAGCTTCCGTAGGGCCGCGTCCCGCTTTGTCATCTTCACCTCAGTCGTCGTTGGCTGAGGACATGAAGACCGTGTTCGACGTCATCCAAAACGTAGACATTAACGAAATTTCCGTACTCGCACGCAAACTGCGAGCCGCCCGCTTTCCTCAAGAGCGTTTATTTGCGTTAGCCGAGCATTACTCGCTTTTAAGTTCATTATAAATTTTATTTTTTGTATAAATTCGTAAATAAGTAAATTATAATGTCTAGACCCGCGAATCCCGCGTCCTGTCGTATCAAACCCAAGGGCTTGTCCCTAGTATATTTTAACGTACGTAGCCTTAGCAACAACCTTCCCGAACTCAAACTGTTCCTTCAGAACAACGACCCAGATCTTTTACTTCTCCAGGAGACATGGCTCACTCCTAATCGCTCCAGGGGATTCGCTATTCCTAAGTACGCGTTTACACGTAATGATAGGCCTAACTCCGACGGTTTCGGCGGCACTGCTATATATTACAAAAGAGGATTCCATTGCTGTCCTCTCCCTACCCCTCCTCTCCTCAACATGGAAGCCACTGTATGTAGATTGGCTATGACTGGACCGACCATCATCATAGCTTCAGTCTACATACCTTGTGGCACCAAACCTATCCGCAGCGACTTTGAGACCATTCTCGCCCTCGGCCGTTCAGTCATTATGTTCGGAGAATTTAACTCCAAACATACTGACTGGACGTGCCTATCAACCAACCAAAGCGGTATCGCTCTCCTCGACATCACCAACTCACTCGACTTAGACGTCGTCTCCCCCATCACTCCCACTCACTATCCCGACAACCCGAACCACTCTCCTGACATCCTCGACTTTGCAATCGTAAAGCATATCAACCTCGACCTCAGGTCTATCGAACCGCTCGATGACCTAGGTTCTGACCACCAACCCGTCTCCCTCGTGCTAGGACCGCCTAATGTTAACGTCACTTCTCCTAAGACCTTTACCAACTGGAAAGGTTTTAAAAACACGATAGTTTCTGCCTTAGAGGCCCCGAACTCTCCGCTCGCGATCTCGCCCGATCAATTAGATAGCCCGGATAAAATAGATTCGTTAGTAAATTCTCTCACTGATGCTATCAACACAGCCATCAGTGTAAACGAAAAGGTTGCTAAGAAAGGCAAACCCACGCTTCCCTTAGCTATTAGCAATCTTATTAAAGCTAAGAACGCGGCTCTCCGGAGAGCCAAGAAATATCCCACGCCCGCCTATAGAATAGCTGCGAATCAGCTACAACGCAAAGTTAGATCTCGCCTCGCGGAACTCCGAGACGCCGAGATGAACGATCTCATGGCGACTATCTCCCCGTCCCACCAAGCGTATTATAGTATGGCCCGAGCCTTACGCGTAGACGCCGCCTCTCACGTCCCGATGGCTCTATCGCCTTCGAAGACGAAGAGAAAGCCGAATGCTTCGCTGACAGCGTTGCGTCTCAATGCTCGCCCAGCACGCAACCCGCGAATCCCACTCACATCAAAGCGGTGGAGGACGAAGTTCTCCGTAGAGACTATCTCCCCATCACCGCCGACCCCGTCACAGTCTCTAATGATGAAATCTCGCTTCTTATCAAAAGTCAAAAGTCCAGAAAGGCTCCGGGTGCGGATGGTATTTCCAACCACGCACTTAAGCACCTGCCCCAGCAGGTGCTTACCTTGTTAGCTATCATTTTCAATGCCTGCTTCGACCTTACCTACTTTCCAAAAGCTTGGAAAGAAGCGACAGTCATAGGCATACCCAAGCCAGGTAAACCTCTTAATATCCCGGCTAATCACAGACCCATCAGCCTCCTCAAGGCAATGTCTAAACTTCTCGAGAGAGTCATACTCTCTCGAATGCGGAATCATCTGTTTCCAACGGATGGCGATCCTCTCATAATTCCTTACCAGTTCGGATTTCGCGCTAAGCACTCCTGCCCTCAGCAAGTCCATCAAATCGTCGAGTACATACTCGACGGCTTCTATCCGAAACGAAAGAAAACGATCGCAGTTTTCTTTGACGTAGCCAAGGCTTTAGACAAAGTCTGGCACAGCGGTCTCGTTTATAAACTCTACAAAATAGTCTTACCGGCTCGCCTAGTTAAGATGATCGCGTCGTTTTTCAAAGACCGCACGTTTCGTTTCAAACATGAAGGCACGCTCTCCGCGCCTCGTCTTATAAAGGCTGGAGTCCCTCAAGGCTCAGTCCTCGCCCCTCTTTTGTTTACCGTGTACACTAACGACATTCACATTCCGCCGAAAGACGTCGAACTCGCTCTCTTTGCCGACGACACTGCCCTTTACACCAAAGGCCGCAGAACCCCGGGCCTCGTCACCAGACTCCAAAAGGCTGTAAACGCCCTCGGTGCTTGGTTTAAAAAATGGCGTATCGATGTGAACCCAGAGAAGAGCTCTGCGGTTTACTTCGACTACAGACGCAGTCGTATCGCCGACAATCTCCAAGTGAGTATGCAAGGCACTCCCATCCTCTGGAAGCGCAGTACCAAATATTTAGGCGTCATCTTAGACCAGACGCTTTCTTTCAATCCTCACGTCGATAGAGTAACGAAACTCGCACGTTTTTACCTAGGCCGGCTTTACAGTATGTTAGGTAGAATAAGTAAAATGTCCTTCAGAAACAAACGTACGCTTTATCTGCTCTGCGTTAGACCCGTCATGTCATATGCCTCGCCAGTCTTTGCCCACGCCAAACCCTCCGTCCTGCACAAACTGCAGGTAGTTCAAAACCTCTTCTGCCGCAGGGCCACAAACGCACCTTGGTACGTGCGCAACGCGGACCTGCACAGAGATCTTGAACTACCTACAGTACAACAGCATCTAAAAACACTCTCAGAATCGTTCTTCAAACGCGCCGAATCCCATCCCAATCCACTTGTTCGAAATTCAGTCTCATATACTGCTCCTGTCTTAGATTCGGTATACAAAGTCGCTAGACCGAGAAACGCGCACACGAGCGAACGCACGCAATTAACTTTAGATCTCGAGGCCCTTCAGGCCGCAAATTCTAATTCTAACGTAAATTCTAATTCTAATTCTAACGTAAATCCGAATTAATGCAATTTTATTTTTCAATTTTTAATGTTTTTATTATTTACTTTTCATTTTTGAGCACCTTCAGTGCTATGTAAATCCCAGCGGGTGTACCCTTAAGGGCCCCGCTAGCGCGGCCTCTTTCTCCAATTGGCCGTTGCTCAGATGAAGGCTGAGTGGCAAAAATGCACGAGCCGACAGGGGGTTTTTAGTGGGTATGGTTCTGGTAGGCGTCGTGACGAGTCCCACATAACTTCGGAATCGCGCCAGAGTATGCGTCAGAGCATTTTTATCCCGCTGCCCTTCCCGCGGAGGGGAACAAAAAAAAAAAAAACACCAGCAAGTTGTAAGCGGATGTTGTAATCGTGGGTTTTATTGACTTGAATTGTACCCTTGATCGTAGACTTCATAAAGCCCTTATTATTTTTGTAGCACTTGCTGACTCTTTAAGTTCAAATAGTAAAAATCTACTTAGATATTTTCAACAACAATGACAGCGCTCTGACGTAAAAGAGCTGTAATAATGATAATAAAAACACTTTATTGCTCACAAAAATGGTTAGATAACACTAATATATAATTAATCAAATTAACACTGTATATCGTATTATATGTATATGTATATCATCCGAGTCGAAGGAATGTATCGAATGTACGTCTGCCCGGTAGTAATGTAATGAAATGAAATGAAATATTTATTTCTCAACATTGACAATTACTTGTTCTTATGATGTGAAATGAAACATGACTCTACCACCAGTTCGAAAAAACCTTCGTGAAGAAGAACTGGCAAGAAACTTCACGGGTATATTTTTTCCAAAATAAATTTACAGAGTCTCTTTATGGCTATACAAAGTTATTCTTATCTGCATCCGTTAGCTCGGCAAGTCTCCCTCCCCCCAAGTATCCAAACGACGAACACCCTCAAACGGCACCCGTTCACGAGTTAACGCGGGATCCAGGGAAGTGAGCGACCCGTAACCCGACTGCATACTGCATACGCCCTACGAAGCCTCAGTCCCTACGACTCTACCTTTCCATATAAAAGTATATATTAGGTCTTTACCTATGAAATTGCCGATTTTCACGAAATAAATGAAGCGTAATTTTTTTATATATTTTTTATTTCTATTAATCAAAATAATCACCCATGCAATCAATGCATCTTTGCCAACGCATTGGTAGCTTATTGATGCCTTTCTTGAAGAAATCAGCTGGACGGGAGGCAACAAATTCTTCAAAGGCATTTTGTACTGCCTCTCGGGTATTGAATTTTTTTCCCGCCAAGAAGTTATCCAAATTCTGGAAAAAGTAGAAGTCTGTAGGCGCAAGGTCTGGTGAGTACGGCGGATGACGGAGAACTTCCAACCCCAACTCTTGTAGCTTGGAGACCGTCTGCTGTGCAGTATGAGGTCGCGCGTTGTCGTGCAGGAGCAGTGGAGCCGAACGATTGACCAAAGCTGGTTGGAGACGTGCGAGCTTCTCCATCATTGTGTTCAGTTCTTCACAGTACACATCTGCAGTAATGCTTGTCCCGTTTGGCAAGAAGCTGTCATGAATTACACCCGCGTTAGACCACCAAACAGTGACCATCACTTTTGTAGGGGTAAGTTTTCGTTTAGGGCATTGTTTGGGTACTGAACCAGGGTCCAACCAACTTGCTGAGCGCTTACGATTGTCAAACAGGATCCATTTCTCGTCACAAGTAACAATGCGGTTCAGAATTCCTTCATTTGTATGCCTGCTGAGCAGTGCAAGGCACGTCTCCACGCGTAATTTGCGCTGGTGGTCATTGAGTTCGTGGGGTACCCATTTGTCAAGCTTTTTTACCTTGCCAATTTGACGCAAATGGACCAATATTGTTTTGATGCTATCGTCGAAAGCTGCTGCTAATTCAGCCGTGATTTAATTGCCTTTAATTCGTCATTGTCGACCAAAGTTTTCGGACGACCACGGGGTTCATTTTTCAGGTCAAAATTTCCAGAACGGAAGCGGGTAAACCAATAACGGGTGGTGCGTTCGTTTGTAGTGTTCGCTCCGTAAACGTCGTTGATGTTGCGTGCCGCTTGTGCCGCTTTGCTGCCACGACGGTACTCATACTCCATAATTACTCGAATTTTTAACTTATCCATGATGACTAAAAATGTTCGAATGCGTTGAAAACAAAACACTAACTATTAAACAAATGACGATTTTAGAAAAAAAATTCCATGTTTGTCAAATAAAATTAATTTGAAATTAGAATTATCAGTCAAAAAAAAAATATTTTCATTTGAAATGGCCAGTACGGCAAAACGGCAGTTTCATAGGTAAAGACCTATTATATATGTATAAAGATGAGTGAGGGATATTGTTATTTATAAGAATGTATTTTTACACATACACAAAATAACTTTTAGGTACATTCAAAATCTTAGTGTTCTATCGGAGTTTTTTGCAACTTGTTTTACGTCGCTTGCGGGCTTCTTTGTTTGGGGCGTGCGTCAGCGCTACGGACAGTGCCATTTTGATTAAGTGAAGTATCCGGTTATTCTTTGGCATAACACAGTATATCTAGATACATTCAACTTAACTTCAATAAAGCTTGTTACATTTCTTTGCAAATGGCCGTTATTTACTTATGAAACATGTTTGTCTAAAGAGAAATACACGACCTCTTCTAAGATTGATGAAGCTTGTTAGATGCTGACCTCGGGTCGATTTAACAAAACATAATAATGCTTGTCTCGTGATTCGTTCTTATTGAAGTTAGATGAAAACTAAATTTATATGTTTTTTCTGTTACAGGAGTCAAGTGCTAAGCAACTTAAACTTACAATTATAGAAATGTCAATGCAGTTTTATTTCTTAAAAAATTGTTAGTTAATTACTCCATTATTACTACGAGATAAACAAAAAACATGCAAAACTCCAAAATGAAAGTTCCTTTTTCCTCACAAAAATGTTTATCGCAACAAGAATCTTAACCTAGAACAACCGGAACAATGTGTGAGGCAGTTCATAAACCAACTGAAACTTTATCGACCCAAGAAATGATTTGAGATTGACAAATAACGAAGCAGAGTTTCATCTGTTTGAAGCAGAGTGCTATCAAGTGACAAGCAACGGAGGTCGCGAGCAGAGCGCGAGAAATGAAATGCAAATAAATGAAAGAATTAGTAGGTAATCGTTAGGCAGATATACGTTTATGTGCCTATTTACTTTACTCTACTTTGTTTTCTTCTACTCTTTGTCTCTTATTACTCTCAGGTCAATGCTTACAATTCATATTCGTCACAAGAATCCATAGAAAATTATAGAGTTGTTCATTCTAGGTATGATAATTAACATTGTAATGCGATTTTAAAAAGATAACACGCCCTGACGTCGTCATACGAAAGTCTTTGAAAAGGTATGTTAAATTAAATACTGCAAAGACACCAGAAATATTCGAACTGCTTTCTCAAAATACCTCATTCGTTAGGAGAAAAAAATATAAAAATGATACGTCAAAATTACTTTACATAGGTACTAGTTTTGTGGGAGCTTCAATGAGACTCATTATTGAGGAAGTTAGCAAGTCGCAATGTACGCAGGTAACGTCGCTGTTGGCGGGAAGGGATTGCTTAAATCTGTGAAGTAGTTTCAGAGCCTCTAACGAATGGTAATTAAGTAAAAATACTTGAAAATATTTGTGAAAATAAAAAGCTTTTAAATAGTTACCTATATTTCTAAGTTAATATATGTAATCCTTGACTGCGCGGTGGTCGAGACCGACTTCAATTTGTAATCTGTTAACAACTATACTATTGCTTTATACAAACTAAATAAATCAAATAATAAATAAATATATCAAATATATCAAATAAATAGATCAAAAAAATGTGTTCTACTTATATACACAATTTACCATAAAATATACGTAAGGTTTGACGCTATACAGACGTTAGTTACCAGAAATGTTTCTATGTATAAAAGAAGGGCAAAAGAATCAAATAAAAAAAGGTATGGTAAAAAATAGAAATATTAAAATTTGTGTGGATTAACCCAACCCAATGTGGCTTCTTAAACCCAATTTTTTCTTAATTAGGCTTTTGCCTATAATGTATGATCGAAAGCCATTTCAATTAGATCGTGATTCGGGTCCCTACGAGCACAGCTTTTTATAAATACCCAATAAAAACAAACCTTTTTTTGAAGTGGAATGCGGAATATTTGCTCTGTAGCCCGCGGCGAGCCCTGAGGTAATATTATTGAACTCTGCCCTGTTTTTTACTAAATGAATATATCCCTGAATATACTCGGATATCTAATCGTTATAAAATAGAAAGAAAAAGATGGAGCTACACGAGAATGTATAAACGTCTCTGTCTAGCATTACAATCTGAAAGTTGAAAGGTTCTGTTTAAAAATCGGAGTGAGCTGAAATAATTTGATGAGACATTAGGAGTTTGACGTCGACTGAAGCTAAATATTTCACCCGGTATTATTTAAGGCGCCAATTTAAAATTTCGTGAACGAGTTCCGCAAGCATCGGAAGTGGTGTTTGATTGACTTGATTTATTAGCCCCTTTTGTATACCCCGACCAAATTATCTGCGTTGTAAAGGGTAGCACTGCGTTCTACGCGTAAATAAAGTTTGACATTTAGTCACTTGCTGCTAATGCTAGCAAAGACTGGCACTAAAGCATTGATTACTATTGACGTTCGGGCTAGGCTTGCTTAGTGCCACGGCTGTTGGCTCCAGTCGCGAAGAAGCGGGAAGCCTGGCTTACGTCCGGCCTAGGCTTGCTTTGTGCCACGGCTGTTGGCTCGGGCCTCGAAGAAGCGGGATGCCTGGCCTACGTCCGGCCTAGGCTTGCTTAGTGCCACGGCTGTTGGCTCCAGTCGCGAAGAAGCGGGAAGCCTGGCTTACGTCCGGCCTAGGCTTCCTTTGTGCCACGGCTGTTGGCTCGGGCCTCGAAGAAGCGGGATGCCTGGCCTACGTCCGGCCTAGGCTTGCTTAGTGCCACGGCTGTTGGCTCGGGTCTCCAACGAGCGGGATGCCTGGCTTACGTCCGGCCTAGACTTGCTTAGTGTCACGGCTGTTGGCTCCAGTCTCGAAGAAGCGGGATGCCTGGCTTACGTCCGGGCTAGGCATGCTTAGTGCCACGGCTGTTGACTCCAGTCGCGAAGAAGCGGGAAGCCTGGCTTACGTCCGGGATAGGCTTGCTTAGTGCCACGGCTGTTGGCTCCAGTCTCCAACGAGCGGGATGCCTGGCCTACGTCCGGGCTAGGCATGCTTAGTGCCACGGCTGTTGGCTCTGGTCTCCGAAGAGCGGGATGCCTGGCCTACGTCCGGCCTGGGCATGCTTAGTGCCACGGCTGTTGGCTCCGGTCTCCAACGAGCGGGATGCCTGGCCTACGTCCGGCCTGGGCATGCTTATTGCCATGGCTGTTGGCTCGGGTCTCCAACGAGCGGGATGCCTGGCCTACGTCCGGCCTAGGCATGCTTAGTGCCACGGCTGTTGGCTCCAGTCTCGAAGAAGCGGGATGCCTGGCTTACGTCCGGGCTAGGCATGCTTAGTGCCACGGCTGTTGGCTCCAGTCTCGAAGAAGCGGGATGCCTGGCTTACGTCCGGGCTACGCATGCTTAGTGCCACGGCAGTTGGCTCCAGTCTCGAAGAAGCGGGATGCCTGGCTTACGTCCGGGCTAGGCATGCTTAGTGCCACGGCTGTTGGCTCCAGTCTCGAAGAAGCGGGATGCCTGGCTTACGTCCGGCCTAGGCATGCTTTGTGCCACGGCTGTTGGCTCCAGTCTCGAAGAAGCGGGAAGCCTGGCCTACGTCCGGCCTAGGCTTGCTTTGTGCCACAGCTGTTGGCTCCAGTCTCGAAGAAGCGGGAAGCCTGGCTTACGTCCGGGATAGGCTTGCTTAGTGCCACGGCTGTTGGCTCCAGTCTCGAAGAAGCGGGATGCCTGGCTTACGTCCGGGCTACGCATGCTTAGTGCCACGGCTGTTGGCTCCAGTCTCGAAGAAGCGGGAAGCCTGGCCTACGTCCGGCCTAGGCTTGCTTTGTGCCACGGCTGTTGGCTCCAGTCTCGAACAAGCGGGAAGCCTGGCTCACGTCCGGGATAGGCTTGCTTAGTGCCACGGCTGTTGGCTCCAGTCTCGAAGAAGCGGGATGCCTGGCTTACGTCCGGCCTAGGCATGCTTTGTGCCACGGCTGTTGGCTCCAGTCTCGAAGAAGCGGGAAGCCTGGCTTACGTCCGGGATAGGCATGCTTAGTGCCACGGCTGTTGGCTCCAGTCTCGAAGAAGCGGGAAGCCTGGCTTACGTCCGGGATAGGCTTGCTTAGTGCCACGGCTGTTGCCTCCAGTCTCGAAGAAGCGGGATGCCTGGCTTACGTCCGGGCTACGCATGCTTAGTGCCACGGCTGTTGGCTCCAGTCTCGAAGAAGCGGGATGCCTGGCTTACGTCCGGCCTAGGTTTGCTTAGTGCCACGGCTGTTGGCTCCAGTCTCGAAGAAGCGGGATGCCTGGCTTACCTCCGGCCTAGGCATGCTTTGTGCCACGGCTGTTGGCTCCAGTCTCGAAGAAGCGGGAAGCCTGGCCTACGTCCGGCCTAGGCTTGCTTTGTGCCACAGCTGTTGGCTCCAGTCTCGAAGAAGCGGGAAGCCTGGCTTACGTCCGGGCTAGGCTTGCTTAGTGCCACGGCTGTTGGCTCCAGTCTCGAAGAAGCGGGATGCCTGGCTTACGTCCGGGCTACGCATGCTTAGTGCCACGGCTGTTGGCTCCAGTCTCGAAGAAGCGGGAAGCCTGGCCTACGTCCGGCCTAGGCTTGCTTTGTGCCACGGCTGTTGGGTCCAGTCTCGAAGAAGCGGGATGCCTGGCTTACGTCCGGGATAGGCTTGCTTAGTGACACGGCTGTTGACTCCAGTCTCGAAGAAGCGGGATGCCTGGCTTACGTCCGGCCTAGGCATGCTTTGTGCCACGGCTTTTGGCTCCAGTCTTGAAGAAGCGGGAAGCCTGGCCTACGTCCGGCCTAGGCTTGCTTTGTGCCACAGCTTTTTATGTGGACCAGACACGTACCTCTTGGATAGGCGTGTGCATATCCTTGTCATTATTTACTGGTCCATCAGGTGAGACGGAGTAACAGCGTCAATCAGTTCTCAAACAAAGGAGAGTAGCAACATAAACACTTAACTGAAAAATATAACACTAAAAATCATTCAAGGAGCAATTTTTTAATAGTTTTTGTCTAGCAATTAGTTAAAAGCATATTATAAGAAACAATAAGCATGTTTCAACGGCTTTTGAAGTAGTACCGGTTGGTGGCTTGGTGCGCATTAATGTGAACTTAGACATACTTAATATTTTAAATAAATAAACATAGTTTATAATATTAACTAACGTTTTTGTTAATTAAACAACAAGTTGCTTTTGCCTTATATTTTGCATATTATTCCTCATAAAACTCATGAAACGTTATCTCAAATGGTTATTTATTATTTGAATTTGAATTTGAATCGGTGTGCCGCCATCGATACTCAGTAGTCTCCAAATGTCGCGGTGTCTCCTTCACGCTTCGCATATAGAACGAAATGCTTTATTTGTAAATAGTACATTAATTTGGTAGTATTACCTGGAAAGTTTGCTGGGAGTTTGGAAAATGGTACCTAATGGTCTATTGTAAAAACGGCACCTAAAAGCAGATTTTTGACAATTTCTCCTTTCTGACTTAAATTCACAATAAAAACATATTGAACAAAAATAAACTAAAAAGTGTGGAAGACGCCATTTTTCCAATACGGTGGCGCGAGCGGACGAGATACGCGGTGGCCAAGTTAAAATTCCGAACAAGCACATGGAAATCTGTAAGTTTAGATTTCAACATAACATTTTCAAAACTCCCAGAAAAATTTAACAGGTTTTTTTGAACCAAATGATTCTACTGATAAATATGAAGTTAGCAAAGGTGGCAAAATTTATAAATGTCAATTTGAGGATCGTTGTTTGCGAGGAGTTGCCTTTGCGATCAAATATTTGGTTATGCCCTTTTGCAATAAGTAACAATTTAAAGTTCATTATTGTACTTTTATTATGTGAATATTGTTTTTCAATCAAACCTCCAAAGGCGTTTGAGTGAAATAAAAACATGTTGGAGAATACGAATTAGCGAACAATAGCTAGTTCAACTTGAATAAAATTACAACCATTTGTAACAGTCTTGCTATATAGAGCTCACGATTGTTACTTTCTATATAATAGATAATAACTTGTTTCAAAAATAAGAGGCAGTTTTAAGTAAAAATTAATAATAACAATAAACTCCCAGACAAACACACCAACTGTTTGGCCTCAAAGTAAGCAGAGCTTGTGTTATGGATGACTATACAGCGAACGTGGGGGGAAACTAGAATAACCACGTAATTTGAAGTACAAGTCGGCAATCGGTAAACCGCGATACAAACCCACCAAGTTGATAATGATCACTCACCCCTCATAGCTAATTAACCAATAATTAGTACTGACCTTCTGTATTTCACGTAGGTATTTCCTCTAGGTACTGCAACGTTTGCTTGTGCCGTATTTAATAAAAGAGGTTATTGCACAAACAAACTTGCCGACATTTATGACTGGCAACTTATAAGTCTGTCATTATTCGATTTTATTTATAAAATGTAAAATATACAGAATATGGAAGATTGTTCCATGGCATCCCTGGATGGGATTCCTTGACGGGATTCCTTTACGGAATTCTATTGCAGGCTTCGTCCCCAAAATAGTCTAATAATTATCATTGTATTTTCCTATAAAATAGATTCATCTTAAATAAAAGTAATTTCAAGTTAGAAGTGTTTTCCTTTGTTGATTAGGAAGACCTCCCTAGGTTAGATTAGATCCATCCCGGGTCCCGACCCCCAGATGGTGGAGGCGCCGCGTACTGTTGTAGTGGTTTGCTTATTTTTAGATTATTTCAGTTATATACGCCGCTGAGTATGGCGGAAAGAAAATATTAGAAGGCAAGAGCCATCTGAATACCAAGAGTAAAGGAAAGACTCTAGAAAGTGATTCATCCGACGGGCGAGGAAGGAATTTCCCAAACTTCAACCGGCGTCAGTAAGACAGCTTGGGACATTGTTGATGCCGATTGATCAAGACAATGTTTTATTGAGCTAAATAAGAAGGTAATTACAGATTTGTATCATTTGCTTATCATCGAAAGGCGCAGCTGAATGGGGCGAAATTCTGCGCTAATTTGGATTTAAACTGTGCCTATTGGTAATTATTGATAGCGGAGAAGGATAGACACGAAACAGCAATCATCACACCGTCTGGATTATACGAGTTTAACGTATTATCATTTGGATTTAAATCGTGTAGGACAATTGGTTTCGTTACATTGTCCAGAAAGAATATCGGGTGGAAGTCGAAAACTTGGTCGACCATATGAAGGTTTATTTCGAGTATTGCGATACATAGGATGTGACAATTATCTTGTAAAAAAAATACAAAATAACCAAGAATTGATTGTGCATGTGAATAGATTGGAGCCATACAATGTTCGATAGAATGGAATTAATGATGAAATTGTGTTTATATTTATATATGTAAAATGGGGTTTTTGTATATACATTTATTTCTTGAAATATTATAATGATATTATAATTTCTTTATTCTTAGAATTAATAGAGTAAAAGTACATATTTAGGTGTACAACTATGTATATCGTTCATTTGTAGATATGCAACGGTTAGAATTTCGTTGGGGTTTTAGAATAATATAAGAAACTAATATTTTTTTTCTCAAATTCTATGTACACTTCACAACGCAATGTTCCGAGATGATATACCCTGCAAAGCCAATCCAAACAGCATCACCAAAAAGGAGATGCAATGGATGGGCGATGCAGATAAAAGAAAATAAGGAAAAGGTGTTTATATATTGAGATAAGAGATAAGATTTAATAAATTAATTTTAGATACCCGGAGAGAAACCTCTAAGGGGCGGCAGATACACGCGGCACGTATTTACCGCGTTACATTTTATTTACGAATCATAGATATACGTGTGGTGCCAATGCTCTAAAGAAGTCAATTTTCAAAGACTAAAATAACACTATTGATAATGTGCACGTTTAATTTGAGCCACGCCTAATAATCTCCATAAGAGAGAAGGTGATAGCCGATTTAGCTATGCGGCCAAAGTTTACGAGTATATATAATATTGTGATATTGCTGTCTGTGGGTCAACACGCGGATGTAGAATAGGATCCTCAGTGGGGTTAAATAATAAAAGGGCTGTGATGGAATAGGTAATGGTTTTTAAACGTTATTGGTATAGAATTTTGTCAGGTGTATTTCGGTGCATTTTGAAAAAGTTCTCTGCATTGCGTTGTGAAATATTAATTTATAAATTTATAGATATCATTCTGGGTTAAGTAAAATACTTTGGATCCAATTTTATGATCTATTCATAGGAAGGTTTGTCCGGTAATAGTTAGGCAGGTAAAATCTTAATATTTAGGTAGGTAATATTTAAACTTTCGAAAGTTACAAACTTTCAAATAAACTGGTTTGGCCGTTTCTTAATGTTTCGCATTACTTTAATTCGTAATTTAATTACACTCTCATCGCACTACTGGGCACGCTGAACCACATTTTGTTTCCTTGCTGGTTGAATGATGGTGGATTGGTACCTACAAACCGACCAGCATGAACTTACCGCGCTTGTGACAAATGTCACTGTCACGAGCATCAGCGCCGCCTAGTGAACATTCATAATTGCTTCGCATCCGTTACCGCGCGCGCGCCGGCCGCTCCACTAAAATATAACTTGTTACAAAGAAATAACCCGGAACAATCGTGAATCAAAGATCTTGTGAGGTGTCAGTGCTGGTGATCGAATGAAGGGACCCTCTGCCTGGATTCGCCGCAAGAAAAGCATATGAGGTCAGTGCTTAGTCGTGCCGAGAGTGTTTTTCAATTAGGGAATGAATTAAGATTTACCAGCCATCTATTAAATACAGTCCACTACCCCGCAGTGTGGATAGGAATATTCACACCATAATTTTTGGTCCTTACGACCCTGGATATTTAAATCTTTTCAGTCTCTTCGACTATTAAAATATAATTCATTACAATTTCGCGCATGAGACATTGAACCTTATTGCTTAAACTATAAAAGTGTTTATTGCTTCAATCGTATTCACGCAACGTAAATGAAATCTTTTAAAATATAGTTATTTCATTACAATACCTAAAACTGCTGCTTTATTTATTACTCAGTAACGCTTAATCTATTCATATTTCACAGAAATATATCGCATTTATATTGTTTTATACGATTTTGTTCCAAAGTGAACAACGCCCCGTACAAGTGACGGTGATTCGAAATCTTACAATAAAATATTAATTCTTAACGTACAGCGCTGACCCGCCGAACCTTAATACATACATTCTACTATTTTAATACACATATAAACTTCGTATTAATACTACATTTAATCAATGTTATATATTTACTGGGATATTCTTGTTTTAATAGGTTATATTACATATTTTTTATATAAAAATATATATATGTTCGTTTATGGAGTGGACCACAGTTTTGATATTTTATTATCCGCACTAAATACTATTATTTAGCTATATATCGCTACGCACCTATTTATGTAATTCTTTTTGTTCTAAACCTCGCACTGTAGGAACATTCCATCGCTCGCTATATACTAGCTAATACAATATACGCTCACGGTTTCGCCCGCTGATTTACTAATTTGTTTGTTTGTTTTATAAACTTTATAACGCACCTATTTAGGTATTTCTTGTACCCAATTTCGCGTTGTAGGTACATTCTTGTGCTCGTTCGCTATATACTCGCTATACAATATTCGCTCACGGTTTCGCCCGCTGATTTACAAATTTGTTTGTTTTATAAACTTTATAACGCACCTATTTAGGTATTTCTTGTACCCGATTTCGCGTTGTAGGTACATTCTTGTGCTCGTTCGCTATATACTCGCTATACAATATTCGCTCACGGTTTCGCCCGCTGATTTACAAATTTGTTTGTTTATTTTATAAACTTCATAACGCACCTTTTTAGGTATTTTTGTTTTGAATAAATGTCGTACTGACTTATACTATATTCCGTCGCTCGCTTGCTACTCGCTCACGGTTTTACTCGCGGATTTACGCATTTAATTTAGTTTATGCACTTTTTACTTATGCACAATTTTTGTGTTTTGATTTAACGTAACTTTAAACGCACGGTTGTATAGTAAGTACTGTTTACTTCAATGAGTTTTACATTATATTTTATTGCATTTACTGTTAATAAAACATTGTCTACTTTATTTTGAACCTTTAATTTATATTTTATTTCTAAAAAATATTTATCGTTAAGATGGCAGAAATATCGAACAAAATTAAATTGTATGAAGCTAAGCGCGCTCAATACTTTAATTCTTTACAACGCACATTCGATCTTATTTCGGATTCACGCAGTGAAAAGTCACGCAGTACATTTGTTGCTCAAGCTCGCTTGATAGATCAACTTAGAAGTGAATACATACAGATAGTTGATCAACTTAACTTGTGTCGCTTAGAAGAGGATTCGTCTTACGAAGTTAACTACCAATCGCTCACTACGTTTGATGAAATGTTTTATTTCATTAAGTCGACGCTCGAACGCGTAGATCGAAAGAGTGCCGCAGCGTGCACTCCCGCTTCTGCTTCCGCTCTGCTTCATTCCGACAGTAATCAATCCGTTCCGAACTTAGTGAAAATCCCGCGGATTACGCTTCCCGTGTTCGACGGTGAAATTCAGAACTTTCCATATTTTCATGAAACATTTAAGCGCGTCATCCATGACAACAACAGTTTATCGGACTCGGAACGCATTCATTACTTAGTTAGTCATCTCACTGGGAAGGCTTCAAATATTTGTGCCGGTCTTATTCCCTCCGCGGACAATTACCAAATTATTTGGAACGCTTTGATAGACAAGTACCAGGACAACCGCGTCTTGGCTACTTCTTACCTAAATTCATTATTTTCATTAACACCGTTAATTAGTTCGTCCGCTATTAACTTGGAAAAATTTATAGATAAATATACCACGTTGATCTCCGCGCTCAAACAACTAAAGGTCGATGACCTACTGGACATTTTGTTCGTTTATATGGGATTAAAATTATTAGACACAGAAACCGCTAGGGCTTATGAGTCCTCACTTCGGGGATCGAAAGACGCAATGCCATCTTACGATAGCTTCGTTACGTTTGTGAACGAGCAGGTGAAGATCCTGCAGCGCACGGCTACAACACGCGGCGGCGGTGGTGTTGGCAACCCCGGCGCGCGCTCCTCACCGCCTGCTTCCGCTCGTACGCATGCTGCTTTTGTTTCTACGCAACCGCCCCGTGGCAAATGCTTATGCTGCCACGGCGAACCGCATCATATTTATAGTTGTCAGCAATTTCGTCAACTTGCACCGCATGATCGATATAAATTCGCAAAACTCAACAAATTGTGTAACAATTGTTTGAGTCCGCACCATTCAGTTGGTACTTGTAAATCTGCTTCTTCTTGCCGCAAGTGTAATGCTAGACATCATACCTTGCTCCACTTTGGAGATGCGCAACCGCACCATTCGGTTCCTTCTCAGGACCATACCGCTTATAACCGAGTTCGCTCAAATTCAGCCGCGGATAAACCGCAATCCTCACAATATCAACCGCAATCGGACAAAGTCGCTTTGTGCACATTGTCGTCAACGTCTTCTCATCTTTCGCTCGCTAAGACTGAGGTCTTAGCCACTGTTCAAGTTTACAGCGTTGCTCATGATGGCCGTGAACATATAATTCGCTGTTTATTAGATCCAGGTTCGCAAAAACATTACGTTACTGCGAAATGCTGTAGAAAATTAGGCTTACGTCCTAATCGCAATGCGCCTTCTGTCACTGTACAAGGTATAGAAGGTACCGCACAGGTAGTTCGAGGTTCAGTCCAGTTATCTCTCAGGTCTAAGTTCAACTCTCTTGCTTCATTCGCTATTGACGCTTTGGTGCTCAATCAAATTACCGGACAACTTCCCGTATGTCCAGTCGATCGATCTTCTCTTGCAGCCTTTGGCCATATTCCGCT
Source organism: Marasmarcha lunaedactyla (assembly GCA_923062675.1). Taxonomy (NCBI): domain Eukaryota; kingdom Metazoa; phylum Arthropoda; class Insecta; order Lepidoptera; family Pterophoridae; genus Marasmarcha; species Marasmarcha lunaedactyla. Next base: position 17,913,162 of record OV281363.1, read on the forward strand.
CGCTGACGATCTATGGAACAAACCCGGAGATGTTGACATTCTGCTGGGTGTCAACCTCTTTGCGCAACTTCTTCTACCTGGCAAACTCGTAAACAAGCCTGGATAACCGCTTTAGAAACCGTCTTAGGTTATGTCGTCCTCGGTGACGCACCTACTTATATTTCGCCACCGCATTCGTCACTTTCGTTCTGTTCCATCGCTACTTGTGAGGTGGAATCTTTAGTTCACAAGTTCTGGGAAATAGAAGAGGTTGATGCGAAACCGCCAATTAGTATTGATGACAAGTATTGTGAGGACTTTTACGCCGCAACTACGACTAGAGACGCATTCGGGAGGTATAAAGTCGCACTTCCTTTTCAACGTGATCCGAGCTGTCTCGGGGATACGTTTGATAACGCCGGTTTCTGTACCTAGAACGTCGTTTTGCGACGCAACCGCTTCTCAAAACACTATATGATGATGTTTTAAAAGATTACCTTGACAAATCATATTTAACGCTTGTGATAGATGACTCCCATAATTTCGCTTATTACATACCGCAACATCCCGTTTTACGAGAGGACAAGGTCACTACGAAAGTTCGACCTGTGCTCGACGCTAGTGCTAAGTCCGATAACGGAACTTCACTAAATGACATTTTACATTGTGGCCCTAATCTGCAGAAGGACATTTTCGATATTTTGTTAAATTTACGCTTATTTAAAATCGCTGTTTGTGGAGATATTCAACAAATGTATCTGCAAATTGAAACCCGCGAACAGGATCGTCCTTTTCAACGCATTTTATATAGATTTGACAGCAACGACCCAATACAAACATATTAACGTGATCGCGTTATTTTTGTTTTAAAATCTTCACCGTTTTTTGCACTACGCGCGGTCGCCCGTCAATTGATAAAGCTGTTCAAGGCCGGGGGCTTTCATCTTGGCAGGTGGTCCAGAAATTCCTCGGAAGTTCTGGAGCATATTACTGAGGCTCTCCTATTCACGCAGAGTGTTGATTTGTACAAATATGACACTATAAACATTTTAGGACTTCGTTGGCTTCCTTCTGAAGACGCCTTTGCTTTCTTTGTCGATACTGACGACCGCCCTTATTCTAAAACGAATATGTTATCTTCTGTCGCTCGTTTGTATGTTGTGTTGGGACTTGTAGCTCCTGTTGTTTTATTCGCTAAACTTTTAATTGAAGAATTATTTATTTTACAACCGCATATTACTAAATTATGGGATAAATGTATCGTCGAATTACCACTATTGTCTCATTTGAGAATTTCGTGCCACATTGTTGTCGTTTACCAATGCTCGGCTGTCATAGTTGGATTTGCAGATGGCAGTGAAAAGACGTATGGTGTAGTGATGTACTTCCATGTCTCCACTCCAAGTTCACGCACGGTCACCTTAGTGACTGCTAAATCTAAATTCGCACCTATTAAGGTAATTTCTCTCACATGACTGGAGGTATACGCAGCTCTTCTCCAGTCCAAACTCATCAAAATGGTTCTTAACACATATAACGCTCGCTATCGCATTGATTTTATATTCGCAATTTCGGATTCTACCGTAACACAAATTTTTACCTTCACAGAGCTTTCAACAGTACTCGTGCAAGTAGAATCTCTGCTCAATTCTCGTCCACTTACTGTCCTCAGTTCCGATCCCTCGGAACCTGAGGCCCTTACCCCTGCTCACTTCCTGCATACCGCACCGCTGAAGATCCTCCCCGCTTTTCCAGTCGAGACAACTTCAACGCATTTACTTAAACGGTATGAACTTTTAGACAAATTTGTACAATCGTTCTGGAAGAGATGGCATTCGGAGTATCTTCATACATTACAAGCTAGGCAGAAGTGGAACACGCCATGTCTCCCCATCGTGGAAGGAACGGTCGTTGTTGTTATGCAGGACAATGCTGCACCACTAACTTGGCCTCTGGGTTTTATTACCAAAGTCATACGAGGCAAGGATGGAATTATCCGCATTGCGGAGGTCAGGACCAAGTATGGTACTCTCGGGGTTCGGTACCCGGGATAGACCGGGATAGACGCCCAGTTGTTAAACTGTGTCCGCTTCCTACACAATAGTAAAACGCATTTTTAATATAATTTAATATTTTATAATAATCTATATATGTATTACGCATTTTTTTTGTATATTAATCGCATATCTTGTAAGGTATTTATATATACGCACATATATTTACGTAATATTACATATCCTCGCATTTATATATACAGTTTAGGGTATATCGCATTATGACGAACCGCATTTCTTTACATTACAATATAGTATTTTTATTTCATATTACCGCATAGCAATTAGTTAAACCCCGTCAATTTAAACTCAACCGTTCGCTTTAACTTATGTTATTTAGTTACGCATTGTTTGATTCGAATATTTTTACGCACCGCGATATGGTTCAATGACCCGCATTTACACCAATATGGTTTTATTTTTAATTTCCGTACACTCTCATTGCACTACTGGGCACGCTGAACCACATTTTGTTTCCTTGCTGGTTGAATGATGGTGGATTGGTACCTACAAACCGACCAGCATGAACTTACCGCGCTTGTGACAAATGTCACTGTCACGAGCATAAGCGCCGCCTAGTGAACATTCATAATTGCTTCGCATCCGTTACCGCGCGCGCGCCGGCCGCTCCACCAAAATATAACTTGTTACAAAGAAATAACCCGGAACAATCGTGAATCAAAGATCTTGTGAGGTGTCAGTGCTGGTGATCGAATGAAGGGACCCTCTGCCTGGATTCGCCGCAAGAAAAGCATATGAGGTCAGTGCTTAGTCGTGCCGAGAGTGTTTTTCAATTAGGGAATGAATTAAGATTTACCAGCCATCTATTAAATACAGTCCACTACCCCGCAGTGTGGATAGGAATATTCACACCATAAACTTTTAATCATTCAGAAAAGTTTAAAGTTAATATGACAGTTCATGTCAAACGTGTTTGTTTTGCCAATTGAATGATAATGTTTGATAATATAATTTGATTAATTTAGTATTAATTTTAATATAAATAGGATTAACTAAATTTACTTTTATTGGGATATTAATGTATTTATTACTTATCAATTAATTATGATTATAATTTGATTGTATTCAATGGGTTATTTTAACAATTGTTGATTAATTTAATAATAAATATTGGTTATTTGAATTTGCATATGATTGTGTAACGTAAATAATTAATATGGGGTTGTTGATTATATTCATGAATTGTATGAGAAATTATAATAGTTTAAACTGTTTTATTTAGATATTAATTAACCAGCCGGGATCTTGGCTGATTTTCATCAGGTTTTGTGGCTAAGGCTCTATTGATGGAGAATAAATACTATAAGATCATTTTGGTGTAATAAGATGTTGTAATTTAAACATGATCAAGTATATATATTCCTATCGGTAGGGGGCTCATCTGAGAGTAATCCCGATTAATGTATATGGTCCTGATTTAAGTAGGGTCGTTATTTAAGAATGAAATGTATATAGGAATTTATTTAATCAGCTTCACTGATTAAATAAATTAAACAAGAGGGGCGATTGCAACGTTTGCTTGTGCCGTATTTAATAAAAGAGGTTATTGCACAAACAAACTTGCCGACATTTATGACTGGCAACTTATAAGTCTGTCATTATTTGATTTTATTTATAAAATGTAAAATATATCGAATATGGAAGATTGTTCCATGGCATCCCTGGATGGGATTCCTTGACGGGATTCCTTTACGGAATTCTATTGCGCGCTTCGTCCCCAAAATAGTCTAATAATTATCATTGTATTTTCCTATAAAATAGATTCATCTTAAATAAAAGTAATTTCAAGTTAGAAGTGTTTTCCTTTGTTGATTAGGAAGACCTCCCTAGGTTAGATTAGATCCATCCCGGGTCCCGACCCCCAGAGTACATAGGTGTTAATCCTTCAGTTAACCCTTACTGTGGGGGCTCCCCTTGGAGGACAAAGATCTTACTATTGTAAGTAAAATGGTTCGTTATTAAGGGATTTAAAAAATATGGTCCACGTTACACCTAGCTTCCAGAAGCTTCACATACACAAATTCAAAACAAATGTCTCTCAAATTCTTATAAGCGCAACTATAACTCGCGTTTAAAACACTTAAAACCAGCGCGGGCGCTATAGATATTTAAAACTGTATGAAATTATAACAAGGCGTCCTACCACGCGGCGATCCGAGCTCAGACCCTTACGGAACGATTTAAATATTATTTCATGGAAATTCCTCACGGCAGCGAAGCAGGCGACAGCCCAGCCGTTCCAACATTTCGCGACGAGTGCGGGTAGGTCCTACCATTGTTGTGTTAAATTTTTAAACTACCTACATAAAACCTATGGATACGTTCTATTCCGAACACATACATACATAAATGACAAACTGACCCGAAAACAAACATCAAACAAATGAATGCATCGACCAGGACTTGAACCTGGGACCTCCGGCGTATCAAGCAGAGTAGTAATAGTAGTAGACCCACTACGCTGCTCGGCCGTCTCAAAGCCAAATTCAATAAGAAACTAATTTATTTCTGTTATAATTGCTTATAACATGTATCCTTTTTCATTGCTTCAACACTGGACGGCCTGTTTGGTGTGGAGGTAAGTACCCTTGCCTACCATGCCAGAGGTCCCGGGTCGAATCCTGGTAGGAGCAGATGTTTTATTATATTTGCTTTCTAGTCATGGATGTGTATATATGTTTATTTAAGTTTATTTCTAATATTTATACATGAAAAAAAATATCTATGTGTGCTTATATATTTCTTAAGTTTATTTACCCGTTATCTAGTATCCATAACACAAGTTCTTAATGATACTTAATTTGGGCTAGATAATGTGGTGTGATTGTTAGAAATATTATTATATTATTATTATTACTGTTTAAAAAACTAAATCATTCATCTTTGTATGCGTGGATCTGAGGGTGGCTGAGGAGTTTGCTGAGAGTAATAAAACTTAGAGTTGTAGAGCAGGGACTCCCGCGAACACTCGCGCGCCGTTCGCGACATGTTGGAGTGGATGATGGATGATGCTGCGGTAGGCAGGCGGCGCTTCCAAGTTGTAACAGAGTCGAAACAAGTTTAATTGAATCCCCAATTTGAGAGAGATTTGAAATAATGTTGGATGATTCCATTGGGTTTTTAATGCCAAGGGTTGTAGAATTCTAGTAAATGATGTTGACTGTATTCAAAACTACACAGTCTATGTAGTTTGAAGCTGTATAATAAAAAATCAACGATATATTTTACTTCAAAGATTAAAAAAAAATGCTAGTTGTTATCTTCTTAATTAATTCTGTCCTAGACGTACTCGTAGATACGGTTCGGAAAAAAATATTGTCTAGAGGCAGATCGCACAGGGCTTTCTGCCTTCATACTGAAGGGCTTTTGGTCTGCTTGATTTAATTATTTAAGCGTTAAATAAATTAGGAATATAAATAATTTAAAACAATTTATAAAATAAATAATGCTGGTATTAAATAAAAACAACAACGTGTAGTAGACAAAATGTGCTTTTGTTATTTATTGTTCGAGCCAAAGTGGCCAGAACGCTGGGCAAATTCCTGAACGCAAGTGCCAATGTATTACAGTGTATTACTTTGTGAATTTCAACCATTACTCTTGAGTTTACCTAACAAAGTAACTTTTTCTTCCTCATTTTTCAAACCAAACGCTCAGTTACAAATGCTACAGTAAGCACCGCCTTCCTCTAACCGAGTACCTCATGGCACAAACGTGACTGGGGCATGACTGGTGGTCGCTGCGATATGTGGACTTTGCCAGAACCGACACTACACAATTGTGTGAAGTTGTAGACTTATGGCCTGTTTACACGCGTTAAGTAGTTAAGTTGGTAGCTAAATTTTAAATAAATTTTAAGTTAAGAATTACGTGTAAACAGTCAGTTAAGTGAAAATTGGTATGATGAATTGATATGATTAAGTAGTTTAGGATTCGTTCTATTTTTCGTATAAGTAGATGGGCGGGGCTTCTCACTTTTGGACGTTTGGACGTGATTTTTTAGTTAAGTACATAAGTTGACAAAGTGGGTTAACTCTTTTTTTTTCAATGTCGGAGTGGATTTTAGTTTCAACTTTAAAATTTGTTGAAGAATATTTAAAATAGGTATGCTTGTAGAATAAAATAGGTAAAAAATTTAGAAAAAACATATTCTTCTAAAGATTTTAATTTCCGAATCAAATTCTTCTCTGAATTTGTCCAAAATCACGTTTACCACATATCTAAGTACAGAATTGACGAATTCCTTGACATTCATCACTGCTCATCTTCATTGAACTTATGAGCTTAACTACTTTATCCGTTTGAACGCACAAGTGACTTGTAGTAACTTAAAATTTGTTTACCAACTTCACTACTTAATACATGTGAACCGCGCATTAAAAACCTATCTTAACCTGCCGTCTGTTACTCTCGCAGGGTTGCCTCTAAACAGAGTTAAAAGCTTTTAAAAAAGAGAGTTAAATCTGGGTAACTGGGTCTCCGAGGATCTAACAGACAGCTTGGACATTGAGAGGGCGTTGAGTGTCCGGTGCAACATGCTGACCCGCAGATTTGCACGATGTACGAGGGAGGTAAAACTTGTTCTCTTTAAAGCGTATTGTCAGTCCTTCTGCACGTGCAGTCTGTGGCTCAGCTATACGCATCGGGAATAAAACAATGAGTTCAATACAACAATGGTTTTAGGGCACTGTTGGGATTGCCGCGACGCAGTAGTGCATCTGGCATGATTGCAGAAGCGCGTACAGAAAACGCTGTGCCTCTACGCTCGAGCGCGTTCGCGACAGCCCCAACAGCATAATCAAGGCAATAGCAGACAAGTGGGACAGCCCGATGCTGGCGCGCTGGCAGCGCGTGCACGCAATACGGCATCCTCGCGCTCATCTCCCACGCGTATATTTGTTTGTATTTTATATTTTATTTTAATTTAATTTTTATTCCATTTTATTTAACGTGTCACTAACATAAATATTAAGAATTGTATGTTTTACTAACCACATATGGATTTATTTTCTGAAATAAATTATTATTATTATTAAAGCGGTGAGTTAAAATTTGGTACGCAAGTGATTAAGTGGATTAGGATTCGTTCTATTTTCTGGTAACACGTAGTTACACGGTAACTGGTGACACGGGAGGGGCTTCTCACTTAACACGTTTGGACACGACTTTTTAGTTAAGTGCATCAGTTGACAAAACGGTTGGCGGCAAGGCTCGTAGTCATTTCGCATTTATTCCTTTTTTTGTTTCAAAATTTCAAAGTGGAGCTAAGACTCAGCTTTAAAATTTATTGAAGAATATTTAAAGAGTATTGTCCAGAATAGACTGCTTTGATTAAGATGTTGATCTTATGTGTGGATTTTGATGATTTAGGATTTGCACAATGACATAGTTTTTAAGCATTGTAATATTCACAAGTTGGCCTAGTTGCTGCCATAAAGAAATTTATGATTAATATTATTATTATTATTGAAATAGGAATGTTTGTTGAATATACGAAGTATATTACAAAAAACTTTCCAAAAAAAAAAGCCAAGTCATCTACAGATTTTAATTTCCGAAACAAATCCTTCTCTGAATTTATTCAAATTCTCACTAATCACAAATCTAAGTACAGAATTGACCAATATTTTATAGACCGCCCATTTATATTGAACTGATGAGCTTAACTACTGAATGCGTTTGGACACAAAAGTGATATGTAGTAACTTAAAATTTAGTTACGAACTTAGTACTTAAACCAGCCATAAGGAACTAAAACGTTTACCATTAAACTAAAGTTACCATTCTGTGCCTCCTGTGAAAGGTGATACAAGTCGACTTGTACCCTTTTTGCGTTTTTTATGTAGGAATAATCAGGAAAAAAATACAATTTTTTTGGTCTAACTCACGTTCTTCTATCTGTCATAGTTTTGGAGATTAATTTGTTCAAAGTGATACAATTATCATTATTTCACCCAAAAAAAGGTGCATATCGAAAATGTTGACTTATAACCCCTTTTTGTGATTGCTCTAAAAGCAAATTTTAGTGCTTCGTGGTATGAGCGGAAATGAATTTAGTTTCACATATAATTTCGGTATTTATTTTGTGAATATTAATATAATAAGATTTAAATCACTTTGACCAAACTTTTTTAAAAACGTGTACCTGCCAATCCGAAATCAATTTTCTGTATTTTTTTGTGATTAGTGACATATGTCGAGAAGTATCACTTTACACAAATAACTTTTTTGAGTATAAAGGATATAAATTGAATTGTATCTAAAATTCATACTATACCTGCAATATTTTTAACTAATTATAAATGTGCAAAGTGATAGAAAGAAAGAAAGAAAGAAAAATGTTTATTTGATACCATACACAATTTAACCTTAAAACTTTTTCTAAGTTTCTAAGTTTAACAATAATAATTTGTTTACTTATTTCGTAACATACATATAAGCTCAATATGGTCATCAAAATGGTCTCCGCTCAGCTTTATGTCGCGGCAGGAGCCACGACGCTGGTTTTCTGCGGACGCCCCAGTACATAACAAAAATCTATAAAGTATTCTATATAAAGCGAAGGAACTTGTACGGACTTATAACAGTAAACATTTTTATAACAAAGCAAATTGTGTTCATATCTTATTTTATTGCTTTTGTAAATATATTATAAATATACAAAATAAATATGCTATACTTGACAATTTTGATAATTTTTTTTTTTTCTGCTTTTTTGTCTGCCAAAATCATATTATCTTACTAATGGTACTAAAATAAATATAAAACTATGGAAATGAAATGAAATTATCCAAACCTTTTAATTACCCATCTACTGTTTTACATAGTCTACTACAAATTGAAAAGGGCTAGGGACAAGGGGACACTTGTATTTATTGATTAAGATATAAAACCCTGCATACAAATAACCATTTACTTATGATACAAGTTCGAGAGTTAAAACGGTGACGGGAGTAAGCGGAGGTGCGCTGGGATGAAGTGACGCGGGACGGGGTGTGCGTGATCTAATCTCTCCACTCAGTATCGCTGCGGCTATCACAAGGTGCGCTTGTGTCAGAATAAACTATGGATCGTTGCGTAAGTTGCCGCCAGTCTCGGTCTGCGTGCGTTCTCGAGCGCACGTCGATCGCAGACGCCTTCCCGCTCTTTTAGCCCCCGCGCTAATTGAGCACCCAAAGGGTTAAGTCCATTTTAGGCCGTCAGTAAGCTTTATGTTTCAGCACTTAATGGACGAATGGAATGCACGATAATTCGTATCATTTATGTAAATGATTATTAGAAAAAGTATCAGAACTAAAATATTTCCCAATAAAATTATCTAAATTAATAAGAAACAAAACCTGAGGAGTCTCCATACAATAGCTGCGCAACGTTGGGGTTACCGATTCAATGCAAAAGAAGTTTTGCTGGTGGCCTATTCTAAAGATAAAGGCATAAAGCTTTTCATGAACAATAAAGTATTTTTATTTTTTTTTTTTTTTATTTATTTATTTTAGAAACAAACGGTCACACAAAACCTTTTACAATAAACAATAGGTTTACAACAAAAGACCTGTAGTTTCCTTAATTAAATACAAAAACAGAAGAATTGAATATTTAAAAAAAAAAAAAAAGTTAATCTGAGCTCTAACATATCATAATGATAAATTATTGAAAACTACTTCTTACTTATAATAGTTTTTACTTAGGACTTGAGAATGTATATAAACAGAAGATAAAACAAGCCAAAAAAAAAAATATATATATATATAAATAAATATAAAATAATATAATAATAAATATATATAAATAAAGCTAGTTACACAAAAAAGAAGGTATTCAATTAGCTAAGTAGGTATTTATATTTATTGATCTTATTTATATATCTTAAAACACTCCTTCACAGCAGGTATTGTATCAAAAAATATATCAATATTTTCTAATTTTGTATTATCATTGTAAAGCTTACAGGCACGCTTAACAAAAGCATTGGCACCATATAGGGTTCGACTAAGGGGAATAAAAAATAATTTCTTTGCACGACAATGACGTTCACGTTTTCGGGGTACTCTCAAAAGTATTCCATTTAATAGACAGGGGACATCAACAAAGTTATTCACTATTTTATACAATAACACGGAATCAACACAATCACGACGATCTTCTAAGGACTGGATTTTATGACGCTTTAGGGATTGAGTGTAGTCTATATAAGAATGCCCAGTTCTGAAGTCTAAAGATTTAACAAATTTTCGTTGAATCCTTTCAATTCGATCAATATGGCATTTAAAATAAGGTTTCCAAATAGCACACGCAAACTCCAGATGACTTCTTACGAAACTATTGTAAAGGATCTTATATGTAAGCGAATTCTTAAAAGGTTTACCCACTCTTAAAATAAGACCCAGTTGTTGGTATGACTTACAAATAATTGAGTCTATGTGAGGTACGAAGGTTAACCTTGTGTCCAAGTAAACATAAAGTATACATTTAAAACGAAATAAATAAAATCAAAAACATATTACAAACTTAATTATGTTAATTGTATAATCTTGCAAAGCATTATTTCGATTGCAACTATAACTTTTTGTGAGTTTTATTTTTTTTAGTTCGGGATCCCTATCACCAAACTTCAAAATTCAAATACGTCAATCCAATTTGTTATTTTGCAACAAGTGGATGAGCTCTTTCGGTTTTCCTTTTTTTTAGATTTTTACTTCCCATGTTATTTCCTTTTTGATTTTCCTTGTGTGAAGTCTAAACGCGACAAACACTCGCTTCGGGTCGAGAGAATGTGGCTCAGTAGCGTCAGTTTCTCGTATTTTGAGACCTCCTCGAATTGTCGCGGGTACAGACCTCTTCCTTTAAAAGGTTAGTCTTATGTATAAATGTGTCTTCTTTCTATATTCTAATTAAGATTTTGGACACGTGACTCTGTGTTGTACGCAAGATTCCCTTTGACTTCATTATTTAATTTAAATAGGAAAACCAAAAAAGTTAGTTCAATAACCTTTTAAATATGGTTTATGACTGTATAGTCAATCTATTAAAAATAATCATGACGGTATTATATGCTGAAACATCATCGGCCGACGGCTCAAACACTATGGACTTAAGCCTTTCACTGGTTGTTGTCGTACTATATAATTTCATAGTTGTTTACCGTATTAAGTTTCTAACGCCGTTTTCACGGCGGACAGTGGCTCGTTAACCGTACTTCGTGGAACGTGAGCTTCGTCGACGGGAATTCGTTGTTCCAGGACTTCAAGTGCCGTGTTCGAGTAAGTTATCCGCGTCGTTCTCAACCGCCCTACTGCGTGTAGGGTGGTTTTAGGAAGTTAGTCATCGTTGTTAGGTTCATATATTGTCCCTCCCCAACCCCTCCGCAATGGCTTCCCTAAGCTCTGATGAGATTAGGAAGAAGTTACTTGATAGTACCGGTGCTGAAGGCATGTATAGAAATGCTGACAAGTACCGTTTCTTAGATTCTCTCATCCCTCATTTCATGACGATAATGTCCACAATGGCCCCTCAGGCCACCCCAGTTCCCCAGACCCCTCAGGTCTTAGGCCCTCCCGCGTCCCCTTCCTCCAGTGACATGGAGTGCGAAGTAGACGCCCCTCTGCGCCGCAAGCGCGCACCCGCGACTGAGTCTTCCTCGGACGCCACCCCAACTGGCCCTGAGCCTCCCTCTTTCACCCTTGTTAAGAAGCGCTCTAAGAAGCGCTCGAAACAAGACCCGGCGCCCTCCACGCCCGTCCCTACACCCCCTGCGGCGTCTTCAACGCCAGCTGCCCCGATGTCTTCAACACCCGCTCCGGCCCCAACTTCTGTCAAGGCCAAGGTCCCACCACCCGTTTTCCTTCGGGAAAAGGGTAAATGGACTGAGGTCTCGACACTGTGCAATGAGCACAATATCCATTACACCCGAGCGGTAAACTCGGGTGAATCTATTAAAATCACTGTCTCGTCGATAGACGATTTCCGAGCTTTGACTAAGCTCCTCACCGATAAGCAATATGCTTATCACACTTATGCTCTGTCAGAAGAGGCGGCTTCACCGGAGGCTGCCCAGAACGGCCACCAACTCATGTCCCTTTGAGCACCTTCAGTGCAACTGTCACTACAGGCGGAAGACCCGCTAGCGGGTCTCTGCCAGCGCGCCCAACGTCCCGCTTGTGTAATTTGGTCACCATTTTATAAAAATCATATTGAAAGAATAGAGGCAATCCAGAAACGTTTTTTGAGATATCTCAGCGCTAAGATAGGTATGAGGCGAAAGTTACCCGAATATGAGGATAGATTACGATATTTTCACATGAGCACTCTCCAGTCGCGTCGCGCAGTCAGTGACCTTGCAATTCTACATAAGATTATTAACGCTGGCCTAGACTGTCAGGAATTGTTAAGCCATTTGTCAATTAGATTTGGTAATAATCGAGTCCAAAAGCTTTTCTTATTGCCTACTTGCAACAACAACACAACCCAGTTCTAAAACAGTTCTATAATTCGAGTTTGTAAAATTTTTAATCAACATTGTAAAGAGCTATACTTATTTGCAAATTATAAGGATTTTAATAAAAAATGTAAAAAGAAATTCCTTTTGACATGATTAATGATTCCATATATTAGTACATACATGTATTACAAGCATGACATGTATATTTCAATTCAATTCTTTGGGTGCTATGACATGTATATCTTGACTTGACATAATTATAATTAATCAATACCGAATTTGACATTAATTTATTGACAATAGGTAAAACTTATATTTACTACACTTGTTGTTCGCTATTTTCTTTTTTTCTCCAATTGCAATTGTATTTTTGTGATACTAATAATTTAACTGGTTACTTGTTTAATATATTTCTTGAAAACGCTGTGCGTAGCTCTAATCGGACTGCAAACTTATTCCTATAAGATGTACTTGATAATTTTAGTTATAAGATGGTTTGTAATCTGTAGTTGTGCCTAAAAATAAATAAATAAATTTCTCTAGCTTTGGAATCAAATTATGATCGCACAGCACATTCAAGATATAATTTCGATAATATTACATTAAATAATCTTCCAGACTAATAAAGTCTTATTGTCATGCTCCAGACGCACAAGAAGCCATTATTGAACTTTCGAAAAAATAAACGCAATTTGGAAATAGAAATCTTTGGAACTTTGCCCATTATCTTTTTAATGACTGAAACTGTCTTTGGCTCAAATTGTATACAATATTAGGTATATTAACTCCTTTCTATTATCTTCGGAATTTTTGTAAGAACTAAAGTATTCTTTACGCTGGTTTAATGCTGTGCCTCCTGTGAAAGATGATACAAGTCGAAAATCGTCATTTTATAGGAGATTGAAAATAAAGTTTAAAAATTTCTATTTCGTGAACCAAAAAAGCAAAAATCGACCCGAGCATTTCTTTTTATAGATTAAAATAAGGTCTTTAAAACTGCACTCGATTTTTTTTTGTAAATATGATAAGTTCAGAAAAATCACGAAAAAATATGTGAGTTGTACCTACTGATATATCCAATACGAGAAGAAAAAATGTGTTAATAGATACATGTACAATTATATCATGGTGCACCTCAGAACACATTTTTTTTGACTAAGTGAAAACTGATATACATGAACTTTGAAAATCCTATAATTCAGCAGTATATGTTCCTAGCATAATGTTGCTCGAACTAAAGTAGAAAGTAAAACTTCGAAAATTAAATTTATCGTTTTTGTACTCGGTTACAGTTTAAATTTCCCTAATTTATATCAGTTGGCAAAAATCCAAGCCGTGTAAAAAATGCGTTAAAAGATACAAGTCAAGTTGTACCCCTTGCTTATAGCCATGTTTTTGTGTAAATAAATACAAATTTTATAAAAATAATCAACTTTTATTAAACTTCTTCAAAATGTATAATTAACTCACATTTAAGGCACTCATTCATCACAATTCTTAACAACGGTAGATCTTTGAATCGTAAATATTTTAATATAAGAATGAAGCTTAGCTTCTATTTAAAGGAACGTGTAGTTTCACAATACTTAAGTACAAGTTCGTTACTTAAAAACAATGAAATGGCACGATTAAGTATAACAGGTAAGTATCACAATTAGAATTGTTAACTTATTTAGTGCAAAAAATCTAACTTACTTTGTCACTATCACTAGCATTGTCTGAATAAAAAAAAAATAACTTCTGAAATCACAAAAAAGATTAAACTTACACAGTGAGCTTAGGTATACAAAATAATCTTACTGTATGTATATAGAGATCAAAAACGTACCTAAGTACTATTAATAAATTAAGAATTAACTAAAAAAATATGTTGACTTGTAGTAAAGACTAAACTACGTTTAATGTAAAGTTATAAAAATAGCAGTTGCATTGTTAATCAGTTGCAAACCTATGTTAGAACTCCTCATCAGAGTCATCATCAAGGTTTGGAGGAGTTGTCTTTGTTCATCATTCTTGCAGCTCAGACTTCTATAGAACTCGTGAGCACTCTCATGAATAAAGCACAGCAAACTCAATATATCCTTTTTCTTCTCTGTTGAAATTGCAATCTTGGAGGAGTTGGCTTTAGACACCATATTATTATTTATTGTAATCATACTGTAACATTTTCCGCGTTTAGAACAATCCATTGTAAGGTAATTATCATCCATGAATTCTTTTTCGTACATAAAACGGGAAACGTTTTCTTTTGTGTACAAAAAAGAACGAACTTCGACCCACAGATAGAGTCTCGGTCTGCGTGCGTTCTCGAGCGCACGTCGATCGCAGACGCCTTCCCGCTCTTTTAGCCCCCGCGCTAATTGAGCACCCAAATTTCACTGGTTGTTGTCGTAATATATAATTTCATAGTTGTATACCGTATTAAGTTTCTAACGCCGTTTTCACGGCGGACAGTGGCTCGTTAACCGTACTTCTAATAAGTTTCTAACGCCGTTTTCACGGCGGAAAGTGGGTCTTTAACCGTACATCTAATAAGTTTCTAACGCCGTTTTCACGGCGGACAGTGGGTTGTTAACCGTACTTCGTGGAACGTGAGCTTCGTCGACGGAATTTCGTCGTTCCAGGTGCCTCGAGTCTTCGTGTTCGAGTAAGTTATCCGCGTCGTCCTCAACCACCCTACTGCGTGTAGGGTGGTTTTTAGGAAGTTAGTCATCGTTGATAGGTTCATAGTATATATATTTATATATTGTTGTCCCTCCCCAACCCCTCCGCGATGGCTTCTCTAAGCTCTAATGAGTTTATGAGGAAGTTACTTGATAGTAATTAATAAATTAATAGTAAAGTTAATTGAAGACAAAAGACAGAGAACAGTATGTAGAAATAAAATATCATGACACCGACAACAGGCAAATAAGCCATGTACGATCACCTGAAAAAGTGACAAACTGGTCTATCCCGCAGGGTAGCGTCTTAGGATGTCTGCTATTCCTAGTATACATAAATGAACTACCAGACACTTTAAAAGCTTATTGTGTTTTATTTGCGGATGATGTCTCCGTCATTGTATCATCCAAGGACACCAATACACTAAATGAAAAAATACTTTTAACTTTAAATATTATAAACTCTTGGATAACAGAACACAGCTTGGAAATAAACTTAGAAAAAACGAAATTAATATCATTTTATCCATACCAACGAAAACCACTTAATATAAACATTAAATTTAATAATAGAAACATCGAACTCGTTACCAAATTTACATTACTCGGCATAGACATAGATTCAAATTTAAATTGGAAAATACACGTTAGTAAAATCAGACGCAAAATCTCAAGTTTCACATATGCCCTTCGAGAAATAAAAAAATCTACTGACCTTGAAACAGCTGTCTCTATGTACTACGCATATGCTTACTCATGGTTTAGCTACGGTATTTTGTTGTGGGGAAACAGCACTGATTTTAATACATTATTTCTATCTCAAAAAAAACTAATTAGAATTATAGTAAACGTTAAAAATAGACAAACCTGCAAACCGTATTTTCAAAGCTTAAAAATATTAACTCTACCATGTATATATATATTGGAAATAAGCAAGTATGTCCGTTTATACCCAGAACTCTACGAAGGAAGAGAAGACATCCAATCAAAATACACATTAAGACACAAAAATAAAATACAACTGCCATACTCAAAACTAGAGTTGCACTCGGCCAGTCCCCGAGCAATGTCAGCAAGAATATACAATAAAATACCAAAACACATACAAAAAATAACTAACACTAAACAATTTTTAGAGACATTCAAAAAACTTTTAATAACTAAATGTTACTACACTGTAAAAGAGTACCTAAATGATAAACTTCTGAATTAGTCTGAAATCACATATCTCCTTTTATAAATCGTTAATTTAAATTATGTCTTGTCATGTTTATTCCTCCTCTCTCCCGAATCGCAGCGCCTCACAAGGCCCTTATTTGTCATCTCATTAATTTGTTTGTACCAAATTATGTAAATGATGTAAGGACGCAATAAAGTATTGAGTATTGAGTAGTACCGGTGCTGAAGGCATGTCTATAAATGCTGATAAGTATCGTTTCTTGGACTCTCTCATCCCGCATATCATGGCGTTAATTCCCTCAATGGCCCCTCAGGCCACCCCAGTCCCCCAGACCCCTCAGGTCTTAGGCCCTCCCGCGTCCCCTTCCTCCAGTGACATGGAGTGCGAAGTGGACGCCCCTCCGCGCCGCAAGCGCGCACCCGCGAACGAGTCATCCTTGGATGCCACCCCAACTGGCCCTGATGAGCCTCCCTCTTTCACCCTTGTTAAGAAGCGCTCTAAGAAGCGCTCGAAACAAGACCCAGCGCCCTCGGCGCCCGTCTCTACACCCCCTGCGGCGTCTTCAACGCCAGCTGCCCCGGTGTCTTCAACACCCGCTCCGGCCCCAACTTCTGTCAAGGCCAAGGTCCCACCACCCGTTTTCCTTCGGGAAAAGGGTAAATGGACTGAGGTCTCGACATTGTGGAATGAGCACAAAATCCATTACACCCGAGCAGCCAACTCGGGTGAATCCATTAAAATCTTAGTCTTGTCGATAGACGACTTTCGTGCTTTAACAAAGCTCCTCACTGATAAACAATATGCTTATCACACTTATGCTCTGTCAGAAGAGCGTAAGATCAGAGCGGTACTCAGGGGAGTCCCGTTCGAATTATCGAACGAGGCTATCCTGGAGGATCTGCAGTCCCAAGGCTTCCCGGCACTCGCGGTGCATAAAATGCACAGCAAGTACGGGAGGCAACACCCTCTCGCTTTGGTGGTTCTCGCCAACGTCCCCAAGCCCAGGGAGATCCTCAAAGGGGTAAGCACTATATGCGGCCTCTCTGGGATCTCGATCGAGGCGCCTCATCGCCGCGGTCATCCCGGCCAGTGCCATCGGTGCCAGTTGTACGGGCACGCGGCGGCCAACTGCCACGCACCGCCCAGGTGCGTCAAGTGCCTGGTCCCTCACTTCTCTAAGGAGTGCAATCGCACTCCTGAAACTCCCTCTCCTCCCGATTGCGTGCTTTGTGGCCAGTCCGGCCACACCGCAAATTACAGGGGCTGCCCTCGTGCACCCCGTTGTATGCGCTCCAATTTCAAAAGGGCGGCACCCAAACAGGCCCCGCGCCTTTCTCAAGAAAACTTTCCGCCGCTGCGTAGCCGGGTTCCTCCGGCTGCAAAGCCTACACAGTCTAGGCCTGCCCCAGAAAACTGGAGGCAGCGCCCCGCATCGAATCCCATCCCGGCTCCTCGCCCATACAAACCCACTCCTCAATCCTCCGTTGCAGACGATATGCGTATCGTCTGCGACGCTATGAAAAATGTCGATGTTAGTGAAATCGCAGTCTGAGCCCGTAAACTTAGGGCTTCACGTACTCCGACAGAGCGTTTGCTAGCTCTGGCGGAGCATAGTTCCCTTCTCAATTCATTATAGGTTCATTTAAATGATATTGATCCCTAAATTATGCTTCGGCCGACCTCTGCCCAGCCCCGGCTTCACCGGAGGCTGCCCAGAACGGCCACCAACTCATGTCCCTTTGAGCACCTTCAGTGCAACTTTCACTACAGGCGGAAGACCCGCTAGGGGGTGTCCGCCAGCGCGCCCAACTTCCCGACGGGTGTCGCTTCCGATGAAGGCTAACGGTAATAACTACAGCCAACAGGTGGTTTTTAGTGGGTAGGTGCCATTCTGGTGAGTCCCACATAACCCCCCGCAGAGGAATTTACCTGCGGGCGGTATGCATGACGCATCTTCTACCTCCCTCCAGCGAGGGTGCCTCGGCAGCAAAAAAAAAAAAGTGCGTAAGTTGATAGTTGTATTATTTTACACGAAATAACGAAACAACGAAAGTTCTTAATTGTACTGAATTATGTCACTTGACACGGAATATTGTTATGCAGAAGTACAGTCACAGTCAAAGCATCAATTTGTTTCCCCATTTTTGAATTTGATTTATAAATACCATGTGCATCCGTGCTACATTGACATACAGTAAAAGAACAAGACGCATAATCACTAAGAAAAATTAATTAAAATATGTCCGAGCGGAGTTCAATAATTTATCAATATTAGCAATAAAGTACAATATCGGTTGTAAGTACCGTTATAAAACTCTGTTTAAAGGCCGCTTTTTGCCGCGGACACTTTTTGAACGCGATTGGGAGTCTAATTTTTTTATTGTTTGTTAATGCCGTGTTATGGTAGTTTTAAGTAGGTATCTTATTTTTGCTTATACCTACTCCTACTCCGTGAGCTAACAAAAAAAATCTGTAGTTATAGTATCTACTAAACTATTAACTACACTATTATTATCTACAGCCAACTTTTCTTATATAATATTAGATTGAGTTGATTGATCTAGTACTTACCACAACACATAAATCATATTATTTTAGTTTCAGGTATCGTTTTCAAAATCCCGAATTGCCAAAATTATGGATTTAGCTACTTGTCATACGGCAAACGCGACGTCTCAAGATAACGTTGAAGCGGATATTAACCAAACCAACAAACATACCTATGTAGATGTAGCCAGATCCAATGAGAGACGCACAATCGAAGACTCACATGAAGAAAAGCACATACAACGTCCAGTCACTACTCTTGACGTACAGCAGAGTCGAGTATCTGTCCAAACAAATGAGCATATCTCCAAAAACCTCCTTGAAGACTTGATTGTTTCAGATTCATCCGACGATGGTGATTTTGGATCATCTAGCAGCGATGATTACATATGCGATACCGATGAATCTTCCTCTTCCACTGATGTTGATAGAAGGCCGGTCAAAAGAAACAGAATTGCAACTGTAGTTACCGTTCCTGAAACTCCATCGCCAGAACATCAGACAGTTAATACCAATGCATCAGAGAATACTCCTGAGTGCTCTTTCTGGGAACGTAACATAATGTAATTAACTGCAAAAAAAAAATAAAGAAACAATTTCTTCTTTATATACTTAAATATGTTGATTGTTGTCTGTGTATGTGATTGAATTGAGTCTACGACTTGCAATAACTAGTTAAAACTATGGTCCAAATGTGCATTATTTGTTGTAAACTTGTTGGTGATCTAATAAATAAATAAATAAATAAATAAATAAACGTAACTGTATGAACAGTGACGGAAAAAAGAGAAAACCGAGAAAACGTATGAAAGAAAGAAGGGAAGAATCAAGAGAAAACTATTTCGCAATACTGGTTTGGAATATGCAACTAAAACAGGGAAAATAACAAACAGGCGTGAATTACGTGAACTCGGACACTGACGCCAAAAATGCAAGGATAGATTGTCATTGCAGCTAAGAAAAAACATTTTCGAAACATATTGGAGTCTAGGTAGTTTACTGCCAAATATAATTTGGCAGTAATCGGACCTTTGTAGTATGCCAGAAGAAATCGTTCAAATCCTCTCCAAAGAAAAAACGAAATGTCATTATAGTCCTGTCATAGTCCTGATCATAAAAAGCATCCGCTTTGCAAAGGATGTTTCTTGAAGACTTTTGACGAAAGTTACAAATTCCTTCAAATAGTTTGCGAGAAACTACGGGACAATGGCGGTCACCTTCCACCACGTAAATGTAAAATTGGTAAGTCAATTCCTGATTCTAAGTTAAAAGAAGTGAAAGCTCATATTGCCTGTTTTCCTTGCACAGAAAGCCACTATGGCCGTAAGAAAACCACCAAGAAATTTTTGAATTCTGAGCTGAACTTACAAGTTCTTTACAATTTATACAAACTAAAGACTGATACGCCTGTTAGCAAAACTATTTTCCAAAAAGTGTTCGATACCATGAATTCGTCGTTTAAAAAACCATTGGTGGATACTGGTTCGACCTGTGATCGCTTAAATATGGAGCTGAAGTATGCATCAGGAGACCAGGTTATAAAGCTAAAAAATAAACTCAAAAAGCACCAAGAAGCATTTAAGGCTGCTTATGAAGAAAAAAAGAAAGATAAAGAACTGGCTCAGACATGCGAAGATGTTATGGTGATAACATTTGATTTACAACAATATTTGCCCACCCCGTTCTTACAAACAAATGTGGCATTTTATAAAAGACAGCTCTGGACATACAATTTTACTATACACGACTTAAATACAAACAAAGCTTTTTGTTACATGTGGCTAGAGTGTGAAAGTAATAGAGTAGCTGACGAGGTAGCTACATGCTTACATGATTTTATCATTAATCAATTGCCGATATTAAATCCGAATGCCAAGAAGCTAATCATGTACTCAGATAGTTGTCCTGGAAAAAATAAAAATTCTATTGTCACAACTATGATGATGTTGGTTGCTAAAATATGTCCACAATTACATTCCATTGAACATAAATTTCTCGTGCCTGGCCATACACACATGGAGGCCAACACCGACCATGCGTTGATTGAGCGTAAAAAGAAACATACCAAAATGGATATTCACCTACCCAGAGATTGGTACCAACTAGTTCGAACAGCGTCGAACAAAACATCAAAGTTTACGGTGACTGAGATGACTTACGATAAGTTTTATGATTTCAACAATTTTCTGAAACAAAGTGTTACTCTACGAAAAACAAACACAGCCAATGAAAATTTCTGTGGGTCTTTTTTTTTTTTTTTTTGCTGCCGAGGCACCCTCGCGGGAGGGAGGTGGAAGATGCGTCATGCATACCCACCCGCAGGTAAATTCCTCTGCGGGGGGGTTATGTGGGACTCACCAGAATGGCACCTACCCACTAAAAACCACCTGTTGGCTGTAGTTATTACCGTTAGCCTTCATCGGAAGCGACACCCGTCGGGAAGTTGGGCGCGCTGGCAGAGACCCGCTAGCGGGTCTTCCGCCTGTAGTGACAGTTGCACTGAAGGTGCTCAAAGGGACATGAGTTGGTGGCCGTTCTGGGCAGCCTCCGGTGAAGCCGGGGCTGGGCAGAGGTCGGCCGAAGCATGATTTGGGGATCAATTCATTTAAATGAACCTACAATGAATTGAGAAGGGAACTATGCTCCGCCAGAGCTAGCAAACGCTCTGTCGGAGTACGTGAAGCCCTAAGTTTACGGGCTAAGACTGCGATTTCACTAACATCGACATTTTTTATAGCGTCGCAGACGATACGCATATCGTCTGCTACGGAGGATTGAGGAGTGGGTTTGTATGGGCGAGGAGCCGGGATGGGATTCGATGCGGGGCGCTGTCTCCAGTTTTCTGGGGCAGGCCTAGATTGTGTAGGCTTTGCAGCCGGAGGAACCCGGCTACGCAGCGGCGGAAAGTTTTCTTGAGAAAGGCGCGGCGCCTGTTTGGGAGCCGCCCTCTTGGAATTGAAGCGCATACAACGGGGTGCATGAGGGCAGCCGCTGTAATTTGCGGTGTGGCCGGACTGGCCACAAAGCACGCAATCGGGAGGAGAGGGAGTTTCAGGAGTGCGATTGCACTCCTTAGTGAGATGAGGGACCAGGCACTTGACGCACCTGGGCGGTGCGCGGCAGTTGGCCGCCGCGTGCCCGTACAACTGGCACCGATGGCACTGGCCGGGATGACCGCGGCGATGAGGCGCCTTGATTGAGATCCCAGAGAGGCCGCAAATAGAGCTAACCCCTTTCAGGATCTCTCTGGACTTGGGGACGTTGGCGAGAATCACCAAAGCGAGAGGGTGTTGCCTCCCGTACTTGCTGTGCATTTTATGCACCGCGAGTGCCGGGAAGCCTTGGGACTGCAGATCCTCCAGGATAGCCTCGTTCGATAATTCGAACGGGACTCCCCTGAGTACCGCTCTGATCTTACGCTCTTCTGACAGAGCATAAGTGTGATAAGCATATTGCTTATCGGTGAGGAGTTTAGTCAAAGCTCGGAAATCGTCTATCGACGAGACAGTGATTTTAATAGATTCACCCGAGTTTACCGCTCGGGTGTAATGGATCTTGTGCTCATTGCACAATGTCGAGACCTCAGTCCATTTACCCTTTTCCCGAAGGGAAACGGGTGGTGGGACCTTGGCCTTGACAGAAGTTGGGGCCGGAGCGGGTGAAGACACCGGGGCAGCTGGCGTTGAAGACGCCGCAGGGGGTGTAGGGACGGCCGCCGAGAGCGCCGGGTCTTGTTTCGAGCGCTTCTTAGAGCGCTTCTTAACAAGGGTGAAAGAGGGAGGCTCATCAGGGCCAGTTGGGGTGGCATCCGAGGATGACTCGGTCGCGGGTGCGCGCTTGCGGCGCGGAGGGGCGTCTACTTTGCACTCCATGTCACTGGAGGAAGGGGACGCGGGAGGGCCTAAGACCTGAGGGGTCTGGGGGGTCTGAGGGACGGGGGTGGCCTGAAGGACCAGTTTGGAAATCAATTCCTCGATGTGAGGGAGAAAGGATTGAAGTGTATGAATCATATTAGGGGTGCAGTAAGAGCTTTTAGCGTCTTGAGCAGCGATCAGCTGATCTTGAATTTCCCTAATGCTTAGAGAAGCCATTGCGGAGGGGTTGGGGAGGGACAATATATGAACCTAACAACGATGACTAACTTCCTAAAACCACCCTACACGCAGTAGGGCGGTTGAGAACGACGCGGATAACTTACTCGAATACGGCACTTGAAGTCCTGGAACAATGAATTCCCGTCGACGAAGTTCACGTTCCACGAAGTACGGTTACAAGCCACTGATCGCCGTGAAAACGGCGTTAGAAACTTATTAGAAGTACGGTTAACGAGCCACTGTCCGCCGTGAAAACGGCGTTAGAAACTTAATACGGTATACAACTATGAAATTATATATTACGACAACAACCAGTGAAATTTGGGTGCTCAATTAGCGCGGGGGCTAAAAGAGCGGGAAGGCGTCTGCGATCGACGTGCGCTCGAGAACGCACGCAGACCGAGACTCTATCTGTGGGTCGAAGTTCGTTCTTTTTTGTACACAAAAGAAAACGTTTCCCGTTTTATGTACGAAAAAGAATTCATGGATGATAATTACCTTACAATGGATTGTTCTAAACGCGGAAAATGTTACAGTATGATTACAATAAATAATAATATGGTGTCTAAAGCCAACTCCTCCAAGATTGCAATTTCAACAGAGAAGAAAAAGGATATATTGAGTTTGCTGTGCTTTATTCATGAGAGTGCTCACGAGTTCTATAGAAGTCTGAGCTGCAAGAATGATGAACAAAGACAACTCCTCCAAACCTTGATGATGACTCTGATGAGGAGTTCTAACATAGGTTTGCAACTGATTAACAATGCAACTGCTATTTTTATAACTTTACATTAAACGTAGTTTAGTCTTTACTACAAGTCAACATATTTTTTTAGTTAATTCTTAATTTATTAATAGTACTTAGGTACGTTTTTGATCTCTATATACATACAGTAAGATTATTTTGTATACCTAAGCTCACTGTGTAAGTTTAATCTTTTTTGTGATTTCAGAAGTTATTTTTTTTTTATTCAGACAATGCTAGTGATAGTGACAAAGTAAGTTAGATTTTTTGCACTAAATAAGTTAACAATTCTAATTGTGATACTTACCTGTTATACTTAATCGTGCCATTTCATTGTTTTTAAGTAACGAACTTGTACTTAAGTATTGTGAAACTACACGTTCCTTTAAATAGAAGCTAAGCTTCATTCTTATATTAAAATATTTACGATTCAAAGATCTACCGTTGTTAAGAATTGTGATGAATGAGTGCCTTAAATGTGAGTTAATTATACATTTTGAAGAAGTTTAATAAAAGTTGATTATTTTTATAAAATTTGTATTTATTTACACAAAAACATGGCTATAAGCAAGGGGTACAACTTGACTTGTATCTTTTAACGCATTTTTTACACGGCTTGGATTTTTGCCAACTGATATAAATTAGGGAAATTTAAACTGTAACCGAGTACAAAAACGATAAATTTAATTTTCGAAGTTTTACTTTCTACTTTAGTTCGAGCAACATTATGCTAGGAACATATACTGCTGAATTATAGGATTTTCAAAGTTCATGTATATCAGTTTTCACTTAGTCAAAAAAAATGTGTTCTGAGGTGCACCATGATATAATTGTACATGTATCTATTAACACATTTTTTCTTCTCGTATTGGATATATCAGTAGGTACAACTCACATATTTTTTCGTGATTTTTCTGAACTTATCATATTTACAAAAAAAAATCGAGTGCAGTTTTAAAGACCTTATTTTAATCTATAAAAAGAAATGCTCGGGTCGATTTTTGCTTTTTTGGTTCACGAAATAGAAATTTTTAAACTTTATTTTCAATCTCCTATAAAATGACGATTTTCGACTTGTATCATCTTTCACAGGAGGCACAGCATTAAACCAGCGTAAAGAATACTTTAGTTCTTACAAAAATTCCGAAGATAATAGAAAGGAGTTAATATACCTAATATTGTATACAATTTGAGCCAAAGACAGTTTCAGTCATTAAAAAGATAATGGGCAAAGTTCCAAAGATTTCTATTTCCAAATTGCGTTTATTTTTTCGAAAGTTCAATAATGGCTTCTTGTGCGTCTGGAGCATGACAATAAGACTTTATTAGTCTGGAAGATTATTTAATGTAATATTATCGAAATTATATCTTGAATGTGCTGTGCGATCATAATTTGATTCCAAAGCTAGAGAAATTTATTTATTTATTTTTAGGCACAACTACAGATTACAAACCATCTTATAACTAAAATTATCAAGTACATCTTATAGGAATAAGTTTGCAGTCCGATTAGAGCTACGCACAGCGTTTTCAAGAAATATATTAAACAAGTAACCAGTTAAATTATTAGTATCACAAAAATACAATTGCAATTGGAGAAAAAAAGAAAATAGCGAACAACAAGTGTAGTAAATATAAGTTTTACCTATTGTCAATAAATTAATGTCAAATTCGGTATTGATTAATTATAATTATGTCAAGTCAAGATATACATGTCATAGCACCCAAAGAATTGAATTGAAATATACATGTCATGCTTGTAATACATGTATGTACTAATATATGGAATCATTAATCATGTCAAAAGGAATTTCTTTTTACATTTTTTATTAAAATCCTTATAATTTGCAAATAAGTATAGCTCTTTACAATGTTGATTAAAAATTTTACAAACTCGAATTATAGAACTGTTTTAGAACTGGGTTGTGTTGTTGTTGCAAGTAGGCAATAAGAAAAGCTTTTGGACTCGATTATTACCAAATCTAATTGACAAATGGCTTAACAATTCCTGACAGTCTAAGCCAGCGTTAATAATCTTATGTAGAATTGCAAGGTCACTGACTGCGCGACGCGACTGGAGAGTGCTCATGTGAAAATATCGTAATCTATCCTCATATTCGGGTAACTTTCGCCTCATACCTATCTTAGCGCTGAGATATCTCAAAAAACGTTTCTGGATTGCCTCTATTCTTTCAATATGATTTTTATAAAATGGTGACCAAATTACACAAGCGTATTCCAGTATGGTTTTGACTAAGGAAGTATATAAAGTAATTGCACTTTGAGCATTGCAGAATGGTTTTATTGTCCTGAATATGAACCCTAATATTTTATTAGCTTTTAACACAATATGGTCATAGTGGCATGTGAATGTCAGCTTTGAGTCAAGTCACACTCCACGATCCTTTACGGTATTTTGTCGATTTAAAACTGTTTTATCGATGTGATAACAGAGGACTATTGGTGACTTTTTCTTTGTGAAAGTTATCAGATGACATTTTGATATATTAAGACTCATGTTATTGTTTTGGCACCATAGACAAAGATGATTAATATTACGTCGCAAGGCTTCACAGTCCCGTACGGATGCAATGCTTCTGCATAATTTAATTTCATCGACATAAGCAAAGCTACGACAGGTAAAGGAACTGATTAGATCGTTAATGAATAATAGAAACAGTAGTGACCCAAGATTTGATCCCTGTGGGATTCCAGATGAGGGAAAGAAAGGTTCAGATTCGTAGCCATAAACAATAACTAATTGTGCCCTATTTTGTCAGTTTGACTCTAGCCAGTGAAGAAGGTTACCATGAATACCGAGATGGTTTGCTTTTACGCATAGTATCTCGTGGTCGACCGTATCGAAAGCCTCAGTGAAGTCTGTGTACAGTGCGTCAACTTGTCCCTTTTCATTAAATACTGTGCTTATATGATAGACATACGTTAACAAATTTGAAGTTGTTGATCGTGATGTTACAAATCCATGCTGGTTTAGGCTTATAGCGTGAAGAAGGTAGTGATTCATATGCTCATAGACAAGACTTTCAAAGACCTTCTCGAAACAATTTTTTACATCCATTTTATTACCCGATTTATAAACAGGAACACTTTTAGATTTCTTCCACATAGTTGGGAATATACCGAATTTTAGGCTTTTGTTAAACGAGAGGCTTTTCACACGCTCTTACAAATAATGCAGGAATATTATCCGGGCCGGCTTCTTTGTTCACTTTAAGACTGCGCAACGATTTGCTAACATCTCTATCTGATATGGTTAATAGATGATAAGATTATACTTGTTTCGGGGAAATTAGGATCGTAATCTGCGTGTTTTGATTAAACCGATATAAACCGAAGCACAGTGTTTAGTGAACAAATTAGCTATATCCTGACTATTATCAGCAATTTCCGATTTATAAAGCATTTGAGTTGGTAATTTAGTTTCCATTTTCTTACTTTTAATAAAGTTCCAAAAAAATTTAATATCCTTTTTTAGGTAAATATTCTACAAAGCCATTTTTCGCTAGCATTTTTTAAATTATATATTGATATAAGCTTACGATTGAGTAGGATACCCTAATATTAAAAATTAAAAAAGCTATCAGTTTATGACACTTGAAGCCCTAAACAGAAAAGAAATCTAGTCAAACAGCGCTAGCTACTGTTCGCGGCTGACGGCGGCTGTCGATCGACGTGATGTCACTGTTCTGTGTTTGCTGCAGTTGTGATTGATGAGTGACAGCAGCTGCCAAGTAGGTAACTGAAGATATTCTAGAGTACCTTCTATGTAATATAATATAATAAAATATGTATTATGTAAATATTTGTTACATATCATAAAGAAGGTACATAAATGATGTTACATTCTAAATATCGAATAAGAGAATACATTTCATATTTTTAAATTTAAAAGAACTTTCAATTTCCATTCAAAGTCGCATCCTTGACATAAAATATAATTCTAAAAACGACCCTCTCGGGAAGCCCCGACACTGAAGCGGCCATAGATTCTAGACTTAATAACTGCAAAAACTATTAAAAGAATACCCTCTAGATGCTAACTTGTATACAAACAAATATCGTTGCAATGTCTACTCTAAGCCTTTGTAATAAAGTTCATATACTGAAACAGTAGCGTTGATACTCGTTGTAAAGGTAAGATTATGCTGAGTTACATATTTACAGTTAAATATAGAGGGCACCTTGTACTCGATACTCAGTGGTATGCGATTATTATCTTCAAATGATCTTCCAAAAATCGTTGATCCATTTTGTGGGTCCACACTGCATCGCATGGTCCTACTGGCCTGCCCTTCCTGCAAGCTACTTCCCTACCTCATGACGGCGACCTTGTTTCGCTCACGGGTCTTCTCACTGTTTGTTTTTATGTCGGTTTTATAGCTTTTCTAAGCGCGATCAGCTTGACTAGTTCTTGTCAGAGATTTGTTAGTGTTTATTTATACTTGTATCTTCAGTATTCTTTAGAAAACGCTATACTCCCATGTTGAACAAATAACTCGACGGCAGCTAGGCTAGCGCTACTGTGACGAGACGTTACAATTGTAATAGTAGTGGCGAGGCAGCCAGGCTTACTACGCTGGCCGACAGGAATATGGCTTGAAGTGTGTAAAACTCCTAAATAGTCTGTGCTTGTATTAGAATTATTAAAAAATAGATAGTTATTTAACTGACATAATGACTAGGTGCAAACTTGGTTAAATTTTAGGTTAAGGGAGGAACTTGTTCTGTGAGAAACGATTCTTACTGACTGAAGATGACCATCGTTAATCAAAACTCCTTCAATAAAATATGATGCCGACGAGTTAGCATTACTCGTACGCATGTCATCTGTCGCCGGGCGTATCCCGCGCCTGCTCATCGATTGAGGAATGTTAAGCTGAGCCAATATTATATACGTAACGTGGGTATTTATTAATTTTTATTTATTTATTTTGTGTTTGACATGGCGATTCTTCAATACCGCTTCTAACTCCGCTTTGGTCTGACCCACTCCGCTTGATTCAATTCCAGTGGAACCGAATCCTAAAAACGATGATGAATGTCCTCGTAACTCAAAGCCAAGTCTACAAATGTGTCGGTCGTCTTTTGTTCTGCGAACATCCCAAGTCCGCGCCATGCAAATGTAAATGTCGTTAAGTCGCAGGTTGCCGATGTGTTCATGAATGAACGCAAAGTTTTCTTGCGTAGCTCATTAATTTCTATTACTCAAAGATAATTTACATAATATCGTATTCAATATTCCGTTATCTTTAGCTTCCTGTAAAAGTAAAATAACATAAGCAGTCGCATTAATACAGGTTATGATTAATTTGACATGACTGTCGTGAGCGCATTCGTGTTGGCTCTACAGCGCACACACAATAGTGTGGAATAATAACATACATATAGTAAATAACATATTGTTTTATAGAGAAACAAGCTGTAAAGTTTGTAGTTAACATCGATAGTAAGGTCCTGTTATTTTGCTGTTTTGTGCGTACAATGACACTAAAATGAGCTACCTAGTCTCTACAGTAGATAGGTATGCTGCTGAAATAATTTTTCTACAAAATTGATAGCATATAAAACGCCGGAGTCCTAGTGCCGGATTTGTGTGATGAACACAGATGTACACATCACATACATTACACAAACTCTGCTTACTTTGAGGCTATACAGTTTGTGTGTTTTGTGTGTTTGGTTGGGGATTTATTCAGCTATTTAGTTGCAACAGTTTAACATCGTATTTAACCAAGTATTGTATCAAACATCAAGTGCAAATCCCCGAACTTCACCGCGAAAACTAAAAGTGTAATGTACATTCACGTTCCAGTTGTAACGCCAATCTGTTAGAGCCAACGACCACAGGTCCTGTAGACACCACCATTCGGGAATGATAAAGTAAGTTAGGCTTGCACAAGATGAATCTACTCAGCAAAACTAAAAACTAATAGGGTTGATCTCGTAATATGGCATAAAAAGCGGCATGTAATAATCGATGTTACTTTTGTGCTACAACTCCTTTGAATAGCTCAGCCTCACCGCAGTAGGAATTGGTTGAAATCTTACTCTCCTTGAGCCTTAAACGTCTGGCATGTCTTAGGATCCAATCCACGCACGTAGTGAAGTTTATTATGCCTACTTAGGCATAGTTAAACGTCAGTGTGTACACTCGAATGTAGTACGCTCACGGCTTCCTGTGTGCCCCTCACGTTCTATACCAATGTTTATACCTCCTCGACGAAATAAAATTATACCCGAAATTCATTTTCATATCTTTCCACCGACACATACAACAATGAATTTTCAGAAATAGATCCTTTTTGTACTTCCTTAATAAGTTTTAAAAATATGTTGCAACGAAGCTATCAAATATAATTTAATAATTTAAGATATTTAAAATTTTGTACACAGATGACTCTTTTGTCTTATTTTTATTTGTGTTCAAATTTCTTTTTTTGACCACTTCGAAATCACTATTTTACTGTTATTTCTTTGGGCACTGTTGTTTTTTTATGTAAACCATTTTATGTGTAAAACTTTTTTGTAAAGGACTGTTTGTTGCCAAAATATAAATAAACGAAAAATACATATTGTGCTTGCCGCCGTCGTTCGGTAGAACCGCTCCTGGTTACACACGTAGTGAAGTATATAACATGGACGCAGGCAAAGTTGCACATCCCCCCGATCAGCTCTCGGCGAATCTGGACCAGCTTAAGGCTGCCCAGGCCGATTAATCATCACCCAAACTGTCACTTGCTGTCTGGTTCTTGACGGAAGATTCTTCAAGAAATTGCTTGCTTGTAAACTCTGCGTTGTAGGAATACATTGAAAAACTCTTTTATTATAATCAGTGTAATAATGGTCATCTTCTGTTTGTGTCAACAGCACTGCCTCATTGGCCAGGGAGTCTACATATACGTGTTCGTTGCTTTTTTATACACCTGGGATCCTTGCTATGTAAAACTCAAGCTTTGATAGACTGTATTACGTGTATTTCGCCAGTGACTAAGATTTAAATACTTATCCAGTTCTTTTGCTTACCAAAATGCTAAATTGCCAATTAAATCAGTCCTCTTACCATTTTGGTGTTACAATAGTCCAAAAAATGGTATCACAGTTCACTAAATCACTACTTGTACCTAATAACTACTCAGGAAGCTATCGGCCCTACGGAGTGCTGATACAATGTGGCGGAATCCAGACAGACGTCACACCGTGTGCACCTCGTATCACCATATCATTATTATGTTATGGTGTTCATGTATTTTGTTATATTTTTCCCACGCAGTTTGAGAAATTCTTTATTTGTGGAGTAGTATACTCGTACTAAAATTTATATTCTTGAGAGGACATCAAGATTAAAGCATTTTATATACAAGCCTAATGAAAGCTTCATTCACGCGGTGACTCACAGCATTGAAGCCCATTCTATCCACATCTTATTGTAACTAGGTACAGATCCTGCACCTACCTACGGCGTAAATGAAATAATGGGTCCGTGTGTCTACTCGCATCTGCGTGCACACACCGCGAGCTGCAATCAAGAATATGTTTTAGCACTAGTTTTATGTTTTAAATTCTGCGGTATTGGGAGTGGTATTTTCCAGATTACGGGTGACAAAGGTGTTTACTGTTTATTAAAAACCGCAATATCACGTTATGTCAGCTGTCCATAAAGGCTTCAATGCCAAAAAATTATCATAAGTGTTTTAAGATCTTTAGTATTGATGCTTCAAAGAGTAGTAAAATATACAAAAAGTTTTTTTGTTGCTTCTCAATTTGTAGCCACATCTCGCCTGGAACCTTTGTAAATTAATTAAATTCAAGTCTTTTAAAGTACAGTTCTTAACTGCATTACTGTATAAGGGCAAGCAATACGCACACGCACAGCATTCGCACAATCGATATCTTAAAACCACAACTCTCGAGCTACCGATGTGTTTATTCACCTCACTATATGACAGCGTGATCGAGCGGCGTGGACTGTCAACACAACGCCGCCACAAACGATACAGGCGTTAAGCAGGAAGCAGGTTCTATTGCCACGGATCTTCTATAC
Organism: Marasmarcha lunaedactyla; assembly: GCA_923062675.1. Lineage (NCBI taxonomy): Eukaryota > Metazoa > Arthropoda > Insecta > Lepidoptera > Pterophoridae > Marasmarcha > Marasmarcha lunaedactyla. The sequence goes on from OV281363.1 coordinate 17,944,945, forward strand.
AGAAAACAGGGTGTTGCGGGTGAAATACTATCAAGGCAAGAAGTTTGTTTTGGCAGAAGTTTCATTGAGAAATCTGAGATATTAATTCTGGTTTTTGTGTGCCTGATAGCTATTTATATCGGCCACGTATAATTTTAATAGTTCATTTAAAAAGTATATTAGGTTCTTAAAGAGTTTAGATCTGGTTTGCTGAGACATAGAAGATGCCTAATCGAATACAAATTTTTATTCGTTTTTGTCTTTTTTCATAGCCAGCAAACGACCACTCGATCCACTTGGTAAGTGGTACACACAGCCCGGATCTGTTAGATATCATGAATCGTAGATATTTTTACGACTAATTTGCGTGTTAAATGTTATGAGTGTAAATGTTGCGTCGCTGACCGTAGGCTGACCGTAGGAATCACCTTTGTTCCGGAACATAACTGTAAACCTGGTTATTCTTATATCTTACCAACTTTTTACATATCTAGCACTATATAAGGTGATGATTTTTTGTTTTGCGCCTAAGCAGGCACCCTCCGCGGGGAGGGAGGTGCTTAATGCTTGGGCTCCACCAGAGTGGCACCTACCCACTAAAAAACCTCCTTCACGGCTGTGGCATGGGAATGCTATGCAGCCTTCATCGGAGCGACACCCGATTACGGAAAGGGGCGCGCGTCTTTGCGGCTTTGCTCAGGTGGCAGAGTAACAGAATCGAGCAACCTCAAGATAAGTTGTCATATTATTTGTGCTTTCATACTTCGGGAGTTCCCTTCACTGAAAGAACCATCGAAAGGCATCGGTTGACTTTGTTGTGGGCACTGTGCCTTTTATAATGCTGTGACTGACATAGGTTTTTATGTAGTTGGTAGCATAGAAAGTAGGTACGTGATGACAGCGCCGGCACAAATGTTTTACTGCGGTTTAAACAAAACCAGGTGGACCGAGATAAAAAAAAAGTATATACGTTTCTCTATTTTGGTACCACTCTGTCTGCTATATATTAACAAAACCTTAATTTTGCCGCGATACAATTAAGGAGTACATTAAACAAATTATAGAGTATTTTAATTGTAACCGGCCTGTTATAATGACAAGCACTAAGCAATGATCAGTAAACGTTAACCACTAGTTAGCTGCAAATTTACCGCTATTGGAGAATATTGGCGAGTTGCCAAAGGGTTAAAGTTGCACATTGGTGTAAATTGGTTGATTAATATTATGGGCCACTGTTCCATGCCTACGCATGCTTGCGTGGTCAAATACATACATTATTTTCTACACTCTATTTTTGCCTTTTATTATTGATTGATTGATTCTTGATTTAATGGCTTCTCTCTGTTGATAATTCTGCCAATGTCACGTTGAAGAGTAAACAAAATGTTGAATGGAGGATGTTCAGTGAAAATTATTGTTTAAGTATTTGATGCAACCAGTCTGAAAATAAATTACAAACACAGATATAGACAAGCGAAAACGAATACAACGTTTAATTATAGATATAATTACACAAAAGAAGGCCTTTTATTACACTCTCCATTCTCAAGACAGTTGGAAGAAATTTTTTTAAAAATGAGTTGCGCCTTGTTTTATGTTTCAAATTCTTGCTAGTATTGTCACAAACTTGGGTGTACAAATTATAGAAGATATATTCAATATTCAATACTTTATTGCAATAAAAATTTTGCAGGTGATAAAAATAATCATGAATTTATACAATAAAAATAAGTAAAATGCACCTAGTTTAGGGTTGCAATGCAGAAGAGGACATTTTGTGGTCATTTAAAATTAAATAAATTATTTAGATATATTATTCATTAGCTATACCTATCAAATGTCTAATTCATTTAAAATTTCTCAAATAAGTATTCGTAAGTCGTGTAATAACATTTTTTAATAGGAGTTGTTTAAGCAAGAACGTGAATCTTTTGTAATTTTTTTCATGTTTGATATATTCCGGTAAATGATTATATAATTTGATTGTCATAGCCAGAGTGTGTCACACCAGATGAGTGAATCTTTCGGTGGGACGTGGGTTGTATCAGGATATTTGTCCGGGGGGGGGGAGGGTCTAAGGACGTATTGCCAGCTACTTCTTCGCGTTTTGTATAAAACTCGGGATGTTTTCGCATGAATTCACACATTCTCGCTCCGATCGCCACGCAGTGCGGACGTGCAAGACCCAGTTCTCCGTTGATCGGTCCCTTCCCGCCATTCCGTGGCGCTCAGTCTACTGACGTCACAGTCTAGCGTGTTGATTCCGTGCTACGGTTTTCAAGGTCTTTCTACTCCGTCTGAGTGCTTTCGAAGTGCGATTTTCTTTGCGACTAAGCCCCTTAGTCTTCAAAGTGCTGTGCTAAGTAGTGTTGTGCTTGTGCTGAGTGCAGTGTTGTGCCCAGCGTAAGTAGTCTGGTTTCAGTGCAAAGGATACTTAACGGTGACAACGAATTTGTACTGAACCAGTCCTTTTATTTTTATTTTATTTCTCTTCTCTATTTTATTTATTTTTCTCCTATTTTCATATTTATTTTTATCATATCTGTGTGTTCTTCGTGTGTATTTGTCCTTTCTGTCGGTAAAAGTTGACCCTAACGCGGTCAACTCTTTACCTGCGTACCCTTTTTTTAGGTTTCTAGGTAGCGGCCTTCGGCGTACTACGGTTAGTTTTAAGTTATTCTCCCCAGCCCCCCTACCGCTGGTAGGGAGGTTTGCCGCTAGGGTTCGCTAGGTTTTTATTTAGGAATCCTAGGCATTTGTTATATATTATAGGCATACATTATATATTTATATATTACATATTGTAATTCCAAGTCCTCCAATGGACCTTGTTAATATTCTTAAGTCGTTCGCCCAGGCGCTCGCTGCGTCCGGCGTAAGCATACCCGCTGACGCACTAACGCAGGCCTTACAGGCATCTATTGCGTCCCCGGCCCCTCAGGCCTCTAATGTCCAGACCCCTCAGGTCTATAGCTCTCCCGCGTCTCCCGTTCCATCCGATATGGACTGCGCGTCGGTCTCATCCTCGCGCTCATCTCGCAGGAAGCGTACCGCTCCCGGGAGCGATTCAGACTCCGCCGCATCCGAAGCTTCATCGGTCGCCGCCACCCTAACCGGTTCTCCTGAGCCCGCCTTCCAATTAGTTATCAAACGCTCCAAGAAGCGTTCGAAAAAAGCCGCGGTGTCTTCAACACCCGAGCCAACCCCGGTGTCTTCTACACCCGCCCTCGCGCCGCTCATGTCACTCGAAGTGACCGCGTCTCCGTCGGTCCCATCGAAGCCAGCGACGCGCTGCGCTCCCGTCCCGCCGAAACCTCAGCTCCCTCCGCCCGTCTTCCTGCGTGAAAAAACGCGCTGGACCGCGGTTTCTAACTTGTGAAAAGAGCACAAAATTAATTACTTAAAAGCCGCCAACGCTGGCGATAATCAAAATCCAAGTAGCGACCGTCGACGACTTCCGCGCGTTTACCAGGTTGCTCGGGTTAAATAAAATCGCGTACCACACCTACGCCCTCCCGGAGGAGCGTAAGATCCGCGCAGTACTACGGGGCGTCCCGTTCGAGCTCGCGAATGAAGAAATCCTCGAGGACCTTAAGTCCCAGGGTTTCCCGGCCGAAGCAGTGCACAAGATGCACTCTAACCGCGTTAGGCGCTTTCCGTTAGCTTTAGTTATCTTGTCGAATACTCCCAACTCGAGAAAGATCTTTAGAGAGGCTCGCACAATTTGCGGACTCTCGAATATCTCTGTTGAGCGTCCCAACCCCCGCGGTCACCCTGGGCAGTGCCACCGCTGCCTGCTCTATGGCCACGCAGCGGCTAACTGCTCAGCTCCCCCCAGATGCGTTAAGTGCCTGGTTCCCCATATAACGAAGGAGTGCACTCGCACTCCCGAATCCACTTCCCCCCCTGCCTGTGTGCTTTGCGGCCAGTCCGGCCACACAGCTAACTACAGGGGTTGCCCGCGCGCTCCGCGCTCCACCGCCAAGAGAGTCGCGCTTAAACCGGCGCCGCCACTCACTCCCGCTAACTTCCCGCCGCTGCGCAACCGGGGTCCCCCGGAAGCAAAGCCCGTTCAGCCGACGCCTACTCCAGCTCTGTCTTGGAGGCAGCGTCTGGCCATCCCGCCTGCACCTTCCCGACCCATCCCAGCTCCCGTAGCTTCCGTAGGGCCGCGTCCTGCTCCGTCATCTGCACCTCAGTCGTCGTTGGCTGAGGACATGAAGACCGTGTTCGACGTTATTCAAAACGTCGATATTAACGAAATTTCCGTACTCGCACGCAAACTGCGAGCCGCCCGCTCTCCTCAAGAGCGTTTATTTGCGTTCACCGAGCATCACTCGCTTCTAAGTTCGTTATAAATTTTTTTTATTTTTGTATAAATTCGTAAATATGTAAATTATAATGTCTAGACAAATTCCGCGTCCGGTCGTATTAAACCCAAGGGCTTTTCCCTAGTATCTTTTAACGCTCGTAGCCTTAGCACTAACCTTCCTGAGCTCAAACTGTTCCTTCAGAACAAAGAACCTGACTTATTGCTTTTCCAGGAGACATGGCTTACTCCAAACCGCTCCAGGGGATATGACTGGTCATCCGACCATCATCATAGCTTCAGTCTCCATACCATATGGCTCCAGACCAACCCACAGCGACTTTGAGGCCATTCTCGCCCTCGGCCATTCAGTCATTATGTTCGGAGACTTTAACTCCAAACATACTGACTGGACGTGCCTATCGACCAACACCAGCGGTATCGCTCTCCTCGACATCACTAACTCACTTGACTTGACGTCATATCCCCCATCACTCCCACTCACTATCCCAACAACCCGACCTACTCTCCTGACATCCTCGACTTTGCAATTATCAAGCGAATCAATCTTGATCTCAGTTCCATCGAACCGCTCGATGACCTAGGCTCCGACCATCGCCCCGTCTCCCTCGTGCTAGGTGCGCCTAACGATAACGTCACATCTCCTAAGACCTTTACCAACTGGAAAGGCTTTAAAAATACGATAGTTTCAGCCTTAGAGGCCCCGAACTCTCCACTCGCGTTTTCGCCCGGCCAATTAGATAGCCCGGATAACATAGATTCATTAGTCAACACTCTAACTGATGCTATTAACTCAGCCATCAGCGGCAATGTAAAGGTTGCTAAGCAAGGCAAACCCGCGCCTCCCCTAGCCGTTAGCAATCTCATTAAAGCCAAGAACGTGGCTCTCCGGAGAGCCAAGAAATATCCCACGCCAACATACAGAACAGCTGCGAATCAGCTTCAACGTAACATTAGGTCTTGCCTCGCGGAACTCCGAGACGCTCAGTTTAACGATCTCATGGCGAATATCTCTCCGTCCCACCAAGCATACTATAGCATGGCCCGAGCCTTACGCGTAGACACCGCCTCTCACATTCCTCCTCTCACTCGTCCCGATGGCACTACTGCCTTTGAAGTTGAAGAGAAAGCCGAATGCTTCGCTGACAGCATTGCCGCACAATGCTCGCCCAGCACGCAACCTGCTGATCCCTCACACATCCAGGCAGTGGAGGACGAAGTCCTTCGCAGAGACTCTCTCCCCATCACCGCCGACCCTGTCACAGTCTCTAATGACGAAATCTTGCTTCTCATTAGAAATCAAAAGTCCAAAAAGGCTCCGGGTACAGATGGAATTTCCAACCACGCACTTAAGCACCTGCCCCAGCAGGTGCTTACCTTGTTAGCTGTCATCTTCAATGCCTTCTTCGACCATAGCTACTTTCCAAAAGCCTGGAAAGAAGCGACAGTCATAGGCATTCCCAAGCTGGGTAAACCTCTGAATGTCCTGGCTAATCACAGACCCATCAGCCTCCTCAAGGCAATGTCTAAACATCTGTTTCCAACGGATGGCGACCCTATCATTATTGCCCACCAGTTCGGCTTTCGCGCTAAGCACTCCTGCCCTCAGCAAGTCCATCGAATTGTCAAGTACATACTGGAAGGATTCTATCCGCGTCGTAAAAAAACAATCGCGGTTCTCTTTGACGTAGCCGAGGCTTTCGACAAAGTCTGGCACAGCGGTCTCGTTTTTAAACTCTATAAAATAGGCGTACCGGTTCGCCTAGTCAGATAAATCGCGTCGTTTCTTAAAGACCGTACGTTTCGATTCAAACATGAAGGCACGCTCTCCGCGCCTCGTCCCATAAAGGTTGGAGTCCCACAAGGCTCAGTCCTCGCCCCTCTGCTGTACACTGTGTACACTAACGACATCCCCATCTCGCCGAAAGGCGTCAAACTCGCCCTCTTTGCAGACGATACCGCCCTTTACACTTAAGGTCAAGCTATCCCGTATAACATCGCCAGACTCCAAAAGGCCGTAAACGCCCTCGGTGTTTAGTTTCAAAAATGTCGTATCGATGTCAACCCAGAAAATAGTTCTGCTATTCAATTCGACCACAAACTCTGTAATCGCTACAACGATCCCCACATTCGAATGTTAGGTATTCCCATCCCCTGGAAGCGCAGTATTAAATACTTAGGCGTCACCTTAGATCAGACGCTTTCTTTCAAGCCACACGTCGATAGAAGTCGCCTATATAGTATGATAGGAAGAAAAAGTAAAATGTCTTTTAGAAATAAACGTACGCTTTATAAGGTCTGCGTTAGACCCGTCATGTCATATGCTCCGCCAGTCTTTGCCCACGCCAAACCCTCCGTCCTGTATAAACTGCAGGTAGTTCAAAATCTCTTCCGCCGCAGGGCCACAAACGCACCTTGGTACGTGCGTAACGTGGACCTGCACAGAGATCTTGAACTACCTACAGTGCAACAGCACCTTAAAACACTCTCAGAATCGTTCTTCAAACGTGCCGAATCCCATCCCAATCATCTTGTTCGAGATTCAGTCTCATATACTGCAAGTCGCTAGACCGAGAAACGCGCACACTAGCGAACCCACGCAATTAACTTTAGATCTCGAGGCCCTTCAGGCCGCAAATTCTAATTCTAACGTAAATTCTAATTCTAACGTAAATCCGAATTAATGCAATTTTGTTTTTCAATTTTTAATGTTTTTAATTATTTACTTTTCATTTTGAGCACCTTCAGTGCTATGTAAATCCCAGCGAGTGACCCCTAAAGGGCCCCGCTAGCGCGGCCTCTTTCTCCAATTGGCCCTCGCTCAGATGAAGGCTGAGTGGCAAAAATGCACTAGCCGACAGGGGTTTTTTTAGTGGGTATGGTTCTGGTAGGCGTCGGGACGAGTCCCACATAACTTCGATCGCGCGCGCGGAGTATGTGTCAGAGCATTTTTTATATCCTCCTGCCCTTCCCGTGGAGGGGAACCAAAAAAAAAATTGCACTCTTGAAACTCCTTCCCCACCAGAATGCACCCATATCGATGTTAGGGAAATATCAATTCTTGCACGAAAACACAGTTCTTCCCGCTCACCTACGGAGCGCATCATGGCCTTACCGCACTAATCTAGGAAAACACTCCACCATTGCAAGACTTAGTAACCTTTACAATAGCAAATCCAGGAACTCGGAGGATATAGACATTTTTTGTAACAACTTGCATAAATTCAAGAAGAACATCTTGACTAAGTTACAGGCTGGTTCCTAGACCTTTATATAAGTTCTTGAACTTTGCTTTTAGATTTTATTTTTACCTAAACTTTTTTTTAAATTTTAAATTGTATTAACTTTGCGTAGTCGTATTTTGTTTTAACTTCAAATGTTTATTGTTTTTGCACGCTGTGGTTTCTTGTAACTGGAAAAGCACACGACTCAACACTGCAGCTATATTATTCAATTTGTAATGTGTATTTTTCGTTAGAAATCCAAATAAATAAATAAATTAATAAATAAATAAATAAATGGCCTTGACAGAGCATAATAGTTCCCTTCTCAGTTCATTATAGGTTCATTTAAATGAACTGATCCCTCAGATAGTCCGGCTTCGGCCGCTCTGCGCAGCCTCCGGCTCCGCCGTGCTCATGTCCCTTTGAGCACCTTCAGTGCAACTTTAACAACCAGTGCACGACCCGTTAGCGGGTCCCCGCTTGCGCACCGCAAATTTTTGCTACAGCCACCAAGGTGGTTTTTAGTGGGTAAGTGCCATTTGGGTGAGTCCCACATCACCCTGCAGATCAGCTGCGGGGTATGCATGACGCATTTACCAGCTCTCTACCCGCGGAAGGCGCCTGCCTAGGCGCAAACCAAAACAAAAAACAAAGTAGTGAAGCACTGAAATCATTATGATTTGTCCCAATTTTGGGCCGTGCCAAGTGGTGTGAGGTGTCTCTGCTTGGAACTGTGGATACCGCACTAGTAAGCAAAGCAAGCACCTAGTAAGCTCATTACATTGCAAAAGTCGCGGGATAATTAATTGTTCTTCAATTACTAACACTCAAAATTGTCACTGTGCATATGAGATACAAGCGGTAGGTTAAGAAATTCCATGTAATATTAAGTTTTTTGACATTAAGCGATAATCACGCGATAACGGTGCGGTAATCGCAGATCGATTTTCCTATAATTTCCCAGTCAGTTGACATCATTTCCTTTAATAACATTTAAGATACAAAATAAAAGCAATAATCTTAAACCCGCGCTTCACATCGTTATTCGTGTTCTCGTATTCTCGTTGGTTCGTTCTTGTAACACGACGATGTGAAGTGGTCTATGTGTCTATTATTTGCTTATGCGTACGATCAAGACGATTTCACGAATACCCGGTTTCGCAAATTGTCGGATTTATAGAACACGTCAAAGAATTGCGAATACAATAAATAAGTCCGTGTACCGCCCACGCATTGCTTGATCGCGCGATAGCGTCGATCGTGTTTAGTTTTTTTTAGCTCTCTACAAAACTTAATAAACAGATGACCTTGTGATGCGATTTTTAGCATTCCTACATATGGGACCGAAACGAAACATGGCTGTCATAATAATCGAAGCAATGAACATTATAGGTGTATCCTGTCATGTACAGTCGCGATAAAAAGCTTGAAAACATGTTCACTTTGCGTTCGAGACTAGCCAGAATGTTCGTGTATGTTCGGCATATTCGCTGTTCATGGCGAGGTGTGGCTGGTGTGTTCGTGTTATTCGGACTTCGACACGAACATAAGCAAACAGGCGAAGGAAAATGCGAACAGCGAACAGCGACTTGTAGTCCCACCATTACATATGCCATACTTAGTAAATAGATTAATGAATACTTACTATTGTCATGGCGACGACAACACCGAGCAATAACCAATTGGCAAGGAACTGTCACGAAGCCGCGGTTCCAACGGAACCAACGTCAGCTTTTTTTGGTTAGTTAGTTTCTAAATATATGAAATTGTAGTTAATTTAAGAACTTAGAAGGAAATTTCCAGTAAGTTCTATCCGAATATTCTAACAATGAAACAGGAGAATGAAGAAGAATGATAAAGAATGAATAAAGAATAAAGAAAAGAAATATCTATCTGGATGGTACATAAAATTGTCCGAACCAACCTGAGGGGAGTCATTTCTAAAATTTTATCTTCAAACGTAATTGAAGCAATTCGTTCTCCGTCGCAATTAATTGTAGTTACCATCCATTCTGATGATACCATCTGGTCGCTGCGTGTCTATTGGCCTGGGTGAACTAGCCTGTCCTGATTGTCTTCATTTTGGAATCAATATCTGAGTTTCACTGAGTGGGCTAGTAACATAATACGATTCAGATTGTTTGAATAGGTAGTGATGTGTTTTATGAAAACTTAAATATAATGTCTAGTAAAACTTCATTTAAAAAAAGGACTGTCAAAAGCCTCGCAAAAAGGAATGACATTCGACATAGTGTTTTTTAAAAAGCCGTTATATATTCAGACGTATAATATTAACGTTCAGATCCCGCCAAAAGATTATCCATACTAGTTGACCGGTGGTGGTCACCACACAGCTGTGTGCTCGCACAGGATATATACTCGCTGTCGTCTCAGCCAATTCAGAGTTTAAAGAAGAAGTTTCAGATTCTAATTCAAAAACCTTTTGTCTCTCTCTGGCTTTGGCCTCTAAATGTGATAAAAAAGGTAATATATATATATTTATATTAACAACTCTTTTTGTCATCAAATTTTTTGTTTGGTACTGCCTCTCTTTTAAATGTTTGGGTATGTCTAATTATTGTATGCAGTTTAAATATGTTATAAATTTGAAATTCATTCTTTGATTGATATTAGTTCTGTATATTTTTTCTATTTAATTCCATTTGCCTGTGTTAAATTTATAATGATAATTTATGAACTGCCTGTTTGTTTGTTCTGCATCTGTTTTTCCAGAAAACTATAATCCTAGTTCTTTCAAGCGTCGATTGAATAGGTATCTCGTGGATAGATGGTAACACCTTCGTCTTCATCGTCACTTTCCATCAGGTGAAATAGAAGACAAACGTCTAATACATTTTCAATAAAAAAAATGTTCAAAATTTTATCTAGTTATAATAATTTAATTTAAATATCAAAACCTTGTATAAGTCTGCTTAATGTTAGGAAAAAAAAATTATTTCCATAAATGGCTGTCGGTTTCATGTATTTTATAATTTTATTAGCATAACTAAGGGCTGTGGATTTTGTGATAGTAAATAAAAAAGAAAAAAAACTCGCAGAATAGTGAAACTAAGCTTAGTTTTACGATAAGAAGCAAATAAAATTGACTCTCATTCAACTTCTGCACGACGTCACCGAGAGATGACGTAGCGTCTACTTCGACTTACAAGGATTACAATAAATTTGTCACAAGAATCCATAGAGAACTGTAGATTTGTTCGTCCAGGTGTAACAATAAATGAAACTATTATGTGACGTCATCATACGAACAACTTTAAAATTTTATTTCAAATCAAATACTACACAGAAATAAAAACTTACTTACTTACTTTTGGAAAAAAATTATAGAATATAAAGTATACCTTCAGTTGATCTTTCACACAGTCTTGATTTGTTCTTGTTTAAATAAAATACAGAACAGGTGAAACTCTTACTAGTGGCTTGGGCAGTAATCGAGGACTTCACCCAGTGAAAAGACGTGATAACTTGATCAATAAGAACAAAAAACAACTAGGACTAATTAAACGCAGGTCAAGTAATAATGGTCCGTATACGTCATGCTGACAACATTTTATTTAATTTATTTATTTAATAATTAATGTACACACAGGTTTTAATTACAGTATAAAAAGAAGTTACCAAATCATGTACAAAGGTACTGCTTATTTCTAAAAGAAATCTCTTCCAACAGACCTGAGACTGGAGAGTGTGAATAATAGCAAATTTAGTGTGTACTAAATTATATATTGTTACACATAAGATAAATACTATAAACAAATGCTAATATACTTACATATTGTATTAAATATAAATATAAACTACTTATCTACTTATAAATAGAATATCCATGATATATAAATAAATGCAAACTAATATTATACACAGTATACTTGACCTTTACAAATGATTCAAAGAAATGTTCAATAAGACAATAATAATACTACGGGGTTACAAAAACAAGAACGCAAGCTAATAGACTCGAGAAAGGTAATGTTCTCTTACTCGCTTTTTAAATAAGGATAACGTTTTCGATTCACGGATTATGCAAGGAAGTGCATTCCACAACCTAACTGCGTGTATGGTGAAGGAATAAGAGAAAAAGTCAGTTTTATGCAGTTTCATTTTGAGAAGAGTACGCTTATTCCTTCTGCAGTGAGCATCATCGGTGTGCGTGAAGGAAAAACGCTTACTTAGGTAACGAGGGGAGGATGGGTCTCTTTTAAAAATGTCTCATTCACACATTACTAATGTTCTAATGTTGTCTCTATCTCAAAATACTGGTAGAGTTTAGGGGTGATGGCGGCGTCGTCATTTTGCATGTTTCGCTTCCTTGGCGCCTTCGTATGCCGTTAGTTTTATTTAATTTTGTTTGTCCCAAAATGATGAACATTACGGTTAAGCAGCGAGTGTACTGATTGGGATTCGCTTCTTAAATTAAGAATTGTAAGCCCTCAGTTGTAGGCAAATGTACGACAGGCATACAGATGCTATTATTATAACACGTAATTCATTGAATACAATTTGATGATAGCAATAATAATAATAAATCCCTAGACAAACACACCAACGGTGTGGCCCATAAGTAAGCAGAGCTTGTATTATGGATGACCACAACCATGACCCGAGATGAAACACCTGTGTTCATCCTTAGAAACGTTCTTGCAGCTCACACCGACGATGACATTATTAAGGGTCTCAAAAATCAAAATCGACGATCTTTTCCGGCCTGGATCCTCCGGATTTAAGGGTTCAAATAAAATATAGAAACCCGCTAACAAGACACGTGGTAATCGGTTCCCCTGCGATATGGATGAAGGCACTGGAGGTTGGCATCCTTCGCATTGATCTCCAGCGCATCAAGGTTGAGGACCAGACGCCACTAGTGCAGTGCACGCGGTGTCTGGGTTATGGTCACGGCAGGCGTTTCTGCATGGAGGGAGCGGATCTCTGCAACCACTATGGCGGTCCGCACCTAAAGGCGGACTGCACAGAACACAATGCTGGCACGCCACCATCGTGCAGAAACTGCAAATCTGTTAAATTAGACCATCAAGACCATAACACCCTCAGTTTCGATTGTCCTGTCAGAAAAAACTGGGACGCAATCGCCAGAGCAACCGTGGCGTATTGCTGAGGGTGTCCAACTGGCAAACGCTGAACACTTGACCTGTTGTGCCTTGGTGGGTGTGAAAATAGGTGCAAAATATAACATTCTCGCTCAAAAGACCTTTGATGATGAGGGTAGGCCGACCCTACACTCTCCATTGTTACAAAATGGGAAGCCTAGAGCCAGTGCCATCGGACCTATCTTCCCATCACTTTGCAAAGCCCACCAAGTAAAACCATCTGCAACCGCGCCTCGGGGGATGAATGCCATGGCCACTTGGGGGGATCTGAGGAAAGCACAGTCCACTGCCACCAACCATAAAATGTTAAATTTAATCCGAAACAAATCGTGGCATTTGCAAAGGTTTAAAACCCAAACTAGTCTGGTAGGCACGTGGAAAAAAGATAGGACAAGGTAAGGCAAAACTGGAGGAGAGAAGGCAGTAATAATAAATAGGAATGGGAACGAATGTTGTTAACTTATTGTTGTGATAAAATGGTTCATTATACAATGGAAGGCTGGAAAAGAACAGAGAAATGTATTAAATGGAAAATGGCTGAAATGTGTAAAAGGAAGTGTAAAGGAAGTAGGGAAAACAAGAGTGAGAGAGTGGACGAAATATACCTGAAAATTTGATCCCCGCTTAAACGATATACATAGACTTACAGCAAATAGACTAATATAATTTAATGACAAAAAATAAAATTTGGAGAATGAAGAAGAAATTTGGAGCGAATAAACATAGAAGATTAAAATAAAGAAAAGTATAGAGATACTAATGTAGAGATATCGGAAGAGGAAAGTTGAAGGAATAGATTGAACAAAAAAATTAAGACTTTATAATAAGAAGTTATAAAAAGACGGGGGATGGGGAAATGTTAAAGACGACTCTAGAAAAGATGACGTAAGATAAAAAAGATGGAATGGGAGAGCGGATAAGGAGAACCATTAAAACCCAAATACCAAGAGGAAACCAAACTATAACCTGTCAGAAATACTTGTCTGTTTTGATAAAGTTTGAAAGTATTCAGCCAATGTTCAACATTATTTCACCATTAGAGAGCTACATTAGTTGAAATGAAATGGAATGAAATGCAATATTAATTTCTCAACATTGACAGTAACTTGTTCTTATTGATGTCAAATAAAACATGACTCGACCACCAGTTCGAAAAAACCTTCGTGAAGAAGAACTGGCAAGAAACTTCACGGGTGTATTTTTTTCAAAATAAACTTATTCTTATCTGCATCTGTTAGCTCAGTTAGTCTCCCTCCCCCAAGTATCCAAACGAAGAACACCCTCAAAGTACCCTGAAAATAGAATATATTATTTAAAAAATTACACTTTGATTTCACACAATATTCGCCAATGTAATTCCAAATTTCATCATAACATTAACACAATAATTTCGTTGTTAAACCCTCAGCGGCCATATTTAATTTCACTAATTTTATCAGATTACAAATTTACACCCATTTTCCGTGAGTGTTTTTCATCAAAACTGGTTTTTCGACTCATGTCTACATAATTTGAAACCTTTGCACGAGTAGATTAAAAATTAAGTAGAGTTTAGGAAAAACGATTTTCTCGTTACTTTAGCCTTATGTGATAATACAACGTTGATACATTTTTTATATGCTTTAATTCGTTGGGGTTACATTTCAAATTTGGGTGGATCAGTTTTAAATTAAGTTAGTTTAATTAAAACGGGGTGATTAATAAGGATAACCGGGGCTACATAATTCCGCAGTAGTTCGCGTGTATATAAGATATTTTTTGTTAATTAGTAATAATTAATTAATTAATTAGTAATTAATTACTTATATTGTATATTATATAAAATATCTATATTGTCTATTATTCTGTTAATTGATTAACTAGCATGTTGTGATAGCCTATAAGTGTGTTACATACAATGTTTGTTACATTAGATTGTAAAAATATATACATTTAAATGTATTTTAATGTGTTGGCTGTCTTAAATAATAAAATAAAAAATAAAATTTTTCTCGCGTTTTCATTTCCTTAATTTCTCATCAAAATTTAGAAATACGTAACAGTTTTAAAATTAAAAACAAAACAATAAATACTCAATACTTTATTGCTATCATTATTTCACAGGTGGTTGTTTTAAAAATAGTAGAGTATTTATACAAGAAAAAGTAAATTTATGCACCTAGTTTAGGTACTGCAATGCAGAAGAGGACATTTTGTGGTCATTTAAATTTAAATACATTTTTTGGATAATATTCGTTATACCTATTTATGTTTAATTCATTTAAAATTTATCAATTAAGTATTTGTAAGTCGTGTAATAACATTTTTTAAATAGGAGTTGTTTTAGCACGAGCGTGAATCTTTTGTCATTTTTTTCATGTTTGATATATTCCGGTAAATGATTATATAATTTGATTGTCATAGCCAGAGGACCAGATGAGTGAATCTTTAGGTGGGACGTAGGTTGTATTAAGATATTTTTTCGGTAAGGTCTAAGGATAAAAATAATCTTAAGTGTAAAATAATATAATAGGAAGGATAATATTACTAATAATTCTCAAGAGAACACCAAGTATCGAGATGGGTCGAGTGTACCGAACGTCTCATTTTATATTATTTCTCATCGCTACTTCCTTCAGATATCAGAAAATTTATATTTAAAGCAGCCATCTGCAGGTTATACGAGAAAGATTTTGTAAAATGTTTGATAAAGCTGTCTGAGTGTTGCAAGATTAGTGCTTTGTTTATGCGATAGCAAGGTATCGATTCATTGGTGTATAAAGTTCGTGTCTCCGATCTTTGGGCGGCTGGGCGCTGTACCTCCGTCCAGACAAGCAATTCCACAAGTTGTTTGCTCTCTTTGCACTGTGTTATTTAGCAATCACTTAGAGCACTTTATTTCTATTATGTGTACTACATACTACTAAATTAAGTACTGAATAGTCATATAAGTTCAGCACACGGAATTGAAAACAAAAACATTTAAAGCCGTGACCTTCAAATACAGTCTATAAATGTAGTGTAATGGGAACTAAGTTGAATCCACCATTCCGTAAAACCTGTTATCTAGAGAGCCAACATTAACACGCCTCCATCTTGACTACTTTTATATAAATAAGAAATATATTTGAATTAGTAATAATGAAGAATGGTTTCGTTAAAGTAATCAATCTTCGTTACTTTTATGCCACAGCCACTATAACCAACTTGGTTGTACAACCACCTGGGTCTAAATTACCTAGCTGCCCGTATTCCTAAAGTGTTGTGACGTCAGCAGTCGGACTCCTCACTGCGGCTTTCGCAATCACTTCACAATTGGCACAGCGCGTCTGGTTCGCGGCAACAGACGGTGTCATGCGGGGGAGTGTCTATATACGATCTCATTGGAATATCCATGTCTATACTGTTATTATAAACAGGAACAATTCATTCGTCTGTTTGTTTGTAATCAAGGAACAAAGGCTTTACTAGACCTCTATCGTCGCGGTTATAACAAGGAAGACAAATCTTTTGTTTTTTACATTTGTTTAGGGGCTCTCTTATCAAAGAGTCAGCCCCATGAAACTTAATACTTAAGTTGTGAACTTAATACTTAAATTAAAACTTAAAACTTAAATGAACATTTGAAACGTAGAAACTATAACCATCACAGCTTCCCGCAATACAGGCTGTGACAAAATACATTGTAATGCACCTGCATTAGTTTTGCTGATTTTGAGATTGTGAAACAATGATCACCTTCAGATTAATCTTGACGCTTGCTTGACTGAAAACCATTATTAATTTATTTTAAGCGTCCGGAGGAGCGTAAGATCCCGAGCTCACGAATGATGAAATCCTCGAGGAAGTCCCAGGGTTTCCCGCGTGAAGCAGTGCACAAGATGCACTCCAACCGCGGTAGGCGTTTTTCACTCGCTTTAGTCATCCAAACCAACACTCCCAACTCGAGGGAGATCTTCAGAGAGGCTCACACAATCTGCGGACTTTCGAATATCTCCGTCGAGCGTCCCAATCCCCGCAGTCACCCTGGACAGTGCCACCGTTGCCAGCTCTACGGCCACGCAGCGGCTAACTGCTCAGCTCCCCCCAGGTGCGTTAAGTGCCTGGATCCTCATATAACAAAGGAGTGCACTCGCACTCCCGAGTCCACCCGAGAAATCTCCGTACGCGCACGTAAACTGCGAAGAGACGCTCTCCTCAAGAGCGTCTCTTCGCGTTAGCCGAGCATCACTTGCTACTTATTTCCTTGTAAATTATTAAATTAGTATACATTATTTAAATAATAAACACAATAACTAGACCTGCTAATCCCACGTCCGGTCGTATCAAAACTAAGGGCTTATCCCTAGTTTCTTTTAACGCTCGTAGCCTTAGTTTTAACCTTCCTGAGCTCAAACTGTTCCTTCAGAACGATGAGCCAGACTTAATGCTTCTTCAAGAGACGTGGCTAACTACAAACCGCTCCAGGAGATCGCTATACCCAAGTACGCGTTCATTCGTAACGACAGGCCCAACTCCGACGGTTTCGGCGGCACTGTTATTTATTACAAAAGAGGATTCCATTGCTGTCCTCTCCCTACCCCTCCTCTCCTCAACATGGAAGCCGCTGTGTGTAGATTGGCTATGACTGGTCATCCGGCCATCATCATAGCTTCAATCTACATACCTAGTTGCACCAGACCGATCCGCAACGACTTTGAGGCCATTCTCGCCCTCGACCATTCAGTCATTATGTTCGGAGACTTTAACTTCAAACATATTGTCTGGACGTGCCTATCAACCAACACCAACGGTATCGCTCTCCTGAATATCACTAACTCACTCGACTTAGACGTCATCTCTCCCGTCACGAGTGGGACTCACTATCCCGACAATCTGAACCTCCTTCTTGACATCCTCGATTTTGCGTTAGTAAAGCAAATCCACCTCGATCTAAGGTCCATCGAATCGCTCGATGACCTAGGCTCTGACCACCGCCCCGTTTCTTTTGTGCTAGGATCGCCTAACGTTAACGACACCTCTCCTAAGACCTTAACCAACTGGAAAGGCTTCAAAAATACGCTAGTTTCAGCCTAAGAGGCCCCGAACACTTCCGCTCGCGATCTCACCCGACTCTCTAGATAGCCCGGACAAAATAGACTCGTTAGTCAATTCCCTCACTGCTACTATTAACTCAAGCATCAGAGATAACGAAAATATCGTTAAGCAAGTGAAACCCATGCTTCCCTTAGCCGTCCGCAATCTCATTAAAGCTAAGAACGCGGCTCTCCGGAGAGCCAAACTCTATCCCACGCTGCGAATCAGCTGCTACGTAAAGTCTTGCCTCGCGGAACTCCGAGACGCTCAGATGAACGACCTCATGGAGAATATCTCCCCGTCCTACCAAGCGTATTATAAAATGGCCCGAGCCTTACGCGTAGACGCCGCTTCCCACGTTCCTCCTCTCACTCGTCCCGACGGCACTACCGCCTTCGAAGACGAAGAGAAAGCCAAATGCTTCGCCGACAGCATTGCCTCACAATGCTCGCCCAGCACGCAACCCGCGGATCCCTCTCACATCCAGGCGGTGGAGGACGAAGTCTCTCCATCACCCCGTCACAGTATCTAATGATGAAATCTCGCTTCTCATTAGAAGTCAAAAGTCCAAAAAAGCTCCGGGTGTGGATGGAATTTCCAACCACGCCTTTAAGCACCTGCCTCAACAGATACTTACCTTATTAGCTATCATTTTCAATGCCTGCTTCGACCTTAGCTACTTTCCAAAAGCTTGCTCCCCTCATCATTCCCCACCAGTTCGGCTTCCACGCTAAGCACTCCTGCCCTCAGCAAGTCCATCGAACCGTTGAGTACATACTCGACGGCTTCTACCAACGGCGTTTTAAAACGGTCGCAGTTTTCTTTGACGTAGCCGAGGCTTTCGATAAAGTCTGGCACAGCGGTCTCGTCTATAAACTCTACAAAATCGGCTTACCGGATCGCCTAGTTAGGATAATCGCGTCGTTTCTCAAAGACTGCACGTTTCGTTTCAAACATGAAGGCACGCTTTCCGCGCCTCGTCCCTCAAGGCTCAGTCCTCGCCCCTCTGTTGTACACCGTGTACACTAACGATATTCCCGTCCCACCGAAAGGCGTCGAACTCGCCCTCTTTGCCGACGACACCGCCCTTTACACAAAAGGCCTCAGGCCTCACCAGACTCCAAAAGGCCGTAAATGCCCTCGGTGCATGGTTACAAAAATGGTGCATTGATTTGAACCCACACAAGAGTTCTGCGGTTTACTTCGACAGCAAACACCGTCGCACCGTCGTATCACCGATTACAAATCAAATCAAATCAAAATCAAATCAATTTATTTGCAAAATATGGTCGATACAGTAGGTGTTTAATTATTTAAGTACAGCATATTTAACCGTGTCAAACGGTGTGCAAATCTTTGCGACGTCATATAATCAGACCTTAATCAAACTATCAATTAATAAATTTAAAATGTCAACATCAACAATGAAAAACTTATAATAATTATTTAAGCTAAGGACTTAAATCTATGATAAAAATTCATTTAATGAGTAGTAACCCTTATCTAATAAATAATTAAATAAATTTATTTTAAATAGTCTAAATGTCAAGTTCTTAATATTATGTGGTATTTTATTATAGATACGCACAGCCATACAATAAACATTTTTTGAAAATATATGAAGTCGTTGAGCAGGTACATATAGTTTATGTTTATGTCTTCCTCTGCAATTAAACATTTCATTATTTCTTTTAAAATATTCTGGATGAGCTCGTACAAATACGCAAATCTCAAAAATATACAAGCAGGGCACAGGTTGTATCCTTAGTTTTTTAAAAAGAGGTTTACAATGGTCAATAAACCCAGCACCACACAGTATTCTAATACATTTTTTTTGTGCACGAAATACTTTATTTATATCAACACAATTTCCCCATAAAACAATCCCATACCTTAAAATAGATGATATATATCCATGATAGGCGAGGAGGGCTGCTCTTGTACCGGATACCTCTTTGATACGTCTTAATACATATACATATTTGTCAATCTTATTTTTTAACTTCCATTACATGAGCTTTCCAATTGCAGTATTTGTCTAAAGTAAAACCTAAAAACTTTGTAGCATTTACACTGTCAATTTTAGAACCATTATAGTTTACACATAATTCGGGAACTTTCATATTGATTGTATTAAATTGAATTATATTTGTTTTCGATAAATTAATATTTAAATTATTCGCATTAAGCCAGTCTATTACCTTTTTCAGAGCTAATTCAATTTCATTTTTGAGGTCACGGGCATTTACAGAATTAATTATAATTGTTATGTCATCAGCAAATAAAAAAACATTCATTGGTCATGTGTTTGGGTAAATCATTGATATATAAAATAAATAAAAGCGGTCCCAAAACACTACCTTGCGGTACACCTGTACCATTTACAAGAAATTTGGATCTATGGCTTATTCGATGTTTGTTGTTTAACGCTTTAACTTTTTGTTTAACGCTAACCAGACGCTTTCTTTCAAACCACACGTCGATAGAGTAACGAAACTCGCCCGTTTTTACTTAGGCCGCCTATATAGTATGTTAGGTAGAAAAAGTAAAATGTCTTTTAGAAATAAACGTACGCTTTATAAGACCTGCGTTAGACCCGTCGTGACATATGCCTCGCCAATCTTTGTCCACGCCAAACCCTCCGTGCTGCACAAACTGCAGGTAGTTCAAAATCTCTTCTGCCGCAGGGCCACAAACGCTCCTTGGTACGTACGTATTGCGGACCTGCACAGAGGTTTTGAACTACCTACAGTGCAACAGCACCTCAAAATACTCTCTGAAGCGTTCTTTAAACGCTCCGAAACCCACCCCAATCCTCTAGTTCGAGGTTCAGTCTCGTATACTACCCCTGTCTTTGATTTGAAGTTCAAAGTCGCTAGATCGAGGAACGCACACACGAACGTAGCGACGCAGCTGACGCTAGATCTCGAAGCCCTTCTGGCCGCAAATTCTATTTATAATTTAAATTAGAATTTATTCAACTTTTTATTTTCATTTTGAGCACCTTCAGTGCTATGAATTCACCTTCAGTGCTTTGAGCACCTTCAGTGATATGTAATTCCCAGCGAGTGACCTTTTCTGGGCCCCGCTAGCACAACCTCTTTCTCCAATTGGTCGTCGCTCAGATGAAGACTGTGTGGCAAAAATATGCACGAGTCATTCAGGGGTTTTTAGTGGGTAGTGGCTCTGGTAGGCTCGGAGCGAGTCCCACATAAACCCGATCGCGCGCGGGGGGTATGCGTCAGAGCATTTTTTATCCTCCTGCCCTGTCCGTGGAGGGGAACAAAAAAAAAATAAGTGATCTAGAAGGTCGCAGAGATTCAAGTTCATAATTCAAATTCAAAATTCCTTTATTGCTCAAAATATGGTACATGAGATATACAGTTTTAAGTGGAGCTCATATTTTACTGTCAGACAGCATGCAATGTATGCAAATTATAACATTTTGTAATGTCCCTATTCAAGCGTCACCAGTCTAATAAAAGGAACAATTTAATTTATACATTACAATAGGTACATTGTCAACAAATTAAAATTACATATCAATTACAATAGTATAAAATTAATCAATGTCAAATTACGCATTTACAATTCAGATTTGTTTGATGTCAACATATTCTTTAATATTATAAAAACAGTTTTCACATAACCACGTCTTAAGCCTGCGTTTGAATATTTGTAATGTTAACATTTTCATGTCAGTCGGCAATTTATTCTAGATTTTAACGGCCATTGAGCGGCAGCTTTTATCCCGCATGGCTGTGCGTATTGCCGGCATTACTAACCTATTTGGCCGCCTACAGCTGTGGGTTCTAGGAACGTCATATAAACAATTAAATAGTTCCGGGTGATATTTCACAAAAATGCATATTTCATATATGTATAAACAAGGGACCGTCAGAACTTTTAACTCCTTGAAAAGGGGTCTACATGAAACCAAATTGTCTACGTCTTGAATGGCACGAATGCACGCCTTTTGAGCAAGAAGAACACTATTTACATGACTACAGTTTCCCCACAGTACTATACCATATCTTATGATGGAACCGACATTGCCATGATAGGCCTGAAGTGCCGTTTCTTTACTTGCAGTTTTTGCTAGTTTCCACAAGGTAAAGGAGTAAGAAGTTATTTTATTACATAATTTAGTGACGTGTTGTTCCCATGTGCATTTACTGTCTAAAATGAGTCCTAAGAAGGATACAAGAGTTTCTTCTTTCAATGATTCGTGACTTATTCTAAGGTCTTTTTTATTTCCGTTTTTATTAATAAATTGAATGTATTTTGTTTTATTGAGGTTAGGTTTAAGATTTAGCCAGTCAATTACAGATTTTATTGTGTTATTTATTTCTTCATTGTAGTTATTTATGTTTGTGGAAGGTATTACTACAGATATATCGTCAGCAAATAAGATACATGGATACTTGATTGCAGCGGCAGTTCAAGTCTCACATCCAGATATATAGATAGCTTATAGGTTTAGTATATATGTATTCATATTCTTTCGTGCACTTCTTACAACAAATCTTAAGAGCTAGGTAAGAATAAGTTAATTATTACAACAAGCGTGGACTTATCGCTGTTGTACTTTTCAAATTATCAAATAAATAGATATTTTTATTTGTAGAGTTTTAACTATATACAACTTTGACAAACACCCTTATACAAAACTTAAGTCCTTCATAATAACAGATACTCGTACCATGGACCACTGGGATAGTGGCATAGCTTTGCATTTATCCTTTGACTTACCGGTGGTCTCAAGGAAGAGAATTTGCATAACACTATCCTGGATAGGAGGGATTGATGCCAGCGACGGTGGCAACGTGCATGCCGGCCGGCCAGCCTCCAAGCCCTTCACTAACGGGTTTATATTTACACAGCGCCAAGTAAATATGAGCACAACACTCAGTGTGACGTAGAAAAGATCGAAGACACTTGAGTAACTTAAGATCTTGATTTTTATCTAATAAGGGCACTCGCGTGAGGTGCAGCGTCTCACTCCGTCCATCGAACGAGTTATGGCTAGTTTACACAGTGCGAGCTGTAGGATCAGCACAGTTGGCAGCTACTCGGCTTGTCCAATCTTACGCTAGTAGCTCGGCTCGCCTTCGCTGCTACACGACACCTAGTAGCTACTGCCTAGTCTTGCGAGTTGTCGCGATGGCGAGTGAACGTGTTTCATAAAAAAACTATATGTTCCAAAGATGCTTTTCTAATATCTCTATTTCGGTAGTTTTTACCGAAAGAATTCCGTAGGTTTTCTTGTTCTCTGTAGAGTTTTATGAATGAAATGTAATTACGCAGCCATTATGAATTCGATAACCGCTCATATGTAGGCACAGCACACAAGAAAATACGGGTTCCGCTCACAACTGTCCGGCTGGCACTAGCGAGTGGTGAGCTACTGGCGAACGCGTCCAAACGATGCGAATGACGGCCGAGCTGCTGCCATGTGCGAGTTGCTGCCGGGCGAGCAGGCAAGGAATATAGTACTCTCTTACGAGAGAAGAATTGTAAGTTCATAGACAAAAAAAGCGGACATGTGTTTATACGCATACAACACTAGCGTCACAGTGGATTAGCCATTGAATTAAAAAAGCGCGCGAATTTTTAAATGTTTGCTTGTAAGGTGCTCTTGCGCGGGCTTTTAAAATGGAGCAATTCCGAGCAATTTTGACGTCACATATCTTTCCATCTCGCCTGAACGTATACCTACGTTTATTTTCTAGCCGGTGTGACATTGAAATTGCTCGGATTCTGTCCATTTTAATTGCCCATGTACGAGGCATTTTAGCATCTTTATAATGAATTTTTAAATATGAAACTGTTTTAAATAGATATCGAAAGCAGCACGTATTCTGACGTTTTTGCATACTTATACTTTTTTAATAACGTATTTCAAAACATTCGACCGGAAAGTAATAAAAGATACGTTGTTCAATATCCATTTAAAATATTTCTACTTTGTTTTCAAGGCGAATGGCCAGTCACAGCACCTTTAGATAATATGGCATTCCCAATTTGAACAATAACACTGGGAAAATCTGAATTATACATAGTTCACTTATAGTAATTTTAACAATCAATTATCTGAGATGTTTTGTTATTGTGATGTACTGGTATTTAAATTTAAAAAATTTTGTTAGAAAGCCTGTAAGATATTACAATGACAAGTAAATAATAACAAAAAGTTTGAGGTGATAGATAAGAAGGTATATTATTATCAGGTCTTACATCCATAAGAAGTGACAATAAAAGATTTTCTTTGAAGGTCAGTATTTTCTTACCCCATTGCTGGGGTGAATGTTAACTAACTTAGGTTATAAAGTTTGCCTGTACTACCATACTTTTACTTCATCACTTACTTGGTAAAGTTTACTAATCCTGGGTTCGGGAATCTATGATACGTCACAGTCGTATCTTCAGCACGTGTTCTTCCACACTTAGCACACTTACGATGTAAATTAGACATTTTTAAACAAAAAAAACAAACACACTTAATTAATAACGTCCTGTCGTAAATGCTTTATAACTTATGATTAAAGAGCCGAAGGCTACTTTAACTGTAGAATACAGTTAAGATGCCAATATAAAACTTATTGACCGTTTTATACAGTTTAAATGCGGAGAGAAAACGACTCGATCAACACAAAAAATTGCACAAACAACAATATGGCCGGCGGCCTGTTGTCATCCGGCATCCTCATGAATGTTGCCAATATTATTAAAAAATATGTTTTTTTTTTAAGACAGGTATTCACAAGCACTACCACACATTCAAACATTTGTAAATGTGTGCAACATCAAAACCGTCATTGAATAAGATAATAGAGCCTGCGAGCAGGCGACTGAAACAAAAAATGTTAACGTAACTCGTATGCGAGCTACTGCAGTGCAGCTACTCGGCAGTCTGACTCGTACGCTAGCTCGTACTGTGTAAACTAGCCGTTAGACTTCTTGGTCATTGTGAGCCAGCAAGTGTCGCACACATAATAATATTATTATAAGCAACATATGCGAAACAATCATGGTGGGATTCAAAAGGAATAAGGAATCAATTAGAATATGGGTTTTATTAGAGATAAGTTAATGATTATACATAGCAGTTATCTCAAGGAACCAATTTAAAATAAAATTGCACTTGTTTTTGTAAAAGGCGTGTATCCAGAAGAATCTCTTCGTTTTATACTTTTTGAGTTGTAATTATTGTTTTTAATAACATTTTAGGTAAAATGAGATGCCAAAAAGTGTTGACTTTTTGACCTCTCAAATTTAAAAAAAATGTTTTCGAGTCCTCCGAGACCATCGCTCATTCGATTAACCTCTATTTAATGTTTACAACCGCACGTCAACCTATTTACTATTTAAATATTAAAATAATTTACAAACAATACTTAATAATGCAGGCCCCGGCTACCGCCCTGCCTCCACAACGCTTGACATCGAATCTACATAATAATTATTTGCAGAATTTCATTCAGACGTCGCACCACGTGACGGGTGGCTACGTATAACAAGATGGCGGCCGCAGGACATCGTCCCTTTATTTGAATCTATTAGAATTACTAAATATTACAGCGGTTTGTGACTTAATTGTGGGTATGTGTTTTGAGTTTTGATTTTAAGAATTTTACATAATTAAATTCTTATTTAGAAATCAAGTTTGCGTTAGTAAAATCAAAGTAAATTTCCATTATTTATTTTTCAACATTGAAAACTGCTTGTTCTTGTTTGACGTTATATAAAGCATGACCCTACCATAACTTGGGTAAAAAATAACATTTAAGTTTCTATATGAGCAGGTTATTTTTATAGCTGAAAAGACCAGAGAGCGAGGGACGTTATCTACTAGAGGCCAAAGAGAAGTAGTTAAAAATGTTTATAAAAAATATATATAGACTAATTTAAACGTAGGTATATTATATTCCTTAAGCGAGTTGCATTAATGGGACGTTTAGTTTCAGTCAAAGCTTGTTAAAGCTCAAAAAGTTGAGAACAGTCAGAAGACATAAGTTTTCTAAAATGAAGAGTAATTTGATAGTTTATCTGTGATCAAGAAGCTCTTAAACTGCTCAGCCGATCTTAGTTACTTATTATTTACTCATACATTGCTTCAAAATGTAATAAATGAGCCATTATTGTATGAGGTATCTACGGTGTAAACGTCTTTGATAGCACGCAAAAACAGCTAATAGTTAATATTCAGAAAGAAAAACAACAAGATTCTCCGAAGAGTCAATGAAAGTATTAGCGCCCGCGACGCGGCATTAGCAATGCAGATGTGATGCTAATAGCGTGCTGCGAGTCCCAGGCGCAGCGCAGTCTCAATCTAGCGGAGTGTTTTCTTTTCACAACGAAATCATATTAGGCTGTAGGAGAGGACAGGAACCTTCAACTACACAATATGGATTTCAGTAGATTATTGTCATTGTTTATTTTTAAATCGTTTTTGTGAATGTTGTTAGCGGATTTAGAACTGTCTTTTATGCCGCGGACTAAGTTAGCTCTGTTCCGATAAGAATGCATTTCTTAAGTGTTCATGACTGTATATTATCATTTAGTTGCAGAAAGAAGCAAAGCTATAAAATAAATCAACTAAAATTAACGAATAAATAAGTTATAGCCTAATATTTTTAAAGAGCAATCTGTTTCTTCGCAGCAGTTGCAACGAGAATTATTAAGGCGTAACACAGGGTTGTGTTTTATAGCTGTTTTCAATAGCTGGAGAGTTTCACAGCTTCAGGAGCTGGCTCGTCGCCGGCGAAGTAATGAGGTGTGGCGCTTAAGTATCTCGTTGTACCTTTATTTTAGAGGTTTATATGTTTATTTGATCATTTTAAACCCGTAACGTAACATAAACTTTGTTTATCTAAGCATGTGTGTAGCGTAAGCAAATTTTTTATTAAATTTATTTTCAAAAAGTTCAGAAAACTATGCACCAGTTTGATGTAAATGATTTTTTCTGTAGTATGACGATTTGTTTCTGAAAAAAATAAATGAATATTGATGTGCGTTTTTATTAAAACGTTGTTTTAAAGTTGTTGTAAAGTTTGAGCTAAAAAAGGAAGCCATTCAGTGCGTCATTAAAACCCAAAGCGTACATAAAATGGACCCAAACAAGTGTCAGCTACACATTGCACAATGACGTCACCAATCAAGTATAAATTATCAGATTTTCATTTAATTACAGCGACGGCGTCTCCATGACGCGCTGCCGGCCGTTGGCTTCAGCCGGAACTGCGTTGCACGGGCTGCTCCGTCTCAACCACATCGACGTGATTATGTCGGTGGTCGAAATAGGAAGTAGCTTCGTTCTGCCCCAGACCAGATTTAACATAAGAAACTCTTCTACGAATATTCTATACTATTCTATTATCTTTATCTTTGTCCCTGTTGCTGCACCGGCCGGTTCTTGTCTTCAATACGCAAGTGTCAAGCACGTAGATATTACGAGGTTAAAATATCAAGAACGGTCGTTCACAAGTTATTCTCAAACAAGAGTTATTTTATTTCACATTTTCTTAGTTATTCATGACAAGAATACAAACTGTCACTCACTTATAAACGGACACAATATAATAATAGTACATCATGATGCAAGTTGGGTAAGTTGAAAATGACATTCGACGCTGAGGTTGGACTTAACTTCAGCCGAGTATGTATTATTCAAAAGCTTACGAGTGTTATAAGACTTTTTTCAACACCGTTGTGAGTAGGTAATTATATACAACTTTCTTACTAATAATATATATATTTGATGCCTAGTGTATTCAGTAAAAGTACAATTATTAAAATAGTATTTGGTTTTACTTTGAGATATTGTTGTTTTTTTTTTTTGTTCCCCTCCGCGGGAAGGGCAGGAGGATAAAAATGCTCTGACGCATACTCTTGCGCGATTCCAAAGTTATGTGGGACTCGTCCCGACGCCTACCAGAACCATACCCACTAAAAACCCCCTGTCGGCTCGTGCATTTTTGCCACTCAGCCTTCATCGGAGCGACGGCCAATTGGAGAAAGAGGCCGCGCTAGCGGGGCCCTTAAGGGGTCACCCGCTGGGATTTACATAGCACTGAAGGTGCTCAAAAATTAAAAGTAAAATAAAACATTAAAAATGAAAAGTAAATAATGAAAACATTAAAAATTGAAAAATTAAATTTGCATTAATTAGAATTAGAATTTACGTTAGAATTAGAATTTGCGGCCTGAAGGGCCTCGAGATCTACGGTTATCTTCGAAGGTTCGCTTGTGTGCACGTTTCTCGGTCTAGCGATTTTGTATGCCGAATCTAGGACAGGAGCAGTATATGAGACTGATTTTCGAACAAGAGGATTGGGATGGGATTCGGCGCGTTTGAAGAACGATTCTGAGAGTGTTTTTAGATACTGTTGAACTGTAGGCAGTTCAAGATCTCTGTGCAGGTCCGCGTTGCGCACGTACCAAGGTGGGTTTGTGGCCCTGCGGCAGAAGAGGTTTTGAACTACCTGCAGTTTGTGCAGGACGGAGGGTTTGGCGTGAGCAAAGACTGGCGAAGCATATGACATGACTGGTCTAACGCAGACCTTATAAAGCGTTCGTTTATTTCTGAAGGACATTTTACTTTTTCTACCTAACATACTGTAAAGCCGGCCTAGGTAAAAACGTGCGAGTTTCGTTACTCTATCGACGTGAGGATTGAATGAAAGCGTCTGGTCTAATATGACGCCTAAATATTTGGTACTGCGCTTCCAGGGGATGGGAGTGCCTTGCATTCTCAATTGGAGATTGTCGGGGATACGACTGCGTCTGTAGTCGAAGTAAACCGCAGAGCTCTTCTCTGGGTTCACATCGATACGCCATTTTTTGAACCAAGCACCGAGGGTGTTAATCGCCTTTTGAAGTCTGGTGACGAGACCCGAGGCTCTGCGGCCTTTGGTGTAAAGGGCAGTGTCGTCGGCAAAGAGAGCGAGTTCGACGACTTTAGCTGGGATGGGAATGTCGTTAGTGTATACGGTATACAAAAGAGGGGCGAGGACTGAGCCTTGAGGGACTCCAGCCTTTATGGGACGAGGCGCGGAGAGCGTGCCTTCATGTTTGAAACGAAACGTGCGGTCTTTGAGAAACGACGCGATTATCCTAACTAGGCGAGCCGGTAAGCCTATTTTATAGAGTTTATAAACGAGACCGCTGTGCCAGACTTTGTCGAAAGCCCTGGCTACGTCAAAGAAAACTGCGATCGTTTTCTTTCGTTTCGGATAGAAGCCGTCGAGTATGTACTCGACGATTCGATGGACTTGCTGAGGGCAGGAGTGCTTAGCGCGAAAGCCGAACTGGTGGGGAATTATGAGAGGATCGCCGTCCGTTGGAAACAGATGGTTCCGCATTCGAGAGAGTATGACTCTCTCGAGAAGTTTAGACATTGCCTTGAGGAGGCTGATGGGTCTGTGATTAGCCGGGACATTAAGAGGTTTACCCGGCTTGGGTATGCCTATGACTGTCGCTTCTTTCCAAGCTTTTGGAAAGTAGCTAAGGTCGAAGCAGGCATTGAAAATGACAGCTAACAAGGTAAGCACCTGTTGAGGCAGGTGCTTAAGTGCGTGGTTGGAAATACCATCCGCACCCGGAGCCTTTCTGGACTTTTGACTTTTGATGTGAAGCGAGATTTCATCATTAGAGACTGTGACGGGGTCGGCGGTGATGGGGAGAGAGATTCTACGGAGGACTTCGGCCTCCACCGCTTTGATGTGATTGGGATTCGCGGGTTGCGTGCTAGGCGAGCATTGAGACGCAACGCTGTCAGCGAAGCATTCGGCTTTCTCTTCGTCTTCGAAGGCGATAGAGCCATCGGGACGAGTGAGAGGAGGGACGTGAGAGGCGGCGTCTACGCGTAGGGCTCGGGCCATTCGATAATACGCTTGGTGGGACGGGGAGATATTCGCCATGAGATCGTTCATCTGGGCGTCTCGGAGTTCCGCGAGGCGAGATCTAACTTTGCGTTGTAGCTGATTCGCAGCTGTTCTATAGGCGGGCGTGGGATATTTCTTGGCTCTCCGGAGAGCCGCGTTCTTAGCTTTAATAAGATTGCTAATGGCTAAGGGAAGCGTGGGTTTGCCTTTCTTAGCAACCTTTTCGTTTACACTGATGGCTGAGTTGATAGCATCAGTGAGAGAATTTACTAACGAGTCTATTTTATCCGGGCTATCTAATTGATCGGGCGAGATCGCGAGCGGAGAGTTTGGGGCCTCTAAGGCAGAAACTATCGTATTTTTAAAACCTTTCCAGTCGGTAAAGGTCTTAGGAGAAGTGACGTTAACGTTAGGCGGTCCTAGCACGAGGGAAACGGGGCGGTGGTCAGAACCTAGGTCATCGAGCGGCTCGATAGACCTGAGGTCGAGGTTGATATGCTTGACGATTGCAAAGTCGAGGATGTCAGGAGAGTGGTTCGGGTTGTCGGGATAGTGAGTGGGAGTGATAGGGGAGACGACGTCTAAGTCGAGTAAGTTGGTGATGTCGAGGAGAGCTATACCGCTTTGGTTGGTTGATAGGCACGTCCAGTCAGTATGTTTGGAGTTAAAGTCTCCGGACATAATGACTGAACGGCCGAGGGCGAGAATGGTCTCAAAGTCGCTGCGGATAGGTTTGGTGCCACAAGGTATGTAGACTGAGGCTATGATGATGGTCGGATGACCAGTCATAGCCAATCTACACACGGTGGCTTCCATGTTAAGGAGAGGAGGGGTAGGGAGAGGACAGCAATGGAATCCTCTTTTGTAGTAGATAGCAGTGCCGCCGAAACCGTCGCAGTTAGGCCTATTGTTACGTGTAAACGCGTATTTAGGAATCGCGAATCCCCTGGAGCGATTAGGAGTGAGCCATGTCTCCTGGAGAAGAAAAAGATCTGGGTCGTTGTTCTGAAGGAACAGTTTAATCTCGGGAAGGTTAGAGCTAAGGCTACGAGCGTTAAAAGATACTAGGGATAAGCCCTTAGGTTTAATACGACTGGACGCGAGATTCGCGGGTCTAGACATTAAAATTTATTTATTTAAAATTTACAAAAATAAAAGAATTTACAACGAACTTAGGAGCGAGTGATGCTCGGCTAACGCGAATAAACGCTCTTGAGGAGAGCGGGCGGCTCGCAGTTTGCGTGCGAGTACGGAGATTTCGTTAATGTCGACGTTTTGGATGACGTCGAACACGGTCTTCATGTCCTCAGCCAACGACAACTGAGGGGAAGATGACAACGCGGGACGCGGCCCTATGGGAGCTACGGGAGCTGGGATGGGTCGGGAAGGTGCAGTCGGGACGGCCGGACGCTGCCTCCAAGACAGAGCCGGAGTAGGCGTCGACTGAACGGGCTTTGCTTCCAGGGGACCCCGGTTGCGCAGCGGCGGGAAGTTGGCAGGAGTGAGTGGCGGCGCCGGTTTAGGCGCGACCCTCTTGGTGGTGGAGCGCGGAGCGCGCGGGCAACCCCTGTAGTTAGCTGTGTGGCCGGACTGGCCGCACAGCACACAGGCAGGGGGGGAAGTGGATTCGGGAGTGCGAGTGCACTCCTTGGTGAAGTGAGGATCCAGGCACTTTACGCACCTGGGGGGAGCTGAACAGTTAGCCGCTGCGTGGCCATATAGCTGGCAGCGGTGGCACTGCCCAGGGTGACCACGGGGGTTGGGACGCTCGACGGAGATGTTCGAGAGTCCGCAGATTGTGCGAGCCTCTTTGAAAATCTCCTTCGAGTCGGGGGTACTAGATTACTAGCGCTAACGGAAAACGCCTACCGCGGTTGGAGTGCATCTTGTGCACTGCTGTGACCGGGAAACCCTGAGACTTAAGGTCATCGAGAATGTCTTCGTTGCTGAGTTCGAACGGGACGCCCCGTAATACTGCGCGGATCTTACGCTCCTCCGGGAGGGCGTAGGTGTGATACGCGATTTGGTTTAATCCGAGTAACCTGGTAAACTCGCGGAAGTCGGCGACGGTCGCTAATTGGATTTTGATTGTATCGCCAGCGTTGGCGGCTTTCAAGTAATTAATTTTGTGCACTTTGCACAAGTTGGAAACCGCGGTCCAGCGCGCTTTTTCACGCAGGAATACGGGCGGAGGGAGCTGAGGCTTCGGCGGGACGGGAGCGCAGCGCGTCGCTGGCTTCGATGTGACCGACGGAGACGCGGTTACTACGAGCGATTTTAACGGCGCGGGGGCTGGTGTTGAAGACACCGGGGAGGGCTCGGGTATTGAAGATACCGAAGCTTTCTTAGAGCGCTTCTTGGAGCGCTTGGCGACGAGTTGAAACGCGGGCTCAGGAGAGCCGGTTAAGGTGACGGCATCTGACGACGTGTCAGACGCGGGTTCGGAGTCGCTCCCGGGAGCGGTACGCTTACGACGCGACGCGTGAGAGGATGCTACCGATTCGCAGTCCATCTCGGACGAGGCGGGAGACGCGGGAGAGCTTAAGACCTGAGGGGTCTCGACGTTAGAGGCCTGAGGGGCCGGAGTTGAGGCCTGAGGGGCCGGGGACGCGATAGTTGCCTGTAAGGCCTGCGTTAGAATGTCATCCGATATGCTGACGCCGGACGCAACGAGCGCCTGGGCGAACGACCTAGCAAAGTTTACCAAGCTTTGCTGGTCCATTGGGAGGGCTTGGTCCTACGATATATAAAATATATAAATATATAAGAAATGCCTAGGTTCCCTAGCAAACCTAGTACCTAAACCTCCCTACCCGCGGTAGGGGGGCTGGGGACGACGCGAAGTGGTGCCCCTAGCTCGGACAGCACTGTACCGTCACCCTGGGAAAGGCCCAAGTGCAATGGGATCGGGTCTGCCGGTTTCTCCTTGGCCTGAAGGGCCTATGAAAGCGCACCGGGGCAACGCTATCAGGCTTAGTTGTCACCGTTAAGTATCCACCTGATCAAACGCGAGTCTACTACGGAGTGTGTCGTCAATAAATTGACAACAAAAACCGGCCGTAGACCTGACGGAGTTGGGTTGCACTAAAAGTGCGGGATTGACTACGTTACGACCGGCCGGAGCCGGCCGCAGAGCGAGTCTCTGACTACGTACAGGCGCCAAGCGTCGAGTACGCAGCCAGAAAGACAGCCCGAGTCTTGCAAACCACTATCGAATTTAATCGACCGCGGTAAGCTCGACCCTGTTGTTGCTGCACTCACCGAAGTGAGGTTTTTGCTTCGAGGGGTGCACAGAGTGCGGGATTGACTACGTTACGACCGGCCTGGGGCCGGCCGCAGAGCGAGTCTCTGACTACGTAGCAAGCGCCAAGCGTCAGGTACGCAGCCAGAAAAACAGCCCGAGCTTCGCGAACCACTATCGAATTTAATCGACCGCGGTAAGCTCAGCTCTGTTGTTGCTGTGCAAGAGACCGACTTACTTGCAGCCGATCGAAACCGACCGCAGAGTAAGCCCTACAGAGGCTAACAGCGTATGAGTGTTGCTACGAGTTGACGTCGTGAGACGACAATCGTGACTCAACGGCTGGGCGACCGCGAACACGTCCGAGCGGGGCCGGACGCAAAACGGATCTGAGAGTGGCGTTTGAGTATTGCTACGAGAGAAGTCGTGAGACAACAATCGTGACTCGGCAGCCGGGAGCGACCGTCAAACACGTCCGAACGGGTCCGGACGCAGATGAGGTCTGATTGTTGTTTATGATTTATTTATTTTTAACATCACTTTCGTTATTTTGAGTATCTTGCCTGTAAGTAGGTGAGGTAACGATAAGAGGTTGATGGCGTGTCCAGTCTTCATTGCACGACGTCGACGCGCCTATATCAGTAGAATTTCTAAATAATTTTATGAAACAAAACGTTTTTGAACGCTAAAGTTATTCAACAAGAAAGTTTAAGATTTGTAGACATAAAACCTATTCGGCTGCTACCTACTCACTTTTTTTTCATAAATCAAATCGTGCCTTTTGATTACGAAAACATGCTATTTGATTACCGAACGTTGCTTTTATTTGGTAATAAGGATCATTATAAAAATAAAATCGGTTTAATAACAAACAAATTACTAGCGACTGTGTAGAAAAAAATATTTCTAAACAGACGTAAAATATACCTCAAGTGTATTCAATAAACACAACTATGCAAAGAGAAATAAAGTATTGCGGAATCTGTAGGCTAAACGAACACCCGGAGGGGACGCGGGTGTAGCACGTGTCAACATAATCATCTCATGCAGATATTAAGATGCCGCTGCCTTGCCTTGTACACTAAAGATACCAAGTTACAACTCTAGTGAAATGAAATGAAATACGTATTTGATAAGATTTTCAAGTACATATAAGGTTGCAACAGTATAATAGAGTAGGTAGAAAATCTGCCATCCACGAATTCTAATTTAGACAATTTTTACGTATTGCTAGTTTCAACTTCAGCCTACTGTCATCATAGCGATTACAAATCAACAAACTAATCTTGCTCTTTTATAATGATAGTACTTCTGCAGCCCATCTTGCTTCTTGTATGGATCTCTACAAGCTCTGTTTTTTCTGGACTCACAGGAACAATTGTACAAAACAGCGAAAAATATTGACATATTTCTTTTCTAGTTTAGCAAAATAGCAGCACATCTTAAAACTACACTCACACAGTCACACATATTTCTCAATTGTCCAACACACGAACGCAGTGAACCAAAACACGCGGAAAGATATAAATCAATGACACGCGTTATCCCGAACTTCAGAAATCCGCGCCAGTGTCCCGAGGGCCGCTCCGCATGGAGCGGATATATGGTTGTCGTGAGGGCTCTTGTGAAGGACGAAGAAAGTTTCGAGTAGTTTAATATTAGGGTTTTTGTATTTCTGAGAAGTTCCGTGACCATGCGGTATCGTACGAAGGTATTTTTGCTAACTAATGCTCGGCGAGACTTCACATTTTGTTGAGACAGTAGATATTTACACAGAGTTTTTGCCTTACATGAATGGAATTTGGCAAACACTGGAAATTACGCCCTATAAACAGTGCTTTTGCCCGGTGCATTAATAACAGGTACCTAATTATACAAAATACACTATTTACATTTCTTAAACAATAAAATCTTCGCTCCATTTTTTTTTACTAATCAAAAACATAAATTTTCCACGGAACCCTTAGCTCAGCGGGAGTCCGCAAGGCCGTGACTTTGTCCCTCTACGCGTACGTGACGTAATAGGGCGGATGATGAAGTTGAATAGCGGTGTATTAGATTAGGTGGGAATTTGGTGGATTATAAAGGGGTAGCAACAGCATTGTCCTTACAATAGGATGGCAAGAAGTTTAAGGTGAAGAATTTTTTTTGTGAAGAGATACTTCTTATGTATCCATAGAGTTTGCAGTTTTGCAGAGAGATTTGCAGCAAAATATATTTCTTAATATCATAACCTGCTGTCTATTTTGGTTTCATTCGTTTGTCCTTAGTAGAGACAACAATGAGGTAAACATGGAGCTGTGATGGACAAAAGAGTAGAGATGTGTGACCGCCCAGAGGAGTACAACATTCGTTAGTTACGTAAATAAAGTGGACCTGCCAAGTTTGTATAGATATAATGGTAAATTTATTTAATATAATTAATTTATATGACATTATATCTAAAGTTTGCAAGTGAGTTTCGAGGATAATAATAATCTGCAGACGAACACACCAGCTGCGTGGCTCCTAAGAAAGCAGAGCTTGTGTTATGGATGACCATACAGCGAACTGGGGGGAAAACCAGAATCAAATAAATACAATTTACGGAGGAATTGTGATAATCTTTCTTTCTTTTATTTAATAAAATTAAAACGACTTGAGTGACAAATTCATCAAATTATGA
The DNA here is from genome assembly GCA_923062675.1 of Marasmarcha lunaedactyla. Taxonomy (NCBI): domain Eukaryota; kingdom Metazoa; phylum Arthropoda; class Insecta; order Lepidoptera; family Pterophoridae; genus Marasmarcha; species Marasmarcha lunaedactyla. The sequence continues at coordinate 17,980,450 of OV281363.1, forward strand.
ATAAGCAAATCACATTTTGGGATTCCTATAAGTTGTCCCTAATTCGTAGGAGCTCGCGTGAAGAGTATTTGTAAACCAATACTCACTGAGGCATGCGTTTCTGTTTCAAGAGTTTTGGAAGTGCAACCGAAATATACCATAAATAGCCGAAATATACCATTAACATAAAGTAAAGGTTAAACCATAGATATATTGTATATCATATTTTCAAACAAAAAAACCGAATGCAGTTTTTTTATTTCCGCATCGAAACATTTCTGCTAAATATTTTTATCCCAAATAAACTTTGAAACTACACCCACCATCCAGACAGCGTTGACCTCAGAGCAAGTTGCGACAAAAGCCCATATTTCTTTCCCTCAATATTCCGTGGCATACTCGTGCTCTCAATTCAAATATTAGGATATCTTGTCTGTCACTCGGGAGACGGAGGTTCCAAATGTATTTATTTCTGAAAGGGCCGGAGATATTAAAAATGTTATATAATGCCCGCGAATACAGAACGAGTTTTTGCAATAAATTCCATCGTTTTATTTGATTAGTGTTGATATTTTTAATTATGATTATGATTAAAGTCTTGGCTTGGAGAAGACATTGTTGGGAAATTAATATATTACTGCTCAGTTGTTCGCAGGTAATCTCTGAAATGATTGAATTAAAATGAAGCTGACATTATAACCTAGTGGTGTGTAAGAAATTGTCCAATGGGACCAACAACGACGCCCATAATACAAGAGTTTTGATATAAGACTGTTTTTTTTTTATCGTGGAAAAGACAAATCAGAGTACATCCTAAACGTAATTTTTTGATGGATATTTCAAACAGTATTTACGGATTAGTGTCATAGTGTTAGTAGAGTTTCTTATGGGGCGTTACAAAAGTCCCTCCTATTTTAGACGCCATAATAAACATGTTTTTTGGTTTTATTCCAGAAAGTCGCATAGCCAGTGTTTCAGATTTTCATCTTACTAAAGAAAAAAATCAACATATTCAAAAAACAACAAAATCTTTGAAGAATTTCAGAACAACAACGAGGCACAATGAGGCACAATCACAGCGCTCTCGCCTTTCTCACCCCAACTTACAAACCATTCAGAATATAGTAGTAGTATACCTTTTTTTTGTGGGATAAACTTTTCTTTTTAATTTTTCACAGAACCATCAGCGCTTATAACTAATGCCAATAACAGGTTCACAATTTTAAGATAAAATTTTTGAGAGTAGATGTACTTAAACAAACAAAGGTACACAAAAGTAATAAAATAAAAGAAATACGAATTAATTTAAGAATTAAATACAAATTAGAACAAATACAATTAAAAAAAAGAATGACGAATTAAAAAAAATATTTTAGAATGTAATACAAAATACAACCAATTATTATTAATAACAATACGCGCGGTGTGATATTCGACCACGGAAGTAAGCGTGTGTCAGTGACGCGCGACAGTCCGTGGCGAGCGCACGTAACTACTGCAAGCGTACACTTTTTTACATTGTGTAACGAAGTTTTCGATCTACCCGCGATAATAAAAAATTGGGTATGGACGAGTCAGTTGAAAGTGAAGAAGATAATTCTGAACAAAGTGATTCAAATATTATAAGTCAATGCGAACGGGAATTAGAGGAAATGTCTAAGCGAGATGGTTTGGAGAAGAGTGAACTAACCCAGTACGGTAAGAAAAGCGAAAAGAGGTTACGTGAAAGCGGAGAAAGTAGCGAAGATGGTTTTATAACTGTCACCAGAAGGAAACCGAAGAGACTTATTCGCAGTGATTCAGCAGAGTATTCGAACGAGGAAAGGAATGGACACGGTAATTCTCAGTATGAAGTATGTTTGTTTTGGTTGAAAGTTTTGCCTAAACAGATGGCTATGGCCAAATTATTGACATTATAAAGATAAAATATAAAAGCCCATACAAAGTTTTTATTAATTTTGATGATAAAAAACAAGCTGAAAAACTCATACATTGCCAGAAGTTGTCTGAAATGGACATTAGAGCTCAATTCCCTGACCAAGGAAAATTATCTTACGGTGTAATCAGAGGTG